>CM045903.1:4597570-5829237 GCA_025169955.1 Salix arbutifolia | reverse complement strand
TTTTATTTTTATTTTTTAAAAAAAATATTTTTAAAACACAATATAACTGGTTTCATATTTTTGTCTGCAGCTGAGACTAAACTAGGCATTGCATTTTCCACGAGGGGGGAAAAACACTCATCCACTTTTCTTGGAAATTCGTTCAAAAAGAGCACAAATCGATTCTTGTCTGAAACAATTAATCTTTAATCAGGCCTTTTTAAAAAAGAAAAACAATGAATTTATATTATAAAAAAAATTATGATTGTTAGTCCTCGTAATCCAAACATATAAGAATGAAAAAAAATAGTTAAAAATTCAAAAAAAGAGCATCAACGAATCCAAATAGGATCGCTAAGACTTTCAAACAATGTAAATGAAATAAATCAAAAGAAAGAAAAATAGTGGATTGACCAGTGACCCAGGGTGTAGGGTGAGTTGGGTTTCAAAAGAATTTTGAAGAGAATTGATCTTGTATGAAACAATCAAAGACTCGGGTTAGCACAGTGTAGTCAACCCGTTACAGGCTTAATCAAGATTGGATGGAAAATAATTGATCATTTTTCTTAAAAATATTAATTCAAAATAATGTCATTCTTAATCTTTTTTTAAATAAAAAATCTAATATAACCTGGGTTAACTCAAGTTAATCCATTTAACACGTAATTTATAGTTACGCTGGATTTACCTCTTAACTCACTCTTGAAAACTAAAAGGACACCTAAAATTTTGAATTAAATGAAACAATAAAAAAGAAAATAATATTAAAAAAGAATTCAAAAATAAAAAAAAATCATGAGAATAAACATCAAATTTTAAAAAATAAAAAACTAAGATTATGGATCCAACGATGAAATTATAAAACAAAATCGATAAAAGGGTTAAAAATCAAAACATCAAGGGCATAGCCTTGAATATCACCAAACTTTGAATCTAGGAGTAAAATTGAAAAGAAAAAACAAATTTACAATAAAAATAAAAATCAAGAAAATGAGGGTTAAAAAGATGTAATATTTTTGTTGTCACGCACGTGGCAGCCACTCAAAAAGTGAGGGCGGGGCCTGGCTGCTGCTGACCGGAAGAACCTGATATTTTGTCTGTTGCGTGGCGTGCAGTCGCCAAACATTTGTTTTTTTCACAATGCTTCCAACCCCTTGCAATAACAAGGCATTTTTCATGGAGAGGGTGAGTAAATTAACTGAATTATCTGTAATATTTATAAAAATTAAATAATTTTATCTTTAAAGAAAAATACAAAATAATTTTGGTTTTATATATACACATGGCGAGCGCGTGGAACATGGTCGATTGCGTGCAAATTATTCCCGGCAAATATTACTTCTAAATTGATATTTAAGCAAACGAGTTTTCTCTGGAAGAATAGAAAATGGGTTCGAATGCCAGATTCTCGACGTAACTTCCAGCACCCTCATCATTTTTGAAGCCTCTTGTGGAATTTATGGTATATTAGAAAATGTTAATGAATTTGTTTTTCAAAGTTTTTTTTGTTTAAAAATCTATAAAAAAATATTATTTTGACAATAGCATATTGAAATGATTTAAAAACACCACATTTTTTTAACTTAAAACAAAAAAATAAAAAAAAATAAAAATTTAATTTTTAAAACAAGAATTAATTTACCATAATTAAAAGGCTGCCTTTTCGAAAAAATGATACTCTGGCTGACAGACAAACAACACTAGGGGGATCAGGATCGGCCCTTCCGAAAAGTCTTAAACTTTGTGGAAATTAGACTTTTCACGAAAATGGACCTTCCCCTTTGTTTTATATATATATATAAGATTTGCTCATCTGCACTTGGAAAAGTCCAATTTCCACACCATCTGTGTCATGCAACCTTCCCCGATGCCAGGAGCTGTGTCAATGGAGAACCGACCCTGTCATTATTTTTGAAGTTACCTTTTCTTTTAATTTAAATATTTATTTAGACGTAGAGTAGAAATTGCTTTTGGACGGCATTACAACAGTATCATAAGAATACCTATAGCGCAGTTTAACCTAATACATGCAAGTTCATCCCAAACTATGTTTTATATATATATATATATATATATATATATATAGAGAGAGAGAGAGAGAGAGAGAGAGAGAGAGATTTGTGTGAATTCCAAATTAAAAAAATCATCTCAATCAATTCATTTAATTTCTTTTAAGTTATATTTATATTGGTGATTTTAATCCAAATAGCACTATAGTAAATTTATCAAACAATCATATAATTTCACTCGCATCTCTCCAAGGATTTTTCTTTGATCTCAACGCTATTTTTCCTCAGGAGAAAGGCGACGCTGAAAGTGAAACTACAAGGCTCTGACAATTCGGGCATCTACCACAGGCATTCTGTTGGAAGAATCTGAGATTTTCAGTGCCTCAGATAGTGACAGGCTGCGGTTTATCCATGCAGCCTCCGCCCACCGTTTCATTTTCTCTCCTTCACGCTTTCTGTTCTCTTGAATGCAAAGTGTTTCTGCATAGCCACCTACAGAATCGATCATTAAAGGGGTGCAACAACCACAAAACAGATAAAATCACAATCTGGTGCCTCTAATTTATAGAAATTTCTATTTGGGTTCATTTACTTTAATATTTTTTCATATTTTTCTAGTGATTTTAAAATACCACCAACAAGTGCTTTTGTTGTTAAACCCTTCTCGAGAAAGTACTGCCACACTAGTAATCAAAATGGTATTCATGGAACAAATGCACTTGATTGATAGTTCTGAGAAGCGCAAGAACTCGTATTGGAAAAAGAGGAGCTCATAGAAACACTAAATCAGTGGTTATCTCCAAATTTAACTTCCTAGCTAATTAAACATCCGGACATCAGGTACTGTCCATCCCGTGCTCAAAACACTTTTGAAGCATTCTACAATCCAAGCAGATAACAAAACCACCTCCAGAATTGACACACAAACTTGGAACACCTATCCACCTTACAGCCACAAAACCCAAGTCAAGCTAACCAGGTATAATGATGCCTGAATGGTTGTGTAGGGATAGCATTCACAGCAGAGGCCACAACATTCAAGGCATCAGACAAACCAATAAGATCAGGCTTGATAAATTGGTTAACTATGACAATTGGCTCTATATTCATATCAATACCAAAAGAATATCAAAATGCATATCAAAGCATTTACATAGTCAACCGTACCTCTTGCAAGAGCAATGATATCCATCCTACTTCTCATTGCTCTATTAACTGCACAATCAAAAACAAAATGAGTACTGTAGTAGCATGAGAGGAAAAAAATCAACTTTCATATACCTTCTAAGTCCAGAGGTGGAGCTTTCAGCAAATCTATTGCCCTTCTATAAAGACCCTGTCAAAGATTTATGACCCAAACCATAGCAAAAGTGTGAAAACACAAATAAGTTACAGTGAATTGACCACAACAAACTGATGTTATACAATGTTGTACATGACCACTTCAATCAACATATGAACATGATGCTGAATTCTTTCTTTTCTTTCTTTTCTTTTTTCCCTTCTACGCTGAATTTGGACAGTATTTCTATGATTAAGGTAAGGTTCTGACCTCTTGTATTAAAAGAGAACTTGAGTGCTCTTGTTTTGCTTTATGCTGGAACATGAGAGCCAGGCAGGTTAAAACTACACCAACCTTGGGATGACGAGAGCCTACTTGACAACAATAAAACCAGAGAGTTTTGATAGATCCTTAGATAAACTCCAAAAAGTTCCAAACTAAATGCAATTAAAAGTACAAATTCAAAATAGCACACCAAAAAGTTGCTCGGCTCTGTTCAGTGCAGTAGTCAATGTCTCTTCTGCATTGCCAAAGTTCCTGAAACGAATACAAGTTTTAAATGGAATGAAAAGACAGCGGTAAAAAAGAAATGGTCACTTTAGGGCAAAGATAACTCTAAGCTTACCCCATGTGCACCTCAAGCTGTCCCAAAGAACAGGTAGCTGCAAGCAGAACTTCCTCCGAAGCCATATTACAAGCTGCTAGGGCATGGACATCTGTAAAGTCTTCTTTTTTTGCCACCTCTTGAATAACCTTTTGGTAGATGTCCTTTGCCAGTGAAAAGTTTCTCGTAGCATGCAAGAATTCTCCATACGATAAAGCAGCATTTCCTATACATCAGAATATCAAAATGCAGTCTGCAATTGTCTACTAAAATTTCTTAAAACCAAAGTGATGCTCACCAATGCAGCCCTTATTGTCCAGAAATCCTTGGAAGAATGGTCCAGCTGGACATTTGCAGCCCAAAATTCAACAATGAAACAAACAGGCACAACAAATAAAAGATAAACTAAAATGTAGCGATGGTTTTACATGAACCTGATTCAAGATTGCCTTGGACAAGCTCAGTTAGCCCTTTAATTGCATTAGCCCGAGCAATAGCAACCTCAGAGCCCTCATCACTATTATTCAAATCAACTTTTCCTAAGAGTTCTAAGCATTTATCTGCGAGCACTGATGAAGTATCATCCTATATAAGGGGGAACCATCTCCAGATAAATTTTATAACTCCTGAATAGAAAAATGACTTATTTTAAATACACAAAAAAATATAGTCTTAAAAGAAACTTACATTCCCCATCTCTAAATTGATCCCAGTAAGAGCTTCCATCGCAGCAACTATAACAAAAACAGCAACAGCGGCATTTCCATCGCATAACCAAAACTCAGCAAGCCAATGTTGATTGTAAGAGAGTGAAATACAGATAGAGGTCGCAATTACCCACCTCTAACATCCAAATGAGAGTGTACTAAATCTTGAATATTTTGCAGTTTTTCCATTGCATCATCATAATTTCCTCTAAATAGCACCAGATTAAAAATCAATATAACATTTCCAACATGCCAGAATCAATATTATAAAACCAAGATAAATAGAAAAAGGGGACAAATGAAAAACCTTGCAGATAATAAGCTAGACATAGCAAGCAGGACCATTCCCTTTGAATTATGGGTAACGACATCTTGGCTTTCACTTGATTGAGAAGAGAGACACTGCTCTAGGACTAGCATAGCTTGGGCATGCGATTCGTCTGCATAATTAATCCATAAGTGAAATGGGGATTCAAGAAAGAGAGAGAAATCATGTAGAAATATAAACGAGACCTGATTTTTTAGATTTGGCAAGAGATAGAGCGTAGTCAATCATTTGAAGAGCAACTGGGTTTACATTCGGGCCTTTGATGATTCCATCATGGATCAATCTATAAGGCGATGATGAAGATGGTTTGAAGGAGGCGAGTCCCAGCTGGACTGTTCGAGCCACGGTGGCCGTCGCTGCCCTTGATAACTTGAGTGAAGAGGGCAACATCGTCTGTTTGTAAAAACCTTCTGAAAGGGGTTTTAGCCTTTTAGGGACTGGAGCTTATGAGCAGAAAAATGCTCCCTCTCCTCGACTTATCCAGATAATAATAATAGTCATTTCACCTTTCTTAAAAAAAAAAAAATGTTTGTATATAAAAGAATTCTAATTATAAATAAAATAAAAAAAATAAATTAAATAAATTATGTTTAAATGTAATAAAGTAAATTAAAAGAAACCAAAAGTGGTAGTACTTTATTGTAGTATAAAATATTATTAGTAAATATGGGTTGTGGTATTGATTTTTTTAAAAAAATAATTTGAATTTTAAATTTTTATTTTATATAATTAAGTTTTTGAACTTATATTAGCATCAAATTGCATTTTTTCTCTCAGAATGGGGGTTGAATTGCAAGATAAAAGAATGAAGTGAAAATCACTAATAATATAGATGGTGGGTTTAATTTGTTTGGAAAGTATATTTTAGTCTATGGTTTCCTTGATTTAATATAATTATATTTTAGTCTATGGTTTCCTTGATTTAATATAATTATATTTTAGTACAAAACTTCGTTGCCCTTATTTTTCAATCTTTTTGATGGGATAGAAGAGAAGAAGAGTTAATTAATTTTAGCAAAGAGAGAGAAGTTGTTGGATTCTGACCAAAAAAAAGAAGAGACAACTCTTCATTGTCAAACAAGTTAAAATGAATGTCAACACACTATACTAGATGAGAGGTGTGTGTAGCAAAAAAATCATATTTAAGTCAAGAATATAATTTTTCTAGTTTCATTTTATGGTTTGATATTTTTTGGGTTTTTATATTAATATTTTGGTTTCTTAATATTACATGGGATGTTTTCGGGTGTTTTGTGGTAGGCTGAGATATTTTTATTTGCTTTTCTATTAATGTTTTTAGATTTTTTTTAGTCTTTGATTTATTTTTTTCATTATTAATGCAATAATAATATTAATAATAATAATTTTAGTTTTTGTTCTTACTTTTTTTTGTTTTTTTTTCTATGGGTAATTTAATAATTTTTATTCTTTTGGTGGTAATAAGGATGATAATTTTAGATGTTAAGACTTCGATGTTATTGTTGCTGTAATAGAGTATGTTGATCGGTTTCATTATATCAAACTTTACATGTATAAATATTATATATTAATCTCAATAGTTATAAAAATTGTTTGCTCTGCCCGCAATATAGTGCGGGCAATTAACTGGTCTAAACTAAAAGACAACATGTCATCCTCTACGATAGGTGACGTCTATCTATTATTATTTTTTATAAAAAAAAATAGAGAGAGACCTATTATCCACCCCTTTGAATAGGAAAAAAAGAAGTCAAATGGACTCGCCTCTTATCATTAGTAAAAAACAAGGACCAAGATGAACATTATACAAAAAGTTTATAAAACACCACCCATCTTACACATATGTATTATTTTAGTCATTTATCTTTTAATTTATTCCGTCCCTTAACAATTCTAGTCAACCCGTAACCAAACCCTATAAGGCAAGATTTAAAAAAAGAAAAGAAAATGGACTAAGAAAAACTCATGGGCACAGTAAATATGAATTCCGCAATATTTCCCATGCCTTAAGAGCATCTATAACTCTCTCTCTCTCTCTCTCTCTCACACACACAGACCTAATCGAAAACTATATTTCTTTGGGTATCTAGCTGAACCTTTTTATATACTTGAAGGACCAGCCCGAGGCTTGCCTAAAGAATCCAGAAGACCACACGTGGCAAGGAATCACCGACATGGACGATGGATGAGCAGCTGAAGTCACAAATCGGAAATCTAACGGTCATAAGTTGACGAGCTCAACTGGCACATTATAGGCCTGTCCTCTTCGTAACCTCAAGGTACACAATCAATTTAATTATACTTAAACGTAACACAAACAAATAACAAAATAAAGGGATGCATTAGTAACTTGAAAGCATAAGGGTCTGGATCAACTTAATTACAACGGTATAGGGACTTAACAAGCCATCTAACCCAAAGTAAACAGACTCCTTCGGTCCTTCGCTCTCAAAGCCCTAACCCTAAAAATCATTACTGCAAATAATATTCCGCACAGACGCCATTTCCGTTCAAGGTAACCTCCTTATAACTCAACGAACTTATGATCCTTTACGATTATCTATTTTGTTTTATATGTGCATATAATGATTGTTCAATTTGTTCAGAGACCAACTTTAAGCTTCCCCAGTATTCCTATATTTTAACTATGGCTGAAGTTTTGATTTTTATAGAGTTAATGATAACTTTAGCATATGATTCAAATTTCTTGATTTCTCTGTTCTGTTCTTGGTAACATAAATGGATCTTTGGAATCTTAATTGTTTTTGTTATTTATTAAATGAAGTAACAATTTATTTTTATTTTCTTGCCAAAAACACAAAATTAGCTGAGGTCCTCGTGAGAAGAAAATATAGCTTGATACATTTGAATTGATGCTGATCATGTGCTTGTCTAATCGATGTTTTAACTAACTGTTACTTTTTTTCAATCATCTTCATGTAGTTTTTTGGCCCTGTGCAGGATGTTGTCTATTTTTAAATGTGTGTTTTGAGGTAATGGTCTTTTGCTCTCCGAGATTATATAGATTCACTGAAGCAACCTGGGAGGCCTTCAGCCTTCCCATTTTTGTATTTTGTGGGGTCTGTCATCCCTGAATTTTTAAACCCATGAGAGGAATCAAAGTAAAGGGCTTGTCTAGTTTGCGTACTCCTGTATCTGATGGAGAATCTCATGTCCAACTATCTATTCCACTGGTTGAAGAAGAGACAGGTTCATCCTCAAGTGTACAGTCCACCCCTGAAATAGAAAAGAATTATGTGCATCGTGTTTACGATGCCATTGCACCTCATTTTAGTTCCACCAGGTTTGCCAAGTGGCCAAAAGTTGCAACTTTTTTGAACTCCTTGCCTTCAGGATCTCTTGTATTGGATGCAGGATGTGGAAATGGGAAGTACTTGGGATTTAATCCGGATTGCACTTTTGTAGGATGTGATATAAGTGAACCACTTATCAAAATTTGTGCGGACAGAGGTCATGAAGTTCTTGTTGCAGATGCAGTACATCTTCCTTACCGAACTGGTTTTGGTGATGCAGCAATATCTATAGCAGTGTTACATCACCTGAGTACAGAGAACAGGAGGAAGAGGGCAATAAATGAATTAGTCCGAGCTGTCAAAAAGGGTGGTCTGATTCTAATAACCGTGTGGGCTGTAGAACAGGAGGATCAATCGTTGGTTACAAAATGGACACCCCTTAACCAAAAGTATGTTGATGAGTGGATAGGACCAGGCAGTCCTCGTATTCGAAGCTCTTCACCCTTCACACTTGAAAGCATCCCTGAAACTGAGAATAATTCGAAGGAGCACGAAAAAGACACTGAAAGTCTAAACCACATGTTCAAGGGAACTATGCCTTTGGCGTCTAAAGATGATAGCAGTGTACAAAATCAACAGGAGTATTTTGTGCCTTGGCACTTACCTTACCACCGTGCTGAAGTCAGTGGTGCATCTGCATGTGCTCTTGCAAATGGCCTGGCCAAGAAGGATGATAACAAAGGTACTGTGGTATATAACAGGTACTACCATGTCTTCAGTGAAGGTGAACTTGAAAGGTAAATGCGTGTTTTTATTCTTCTATTTTAATTTCTTCTACTAGGATGATTTTTTTTTTGTATGAATGATATATTTTATGGCCATCCACCCTTCTCTGATCATATTGACGCATCTCACGTGTGATTTGTAAACCATTCAAATTGTTGATGTCCTCATTTTGCTCTACTTTGTATGCGTATGCAAGTTATCTTGTTTAACATCCTCCACCTTTCTTCTGTATTGTGTTTTTGCTTATTTGATTTACAAACTCTTTATGCTGGTTTCTGTTTCATCGTTTTTTCAGGTTGGTTTCTGGAATGAACAATGCAGTGGTAGTTGATCGATTTTTTGACAAGTCAAACTGGTGTATCATTCTTCAGAAAACTTTATGAGAGAGAAACTTGCTGAAAACATGAAGGATTGCTTGAAATTAATTACAAGAGTTGGTTTGTCTTCTCCTTTGAAAATTTGACCCTCAAGAGGCAGTGATGATGATCATTCATCACACCGAATTATTCCGATGCCTGTAATGAAGGTGCTGGGGTCCATTTGCGAGATTGGGTATGTGGGTGTTGGGGGCCGGAGGGAGAGGGGAATGACTGCTCGGTCAACTTGTATTTTATGATGCTTTAACTCTACCATGAGCACTAATTTCATGCTGTCCCTGGTAATGCAGTTTTTTTTCATTTTCTTTCTCGCGTTTTTGAACACGAATTGTGAATGTAATGCTATAGAAGCGCATTGCATTCTTCTTGTGTTATAGATTCATGCTTTGTTGTAATTTCTGATGCTTTATGTAGTTTTCTTTATCATGTTAAGAATTGGAAAAACAAGGTTACCTGTACCAACAATGCCTGAGAAAATAAAAGTTATGGAGATGTGTAGAGGAAGTTTTGAAGGAAATCATGGCTATTTTATGATATGCCTCGTCAGCTCTTCAGATTTCAGGGTAAAAAATCATGATCTCGTCACCGCATTTCAGTCCCAAAAGCGTTGTTTAGTACATTGAATGATTGTGATCAGATTTGTGTAACTTTATATGAAAAAACTAAAGAAAGCTATGCTCGAGCTTCTCTAGTTCCTAGATATGAAGAAAGTGGCCCCATAATAATATTTTAGACCAGCAGCTGATTGATGTAGAAGTTGATGAAAAAGACAGCACGAGGGATCAACTAAAGGTAAATTTAATTTTTGATGAATGAGAAGATTCATTTATCTTTTTATCAATAAGAAAAGAAAAAAGATGAGATAGGTTTATTTATCAAAAGCTAGAAGTGTGGTTGTAAGAAATAGGATAAATTTAATGCAATCAGTTTTAAATAGGGTAAAAAAATAAGTGGCTCTGGCTAATTAGCTTAACTTGTAAAATTACACCTCTTCTCTACTCTATAATTCTTAGGAATTTGAAATTAAATTCTCTCTAACAAACAGAAAACCCTCTTTTGTTTTTTCAATGATAAATTAAACAAGAGAAATCATTCTATCTCAGTGGCCATGGATCAGCTGTGATGGCCATGCAATATCATATTTCACAGTTAATCCTATCCCATCCTCAATAATCTAATCTAATGTAATCAAGAGAGAGAAAATATATGTCTAGCGTTTAGGGATAGTTTTGGAAAAAAAACTATTTTTTTTATTTAAAATTAATTTTTTTTGGTGTTTTTAGATTATTTTTATGTTGATATCAAAAATATTTTTTAAAAAATTAAAAAACCATGCATTTCTGAACGAAGACCACTTTCAAAAGCAGTTACAACCACATTCCTAAACAAGTTAATACAAAAAGAGCTTTCAAGGGTTATTTTTGTCCTTTCAAGATGTTTTTTCTTATTTATTGTCTTGTCACTTTTTATTTCTTTTCAATTTAGGCTATTAATTCCAATTTATTATAAATTAGTTTTTGTTTTTCAATTCGATCACCATTCTTTTAGTTTCTGACTTTGTTTCCTTAGCTTTTTATAAAAGTTTCAATTTTCAATTTCACTATTTAATCCAAGTTTTTTATTTTACATTTCTCGCACGATGCAAGTGGCTGGATATAACAGTATGGTTTTCATGTCCTTTGTCGGGATACACAGTGCAAGCTGGAATTGTTGTTTCACCCAAGCTACCACTACTTGTGGGTCATTTTGGGAGCAAAAGCTTTAATGGAGGTTGAATATGGAAAATACTAGCCGGCAGCTCTTTTACTCTGGGGCCCAATGCCGCACAGCCGAAGCTGCTATTGGATGTGGCTGGAGGTTGAAGATGGACTGTGGGTATTGTTTGGGTTTAATGGAGCAAAAAGGAGGCCGATTGGGATTAGGTGGAATGAGCTTCTTGTTCAAAAGAAAAGGGGCCGTGACTGGGACACGTATCACAGTATCTCCATGGGTTTTCGATGTGCTCCATTGCATGCCCACACAACTATCAGCACCGCAGTAAGAACCTAGGATGTTTTTTATTATGTTTTAAAAATATTTTTGAAAAAATTAAAAAAAAAATTATTTTTAATTTATATTAATTTTTTTTGATATTTTTATATCATTTTTATACGGTGATATCAAAAATAAATTAAAAAAAATATAAAAACTTCATTTTGATATATTTTTGAACAAAAAACACTTTTAAAAATTAAAGTAACCATTCTTCCAAACAGTAACTCAGATAATAGACATTACATCATCTTGGCTTGTAATGAGGTAATCACTCGGGATCATGCGAGATCAGGGCTAACGGGTTGTCCTTGCCCTCCAAGCCGACAGAGAAAATAATTAAACAACAATAGATGCATTTTGCCACATCAAAGCACAAATGAAGAAATTAAGGTATATGAACAAAGTGATGCGATCTGCAGCAATTTTGTTTTCGACCATGTGTTGTAAAGGTACGTAAACTTCTGCTAGGATAACAATTTGAATGCAAAAGAAACAAAAAAAGATGAAAAAAAACACATAAGACGGCCGTTTCAAGTCCACAATAATCATACAAGACCAGCTAAATTTCAGGAAAGCAAAATTTTTAAGGTTTTTATATATTAGACAGCTGTTTGCTGGCAGATACATCGACATGGATTTATTCATATTGCTTAAGCATAATAACTGTACTTTTCCCTCTACTGAATGTTTGTATAACAAGGGGACCGTATACTTTACGAAGCCTGTATATGGTATACATGAAGCCGGGCAGTTCAATTGTTCACACCCCAGTCATAAGGTTGGTACATTACCTTTAGCTGAGCACCATCGAGCAACCCCATCAAAGTCTCAGAGTAGGTTGGCTCCAAGTAGTTTGATGAATGCTTGAGAACCTCCATCTCATTCTTGCCAAAATCCACGCTAAACCTGCACGCCAAGAAGATAAATATCATTCAGCAGAAAGCATTGTAATTTTCAGAAACCAGACAAACATTACGCTAGAAATTACCATTTCAGGATCTTGCTAACGAGTGCAGTTTTGGCATTGAAATCAATAATAAGCCCTCCACCTCTTAGGAAATCACGGGCAGCCTCCATCAGTTCTTTATCAATGTCCCCCGGTGAGAAGCATCGAAGGGCAGGTCCAGATCGGGTACCACAGACAAGAGCAAAGTGGATTAAAGGTTCGGCATAGGGAAGAGTCACCTGAAAAAGAATAAAACTGATCATGAAACTAATAAAATCCCAAACAGAACCCTAATCCTTGTTCATCCACTATTTTTCTCTTTGTAAATCCTTATTCTCTGCCATATGCTGTGTTGCAGCTAACTTTGTGATTTCGTTATGCATTTCCCCCTTGCAAAAAAGAAAAAAGAAAAAAACCAGGGAGAGGGAAGGGAAAAGGGGTGACTATTCCTTGCCAAGTGCAACTCGCTAAATGGAAAGCCAAAAATAAAATAAAAGTTATTTCGGCTCTTCAATATTTGTTTTACGTGCTAAACAAAATGTCAAAATATATTCTCTCCCAAAAATGTTATCCCTCATATCTTCCAAGAAAGCCAAAACCAGGTCAACAAAAAAATAAACCAATTAAATGCAGCCATGTGGAAAAAATGATATCAAACTACTTAAGGAAAAAATAAAGCATTTAATTCTTCCACATCAATACAATTGGCTTTTCAAATGACTTTTTTTCATCGGAGTATACATAGTAAAAAAGTCATATTTATACCACTTAAAATGTTATTTTACAATTTGGCTTTCTAAAATAGCATCTCCCCTTGTAGATGCTCTAACATATAATCAGCAATTAATTAAATCAGAAAAATCGGTTCATTTTCTAGAAAAGATTGCCAGACAGGAAAACAAGCATGGGATGTGTCATTTTGATTTTTGTTATTTGATGCTGTTAAATACAAATTGGGTATCCACAGTTTGTTGAGAAACAAAATACCCACCACCTTGCACTTCCTCACCCCAGTCCCCCACCTGATTATAATTTTCTTTTTTAAAAAAACAAAATAGAAGAGTGAAGAAAGCGCAAAACAACACTGGCTGGCAAGCATCACCCTCTGTTAGAAGTTTTGAATTCTGGAATAAAAAATTTACATTAAGCTGAGTTATTAAGAAATATGTTGAATTCTCTTACCTTGGAACGCTTATCTTTCACACCGAATGGCTTGGTAAGATTGTATGGCGGTCGCTGGTTGCCCCTTAAAATGCCATTTTGAATAGCTGAAAGAGAGTATGAGCACCCACCTATCACATACTGGAAGTCTCCAAACAACTTCCTTCTTTCCAATGCTCCTTTTGGAAAACCCAACACCAATATAGCATGGATGGCCATCATATTGTAGAGATTTATGAAGAAAGCAAGCTTCTCCTCCCTTGGCATATCTAGCAATTCTACCCGTTGGAGCTCCTGAATTATTCTCAAATATCTACAAGTATCAATGCAAACAAGTTAGAGCATAAAATAAAAACTATAACTACCTGAATTATTCTCAAATATCTACAAGTATCAATGCAAACAAGTTAGAGCATAAAATAAAAACTATTACTATCAAGACGCCAAAGTTTGAAATTTTATAGCTACAGAATAAATCAAACCTTGCAAATTCCTCACTTCCATGAATACTTCTGTAGTCAACATGCTTTCCATCTACTGATGTGTAGGCTTCAAAGATTGCACAAGACAAAAATCTGAGTCTTGCTGCAATTTCTGTTATGGGCTTAGGTTTTGCCTCAACAATGCCCATTGGGATATTGTAGCATTGAGATGACACAATAGGATCATTGTCCAAAAAGCGATATAAGTGGTTACCATCCTCAAATATGTTCTCACTGCAGTTCCAAGCATCATGAAGGGAAAAAAAAGAGTATTTGTCAATGACGAGATTCCAAAAGAAAGAAAAAGGCAGAAGCAGAAGAATCAAAGACACTGGGACATATCCAATGGACTCACTCAAGAATGTGTCGAAAGAAGAGTTCGCTAACAAGCTTTCGCCCGAATTCAGTAGCCTGTTTGATAACGTAAGAGCGAGAGTAAGATAAGCTTAATAATAAAATAATTAAGAGATTTTTTTTCTTTTTCAACATAAGAATTTGAGAGCATGCGTCAGGGGCATTAATTCTATACAACTATGTGCAAAGAAAGACAAAGACAAAGACAAGATACTACATCTACCATATATTTCAAGTTCTAGGACTCTGCCCATCTCAAAAGAAAAGCAAAAATTCCAACTGACCTCGTCCCTCTCCAAGTATTGATCCTCTGACAAGAAGTCTACAGCCTCTGAACCTAGAAAGCAGCTGGTGAACCTCCGCATCTTATAAAATCTGTCCTTAACAACAATGGATTCTTTCATTTTCCGAACAATAAGTGCTAGTTCATCAATTGAGCCGCTAGAGGAAGCATCATCTTCACCAGAAAGAGGAGGAAGAGGAGCTTCAGATGCTGGAGCTTCAGAAATCAAATAATCAATCTTCTCTCCAAGCTTGCCAGACTCATCCAAGCCATTAAGTTCAGCCAAACCTCCAATTACAATTTCATTAAAAAACACCTTAGGAACAGTAGAAGATCCAGTAAACTTCTCTAGTTCCAGCTTTCTACTTGGGTATACATCAATGTTGATCTCAACATATCTGAGCCTTTTCCTGTGCAAAAATAACCTAACCTCTTTACAGTCTTGGCACCCTAATCTTGTGTACAGTATAATTCTTCCCTTTATAGCTATAGGATGCAGTGGCTCTTCACTTCCTTCAACCCCCTGTTCAAAGTTGTTTTCTGCATCATCACGAGAAAACATAATATAGCTGAGAGGATTCCATGCAGACCTGTCCGCTGGTTTATGAGAAACTTCTGTTACTTCTTTGTCTTTAGCTGAATCTGAAGCCTCCTTATCTTCATCATCAGTAACCTGTTCCACTTCATCTCTTTTTACAGAAAGAACACGAAGAACACTGGTGACAGCAACTGCACCCTTCTCCTTGACAAAGTTCTTAAGAGCCATGGCCTTCTCAGGCCAAGCAGACCCCTCAGGATCAGCATCTGCGGAATGGAAAGATGTACTTCTATTAGCTTCCATCCCAGGAACCTCTGTTCCATCAAAAACAGGCTCTGGCTCCTTCTGCTCGCCAAGAATTTCCTCTTGTGTTTGCTCGTTTCCTTCTTCAGCTTTAGGCTCCAAATCACCAACTTCTTCATCCATCTTGTCACCAGAGACAGCATGTTGAGTATCATTGTTTAACCTTGCTCCAGCAGATTTAGGTTCCATATCCATATTCTCACACTCCTTTCCCAAGTCATCATGTTCCACAACATTGTCACCTGGACATTTAAACTCTAAGCCACTGCTCTCATCAATACTTTCACCGGCATCAGTTTCTGCATCAACCTTGTCTAACTTGGAATTATCCTTTCTTGTGTCTAGAGAGTTCACTTCCTCTTTCATTTGAGTGTCACCTTCAACAGTTATTGCATCTTCCTTGTGCTTCTCAGAAGTTGGGGAATTAGTTATATCTTTCTCACTAAGTGCTGCCTTTTCCATAATGATGGCACTATATAAAGTTTGGAATAGAATTCAACAAAACTTGGTCTTCAGTTTTAGTGCTTCTGCAGATCAAACGGCCAAAACATACCTGGAACAAATCCAGTTGAGAGAAAAAAGTCAAAATTGTACAAACATGTATACATATCTAAATTTCAGGTCATATCCTGTGAAAAATAACCAATAGTAAGCTCTTATACACAAAGGATATCACATCACATGCCAAAGATTACAACAACGCTTAATCATCCAACATTCACCATGCAACAAATACACGATAAAATCCCAGTTCAGGCATTTTTTTAAAGGTTGCGAATTAAAGACAGAACAAAACATACGACCCTTTTTACAATTTTCATATTGTCCATAGAGTAAATAAAAACAGCATTTGCCCCCAACAAATATGAATACTACATTTTCAACCTAAACCAAATCTTAACATGACCCCGAGCTGATGTGATAATACTCAAAGGGCAATTAAAAACAGCAAAAAAAATAAAAAAAAAAGGATCAACTTTAGGTATTTTGGTGAATCTTCCCATATCCTTTTAAAGTATTGTTTACAAAAAGACATCGATTAAAATTTTCATTTTGGCAGCCGGACTGGTGCTACTTAGCTCATCAACAAAGATAAAAAAAAAAAAAAAAAAGATAGAAAAATGAAAAAAGAAAAAGAAAAAAGAAAGCCCAAACGGCCAGATCATGACCTCGATCTTCAATCATCTGTAGCCAAATGAAAACATCAAAATATAATAAAAAAAAGGAAAAGAAGACGAAGAAGAAAAATACTTAAAAATGATCTCCAAGTAATACGTAAGCAAACATAACGAGAGAGAAATTATGAGACAAACGCCGTCTAAAGTGAGCAGGTCAAACAAATGACTTGTCAATCAATACTAAGGAAAACCGAAACAAAAATCCAATACCAGACAGACAAATGGAAATAAATAAATGATCAAAAAGACTTTTCAAATATAAAAAAGTTGCACACACAATAGCCTAATGCCTGATGCAGTGATGCAAAAGCAAAAGCCCGGTCAAAACTTCAATCGAAGGACTTAATAATGCATTTTAGGGTTCAGGTCGCTTGCAATTAGATACAAAATAAAAGGAAAGGAAGAGAAGAGATGAACTTACAGATCTGGATATCTATAGAGAGAAATTTGAATAGGGAGAATAGAGAGGGAGTGCATGGAGGAGAAAGAGGTTACGATGAGGTAGTGACATAAATAGCGTTTAACTTGACCACCAGTTTTGTCTTTGTGGAGGCTGATTGGATCGAAACCGCGGGGCGATATGTCTAAACGACGAGAGATTGTTTTTATTTATCTATTTAGAGAGAGAGAGGTAGTGGGAGAAAAATGAGAAGCGGGGGAAGCGGGAAGACCATCGGCTGAAATTCATGTGGTAGCAGAGTATCAGCTAGCACGACCTCCCTTTCATTTTTTAATTTCTAAAATGTATTTGGGCTTCGTTTTGCAATTGGGCCTGGCCTTGGATTTATTTTATTATATTTCCATCTCAAAAACACAAGGGTGATCACCATTTGAATCCTTGCCGAGTTGGGGTGAATTTTCACATATAAACGGCTATCGTTGAATAATTTTTTTTTTATAAAAAAATAATATTAGAACATGAAAATAATTTTAAAACATCATTTTTTAATTTAAAATAAAAAATAAATTTAAATAAAAATTAAAACACAATACCAAGCAATGTATGAGTTTTGTTTGAATTTAAAGATCTTCCTTCAACTTCCAAGCTTTTATACTGAATACGCAATCATCCCATTTGGGCACTGGCATATGCTAGGTTTTGTATTTCTAACACGCACAAATTCTGATACAAATCCACGTTTGGCATGTATATGAATCAAAGCACCGCTATTATTTTCTTTGCTTTTGTCTGTCATTTTATTCAAAATTAATGTGGGGTTGCACAATTGCTAGGGTTAATGTCAACTTTGTCTGCCATGAATGGAAAACAGGCCATGAGGATTGAACTGAAAATACATTTTTCTCCCTTTTCGTCTATGATATTATGGATTGTTTGGGACAACTGTTGCTGTAGCTTTTCAAAATGTTTTTCGTGCCGAAATACATCCAAATAATTTTTTTATTTTTTAAAAATTATTTTTGACATCAGCACATCAAAATGATCTAAAAATACCAAAATATATTTATTAAAAAAAAAAAGTTCAAAAGCTGTTGTATAGCTTGAAAAAAGCTATGTCAAACACCATTTATGTAATGCTAATTATATTTGCTTTTATACTGAATACGCAATCATCCCATTTGGGCACTGGCATATGCTAAGTTTTGTATTTCTAACACGCACAAATTCTGATACAAATCCACGTTTGGCATGTATATGAATCAAAGCACCGCTATTATTTTCTTTGCTTTTGTCTGTCATTTTATTCAAAATTAAAGTATTTTTTATTTAAAAATATATTAAATTTTTTTTTTTAATATTAGCACATCTCTAAAACACATCAATTTTTTTAATTTAAAATAATAAAAAAAATTCAATCTTTTTTCAAAAATATTTTTCAAATATACTCCCAAGCACCCCAAGCTTCAAGATATCATCACTTCTCCTTCCTTGGATGCAGCTTGCAGGAAGAAAGATGATTTGGCCGGAAAAAAATAACTTGATTTAAAAATTGCATCTCCGAATAAAAAGGTTTACTCGTAAGATAGTCACGGATATGATAAATCTAAAGAACATAAAAAAAAGTTAATTGTAGACTATTTCATGTCACGAGTTGAGTGGTTTTTATATATATATATATATATATATATATATATATTTGAAATAATTTATATTTTTTTAATCTATGAGATGTATTCTCTATTTTGTTATTGTTATTTCTATTATTTAAATAATTTATGATTTTTTTTCAATATTTTTATACATTAGTTTTGATTTTCATTTTTTTAAATAGACTTGAACAAAAATAAAAAATATCACAAAATATTTCCTTGTAAATTTTGCCTAGTATAGTCAAACATTGTAAAGTGTTAAATTATTTATTTTTCATGATATTATTAAACATAAAAAATAATTTATTTTTCAGGAATCTATAGTCTAAAAATTAATATCTGGTAAATAAACTGCGCTTATAGGTTATTTTGTATCGTTATGCCATGTCAGGCTTCTCCATTTTTGTAGAGCGCATTTATCGCTTCATTTGCTATGTATTCTCTGCCTTGTATTTGGGATGCTTCGAAGTGCCCTTTTTGGTTTGTTTTACTTGCAAGAAGGGATTTATTTATTTATTTTTCTCTTTCCTTGCCTTTTCAATTTTAATTTATTTTCACAGGGCCTAAAAGCCCGTACAGGGGACATAGAGCCAGCCCAGCTAGGGACCACTACCATGCCCAAGGCAGCACCAAAATGTCCAAAGGAGGCCAGGCACGTGGTACATTCTCGACCGTACAATGCGATTGAATCTCGGCAAAATAAGCCCACGTCTCCATACTTGGAAAACCTCAGGGGTGTCTATGTAATTCAGCTAAAACTTCTTTTCAAAACAACACCACGCTGCTGCGATAAAGCAATATCGCATTCCAAAACGGGCCCAAACCCAAAATTTGAAGCAATCATATAGGAAGAAACTGAAAATTGTTGGCTCCAGCGTGTGAAGGACGGACGCCCACAGCGAGATTAACCGAGACGACAAATAATCCCACAAATCTACGGAAACCAACCGTATTTAAGCCCTGGCTCTGAACCCGACGATGATAACTTGCCGCTAACAATTGGACTCCGCCACCTCCACTCCCGGTACGATTTCTCACTTGAAAAAAGATTTTAATAAATATGGAGTCTACGTTACTAGGTTTGAATTGAACTTGTTTTTCAATCTAAAATCAAATAGCGATTGAAGGGAGAAGGGCGCGATTTTGTTTCGGTTGATGGTATGTTGTGGAATTTAACTGTTTCTCCTCCCGATTCTAGGGATTGATTTTTTTTCTTTTTTTATATCCAGGTTTGGTGAATTGCAACTTATTGATGAGAAAGCAAAACGATGAACAAAAAATCAAGTTGCTGTGCCATTTGTGAGAATTCGAATCGTGCCTCTATCTGTCCAATTTGTGTCAATTACAGGTACTTTCTGTTAGATTAAGTGATTTCCAAGGTTGCTATTGTTTTGTAAAGTATTAGGTCTCTTCTATGCTAAATTTGTTGTTTGCTTATGCAGAGTGAATGAGTATAGAACTTTGTTGAAATCCTTGAATAGTCGCCGCGATTCCTTGTACTCCAAACTAAGTGTTGTGCTTGTCGCAAAGGTTTTGATTTTAATATTATCCCTTTTATTATGAATCTATATGCTTTTATTGAACTTGTTTTGAATAATTTTACAACGCACCTGATAAATACCAGGGGAAAGCAGATGATCAATTCAATTGGAGAGTACAACAAAATGAGAAACTTGCAAGTTTGAGAGAGAAGCTACATCGTAATAAGGAACAACTTGCTCAAGGTTGGCAGTGTACCTTAGATTTAAGATTAACTCATTGTAATCACTCATTAGGTTATATGACACTTTCACAGGGAAGGCTAAGGTTGAGAAGCTATCTCAAGATTTAAAGAAAAAAAATGGAATGCTTGAATCAGCTCGCAATGTGGTACTAGTTTTCTTCAGTTTTCCGTTTTAATTATCATTCTTCTTGTAAGTTTTCATTATGAAAAATGCATGTTTTCCTGTTGGAAGTGATAAGATGTCTTATGCTAGTTTGTTGTTTTGCAGTTGGAAAAAAATCGCGTAGAACAACTGGAGAAGTTCTATCCCAATTTTATCTGCACTCAGAGTTTAGGGCATGTGAGAACTACTACCGGGGTCCTTCTGAACATAAACTTTAACTGTCTATTTTAAGACGCGCATGTTTAAAATTTTTCGGTTGATTGTTTTATTCATGGAGTTTTATAAACCTGTTTTATTTGTTGTGTTTTTTTTTGTTTCATATGTTAAGCAGCAAGATATTTGATGCTTTAAGATGTTGTCTTTGCTACAGATGGCTATTACTTCTGAACTACTTCATAAGCAGTCTGTGGTCATAAAACAGATATGTAAATTGTTCCCTCAACGCCGGGTAAGCACTTAAAAAACAAAAACATTTGATATCTGCACGTTTGAAAAGTGTGACCATTATGTTTACTCAGTTGCCATCTGGCTCTTTGGTAAATTTCGTGATTTTGCTCTCTCTTTCTTGACATGTCATTTAGATATAGACTTTTGGGATGATTTTTCATGCTATCCCAAACTTAACTTCAGATGTAGGGATTTGAGCTTCCCATAATCTTAGTAAACTATCTTGCACTTTTACGAACTAGGTGTGAGCCTAAAGTCAAAGCCTGCATATTTTCAATTATCTAAGAATAGTGCTTGCATGCAACTAGTGTGTGTGTGTGTGTGTGTGTGTCAGAGAGAGAGAGAGATGGTATCTGCTCATGATAATTTAGAATTTAATGGTAGGAATTAGAGGACTTCTATTTTGACTTGTGGTAGAATTTCAGGAAAAGGCCAGTTGTTTGTTGTCCTGGTACATATAGTTTCTCAGACTAATCTTTGTTATAATTGCTGAGTGGGCATGAGTCTGCATTCACATGCATGCCATTAAAGGTGTTTTTTTGATATTCTTAACATTACTTTTGTAATGACAATCATCGTGACCCATCCTATATTGTTTAGGTGAATGTAGATGGGGATAGGAACTTTAGTGGTCAATATGATCAAATCTGTAATGCACGCTTACCAAGAGGACTTGACCCCCACTCTGTTTCATCTGAAGAGCTTGCTGCCGCCTTGGGGTAATTTCCCCCCCTATCTTTATGGTTATGTTATCCTGTCATTTTGGATCGTGTGAAAATTTCTTTGATGTACTCTTTTGTTGTGATACTTTATGAACTCTCTCAGGTGTGGTTATCTGTCATTGCGTAGAATTCCCTTTTAGTTTCTCATGCCGTTACTAATCAGTAATCTCCATGGTTCGAAAACAGATACATGGTGCAGCTTCTAAATCTAGTGGCTCATAACTTGGCTGCCCCTACACTTCATAATGCAGGTTTTGCGGTAAGCATGTTGTGTGTCTATGAGATGGTAGAATTTTCTCCGAGGACCCCCCCCCCCCCCCCCCTCATTTTCTGATTTTACATACGTTTTCTTAGTTATAGGAGTACTTATGCTCAGCATCATTAAGGGCTTTTAGCAATAAGTGCAGCTGTCAAGGGCATTTAGAGACTTTATGAACAATATAGCATCAGGTCTTCTTAGGATTATTCCCAAGTTTCTTGAATGTAGCTAGAACAGGCCTGGTGGGCCATAGTTCAAATGGTATATGGATAGTTTATTGGCATGCATAAGTATATATTTGTCTAGATCACATTTTTCAAGATTAAATTTCACAAACCCCTTTTGATGGTGGTTTGTTAAATTCATCATTTTTCAAATGATACTTTTGAAGTGGGCCTTATATTAGTTTTGAAGTTTAGATAATTGCAGCTTTCTGAAATACTGGCAAACTGTGTAGCATATTATTTAGAATCCTGTTTTTCTTATTATTTTTCTAGCTTTGGTTGATGGATTTTGCAACTTGCTATGTATGTGTGTTGACAAAATATCCATGCATCCTCTTACAGCCGCAAATGAGTATTTGTTATGTTGACATTTTGAGGGCTCTTCCTGTATGTTAATATTTATTTGCTTTGTTGCTGGGATTGTGAAAGCATTTTCTTACTGACTTTTTTTTTATGCTCTCTATTTAAAAGTCGAACCATTTTCAAGAAGGTTGCTTAAAGTTGAGATACAATTTGGTGAATGCCATTGGTAATTTGATATTGTTGTTGTATGGCTGTCGAATTCATTCTAATTTTTCCTCAGGGCTCTTGCTCTCGAATATGGCAGCGAGATTCTTATTGGAATGCATGTCCTTCTTCTCGAAGGTATTTTGACCGGAAGAGTTTGTGCTCTGGAATTTCAGTGGCTAAGTTTGAATTATTACTCCTTCCATGACTAAATTTTTTGTGTGCTGTACAGTAATGAATATCCCCTCTTTATACCTCGCCAGAATTATTGCTCTACTAGTGCTGAAAATTCATGGACTGATAAAAGCTCGAGTAATTTTGGCGTTGCTTCAATGGAATCAGAGAGAAGGCTCCAAGTAGATTCCACAAGAAGTAATAGCTTCAATTATTCATCCGTGTCTCCACATTCTATTGAAACACACAAGGACTTGCAAAGGGGAGTTTCACTCCTAAAAAAAAGTGTGGCATGTGTAACAGCATATTGTTATAACTTGCTATGTTTAGATGTTCCTTCTGATATGTCTACATTCGAAGCATTTGCAAAATTATTGTCCACGCTATCTTCATCCAAGGAAGTTCGGTCTGTGTTTAACTTGAAAATGGCCTGTTCAAGGTATATATCCTCAGCATTTCATTAATTCTACTTTATTATATGTGAAACTGAAGAACACCATCACTGTCAGATTTTTTATAATGATGGCAATGCATATTGTTTGTTTCCATCTGTTTTCTTTTCTTTCTTCATTCAGTTTTGTTTATCGTGCTTGACATTTTTACTTATGAGTTTCAGATCATGCAAACAAGTGCAAAAGTTGAACAAATCTGTGTGGGATGTAAACTCTGCCATCTCATCAAGTGCACTATTGGAGAGTGCACATGCATTGCAACTGATGGTATATACTTCAACTTTGTTTTTAAAAATGTTTGAAATTTTTAGCTGATAATAGTAATCTGTATGTTCTGGATTTCCCTTTCCATGACTTTCTCCGCCCTTTTCCCACCTTTCCTTTCTCAATAGTGTTCAAAATAGAATTGTCATTATTTTATAATGTTTTAAGATGTAGAGTTTTTTAATAACACCACAGAAGTTGATTAACTAGGGCAGTCTTAAATAAAACCAGTCAATATCGTCATTGGCATCCTGCATGTACAGGTCTAATATAAGTGGACCTTCATTGGAGCGGCCTTCTTGCTTGTTTAGAAGTATTTAGTCATGCTTTTATTTAGTTTTATTTTTGGATCTGTCTAGAGAGATGGAACAGATAGTGAAAGCAGTTGGTCACTTATTAGTTGGGTTTGGGATTTATTTAGGATGTTAACTGCTTTTTGCTGGTTTCAAAAGAGCAATTTTGTGGTCATAATGCCATAATGAAATTAAGCCCATTCTTTTCACTGCCATCTCTGTGCTTGCAAGTTTTCAGCGGGTTTCACATTTTTCCTTCTGGCAGAAAAACACTAGTTATAATAACCTTCCAAATTCAACGGCTAGTTTTATTTTTGCCACTGAGATATCTGATGGGAAGAATGAGAGCTTTATCGATGGATGGGATATGGTTGAACATCCCACCTTTCCTCCCCCGCCATCACAAGTTGAGGATATTGAGCATTGGACTCGAGCCATGTTTATAGATGCCACAAAGAAATAATCTATCGGGCGCTGCAACAACCTTCATACTTTATGTAAGTTGTCAATGTGTTGCACTTCTAATAATTGTTGATACTTGTAAATGGGACAGCTATGTCAAGCACTAAATTGGAAACATTTAAATAGGTAGCGGTGGTTTAATTTTGTGACATGGAGCGGAACTTCTATATGCTTTTTCTTTTTTCACTAAGAATAATTAATTTCAACAGACCTAACTTCTATATCTTTTTCAATTATAAAGTAAATATATTGTATTGGTGCATCTAAAATGAAAAGCATGATTGAATGTATGTGCATGTATATTTCAGTTGTAGGAAGTCGGGATAATTGTATTATCATGCTTCCATGGCCAGCTTATTCAGAAGTTAATTTCTGTTTTCATTTTTCAAATTGATAGGTTCGAGAAAGAGACGGATCGACAGAGAGACACAGACTTTATTTTATTGACTTGTAAAGTTCAACATGGTTGGCCTTCGTATCTTTTTTTATTGTAAATACAGAAGGATAGATGTGTACATATACTGATATAGATATTCATCTCTCGTTATGGTGACCATATGCCTGATTCTTGTTTTAATCGTGAAGTAGTGGCCTTGTCTTTGTTTCTTATTAAAAATTTTTGCATTGACAAGTATACATCAACACTTGCTAGAATGAAGCTGGGCTGGTTCGCCGTAGCCGGAATCGTGGCATGGGAGGTAGATCAGACGATAAGAATATCTCCAGTTCCTGCCAAACCAATCAAGTTAGCCTATTACTCTTAACTGCCCCTTTCAAAATCTTTTAGCGTAATCAAAATGAATTTCCACCAGTCAGTTCTCAATGCCAAAGTATGTCTTCCTCTTCATTTCTTTTTTCTTTCAAACAATGATAAAATTAAGACCTTTCGTATCTCCAACCAATTGTAGCATGTATTGTTTAACTGGCTCAAGAATCCAAAGGTGCGATTTCCACTCTCCTAGGTGATGACCAAGCATGCACCCGCACCCGCACCCGCACCCACGCCCCATTTCCTCTACTTATTGCCACTTCTATTTTCCACTGGATACTGGTACGTGCCTATGCAGAAAAAAAGAGAGACCATGGAGATACGAAAGGTCTCAATTTTATCATCGAAATAAGAGTATTCAATAAGTCTTGTGAAAGAGAGACACTAACGCCACTAATCAAGCTCGATGCGAATGTGAAATGACCTGTTTCTTTGCTCTTGACCTTGCTGCCTACTTTCGATTCTTGATCATCCTCTTCTGCCTCCTCTCAATAGTCTTCTTCATCATCTCATCTGTATAACGACTCTGCTTTTCAGCAGCCACCTGAGAGTCTGAAGATGCTGCTGGCATTGCTGACTCTGGCATAGGCAGTTGGTTATCCGAGTATCCAACATCCACAACAGGGTTATCATAAACAGCTTTAAAGTTTAAACATGTGAAAATTTGAATCCACCAATGTCATCTGTCTGCTGTGACCCCGCAACCATTGGATCAACCTCCATAATTGGTTGACGACTAAAGACTTCATTCTGATTTCCTTTGTTGATTACACCCGTGCGAACTAGAAAATCCTCAAGTGTAGCTTCGTCAAGTTGTTGCCGAATTAATTGGTTTTCGAAGACGTTTAAATGTTCTTCGTTGGCAATTTCGTTCCACGTATCAGCGATAGTTTTCTTACTCGACGCTCCATTAAGATAATAATTCCCAAGAAAGAGGAAAGTGGATGGGTAAGAAGACGAAGACGAAGGAGGGTTTTGCAACAGTTGACTCTCTTCAACGGATATTACATTTCTTAGCTCATCAACATTCACAGCATTCAAAGGCTTCCTTACATTCCGATCTGATCATTCACCTCATCAAATGTGAGATTGTATAACAAGGACTCCTGTCCAGGAAGAGATGGGAATTGTTGCCCCTGTGCTCCATTTGATGGCACCAAAGGTCTATTAATTATCCATGCACCAAACACTACCTAGCCTCGGGTAAGCTATATTCACCTAAGAATTGTGAGGTTAAGAAAAGTTTCCACTAATTAACCAAGTACCGTATCTAATAAGTCAATCAGATCATTGAATGTCAGCAGAAAAGAAGGCAGTAGCTTCATTAATGAAAGTAAAATATGAGACTCGTTACGGCAAGGAACATGATTTACTACTTCGTAAGGTAGTGATAGCTTACAAAGAACAACGTTGAAGAGTGGCTGACATTGTGAAGAATGGAATAGCGAGGCAGGTTGAGGAGCACATTGGGAGTGGGGGGATATGGAGTCCCCAGGAAGATCGAAGAACCAGTTGAAAATAAATGATTTGTTTGAGCGAGCTAGGTTCCTATTATCAGATTATTAATTATTATAACAGAGGGTGGGATCCTAGAGTTCATCTCAACCAACAGCAAGAGCTGATTTTCATGCATGTACAGTGGGATTTAGAGTTGAAATTCAGGACTCAATACCCAATAAATATGGCCAAACCCCATTGTTTTCACATTCTCTCCCTTCCCTATTCTTTTGGGTGCTTGAGTTATGTATTGCAGGTCTTGAGCTTGAATTAAAATATATATATTATACAAAAGTAAAACAACAAAGATTTTATTAATTTTTCCGAGCCCAATTAAGAATGCTTAAAAACAAAGTTTACTCACATAAAAAAACAAAAAAAATCCGAAGAGGGTAACGATCTTGGACTCTTAGGGCATCTCCAGCGGGAGGAGCTATTCCGGGAGCCAAAGGCAAAATTTCAAATATTTGGCTTTTTTTGGTAAATTTCCGTCTCCAGCGGGAGGAGTAAAATGAAGAGCCAAAATGACTTCTTCATCTTTGGGAGTCATTCGGGAGCCATTCCTACATATGTATTCTGCGGAGGCAAAAAAATACGACCGTTGTAAATGTTACCGTTGTTGACATTATACAAATTAAAACAGCAACAAATCGAAACACACAACTCAACAAAGCAACAGAACACCCATCAACACAACAACCCAACGAAACACATCAACCCATCGAATTCAATAATTGAACACCCATCAACACAGCAACCCAACGAATTTAAATATTGAAAAAACACAGAATATTTTGCAGCCAATCCGAAGAACCCATGTGATTGAAACTGAACAGAAACTTTGATTTCGAGTTGAACAAGAACCCATGTGATTGAAACTTCAACAAGAAAAACAGAGCAGAAGCTTTAATTTCTTCTTCAACAAGAAAACAACACAACAGAGCAAAATGGAGGGGGGGCAACGGAGAAGAAGAGGAGGAGGAAAATAGAAGAAATGGGTGTGGGGCGGCGGCTGGAGGAGAGTGAACGGTTGTGTGTGGGGTGGGGGGGCTGCTGGAGAGGAGTGGACGGCGGCGTGGGGGGGTGGCTGGAGGGGAGTGGACGATGGGTGGGGCAGCGGCTGGAGGTGGGGGGGGGGGGCTAGAAGAGAAGAAGATATGGTTTTTTAGATTGAAATGAAAATGAAGGGGACAAACGGGGTGGGGGGTCAGTTTTTATAGTAAGTATTATTATATTATAATAATAATTATTATATAATAATAGTTATTAATTATAATAATACCTTATAATTAATAATTATAATAATATTTGTTTTTGTTTGTATTTAAAAATACCTTGATGACAAGAGAGTAAAAAATTATATACAAAATTAATAATTATATTATTGAAGAGTTTTTTAAAAGCAATTATATTACACTCTTATTAATTGTATAATTAATTACATAATTAAACTACATATAAAATAATTGTATTATATTTAAAATAATATAAAAAAATGGCTCTTCAAAATGGCTTTTATCATTGTAGTACACATCAATAAAAAAACCATATATACACTATTTATACATCTATTTTAAAGATTTATTTCTCTAAAATAGCTACTCCCACTGGAGATGTTTTTATATCCATTATAGTATTGCTTATGTCAATGAATTCTTTGTGACATTGCTGTAAGAGTGCCAGTCATGGTGGCAAGTGTCAACATCATCCTAGGAGACAATACTTACGTAAGTCTCCAGATAGTAATTACTTGAAGGGCTGTTTTAGTTTTTTAAGATGTGTTAATCAACGCCAATTATAATTATTGTATTTATCCCAAAAAAGTCTTTTAAGTCTTAACATGTCCTTTGAAAAAAGAAGAAAAAAAAGTGAGTTAAATTCTCCGATCCATACTGAATAGTGAGTTCAACTCGACTTCCCAGAAACCTGCCAGATTATTATAACCGACAACACCAAGAACTCGGGACAGCCGAGACACCTGGGCCCTGTGATATTGTTGAAGTGATTGAAGATTTGGTGCGGTCGGGAAGCAGTTAAAAGTATTTTTTTTTAAATATTAATTTTTTTTTAAATGAAGTTTTGCTAGTGTTTGAAATCATATATCAAAAGTAATTTAAAAAAAATATATTATTTTAATAAAAAACAATTTAAAAACAAAAATAATCACAGTCTCCAACACCCAAAAGCTCAAGAAAGCACAACTTCTAATCATATCACAGAATCGGTGGCCCGGATCAAGTTCTACCACATTTGTAGTTGTCGGGTCAACAGTTGGATTTATCCTCAGCCACTGACTCTTTTGAAGGTGCTGTTAACCGATGGCATATTGGGCCGAAGTGGCTACCACTCAGCATCAGTGCATGCTCCAAATCTAATGGCACGTGTCGGCTAGTGGGAGGTGGTCCGGGTCACTGTCACCATCACCTGGCCGGGAATGGGTGCTTTTCTTTTCCCTTTAGGCCTAGCCTGGCGGTGGAAAGTGAGAGTGACGACGGTGCCCCTGAATCTGGGAGGGCATTCACCCCCCTGGTCTTTAATTTACCAGCCCGGAGTCTTCTCACGAGATCGATCCATCTCTTACAAATAATTTTGAATGATTGAGTTCTAGTTATCCTTCAACAAAACGATCACGCATCTTGCACGTGAGAATATTCCTCTTGAGAGATGCACTTTGGACTTTAATAAAAGGTTTAGGCGACATAACCCGCATATAGATGCGACCAAAAGCTTTCCAACTTCTACTGGTTCACAGCGTTTCCTTCTCTTCGGCCACCAAATTTAGCATAGATTTTGTTCCATGGAATTAGACAGCCCACCAAATATCTATGATCATCTGTGCCCTTTTTATACATCCACCTACGTTCAGTGTTTGGTCTTATAATAAAAAGTTTTTTCCATTTAGAATAATTTTTATTTTATTTTTCATCTTAAAAAATATTCTTCAAAACCAGATATATTTTTACCAATCGAACCATCCAGCATTTCCAGGTTGAATCCACTGACGTTCCTGCTGCTATACATGACTACGCTGACGTGGGCGACGAAGCAATGGCCGTGAACTGGCGGGCCAGCATGTGGGGCCCACCAGATCACCGGTCCGTCGTCTTCTTCTTCTTTTTTGGAGTCATTTTCGTGATATAATAAAGATTTTGTCGTATCAGTAGTACGTGTTCACCTACTACCCTTATCCTTGAAATTAGGCAAAGCAAAAGGGGGGCTGGGATGGCGTTTCTTGAATAATTAATGAGTGAATATCTTGTGATTTGGCAAACATTTAATTAACCTCATCTTCGTTAGGATGTCTTCAAGATCCATATGATGCAAGGTATTTTCAAATGGAAGAATTATTATTTAGGTTTTATCGTGTTTATTTTATCGTTAATCCCTTGTTTATTTCAACAATGTATTGCCTCGCATGTGCTGAGTTCTTAAGGAAATTCAGCAATGGATTGGATTGACAGCTTTTTAAAAATATAAAAAAATGTCAGCCATATATGCAAGTGCATCAACTATTTGCTTTTACTTGAAATATTATTTTTTATATTTAATAAGCATTGACAGCTTCTTTTTTTCAATTCATCGGTTTAGATGTTTTATAAACCATAAACAATATTTTTTTAATTTCTCAATTAAAAGAAATATAATGCATAGATAACCCAATCATTCTCTTTTCGTGCCCTAAAGAACAGCTACCTCCAAGACAGAGCGGATATAAAGCTAATGGGATGGTACTGTATATTCAGCAGAATAGCACTACGGGGCGCTGTACTGTTTGTAAAGCTTCTGGCAACATTAGAGAAACAAATACTTGATAGAAAAGTAAACAGGAAAAGAAAAGTAATGAAAAAGAAAAAGAAAAGTGAAGTTCAGGTTTGTCCAAAGAAAATACCTTTTGCAAATTGTGCTCATCAAAGATTCATGTTAGTGCTACTTAAGCTTATCTCATGCATGGAGATTTCTTGATAAACAATACAACTTAAGCTCCTTGAGTGATGGGAGTTAGGAAAGGTGGTGATGCCTTTTAACAGAGAGAGCGCAGAAGAGTTCATCAAATGTTCCACCCTGAAGCTAGCTAGCATTAATTTATAATAAAAGCAAAAGTGGAGTCCCTGTGGTGACCTAATTAATTCTGGCAGTGGTGAGTGTCTTTGCTCTTTATAACACCCATTAGATTCTTCGTCTACTCATTTGATGTGATATTCGAGTCTGTGGAGAGGGAGAGGGGAGGTGGGGAGTTTTAAATCAAAACCTTTCCGCAACCCTTGTTGATTAACTACATTATTGGTTCATATTTCCGCACTAAAATAATTCCCAGTACCGTAATCGATCTGGGAAAAGAAATAATCACTTTGTTTTCTGATCTTAGATATCTATCCTGGTAAAAAGAGATGAACTTTTTAATCATGTTATTTAATGTCTTGCGTTAGATAACTCATTGGCGGACATCTAGGTAGTGGTGGTGATCATGCAGCCGGATAATTGAGTGGAATTATATAAATACATTTTATATGTTCTTCCTACCCACTTGCCAAATATGTTTTTCCTCTCTTTTGTTCATTTGTTTTCTTCCTCTTCTTTATATACATCAATGACAAGTTGGCGAAGCTTGCTCAAGTTGGCTATATATTTAGGTTTCGTTTGAAGTGTGTTTTTATAAAAAAAAACTATAATTTATAGCTTTAAAAACTAAGTATACTACCAACAATGTAGTTAACCCTAGTTTTTTTACCCCGTGCAAATGCTTGCTTGTCTGCGTAAAAAGTCTATGACTGGAATCTAGAGTCCCTGATACTTGTTTCAAAACTCTGATCATCCTCGATCTTTCTATCCAAGACGCAAAGCAGTTTGATCGATTTGTGTATGTTTTGTTTTTAAACTGTGTTTATTCGAAAGAAATATTAATTAAATTGATGTTTTCAAATGCGTTTTTTTAATAAATTTAATATACATATTAAAAACATAAAAAATACTTTAACAGAATATTCACAGTACTGCATTACCAGAAACACTAAAAGGGAGTCACAAAGTACATAATCGAAGTAAAGCAGGACCCTTTCCCTTGCTGGCTTCGGACGAAAAAACTCGTAAATAATGTCAATCATTTGCTTTTCCACGATAGGAGGGATACGTGGTGCCAGCTTCTGCCCGGCCCTCTGAACCAGGAAGGGGCAATGCAATTTGCAAAAGTTATGGAGGTGGACGTGATGATTAGGGGGGAAAGTCTCGTCCTGTGCGACTGTGGCTGCTGCACTTGCATCCCATCGTGATGTTTTCTCTGCATTCAAGTAGCTAGCTAGACGGGACGATTTAGCAGGCGAGCAGGTGTGAAACTGAGAAGCAAAACTAGAAATCTCGAGTTACCTCCTCCATTTTTGGTGCTATAGATGCATCCTTCCGAGCCAGTTTTGCATATCAGGATAAATTTCTTTCACGTTCGATTTTATAACACGATCATCCCCGTCCGAGTTGATTTTTTCGTTAAAAAAATGAAGTCTATTCTACCTTTTCTTACATTCTAACCCAGTCACTGCTCGCAGTAAGCCTACAGATATAATTAACCAGCAGAATTCGGCATGGAAATATTTAAATTATATACACTTAAGACCGACTATTTATCTTAGATAGTCAAAACGCATATTTTACCTCCTCGTTATCCAAATATATCCAAAAAACCCTCATTATACCACAAATCTGGTCACCTCAACACCCAGTTTATCAGCATCCATGTTCTGATTCATTTTATTTTTAGAATTTTCCATATCGAGTAAGTAAAATTACTTATTGTATGTTTGAATAAAATGTTCATTTTTATTGTATTTTTTGCAGTATGTGTAGTTTGTTTATATGTTTACTTGTTTCATAGCTTCTTCCCATGTAAATTTGTTGTATAAATGTATGATTTTTACATTAATTTCATGGTTTGTTTGAGATTTAAGAAATTCCATTTGCTTGTAAATTGATGGGATTTATTTTGAACTTGTGACTCAGGTGTTTTGCAATGAAATAAATAACAACTCATTTAACGCGTTCGTTCTATATTTTTTTTCAATTTTATTGCTGAGTTGAAAATTGTAGTAAACTCGTAGAAACTTGAATTTATGTAGATAATTTACAGTGGATTAAGAGTGCTATTAATTTTTCCTATAAGGATGTTTAACCTAAGTTTTATATAATTTTTGCAGGGTTTTATTTTTTCTAACTTGATATCAAAATCTAAATCTCTTTTTTATAGATTAAAATTGAATTTATCTTTTTTTTATCCCGACACTAAAATTAAAAGGTAATATTCTCTTTTTAAAAAACATGTATAATATATTATATTTTCTCGATGCATATTGAAGTTGAATTGTTATTTATTCTTAATTTTTCTAAGAAAAATATTATCTTACCATTTGATTTCATAGTTTTATTAAAAAAAATGGGTAGAATTAAAAAACAATAAAAGGTAAAATAATAAATAAATGAGCTCATATACTATAGTAAACTTTTTAAACAATATAAAGGTTAACCTTGGAATAAGTTAATTTAGCATAAAAGATGTTTTTTTTTTATTATTCTTTTGACATCTAAAAAAAGTAAATCAATATACATCCTAACTATGGATTATGATGCGACCCTTCTGCTGGTTTAATAAAAAAAATTCTTATAATAAACCCATGTTAATAAATAATCGTAATTCAAAGTCTTTAGTTAATTTTGTTTTTCTTTTTACAACTTGATATCAAATGTTTTGCTTTTTTCTATTTTTATCTGCATATATTGTGAGATGAACCCGTCACATGTGTTTATTGTTTTAGAAAATGCCAAAATTTAACTGGTTAAAATCTAACTATGAAGCTGTTTGGGAGGGTGATTGTATCGTCGTTTCCTTTAAATTTGATTTTTATTTTATTTTAAATGATTTTTTATGTTTTTAAATCATTTTGATGTGCTGATGTCAAAAATAATTTTTAAAAAATAAAAAAATATCATTTTGATGTATTTCTAAATGAAAAACATTTTTAAAAACAACCACACCCGCCCTCCCAAACAGGCTTTATATTGACATAAAAACAATCATATACCATAATCATAAAAATATTGTGAATTATATTTATTTTGAAAATGTTATATACGATAAAAAAAAAGGAGAATAAAGAAATTGTATATTATACCGAAAGTATATAATTTTGATGCAAAAGAAAAAATTATAGTTTTATAGATAGATAGAATATATTAAAAAATAAAAAGAAGAAAGGAGAATGATAGATGTGGATCCTTTCCTTACCAATAGCCGAAGGAGCCAAAGCAAACTGCTTCCAGTAAATATCAGACACCTCACACATCTCCTTACGTGTCCTACTTGTTAGCCTCTCTCTCTCTCTCGCACTACCCCTATCCCAATCACCACCCCCTTCTTTTTCATTCTCTCTAGCTTTATATAGAGCCAATGAAGGGGGGGGAAAAAGAGAAAAGAAACAAACATAAAAAAGCAAATTCTTAATTATTAGTAGTAGTGTAAGTGATACCCGTCACTCAACCCACCAGCCATTCATTAACCCCCACGTAGCACCTTATTTATCGCCGGCAACCCCACTTCGCCGCAGAATTACGTCAACCTAACCACGCTTTGTTGTAAACACGACATAACATATAAATGCGGGAAGGAGTGTTTAAGTGCACCGGGTAAGTACTTGGGAGTGATGGCCGGGCGTGCGGGCGTACGTTAAAGTGACAAGGGTGCGCATTTTATGATTATAGCGACGTTAACGGTTGACTGTAGTAACGTTCAAAGGAGGAGGAAAAAAAGAAATAAAAGGAAGAGTCTTTTATTTGATTAGATTTTTTTATTCTCTTTTCTTCTTTGGACTCCGGGGTGGGCGTCTCTTTTGGGTTTTGATTGCTTTCAAGGAATGGATGGCGGTGATGTTGATTCCTGATACCATCTAGTATTAAGGACAGTGAACTAGTGCTAAACTTTTTGGGTTCAATTTCTTGGACTTGCTGGAATTTAATTGCTCGAGAGATTCTGGTAGGAAGAGCTAGGTTACACACAGATAGAGGAAAGGAAGCAAGTTTCGGTCAATTTATTCTACTGTACTTATTCCCCTTCACCGGGGGGGACGTTTAATTCTTTGCTGCTAGCCAGGGAAGTTGAGACTTTTCGCGCCATTTTTGCAAATTAATGACCCGTTGAAGCATGCTGTGAAGAGGTAAGTAAGGGCTGATGTCTGACTTCACTAGTATTATCGAGATCTGTTTTTGGTTAAAATTATGTTCGGACTAGTTGGAAGCTGAAGTTGCGCAGTATTGCTCGTGTATAAAAGCGGCACACTTGCTATGCTTTTCTGTGTTTGATGGTCGTTTCTGAGTATATGTGTGTTAGGCTAGACAAGGGGTTATTTCTTTTGGATGTTCTTTTTATGTTCAAGCAATGGTTTGCGTGTTTGATGCTATATATAAGAAAATCTTGAATGATTAAGAGTGAGTCTAGCTCACCATCGATTCTGTTTTTATTTTTTTCGTGCTTTGCATGGTTTGCTTTGAGCGATTGAATTTGATGGAATAAAGAATGATCTCTTGAAGCCTATAATGTTCGTTGGCCTTGCTGTTGCATGAAACTAAATAGGTTTCTTGAGACAATTGCCACGTAATTTATAGCTGATCTCGGACTATTTGTCCTATGTCAATCTTGCTTATACTATATTTATTAGTAGTGCATAATCCATACCCCAGTTTTTTAAAGAAAAACAAGTCTTGAAGCATTTTGAAAAAAAATATTCTGATTTGAGGTTCCAAACTGAATGGTCTTCGGCTCACTGTCAATCTATAGCATGTCTTAACATGGTAAAGAGGTTTCTATAATCAAAACCAGTGAAAAAACTGTAGAAAATGTTAATTAGCAAGCGAAGCAGCCTCTATATTCACTTAGGCAAGTAATGAGGTCAGCGTCGCTGATTTAGCTCAATATACTAGGAGGAATCTCTAACATGGTAGTGCTGTGAGAGAATCAATATTGCTCGTGACCCTGAAAAATTTGTCTGTCCACTCTCTCCCATTCCCTACTTTCTCTGGCAAAGTAAATATGATATGGTTCATTGTTTCATGTCCAAAACAAAGGTTGCCTTACTCCCCCCTAATTTTTGTCTTCCTTACTGATGTTGCTAATGCTGCCACTCTTAATCAGTAATTTTTTAAAGTTAGTTTTTGCCTGCTTGAATGAACAGGAATAACAGACATGCCATGTCAGTGGAGTGTGTCTGAGCATTATAGTTTAACCTTTTGTGAGTGTTTGATCTCTTAGCTTTGTGAGCCTACCTTGTCTGAATGACTAAGAGTTATAGGCTTGCTTTTGTATGCTCGTCTCCTGGTTGGCACAACAATTCATGAAGATTTGGCAGGAGTTTTTTGAAATATCATTTATAAGTAGATATCCTTTTGAGCACTGTCCATGGATGAGCATCAGTTTGACCACAATTCTATTTCACTTTTTGTTTTGATTTCTTTGCTTAAGAATGGCCAGTTTCATGCAATTTTGTTACTGCTCTGTTGTCATGCTGCAGCTTATTAAATGTGCCTGTTTTCTGCTTTATTTTTCTGTTTTTTGTTCCATTTTTTTAGAGCATGGGCTCTACATCAACTCAAATTGCTGCCATGAGAGGAATGGGTTTTTACGAGCCCTTTCACCAAATTAGCTCATGGGGAGATGCCTTTAGAGATGATGGTAGCCTAAACATTGGTCCATCCACAATTGTGCAGGTGGATGATGGGCTATACAACAAGGTAATAATTAATGATTCATGATATTTTCCTTCTAGTTAGTGAATGCCAGAGTTACCTCTTCTTACCAGGTGGCCTGACCTTTCTGATTGACTTTGTCTAGACTGAACAGGTTTCACATGAATCAATGGAACCATCCAGAAGTGATCAAGAAGCACACAAACCTGCTGATAAGGTCATGAAACTCCCTCCCGCTCTCCCAATTAATTAAAAACATATCAGCTATCAATCTTAAATTTCTTATGAACTTATATTAACTTCAAACAGATCGGTTAAAATGTGAACCCTCTGAAAACTGAATAAAAAACTTGCATCAATAAAATCCACAAATGGAAATCTACTGTGTCTCTCACATGAAGAATATGGTATCAAGGATAATGAATTTGTAAATGTTTAAGCTGTTAGTGACAATGCATAAACTGGATTAAACTCAATGGAAGTGCCTGTTCTATTTCTCTTTTGTGAAAAAGTGAAAAACCAATGAATAGCTGACTAAAAGGCACTTGAAATTCACACAAATCTAAATGCAGATACAAAGACGTTTGGCACAAAATCGTGAAGCTGCTCGCAAAAGTCGCTTGCGGAAAAAGGTATAATTGAATTCACTCTTATACAAGTATATGCTGATGGAGGCGTTTTGAGATTATAGTGCAGAAAATTTATACATCAAAATTGTTTCTTAGGCCTATGTTCAACAATTAGAATCCAGCCGTTTGAAGTTGGCCCAGTTGGAGCAGGAACTTGAAAGAGCTAGGCACCAGGTGGGATGAGAACTCTATTCTCTCTATTATGTTTCACCATTTATTTAGATGTGTTTCCCTGCTTATCAGGCACAGATTAAAATACTAGCCAGGATTGCCTGGAACAACAAATTGTCTCTTCTAACAGCTTTGTGAATGCCCTACTGCAGGGTGCTTACATAGGAGGCAGTGCATCAGATTCTAGTCATTTAGGATTTTCAGGAACAGGAAATCCAGGTTTTTTATTTAAGTGCTTGTAGGTTAACTTGATGATATTTGTATGGCATGGAAAATCATAGTAACTCTTGACATGGGCAAAAGCACCATGAAGGAATTTTGAAGACAGAATAGTATACTTTTAGGACTAAATCCAGAGACTGATCTGCCTTGAAAGCTTCTCTCTTCTAGAGATCCGTCTGAAAACATTGGTGCAATATGCCTCTCTCATTTTTTCTTCCTGGATACAGATCAGAAGGGTGCTCAATAAATATTTGTTAACTGTTTTGAGCTACAGCTCATGTTTGTAAAGCATCATAGTTACTGTTCTCTTGTCTTTTCAGTTTCTACACCAAAATACTGCTGGATGCGTGCATGTTGTTAAGAAACTAGACACTAAATATTCCACCTACAATTTCAAAATTTGTTTCCTTAATTTTCCGTGCAGATAATTTTACCAGTATCTAATATCTATTCAAGAAAGCTGGGAAATTTTGGCCTTTAACTGCCTAATTATGCCTTGAAATTGTTTTGCATACTTGTCATTTTGATTGCATTTGTTCCTTTTAGATCTGATCTGTGCTGTCATCTGATGGTTCTGATTATGATTATCAGGAATTGTTGCATTTGAGATGGAATATGGACATTGGGTTGTAGAACATCTCAAACAAATTTCTGAGCTTAGGAATGCATTGCAAGCTCATGTAACTGATATTGAGCTCCAGATCCTAGTCGAGAATGGCTTGAATCATTATAACAATCTTTTCCGCATGAAAGCTGATGCTGCGAAGGCTGATGTCTTCTATCTGATTTCTGGCAAATGGAGAACGTCAGTAGAATGCTTCTTTCTGTGGATTGGAGGATTCCGCCCATCAGAACTTCTAAGTGTAAGGCTTAGTTCCGTATAATTTATCATTTGAAAATTGCTAAGATATCGGTGTCCTTGATAATACCAGTGGGCCCTGTTCATGAATTTTTCAGTTCTTTTTCACGCTTGACATAAAGCTACCTTTTTAGCATTATCTATCCTAACTATAGGATTGTGGCTCTTTGTAGTAGCATATAAAGAAGACACTGTGCCGCTTTATATTTTTCTATGATGGACTTGGATTCAGCTTCTTCACAGTTTAGATTCATTTCAGCTTGCTTTACGCATAACTGGTTCCTGGAGGAGTTAATCCTATCACAATTTGCCTGAAATATCTATAGAACACATGCATAAAATCTTCTTTCACAGTTTTTTCTTTCTTTCTGGTGAATATTTTGCTATTGCTAACTTGATTTTATTCATCAAATTTCTAAATCCCCACTGCAGGTTCTCATGCCACAACTTGAGCCTTTGAGTGATCGACAGCTTGCAGATGTCTGTATCCTTCGCCAATCTTCTCAGCAAGCTGAAGATGCTCTAACTCAAGGAATTGATAAACTCCAGCAGACTCTGTCCCAAAGCATAGCAGCTGGTGTAATGGGTGTTGGGGGTTACGGGGATCAGATGACTGGTGCAATAGAGAATTTGGAAGCGCTTGAGGGATTTGTGAACCAGGTAATAATTTCTTAGCAGCCATCTAGTTAGGTACTGTGCACTTGAAAGCTGAACTCACTCATGTTTCATGAATTCCTTCCTCATGTCACAGCTCGCTTGACTATTTTGAACAAAGCAAAACAAAACCAAGTCATAATCATACATAATAAACAAATATGATGGTTGAGAATGTTGAATGATAATTTTAGTTAATTATGAGCTCTCGACAACTTATCCCTTGACGTCTTATTTGTACACTGCTTAAAACAGGCTGATCACCTTCAGCAACAAACTCTGCAGCACATGTCTCGCATCTTAACAATACGTCAAGCAGCCCGAGGCTTACTCGCATTAGGAGAGTACTTCCACCGTCTTCGTGCTCTCAGTTCGCTATGGGCTGCTCGTCCTCGTGAACCTGCCTAGTCAACAGAGTTATGAGCCAAGAAAACCACTATATCTAGAGATTGATCCCCACCAGCACTTGTGCCTCTGCAGGGGAACAGGTTCTCGTGGCATTTGTAATACAGACTAGTATTCGATCCAGTTATATGTTTTTCCGTAGCAGTTTTTCTCAAATTCTAATGATGTACATATGAATCTTAATGACTGGTGTCTGAAGCAGCAAATTTAGGAAATTAAGCTCGTCACTCAATGCAGGATGTATAGTTAAAAGTGTTAAATGCAGGCTATGTTTGTACTACATGGCTACCTGTGTAGGAATATGTGTGTTGTCAAGACAATTCCATGCCGTTCTTAAATTGACAGTGTCTGTTGAGATGGCTCAACGGGCTAAACGTAGGATCATCAAAAATTTTGAACGACTGGCACAAGTGAGAAACTAGAAAACCACCCACATCTGATTGCTGGGATTGACAGCTGATTATCTCGATGTGGACACTTGTTCTCCGATCACCGCCGACAGAACGATTTAATCAGGCATCGTAACGGTCCTTCCGATTTGGAGTTTTCAAGTTGAACTTGAATTGCTATGAGACTGAAGACTGTTCTTATGCCATGCATGAGATTCAGTGAATGAAGCAGAAGAAATAGCCAGAAGATTGCGAGTTCATAGATATAAAATCAGTTATTTGATGGGGTCCAAAATGATGTAAATATTTTTAATCAGTGGAGGATTAGGCAGCCCTGATTTCTGCCAGGTCATATTTTTGTTTGCTGTACTTTATATATAAATAATTATTGAGAATCCGATTATTGTAACTCGAAGAAAATGAATGTTCCCAATTATATTTACGGATTCCTTTTATTTGCGATGGCAACCAAGAAATTAACAAAATGGCTAGATCACTATAACATTCATCAAGGGTCTGTTTTTTTTATATAAAATATTTTACAGTAAAATTAGTTAATATAAAATAATTTATAAATTTAGTTTATTTTTTAAACTATTTTCACCTCATGAAATTAAGAATTCACTTGTAATATTATTAAACCATTTCAATTATAACATTCATCTCCTCCATCTTCACCACCACATAATCATCTTTTCTATCATCGTTGTTATGTCACCACCACCACCACAACCTCTTCCACCATCATTGGAATGTCACTATCATCACCATTATTATCTTATAACCACAGCTATTTTACCATCATCACCGTGATACCGCCTCCTCCACCGTCACCACCATGCCCTGAAAAACATTTTTCAAACCAAGCATTGAGAGTATTTTACGTAAAATAATACCAGTAAAATGGTTAAATGTCGATTATCCAAGCTGTCACGGGAACAAGAAGCCGTGGACGTCCTCAAAGTTGGCAGTAGAAGTCAAAAGTCAGAAAAATAAAAATAAAAATAACAGGAAAGGGGGGCAAGCAACCAGAGAGATTCACTCAGATTCCGTTGGCGAGGTTCCTAAGAATTATAACAACAATTTATTTCCTTCAAGTCACCAACAATCAATTATTGAATTCCCCTCTCAAATTGAATCTCTCCCATTTCGCTTCTGTTGATCGAGCTTCGTTAAAATGAGCAGCAGCAGCAGTTGTTTGAGAACGATATGCAGGCCTCACACAGTTTTAACGTCATTCATGTGCAGCGGCAGTGGCAGGCACCAACCTCCATCCAGAATTAGGGTTTCCTTTCGAAACCCCTCTGATTGCAATAAGTTTCCTCCCTCTTTCTTCTCTCCTTGGCTTATTCACATCAATAACAACGACCCCTGGTTTCGCGTTAATCACAAGAGAACTATCGTTCGTGCTTGGACCGAGCCTAAATCTCCATACGAAACCCTGGGTATGGTATTTTCCTTTTCTCTATTATTCTCCTGCCTGGTTGCTGAGAAAATCTGTGCAAAAAGGAGAAACTCATGTCAGCCGTGGTTTATATTTTTCAAGCGCAGAATTGGAAAGGGCTGCTGATGAAGAGGAGATAAAGGTCGCTTATAGACGCTTGGCCAAGTATTATCATCCAGATGGTGAGTTACCTTACTCTTCGTTATTATAGAATAATACTACTTTTGATTTTCCCATATCAATAATATTTTATTTAGTTGAGACTTGCTAGTAGTATTGCTGCTGTTTAATTTTGTGGGTGTTCGTCCATTTGTTATTTGGAACTGGATACCTGAATCTGGACACTTTAATTCCAGGGGTTTCGACCTTAACCACTGGACCAATGCCTCACGAGAAGAAGAAGAAGAAGAAGAAGAGATATTGCCATTATTGTTGAATGAATCTTTATAATATTGACTTCTGGTGCTGCTTCTTGTATTAAATAGTTGTATTTATTTTTATGACGAATTATAGGCAGTTTTTGCAGCATAATTTCTTGTCTCTGTTCTGTTGCTAGAAACTCCACTCGTGTCTCTTATCTCTTCATTTTTTCCATTTTAAGTTTATGACGGGAGAGGCACTCTTGAGGAAGGAGAAACAGCTGAAGCTAGATTCATCAAGATCCAAGCTGCATATGAGCTGCTAATGGATGACGAGAAGAGAAGTCAATACGATATGGATAACAGAGTCAACCCAATGAAGGTAATACCTACTGTTATAGCAGTGCCAATGTGGTATTAGTGCCAGGCATATCCCCTTAATGAATTACAATCTCTTCTTCTTCCAGGCTTCACAAGCATGGATGGATTGGCTTGTGAAAAAAAGAAAAGCTTTTGATCAACGGGGTGATGTGGCCATCATGGCTTGGGCTGAGCAACAGCAGCGTGAGATGAATATCCGTGTTCGTCGTCTTTCTCGTACCAAGGTATATTCTCTTCTTTCTCAAGTGGCATGCACTGGAGCTCCTTTATCATGATCTATGTATGTCTTTATTCAAAACTTTCAATTCATAAGTGAAATTCTATGGATATAATATTCATAACATGGTCTGTAGCTAGCCATTTGATCATATTGTTCTGGTCGATGAGATCTGATTGATATATATCATTCATAGTAAACAATTGATGGAACCTTAGCAAGCTTCAACAGAACTTATCCTTTACCACTAGCAAGCATCAATGGAACCCCATCTGTGAATGTCATTTTCGCTAGCACTGTATTTGGTAATCAAAACTGCAATCAGCAGCTTCAATCACACCTCTGTTGCATTATTTTCGCTGTTGGCTGAAACAAGTGGCGCCATTCAAATATTATGGTATTCTTGCTTTTCTTGCTTGTCGCTCAAAAATGTTCTTTTTTGGAAGCTTAGACTGACCCGGAAGAAGAGAGACGGATTCTAGCAAAAGAGAAAAAGGCATCCATGGAATACTTTTCCAGCACAATGAAGCGTCACACACTTGTATTGAAGAAAAGGGATTTGATGCGAAAGAAAGCAGAGGAAAAAAAGCGGTCCATTAGCCAGCTTTTAGCAGCAGAAGGGCTCGAGCTGGACACGGATGCGGATGAAACTCTGTAGAGAATTGGTTTTCCTACGCCATCACACGACGCAGTTGGTCTACTAGCTGCAGAGCAGCACGTATTCTACTTGTACAAAAGTAAAAACTGTATATATACGATTACTTTTCCGAGTAAGAAATGAATGAGAAGTTGGCGCTTACATCGGAAACTCTCTCTCTCAAATACTATCTTTCTCATTTCTTTTCCCTACATATTTTTTCATTTTCTTAAGAAGACTTTCTTGTTGTACTCTGGTTGCCGCCTGAGTGACCAGATAGTTGCAGGATTGGCAAGCGATGGCTGCCCGCAATCATGAATCAGCAATGATGAAATCAACTCGGCACTATTTGCCCAGTTCCATCGTTTAGAATGATCAAAGCAACATAAATGAATTCTTAGATCCATTAAATTTAGAGATTTCCGTACGGTTCTAAATCCCGACCACTTCAGCATTCCTTGATCACCCTCCTTCCCAACTCTCTCTCTCTCTCTCTCTCTCTCTCTCTCTCTATCCTGCTTGAAAAATTAAGTTTTTTTTTTCCAAACTTATGTTTTAAATAATCTGAAAGTGTCTATACTTGTTGTTGGGAGTGTGGTGAATATTATGTTTTATAGTATTTTTATTTGAAAATACATTAAAATAAAAAAATTAAATAATTATTTTAACACTAATACATTAAAATAATCTAAAAATAAAAATAGCATAATAGCAATTCAACCTCAACACTAAAAATGCCTTTATTACTAATGGAGCTATTCAATGTTTTGAGTCGATTTGCTAGCTTGCTTTTCAATCCCAGGACAATTGGTTTATTGACTATTTTAATGATAGAGGCACGTGGAACATGATTTTTTATTTTACCAGTGATAATGTTAATTTTATTGTGTTGTATGGTAATTTCCAAATTAAATAAAGAAAAAAAATATATCTGATGAAGGGTTTGGTGTGGAGGCTTGGCATGTTGAAATTTAGCCGTTGGTTAGGTTGAGGTTCAAAGAATAAAATACAAGTTAAGATGATAGAAATGACAGTATAAACGGGGTGGGATTTAAGATGGGATTTTTAGAGAGAGAAAATGATGAGTTTGGGGATGAGAGTGATGTTAGGTAAGTGATATATTTTCAATAATTCTGTTCAAATAAATTCCACAATTTTAACACCTATTTCAAACATGAGAATTGAATTAACAAAAATCCACTCAATTAAAATCTAATTGAGTAATGGAAATCAGTTCGTGTAAAATTGTTTCAGAAGTGTTACCTGAAGGCGGCTTAAGCCTTGACGGAAAATGCCATGGCACCAACAGCTGCATATTATCCTCCAATCAGAAAAAGGTAAGGAAACATGGCGACTTTTTTGCGCCACCAGCACTGGTGACCACCAAAACCATGTGAAATGAAGCACATGAACCTCCTAGTTGCAGAATCAATATGGAAGAAGAAAGTTTGCTTTTGGAGTACAGTAATAATCTTCTAGACTGGAAAACACTACTAGGGATGGGGAGGTCACAAACATCTATCTCTATTCATTTCAAAGGTGGTTTGGTTACATTATACCGAACTATTCATTGGTTTTCACATCAATATCTTCTGTTGATCAGCTTGAACAGAAATTAAAAAAGAAAAAAAGGCACGTTGGCAGTGCCAAATAAGTCTTTTGGCTTCGCTTCAGAACAAGTGAGAGTGAGAAAAGTGTTTTGAGTATGTGTTGCGTATCTGATGCTGTTTAGCTGAAAAGTCACAAATCAGAATCCTTGACATAAGCTGAATGCCTGCTCACAATTAGTTCAATGAGGGGTTCTTCCACGTCAGAATCAGCCCGAGTCTTGTCACGACACACGAGAATCCTTTCATTACCGGTGACAACTGTAACCTCCTCTTTGCGAGTCGAAAGCTCATTGGCTACGACCATATGCATTCTGTACTTTTCACGAGCCATCTCAGCTTTCTCCAAAAGAATATTTGAATCTGTCTCCAGCTGTTAAAAACAGAAAGCGGGGACAAAAATCAAGGCTAACTAGCAAATATCCCAGGTTGAAACCTAGCTAATCGTAACAAGCAACAAGTCAAGTTGTGATCACCTTTTCCTTTCAAGGCAGGTGAAAGGAGTACACAACCAACAAAAATCTTTCAACAGAATCATATTAAACCTCCGTTCAAATTCAAAAACTACTATATGAAGTTCTCTACCATAAAGGTACCAGTGCAATTTCCAAATAAATTAGCATTTCATCATACTCTGTCCTGCATGTGTTCTTAGTAAACTGAGAATGTGCAAAAAAAAATATAGAATCATAAACTAGGTTTCAGCTCAACAGTTATCAATCAATTTGTCCATATAAATGCTCAGTGCCCAGATATAACTTTTGAAAACATATTCTACTGTTCAAATATTGTACAATAAGCAGTCCAACTACAGCTCGTCATCTAATAAACCTTTTCAAAGATATGCTCAAACATCCTTGCATTCCCCAAAAAAAATGTGGTTGTAGTTGCTTTTTAAAGTGTTTTTCACTTACAAATGCATTTAAAAAATATTTTTTTATTTTATAAAAATCATTTTTGATATAAGCACATCAAAATGATCTAAAAATACTAAAAAATAATAATTTAAATAAAAAAAACAGATTTTTTCGAAAAACACTTTTCAAGTGCTTCCCATGCACACAAGGGTGGCACAACATCTAATCTTGAATTTGTTAAAAAAAATAACACAAATATCTAACCTTGAATGATATGCAGAAGGCCATGGGAGCCCATTCTTTCTTCAGTGCCGAGAGCATTTTCGGGACCTGCACTAGTCGCATGTCCAGAGGACCAGATGCTGACTGAATCTTGTGCTCTGCCTGCAGATATAATCGAGCTAATTACAACTGATAACGTTCACTCAAGCAATTTCATCTTCCAAATCAATCAACTGTGAAGATACCAGGAATAATCAGTTGCCAACTTTCAATCTGTATTTCCTAACAGATGATCCTGAAACTAAATGTTATCAGCATTGATCAAGAAAGTATTAATATATTTGACATTACCATGCTCTCCCATGGAACATAAAAGTCAGATACAGCAGCAGCAAGATAGAACACAGCATGCGACCCAAGATCCCTCATTGACATTGCAATGCTTTGTAACATCTGCCAAGGATCCAAGACATGCATTCAACACGTACAAATGTAAAATAGCTGTTACACAGATCTCAGTGTGTGTGTTGTGTGTGTTGGGGGGGGGGGCAGCTTAATAGGCAACTCATTCATAAAAAGTATGTATTGCATGTGAAAATCTATGAAAGAACAGAAAAACTGATATCCATTATGAACAAACAAATGGGTTGTTTACAAGGACAAGAAATGATAGGAAATTATTGTGGCAGTTAGCACATTTCTTTGGAATTTATGGAAACAAATTTAAAAGCTAACCTGGAGATACTCAAATATGGTTGTAAAAGGGAATTTTAAAAGCTGACCTCCAGCTACAGCCTGCAACAAACCCAAGATCCTGGATTGGCTCATTGTCACAGTGATCTAAAATTTTGCCCTCAAACTATACATCAAACAGGGTCAATTGAGTGAAATTTTTAGAACACTGGATGTAAGTTATTAATAGTTCTTACAGCATGATGATCTCGAACGGCTCTCTTCACTGCTTCGGTATGTGGTTGGTGCACTGAAATATAAAGAAAATCTGGTTAAATAACTGGAACCCTCAATTGTTTATACAATTTGATTACATGACAGAATCAGCAAGATATTGCTGATTATAGCTAATCTTCCAGAATAAAAAAATGGTTCACGATAATATCTGAAGAATCAACCATAAAGCTCCTAAACCATCAATGCTGGACAAATAATCTCCAACCAATACAATGTTGGAGATGGAAAGAATGTCAGCCTATCATAACAAATTAGGCAACACGCCTAAGTCAGGCCATATCCGAATCATTTATGATCAAGTCAAATGCATCAAACTAACAGACAGATATCAGATGATCAGCAAGTTCAATTTATTTGCAGGAAAAAAGAAAGAAAGTAACAAACCTTGAATAGTAGAGTCATCAGAGCACTCAAAGCATTCAAGTAACGGATCCTCGGGAAGAGATTGGCAATATGGCTGGAAACTTCCTCTGCATAAGAAAGCCATATATTATTATCCAAAACAAAAACCTGTTCTTGATTGTTTATTTTATCCTCCGCTCACTTCCCAACAACAATTAGAAAGGAGCAACAAACACGCAGCTCCACAAAAACATAGAAATTTACCTCCTATATAAAAAGATAACAGCATACCCAGCCTTGATAAAATATCTGCAATAAAATCATTGAAATTGAGAAGAGTGTATAAAAGGGTTTCTCTATTTGATAAGTTCCAAAATTTGATTACTCAGTAGAAGTAGCTCCTCTGTTGCCAGAACTGAAATTATCAATGAAACGGACGCAACGTTGCTCCAATGGAACTGTGGTGCCACCAGATGTCACACACACAACCCTTCTAGGACTCCCCTTTCCTGCATTTAGTGACGCGTCAATATTCAACTAATACTATGGTTATTTATCTATGAAGATGTGCAAGTGATTGAGTCAGTTCTTACCAGGTGGAGTAGAATTGAATTCAATGAATTCCTTCAATTTCTTTATAATCCCAGCACTGTCTTTTAGAGGAGGAGCAGAATCGAAAAATGATTCGATTTCTGCATCCAATGGAGTTTCAGATGCTGGCCCATTTCTAGAGTCCATTCCGAATTCCCTGAGGAATTAACAGTGAAATAACATTCTTGGATCTAGAGAATTAGACATTCAATGGCAAGGGCAAGCAGCAACCAAAAACATAAAAGAAAACAAAACCCAAATAGACAATAATAAAAAGGGTTCTTCGAGAAATTAAGAGCTTACCCAGAAAAGTGATGGAGAGGAGAGGACCGGCAAGTATGCAGTCGTGACGATAAGTCGGTTTTCAATTTAATTTTTGTAGTGATAAGCTTACCACCATATTAATTATAATAATATTTTTATGGTATTTAAAGTATTTATTATAGTAATAGTTATTTTTAAAAAATATATATTAAGATAGTATTTTTTATATTTTATATTAATACATCAAAAATAATATTAAATTATAAAAGTTAATATAAAATTATTGGAGCTCATCGTTGCAAAAAGATCAACTAAAATCTCTTTTTATCCCAAACTATCTAGCCCCACAAATCTGATGAAAAAATGTAGGTATTTATTTCGTAGCTAGTAGCTGCCCAATATAACCTTACCAATAAACATCACTTCCCTCTTTACATTGCAGCATCGAAAAAATATAGTTGTGGAGAGGGGATTGAACCCGACGTGAATCGAACACGCAACCTTCTGATCTGGAGTCAGACGCGCTACCATTGCGCCACGGATCCACATATCTATAACTGTCTCAATAAATAATTAAGAACTTATTATTCTAAACTAAACCGTAGCCCAGCACACACATGCTTCCCGCCAAACCCAACTGCCATAACGGACCCTCTTTTTTATTTATACGCCTCGTTTCTGTCAGAACTCATAGAACCAAGAAAATCACTCAGTCTCGCTAGAGAAGAAAAATGGAAGAAAAGGAAGATAACACCAAGATCAACATTGCAGACCCAGTTCAAGATCATCAAGAAACCACCTTCTCTTTCGATTTCCGAACAGAATTTCTTCAGGATGAAAACAAGACCCCATTCTTTAAACCCCGTTCTCGTAGGAGAAGAAGAGACACCTGTGTCATTTTTGCATTCGTTATCATCCACTTGGTAGTCTTTCTTATAACCATGGCCGTCAATGATTGTGACCATAACTCTCACGGTGACTGCGCCTTCAAGGCCTTGGGGAGAATGTCGTTTCAGCCTCTGCTTGAAAACCCTTTTCTTGGTCCCTCTGCCTCCACGTTAGCACTTTTCTTCCTTTCTTGGTCTTTCTGTGCTTCTTGCTTGAAAATTGGGCTCTGTTAGCTTCTGTTATTATGGGTTTCTGATATTCATCTTGTTTTATCTTCTTAATTGCTGCTCTAACTATTGAAAACGGATCCTTCCCTATTCGTGATCACGCACTGATGAATTAGTGTTGTCAAATGTTTTATTAGTATTTTGGAAATGCTGCTTTGTAGAATGGTTGATTAGTTGTCACTGAAGCTTTTACCTTTAACCTTTTCAGCTTCTATGATTGAATAATTCTTTGGAAGGTGATTCGACTAACCCTATTTTCAGCTTCTTTGATTGAATGGACCATATTTTTTGTGTGTTTGAGAATGTATCGACCTGTTTACTAGAGGAGAAGATATTTAGTTAGGTCTTCTGCTATGTGTCAAAATTGATTATGGTTAGAGTTGATTTCTGTGTAGTGGGGTTTGGTGCTTATTTGCTTGCTGTGGTTTCTTTTCTAGTCAATGGGACTTTGGTTTCCACTTGTTAAACCTAATTTGCTATCATTTGTCAAAGGACATAAACAGCACTCCTTCCAGTGGCTAATGCAGTTTTTTTCCTAAGAGTACAAGGGAAAAGGTTCATTGCAGAATATTCACATCTATCATTGCCTTCAAGTGTATGCCAAAACAGACTTATGTGTTTTCCAATTTAAGCTTGTAGCTTTCTATCATTTTCCATTTCCATAATTGATAAATTGTTTGAAAGGGTATTCTAGGCCGATTTTGCTCCATGCTTGATATCTCTTGAAGTTTTGTTCATCTGGCGCATTTTATAGTGATGCTTATATTTGATAATTGGGATAGTTTTTAAGCTGGTGATTTATCATGCATCTCATGTGTTCCTAACATGTGTTTTCCTTATCATGTAATTGGAAGGATATATATCTTTAACTAACTCTAATGCCAATGTTTTAGCTCTTAAAAAGATTCAACGGTATGTGTAATTTCATTTTCTGAAATTGTGCTCGTTCTTTTACAGTCTGGATAAAATGGGGGCTATTCGCAAGACATTGTTGGCTGAACATCAAACTTGGCGTCTCTTTATGTGTCCATTATTGCATGCTGGTGCCTTCCACTTTATGATCAACCTTCTCTGCATTATCTTTATAGGAATTTACCTGGAGAAAGAGTTTGGATCAAGTAATCGTGTGGTTCTATTTTTTTCTGAGAACTCAACTATGTTGCAAGATTTACAGTTGGACTTGGGATGGTGATTTTTATCATGGCTGTCTGTTTCTTCTGTGCAGTAAGAACTGGGATAATCTACATGCTGTCTGCTTTTTCTGGTACCTTGGTAACTGCAATTTTTGTCCGAGATAGCCCAGCAGTTTGTTCCTCCGGTGCTCTTTTTGGCTTACTAGGGGCTACAGTTTCTGCACTTGCAAGGAATTGGAAATTTTACACCAATAAGGTAATGCTCATTCTTTTCACATCCTCCTTCTCTCTCTCTTCTGCTGATTTTGATGACCAGCTTACTGGTCCCTCCTCTCTTTCATTTCAGGTTGCAGCTCTGCTGACGCTTTTCTTTGTGGCTGGATTCAATTTAATGCTTGGCTTGCTACCTTACATGGACAACTACTCAAGCATTGGAAGTCTGATATCAGGATTTTTACTTGGACTTGTGCTTTTTTACACCCCTCGACTAAGGCAAGTGGCTCAAAAAAAGATAGGTCTTGGTGAGTATGGCGTCAATAGTTCATTTAACTGGAAGCAAAAGCTAGACAGGCCTGTGCTGAGGAGTGCTTCCCTTCTCGTTTTCTCTCTTCTGTGAGTTTTTCTTCTTTGCACAGCAAGTTTTCTTCTATCGCTTGTCAACTTTATGTTCTGTGAGACTAAGAGGACATTCTTTTATACACAGCTTTGTGGGACTTCTTGTTGCTGTACTACTAGGCATCAATATAAGCCATCATTGCAGGTGGTGTAGTTACGTCGACTGCATTCCTTACAAAAGGTGGAGTTGCAATGACCTCACGTCATCTTGTGAGGTATAATTTTGATTAATTTGAATTAAAAAATCGATTGCTCAGGCACGTGAAAGAAGAATCCAAAACTGAAAACGCTGCATGTTGTTATTCCTTACGACAAACTAGCAAGTATAAAGAGGATTGGTTAATAGAGGTAGGGAAATGAAATGGAACAGGAAAAAGGAAATATTTTAGTTGTGTTCGAAGGCACCGTATAAATAGTTTGCTTCAGATAACTGAGTTTTATGGAAAGAACTGGTTTGCGAAACAAAATAAAAGCAGAGCTAAAGGACTGGGCGTTGAAGAAACATTTTCATTTCTAAGCTCGAGATTTTATTAGATCTTCATAATATTTGATTTGGCATAGATACAAATGACTGTAAAATCACTTTTAATGACAACAGATGATTCCTTTCAACACAAATCTTGAATCAGGCGGGGCTTTTCTTGTACTCGTAGATGTTATGGTTGGAAATTTCTTACCTGGAATAGGGCTTAAACAAGAAAGGCATCCTGTTAACTTAAATTTCTTCTTCCATGTCAATTAGAACTGAATTCGCATCAGTTAAGTAGTTTTTAGATTTGCATGCATTTCAACCAATGGTAATGCCGATCAAATTGTAATTGCAGACAATGGGAAGTGACAAAGAGTTGACGTTGACCTGCATGGGTGATGGGAACTTCAGAGTTTTCCCCTTCACCAACATTTCCCAGGAAAGGACACAGGATTTATGCACTCTGATATGCTCGTGATATATCCATATCTGCTGCCAATTCTGTAACGATAGACAGAACCGTATACTCTTGAATGCCAGTCTTCCTTGAGCAGCCATTTAGTTCTACCTGCTTGTAGAATCGTAGCTCTATGCCCCCTTGAATTACAATTGATGCCATATATATAGCGTTTGACTTGGGACAAGGTTGAGTATACATCTCAATTTTCAAATAATTGGTCCGCGATGCTATCTTTTGATGAATGATCTTTGATATTTTCACCTGATTTTCAACCAAAACATGAGTGCCGAACTCATTGAAATGCATGCTTTAGACTTCGGAGACTAACCCGGCAAACTTATTCCTGAATGGGCATCTCCTAGGTATTGCAGTGTTCAGGCACGAGAAATTAGGGACTTCTATACCTCGACTTTACATTTAGAAATTTAGGATTCGGGGGGGTGCTTGGATCAAATGACTGTGATTTGTTTTGTCCATTCTAATCACAAATGAGAAAGATAAGATGGAATTCACCCTCACAAAATCAACATATAGGTATAATCAAACTGTGTGAAGTAAATTACTTGTCTAATTTTGCTGTTTGTGTCTGCAAAGTCCACAGCCATTAGTTCATGGACATTTATCTCTTGAACCCGACTTATGTTACAATAAATATGCATGCTTGGGGGAATTTTGATGTTTTTCATTGCTTCCCCTAATCACCAAAACATGAGTGTCAAACATGTGTTATATTCATGATTGTATCAAAAGATTATATATATATATATATATATATATATATATATATAATGGAATGGCTTTCATGATTGTAATGAGAGTATTTAGTACCACTAATATGATAGATAGTCAAACTATAATAAACTAAAGAGCTAGAGGAGTTCAAGAATGTATTGTGCACGCACTTATATTTTATTATGAGTTCGCACTGTGAGATTATTATTTTATCTTTAAAAAAATATTTAATTTGAATTTAAGAGTGAGAAAGTCTTTTTCTAAAGATGCATTAGCCATTACAAGAAAAGAGAGGATTTGGTCAGTGTTTTTACATCTTTGATACATATCGCAATCACTCCATTATCCATAAAACAAAAAAAATGTATGTCTAAGGTAAAAGGGCTTTTCAATTCTTTTTGTACATTAAAAAAAGTTAAACATATTAACAAATTAGTTTTATTATCCTTGGATGTAAGGTCACTTTAGTAATTCTTACTTTTTTGTTGTTGTTGTTCTCATGTGGAGCCAGGGGTGATACAATGTTATTGACAAGTGATCATCCTTTACATAAAATTGTTATTGTTTTTTTTTGTATCATTGTTGATTTAAAAAAAAAAATCATATTATTAAATTAACCAAGTTTATTAAATTTATTTGAGTATATTGGATCTTGACTCTTTAAATGTTTATATCTTGTTAATATTTTTAAGCCACGTATATCTAGCGTGTGTGTATCATAATATTCTGGTATAGTACAGTGACAGGTTAAAGTATCTTCTCCTTTCGCACATGATCTTTTATGCGGTTGAAAAATAGTTTATCTAAGAGGGGGGGAAATGAAAGCTGTTTTCATTAGACTCTAATAATTTAGTACTTATAGTATTCGGTAGCTTCAGGAACATTCTTGCGCCCATGGCCTAATGGATATTGCGTCTGACTTCTAATCAGGCGATTGTGGGTTCGAGTCCCACTGGGCGTGTCTGTGTTTTTTCCCCCCTGATCAACACAAAATCCTCTATTGGTTTTTTAAGCTTCTATTTTTGGTACCGAAATCCCATCGCCAACCCGAATTTCCAGTAACTTTTTATTTGTTTATTTTCAGAGAGACGGGTGGGTGTTTCTCTTTTGGCAAAAATCGTTTTCACTTTTCATGTTGAAGGTCTATTTTTTCTTACATGCAAATTGACACGGGACAGAGCTCCCGGTCAGTGTCGACAATCATGTCACCTGTCAACCACAATCTTTTTCATGAATGTACTTGCAGCCACTGATTTCACAACACGTGGTATGTTCCCATTAGCAGATGATGAGGCAAAGCCCTCGACTCCAGATCAAAATTGTAATAATCATGAGAAAAGTGAAGCTCCTCCTGCCCTCCTGTGACTCTAACCCATTTATAAAGCCTACAATCAGACTGCACACCGCTTGAATGACTATAAAAGCTTCGTCGACAGTAGCTTGCCAGGAATACATTTTTATAATTGCAGAGGGCTCCCTTTTTTAGCTAAGAAATGGTAATGGGCTACGGGGACTAGACCCAGAGAATAGGGTATGGACTTAAACATCTGGGTCCTTCCCTCTATCTATAAAAAAGTCATGCTTCTTGGTTGACCCTCTCTCCATTTTCTTATCCTTTCTTTTGTTTTTTGAAATTCAGTCTAGTCTGACTTGATTCTATTTTACATTTGTATTTGTTCCGGTTAATCTCAGGTCAGTTTTTAAAGATAATCCGGTTCGTTTAATGACGAGGGCAGGCGCGCATGAAGCTAGGAGTGGAGTTGATTGATGGATATGCACTTTGGTATGTGAGATTTTTCTTTTCTTTTCGACCATTCCATTTTGATGGGCAACAGCATTAAATTATTAATAAAGAAAACATTTCAATATCAGTAAATGGAAAACAAAAGCAAATAAATCATCCCCCTGACCCATCATCCATGGCACGTCTAGAAACCCATTGAATTGCAAGCTCTTCGGTCATGTCAATCTAACGTGTGCGTGGCCCATCATCTTCCCGCGAAAAAAGCTGTCCACACGTAAACATGTTACAGCTCAGGACATTCTCAATCCAACCACTCTCAGCCGTTGATTGAGGGAGATTTTATGCTCAAGTGATCGAGTAGAGAATATAGCAGCTACGTTTTATTGGTGCGTGTATAGCTACGTACGCTGTGTTTAGTATAAAACATAATTTAAAAATATTAAAATAAAAAATTTAATTTTTTTCAAAAATATTTAAAAACACACACGTCCTAAAAAATCTCGATCCCACCAGCGACTCATCCTCTGCTTTGCATGATTGGAGAATCAACGTTACAAGATAACATCGTGAATATGATGTCTGAATTTTAAAAGAAAGGGATAGGATGCATGGTAGGTAAGATAATTGTATCCAGAACAGAGGATTGAGGGCCCAGTAAAATTTGCAACTTCTGTATCATAATACTGTTTGTCACTCAGTTTACTGTTTTTCAAAAAAATGAACATATTTTATTTTTATTTTAAATTATTTTATTTAATAGCATCACAGCCATGCACTAAAGTGGTTGAAAAAAACATTGATTGAAAATAAAGAAAGAAATGAGGTGTAATTACGTGGCCAGAAGAGTAGAGAAACTACTTTGGAAGGTTGAACATTCGATGGCTGTCCAGTTGTATAGTTTCCCGGCTGCCATCTGTCCTAGAAGGTGCAGCGACGCTTTTTACCCCGGCTAGCTTTTTCTCCACTTTTTCTCGTAGCAGTGATTTAATTGCACTTATTTATGATAATTGGAGCACCTTCTTGACAGGATGACAATGATGCCCTTCCATCATTGCCTTTCCCTTTTTCTTTTTCCCTTTCCCCCCTCTCTCTGTACGTGTTTCGTTTATAGAATCCACGGAGTCCATTTTCATGGCATACAAAATCTTTTTGGAGCCATCAATCACCAATTTATAGGATGCTGTGCTAGAAAGAGAAGCGTTTTCGCCCCTTGTTTTTTTCTATTTTTCCTGGGAAGAGGGCTGGGTGTGTGAGGTACGAGTTTTCCATATTTTCGGTTCCCCTGTTCAATTATTGAGTCTCATAGGTACCGTCAACTGCCCATTTCATATACCAATACACGCGCGCGCGCACCCCGTGTGCTCACTTCTCCCGCCTCATTTTTACTTTTTTTATATAATTTACTGGTATTTTGATTCATTTTAATGACTCTACATTTAATGAAGAGTTAAGACTTTTAGTAATTTTAATTAATGTAAAACTCGAAGGGGTGATCTCTGGATTAAAATCTCTATAATTCTAACTAACGTGGACCTAGAACATGAACAGTTGAGCCACACTGCTCCGGGTTCCTGTTGAGCCAAGAGTTTCTTTCTTGCTGTAATAATAATAATTCTCTATAAGGGCTTTCTTTTAATTTCAAAATTATTTTTGCAATTTTTACTTAGGTGCAGGGGTGGTGTGGTAATTTGAAAAAATGAAACTTAAATAAATAAACAAGTTGTTGATATGTGCCAGCGCATCAGTTGCTCTGCTATGGTGGTAGAAACTATTGTTTTGTCGTGCTATTTGATTAATCTTGACATCGTTTTTCTCTATTCACGGTGTGTGCATGGTGATTTTATTTTGTTCCTTCACTTCTCTTTCTTCCACCTCAATTTGTTACATAAAAGAATATATTGTTCTTCTAGATTAATCTTTGTGTTTTTTAATTGCATTTAATCTGGAAAAAAAGTTTACACAGGTGATCATTTAAAAAATAATATTTTTTTTTTTATTATTTGTTATTTCCCCGGTGTTTTATGTTATTTCCCCGGTGTTTTATGTTATTTTATCTATTCTTTAGATCATAAGATTTTATGATTTTATTGTTTGTGCAATACTAATGATAATTTTAGTAATTAATTTTTTTTATTGTTTTTTTATTCTTCGAGGCAAATTAATAATTTTAATTGTTTGGGTAATAATGCTGATAATAATTTTAATTGTTGTAGTCATGATAATAATGGTAACGTAGAGATGATTTTTCAATGATGTTTTTCTTCTTTTAATAGATAGAAAATAAACAGTTTATTTTTGTTATTTGATCATTGGAAGTGTTTTCACAATTTATATTTTGCTTGTTATGTTTAATTTAAATTAGATTATAAAATGAATAAATCCTAATACAGTGAATTTAGCAATTCAGGTGTCCAAATTCTCTTGTTTTTTGAACGATGATGATAATTTTATGCTTGTAATTTCATTGAAACCTAATTTCAAATAAATTTATATCAATTTAAAATCTATTTATTTTATAAAAAACTCATTCTCCACAAAAATTCTGTATAAATTTATTATTTTATTTAAATTTATATTATAATAATAAAAAATCTTACATAATCAATATTTTTTACATTGAAAAAATATAATTCCGGTCATAACATTTAGGTGGCTAGTATAATATATAGCACATCGAGGAGGTCGATAGCTTTTTTGTATAGGATTTTGCGTTCTGGCACCCTGATTCTTTCTCTCCTTTTCCTGAAGTCTTTTTCTTATTCTTTAATGAGTATTCTCAATTGTTGTCGAGTGTCGGACAGGATTCTTCAGGTTTGTTGGCAGAAATTGATTCTCAAATTCGCTTTTCAAATTAAAAATGTACATAATCTATCGTGGGAAAGAAGAAAAAGGAAACTGTCGCCTTCAGCTGTTGCTTTATGATCCGGTAGACTATGATTCTGTTTACCAAGTCACTTTTACAAGTCGGGTCAAATTGTTTTTTATTTATATAAAAAAAGTTATAAACATGTCTGATTATATATAACTCCGTACTTAAATAAAAAGAATTGTTATAAAATTGAGTTCTGGTCTTGTATATAAATTTTACATTTTGATTTATGAATTCTAACTTGTATTTTATTTTTATCGAGATAATACTTTTAAATCAAAAGTAAATCAACGTTGAGATTATCAACCTCGTTATTATTGGCTAAAAATGTTTGCAGATCACTTGGCTTTAAAACGACGTTGTCTTTTCAGAAATCCCTTCACCTAGATTATTTTTATGGGATGATATTAAAAATAATTTTAAAAAATAAAAAAATATTATTTTAGAAATCTCCTTTTCCTCTAGAATCTCTGTACTGAAACTATTCCTCTTGAAATCATTTTCAAGTGGTAAGAGTGGCAACGGACCAGCAAGTTGTGTCCTTGTAGGATCAACATTAATAAGCAAAATGAAACATTCTCCCGTGCGGGTTTCGTCCAATGATAACTAACATGGTGGGATGGAAGGAATCCACCAGCTGCCAAATCTAGCCATTAAATGTGTCTCTATTTTGACCGTCGACTTAATATAAAGTTGCCCTCTACAATTAATTACTCCTGCAGCAATTCAGGTTAAAGCAAAGTATCGCAGACTTGACTGTAGCCTCGTTGTTGATCAAAAAGTTATCGTGATTTTCTCTTTTATTATACACGTGTCTCCATGCATGCTTTCCAGGAATGGAGTTTTCAAAAAATAAATTCACGCATCCTGATATAGCATAGGATGCAATAAAGATGTCTCAAGGAGCGTAACCTAGGTACAAATTCGCCATGGAAGCTCCGAGCTCACAATGCAGGGACGATTCTGTGTTTCCTTTCAAAAATGACTATCTCTATAAAGAACTGTTGCTAAATCCGAGTTAAATTAGCTGATTAAAAATAAAATAAACTGTTTACTTTGGAATTCATCCCGTTGAGATACCTGAATTCACGATATTACGTGATCAGAATTGTTATTACAATATTATTTTTAATATAATGGACGCCCAGATCAATGCCCTTAAATAAGACCAACATCCTCTCCATTCTCCAAAAACCCACGAGCGAGCAGCCTACTGACACTCAAATTTCATGCAATGTAACGTACATGGAGATTTCATGGTCCCCTGCCCGCCAGCTAAGAAAAACATTTATTGGATTGATAGGACCAATTAATCACTCAAATTAATTTTTTTTGAAAGACTAACTATACAACTAGATTTTTAAAAACCCACAAAAATCAAGGTCCGGTGGCCTAACCTCAAGTAATAAAATTAAAAAAAAAATCAATTTTAAAACAACATCGAGTCCATTTTTTTTAATAAGATTGCGAGGGGGACTTAGGGAATGGAGAAGGAAGAGTCATCCAAAAGGAAAAGAAAAAGAAAAAGGAAAAATACAAACTGATTTCCCACGGTGGAAAGTTGCGAAACACACATACAAAGAACCTCATCGCTCCAATCCCTCCTTTTTGAAAAAAGAAAAAGAAAAAGAAAAAGAAAAATAAAAATATATCTAGGAGAAATAAAACCCCGCAAATTTCAACGAACAAGGGGCCGGGGAGTAAAGGAACAAAGTCAGTAGCTCGAGGAAGAAAAGCAGGGAAGAAGAAGCCAAAGCAAGCACTAAAATCAAAAGCCATGAAATAAAGGAAGTAGAGGAATAATCCCAGTCAACAGCCCGGTCAAAACTCCCAGCTCAATCATCGTACAACATTCATCTTCAATTCTTGGTGGTTTGATTTGACGAGTAAAGCGTGTTTTCTATTTATTTATTTTTAGAATTTAAATCAATCTTTTTAATATACTACGAGGTTAAATGATGTGCAAACCAATTAGTATAATATATATCAGCATCACATCTTGCAGGCAGATTTATCTCTCACGTATTATATTATAAGATGTGTGCACACACCCAGATCTTATATATATATATATATATAAAATAGGATGGAGGAGAAAGAAAAGAAACACCCATCACAGCAACAAAAGGGAGAAACTGGAAGGGAGCTCATGGAAAATTCATGTCTTGTAGGCTTTATATATAACTAATTTATATAAGATGGTAAATTCTACTTTATTTATCTTCCAACTTTATTATTTTTAAAAATATTTTTTATTTAAAAGTATATTAAAATAATAATTTTTTATTTTTAAAAAATTATTTTTAACATTAGTATATTTAAATAGTCTAAAAATATTAAAAAAACTCAATTTAAAATAAAAAATATTAAAAAAAAAAACTTTTAACGCAATTAAAGATTTAATCTTTTTCTCTGCCTTTATGCCCATTAAAGAATGAAAATGCCTTGTTACCAATCATCCTTTCCCCTCTATAGGAAACACCCATCATTGCTCCCAGCAATCCTTTTCAACCTTAGAAACCTGAGCTTCTGACTGTGATAATCCCTCCTTCCATTGTTTTTCTCTATGCTTCCCCTCACTTCCACCAATTTAAATACCCTCTCCTTCCTTGATACCTTCTCTCCCTCTCCTCCACCTTCAGATACACACCCGCCTCCGCCTTCAACTCTTATGTTGCCATCCCATCACTTTTCTTTCCTTTATACATACACAGAGAGTTGTTGTGGTGAACGTGAGTGATCAGTGATCCTCTCCCGGTTGATTCTTCCTCTACAAATTAGTACAATGGATCCTTCCTCTACAAATTCTGTCAATGGTTTCTACTCTTATCTAACCAGAGGGATCGATGATCTTGAGCGCGTTTATCTCTCCAACAACTTCATGTCGATTCAATTCCTTCAAAGAGTCCTTTCTTTATTAAGATCCTCTCATTCTCAGCTGACTTTGCTTGTCCAGAAACTCCATTTGCCTGTTGGTGATAAGTGGCTTGATGAATACATGGACGAGAGTTCTAAGCTATGGGAGGCATGTCATGTCCTTAAATCAGGCATGTCTGGCATCGAGAATTACTATTCTGCTGGATTCAATATCACTTCTTCTCTTGACAATCATCGCCATCTTAGCCCCCAGCTCTCTCGCCAGGTTAGTGTATGAAAATTTCATTCCCATCCCTTCTCTCATGTCTTCATTCACTTACACAAGAATATCTAAATTGACATCACAGAGTACTGTTCTTTATGATTTATTGATTTATTTGTTATTATTCTTGAAACAGGTCATAAGGGCAATTTCCGGGTGTAGAAGGGAAGCAGTGGGATTAGAAGAAGATAATAGAGCTTTAATGGAAACGAGAATCCAACCTCTATCTTTGAGGTTTGATGAGAAGATTTCTATTGAATCCAAACTCAACGGATTCAATGGTTTTCGAGGAGTTCTGTATGCAATGAGAAACGTAAGCTCTTTGCTACTATTGATCTTGCTCTATGGACTGGTCTATTGCTGGCCAGAATCAAGTTTTCTGCGAGGAGGGTACGAGGGGTGCCTGTTTTTTGGATCAGCTTTCATGATCTCAACAGGAAGATTGCAGCAGAGAGTAGCAGCAGAGATAAACCAGATAAATGAGAGACCAGGGATTCTGCTTTACGAGTTCAGGAGATCAAAGATGGGCATGGAGGAGCTCAGAGCGGAGCTTGAGAGAGAGTGTGGGCAAGGAGGAGCTGTAGAGTGGGAAACAGAGGGAGGGATGAGAGAAAGAGTGGACAACTTAAGGGGGTGTTTTGGGGCGTTGAGATCTGGAGCTGAAAATATTGTTGGGCAACTTGATGATTTCTTTGATGAGATTGTTGAAGGAAGGAAGAAGCTTTTGGACTTTTGCAGTCATAGGTAGGTAGGTAGAGAGAGAGAGAGAGAGAGAAGAAGAAGAAATAGAATGGTTGAAAATTAAAAAAAATTACAAGGCTGATGAAGCAGTTGTTGGGGTGGTTGTACCTTAAGCCTTCTCTTCTTTATTTATTCTCTCCTTTTCTTCATAATTTTCACATGTTTTCCCTTTCCTTTCTTCTTTTCCCTTCCATGTGGATTTCTTGTTTGTTAAGGTTGCTGTGGTTTGTTCTGTAGGTTTTGGTTGGAAACCAAAAGGAAAAGATGTTGAACTGAACCAAGTAAACAAACATGGGCAGTTCAGTTCAGTTCAGGGAGAGTGAGTTATTCTGCAGGGACTACGTTGTTGCGCTTTTTTGACATGAAAATGAAAACCCAGCTCCCTACCATCTGTTACAGTGAAACAAACACAAGAAGGAAAGCTCTTCTTGTAGGGATAGAGAGAAAACAGTGAGATACGACGTGTTAGAAATAAAAATCCTCTTGATCCGGTTGCCAAGTCATGGAAGTGCTGTTTAGTAGCTACGCTAAACGACCAATCGTTCATTCTGGTAGAGTTAAAAATGATGGGAAAAGGAGACCTGGGAGCTGTAGAGAGAGAGAGGACTGTGATATTCCTGCTGGGTTCAATTTAATTTCAAACGAAGCCCTCCCCCCCTCTTAGCTCTCAGGAAGAAATCTTTTGTCTGGTGCGGGTTCACTTTGAAAGCAATGGAGTTTATGATGAAAGCTTCTTAGCACAGCACTCTTCTTCTTGACATGTCGCTTCTGAATCTCTTTCTTTCTTTACGATAATCAGGCTATCCCCCCCCTTTTTGGGGCTTGGGAAAACATAAAATACACAAAATATGGAGGGTCGGTCACTCTCTCTTTTCCAACCGTATCTCATGCTTTTTGTCCCTCGCCGGAAATTCATCCCTTCATGGGTTCCATAAATAAACTAACTTATAAAATAATGGGGAATAAAAGGAGAAAAGATAACGACAAAATCTAGCTAAATAAATAAAAGCTTGCTGCACCAGAAGCAGGCAGGTTTTTGCAGCAAAGCTGCGGACAGCCGGCAGCATACTACGAATTATCATTACTCTTTAAACCCACAGCACCATGCCTTTCATTATCACAGCCATTTACAGCTTTTCCATTCCGTCCTTGCAACAAAAAAATTTAATGACAGATGCAGGAAGCAATGCTAAAAGAAAAAAAAAAAAAACACCCAAACATTTACAGCTGTCCCCCACCTTACCTCCCTTGCAGGACGAACTGATCTGGGGTGAGCAGAATAAAGATCCCCGGAAAAGAACCAGGACAGATGGAGACACTGGTAGACACGTACAGAAAGACAGGCGGACAGGCAAATACCGAAATTGACATCGCTTCAGGCAGAGTAGCGTATCGCCATTTGAATCTGCTTTGGGTCCATTAGAGAAGAAGAAGAAGAGAGAAGTCATTCACCTAAAGCAAGATGGCATCCTGTCTTCCTGTTTAAATCATGATTAAGGTTGTATCAAAATAACGCTATTTGATTCCGAGCAATCAAACATAGAGAAACTTGGTCCATCCTTGACAAATTTTAAATAACTCATTCTATAACCTTTACAAAATAAGGAAAAAAAACACAGCTAGGACGTTGGAGTTATCCGGCAACATCCCAGAAATCCACTTCGGTAATTTACACATATGGGGGCAAAATGGATGGGTCACCCTGCGGGAATGGCAGTTAGCCACGATGGCAAGGAAAAAAGACCTTTAGCTGCATGAAAGGTTGCCTCTTTTATATATTCAAATTTCAAATGTCAAATCCTGGCATGGCAAACTGAGAAGCAAAAATCTCAACCCGGTTTCGAAGCTCAACAATATCTTTATTGTTATTGAGACCTTTGAGGAAATCCTTTTTTCCATGTTCCCGCCGCACCGCAGTCGTAATCTGAGCAGCCTTGTGAAGAAAGTCAGCAATCGTCTCAAAATCAGCCTCTAAGCAACCTCTTGATGTCATGGCAGGAGTACCTGAAAAAGGTTAAAATTATGAGAAACTTGGATTGGAGAAAACATGGTCCTCATATTAACATGATAGTAACTTGACATTTACATGAAGGAATGCAACGCAATAAACATGATCTGTTATAAGACCCGTTGGAAGCTAATAATCTCTACTTTCTGCTGAAGAAAATCATTTTGTGCTGCCTTTAAACTATATTTAGAGTATGAAGAAATTTGATAGAGAATTTTAAACTTAATATACCTATAGGTGGCTTTAAATTAATTGGAAATTGATAAAAAGTACAAGCTTGGCAATATAACAACTTACCGATTCTCACTCCTCCAGGACAGATCACACCATTGTCACCAAATATGGCACTTTTATTTAGAGTGATATGGCACATTTCACACACCTTCTCATAACACTTTCCTGGAAGAAGGAATAGGAATATGGTCATTAGGAGAGCAAAAGGAACATACAAAAGGTTACCTAGACACAAAAAGGATGTAAGTTTACACTTAAATGATTATTCACACTCTTCTGTGCAGATACTTCTGCTCATAGCCAAACTTGAAGTCTGCATATATTAGAGGTAACCTAGATTTTCTAGTTCATGGCTACCAGAATCTTTTAACCGAGAAAAGGCAGTAGAACAGAAATGCACACAATAATCAAACTGCAACTCAAAGTAGTCAATGTACCAAGAAAATGCATCCTATCAAGAATTCCAATGCCACATAATCTCAAGAAATACAAGCATACTGCATTTCAATTTTGAAAATAAATACAGTCAAGATGGCAGCCTGCCACCATGCATGGTATGTAATATGATTGTGAGCAGAGTGTTTCTGAGTTTTAAACATAATATGCTCACAAAAAAAAGAAAAAGAAAAAAGAGGTTTTAGCATTATGAAACAAAGTGTAAAACAAATAGACTGGACAAGTGGAAAGGAGAACTCATTGCTGATCAAGACAAGGCAAAAAATATGCGTTAGCAATTAGAACTTGCACATCAAATTTCAAGGGTAAATTGTTTAGCACTGATGACATGCTGACTAAAACATGATGGTATCCTTGATTTTTTTTACGTGTAGAGCTAACCGTATAGTTTGCCAAAACTCTGTATCACAGCACGTAGAAAGTGACTAGATCTATGCACTCTTAACACAAATTGCTGATCAATGAAAAAACTTAAAAGAAAGAAAGAAAATATAGTGTGGTGAACCTCCTTAAGCTTCATAAGAATATGCAAGTTTTTATTACAGTTTTTTTTCCAGTACAACTGGGGCAACTATGAATTTTGGTGTTCATTCTCACAATCAAGATAAAACAGGCTACAAAGAGGTTCATACAAGTGGCAAATTTAAAATTTTATTGCCATTTACTTGTCAAAACAGTCTACATAATTATGTCCATTCATTTTAAAAAATAAGTAACATTTTTATCCACTTACATAATCCATGATTTTCATCAAGTAATAAATGATACTTTACACCCAAAAAGGAATCCATTGATATTGAAGTGTAAAAAAGACGAGGAGGAGGCACGATGATCGAATTGCAAAACAGCTAAAGCAGGATTGCTATTAACCTCAATGCATAAGCAAAACCTAAATCTTGAGCTACTAATGTAAACATTGTGCAAGGATAGAAATATAATACCTGTTAATCCCCAAGTAGTTAGATCCCACAGCAGCAAATGGTTATCAGTCCCACCAGTCACAAGCCTGCATTTTCTTCTCAACAAAGCAGATGCTAATGCCTGGGCATTTTTCCTCACCAGTTGCATATATGCTTTGTACTCTGGTGTGGCCACTTGTTTTAAGGCTATGGCAAGAGCAGCAATGTGATTATTGTGAGGACCCCCTTGTGTTGATGGATGGACTGCAAAATTTATCTTTTCTTCAAAATCATAATGGCTGCTGCCATCACTATGACTAACAAGCATGCCCTGCTTCCTCAATTTTGGGCCTTTCCTATAAAAAATAATCCCCCCTCTAGGACCTCGAAGACTTTTGTGCGTTGTAGAGGTAACAATATCACAATAATCAAATGGACTTAAACATTCCTGTGAAAGATAGATGAAACAATAGTAAGGAAAAACTACTGAAAAATATTCTGCTAATCTAATTGCAGATCAATGTATAACTTCTGCTCCACAATAGTGTTTTCTCAATAAAAATATGAACTCAATAGGAAAACTGTTTTTTCAGTCATCAAGCACTTCAAAAAAGTATGCTTCTAGCAAATAAATCCACATTACAATCTGAATCCTAATACAAATAGGAAAACTGTTTTTTCAGTCATCAAGCACTTCAAAAAAGTATGCTTCTAGCAAATAAATCCACATTACAATCTGAATCCTAATACAAAAACCATGTTAATGTTTAGTTTAGGCATTTGCAGCAGCAGGCAAGTGGTAAAAATACAAAACCAGTCAATTCTAAGCTATTAAATTCCATTTCAGGAAAAATAATTGATCCTGAAAGGTTCAGCACCAGAAATAGAAACAGAATGGCAAGAGAGTTTACTTGAGGAAGGGTGTGTATCTATCTGTTTTTGATATGTCAGTTGTTGAATCGCCGCTTATATTTCTAAATGCATCCCAATATCTTGCTCAAATACAAATTAGAAGTTGTTAAATAAGTGGCAACTCATGAACCTAAAGCACAAGCTGGTCAATCAAGCACTCATGACATTATGCGATAGATAATTTTGTACCCTATCTTCAAATTCAAAACCAATATCAAAATGATAAATAAAAAGGAGAATGCTCGTGGAAATTATACAATATCAAAACCTCAAACCTTAGCTGCCACGAGCCCGCTAATTTGAGCCATATCACACATCAAAACAGCACCAATCTTATCAGCAACTTGTCTAAACGTTGCATAGTCCCACTCCCTTGGATACGAACTCCCACCACAGATCAATATCCTGGGTCTAAAATCCATAGCCTTCTCCTCCATCTTATCATAATCAATATATCCGGTTTGTGGATTCACTTTATATGGAAAACTCTCAAAAAAATTTGACGAAGCTGACACGTTCTTCCCTCCAGGTGTATAATACCCATGACTTAAATGCCCTCCAGAAGGCGAATCTAACCCCATGATCCTATCCCCAGGCAATAAAAGCCCGGTGTAAACAGAAAAGTTCGCTGAAGTACACGAATACGGCTGCACATTAACACCCCATTTATCAGAATCAAGTCCAAATGCTGCCAACGCGCGGTTCCAACAAATCAATTCAATCTGATCAATATATTGATTTCCAGTATAATATCTGGAACCAGGCAATCCCTCCGAGTATTTATTAGTTAAATGACTACCAAGAGCTTCCATAACTGCACGACAAACAAAATTCTCAGATGCAATCAATTCGATACCTTTATACTGCCTTTGCTTCTCTTTCTCCATAATCTCATGAATTTCAGGATCCGCGACGGAGAGAGGGTGGTTTCCCCATGCCCAGACCCTGGCCCGACGAGACTCCAAACCCGGATCCAAAGCAACCCGTTTGAAAGAATTTGTCGTCGATGATGAAGATGATGATTGAGAACTGTTATCTCTTGGTCTCTTTATACACACTTGATGACCCAAAATGCTAAATTGCTCATCTTCTACTTGATTGTCTTCGTTATCGATGCGGGTTTCTTGTTTTTTATCGAGTAATTGCAGCTGAATTGGAATTGGACCCGAGTGAAATCCAAGCGAGAGCCCTGATTGCGCTGCTTGTGTTAAATCCATCTCAGATAAAAATGAAAATTGGGCCCTTTTCTTCCAGGGATTTGTGGTTGTAAGTTTTCAGGCATAAGAGTAGAAACAGCGACAGCAACGTTTAAAGCAAATGCAACGGGAGTAACGAACTCTTAGTGTGTTAGCAGAGGAGGTTTCCATTAAAATCACAACAAGCCCTGATTTGGAAACTTGGGTGATTTGCCGTTTAGGAGCTTGGAGAGAGGGTTTTTAAATGACAAGGGGGATGAACCTGGATCGAAAATTGGAACTTTGGTGAATTGACCGGGAATAGCCGGTAACATCAAGTTTAACTCGAGGTAAAGTGTTAGCTCACGTGGACTAAATTGAGGTCAGGTTCTGTAACATCTGACCTGCGCGGGTTTTTTCCTTCTTTTTTATTTAATAAACTCTCAAGTCCTTGATTGAGAACAATTATAGTTTGGGCCCAAATGCACGATCTGTCCATGGGCTAAAGCCCATTAGTTCGCTTACTTGAGTAGACAAATCCTTGTGGTCGAAACTGGTTGCTTGTCTATGGAGTCCTCCCTCTCCTCTCTCTCTCAATGGGATTATTTGGGTTTCTTAATCTTGCGACCCCTTCTCGCGATCTTGTTTGTGTTTTCGTTTATATCTATTGGTATGTATGTTTTTGATTTTGTTCCTCAGTTTTTCGTTCGTGTGACTGTAAACCTGAGGATTTGATTGGTGGGAATTTGATGATCAGGTTGGATTTTGGCATGGAAGCTAGTGCTGGTACATGTGCCTTTGGTTCAAGAGATTTTAGGCCTGCGTAAAAAAACCACCAAGCCTAAGCCACCGACCCGTCGACTATCAAGAATTTATGATACCATTGATCCCCGATATTCCACTCCTGTTGGGTAATTTTGTTCTCCTTAATTTTGTTTATTGTTGCTCATTGATTTATTTTATTAAATTAAGAGTTCAGGCCAGAGTCTGAATTTGAGAGTTCTTTACTTTGATTTATGTATATTGTTAATTGGATAGTTCTTTTTTATTATTGTTGATGTTGTTGTTGCTCTAGGATTTCCTGGTCGAAAACGGGTCACAAGGTACGGTTCTTAGCTAGAAATCAATCAAGTAATATTGTGATGACGACTCAATAACCAAGATTTTAGCTGTACTGGTTTTTATCCGGAAAAATGGTAATGGGTTTCAGTTATTGTGCTGATCTGGAATACTACGACACCTGAGAGTGTTTCATAGCACAACCCGCAAGGTGTTTTTCATTAGTTTTATGGATACCTACCTGGTCATGAAGAAAAGCATGAGATATCTGTGGGTATTGAGGCGATGCAATTATCGTTGAATGGTAGGCTTTAGATGGTTGTGTTCATTGATTTTAATTCCAAGGATGTGATCTTTGGCATGCTATATATTTCTCGCATGGGCTTTGATGATGACTTCTTTCGTGGCTATTGTTGGCCTACTGTGGGTTAGATAGTCTTTGAAGAGAAGTGTAAGGTGGACAGTCAAACCTCAGTGAATGCCATATAAGTTGATCGATTTCACTTTCGATACAGCTATATTGTTTTGATACTTTGTTCATAGGAAACAGTTGTCTTTATCAAATGTGACTGATTATCATAATTGCTTGATAACTCTATCTTGTGGTGAGTGTTTCCTGAAAGAAAAGTTTAAGGCACTAATAGTAGGAGGGAGATGTTCCTGTGTTTGACATCTTAGGTTCTTAAGTTTTCCCATTACTTAGAAAAAACAGAGGATTCATCTGGACAGATTCCAGAGACTTAATGGGTCTCAGTTTTTGTAAACAATTAGCTTGGGATGGTTGTTGGGCCTTTCAGCATTGATTCTCTTGCTCTGCAGTTTATCTCTTCAGAATAATCTATGCGGCACAACCTAGAAGACATACCAAGTCGAAAAGAAGAATAACCACTTTTGGTTTGTTTCGGAGGTTTTGGGCACTTGCATTTGAGGATATCACATTTCTTTCAGTAGCATAGGAATTAACAAAGGTCAAGAAGTCCTAGAGGTGGAAGAAGGGTGTAGTTTTGATGCTGAAGTCCTAGAAGGAAGGAGGGAGCCTGGGATGTTCATTGAATAATATGGATATAGGGAGTGTGTTGGTAACACAATGATATAATTAATCTTTCTATTGGCAACTAATGTATTATTGAATGAATATCTGTTAGTAAATTATGAATTCTAATGATGGATTGTTGGCAATGCAGGATTAACAGCTCTAGATCAGCAGCAGATTGAACTTCTCGGTTTCTTTCTTGTCCTATGGGGGAGAAAGGAATGCAGATGAACAAAAAAAAACACCCACCCTTGGTTCCCAGTAGAGAAATCCAGGTTCAGATGGTCATAAACTTAATCGGGGATTGTGCTTGTACATACCTTTGTCAATACCCTGAAGTTGCATTGATACAAAAGTCAGTTGATCACAGCAGGCTTCTCGATCGTAAATCCCATGATGTTAATTGTTCGAGAAGCCAGCTTCAATCCGAAGTTCCTTGATTGTTGTTAATGCTCTCTGTGTGTGTCTGTCATTGCCGATTGGTATTTTGTATTAAACGAAATTGAGCTCTAATGAGAGGTTTTTCAAGTAAACAGGCATTTTGTGGCTTCCAAAGTGCATGTGAGAGTAGATTTAGCTAATCGTGTCATTAGTTCATGATAGATATCACTGTTTAAACAAAAGTACGGATGGAGTTTGTTTTCCTTGAACGATTGAAGACAACAAGGAGTTGGTAGAAATCGCTTGACGTCTCCCAAATTTTGGAAACCAAATCTCGCTTGCATTTAAGATAAGGAATTTGCACGGCGTGGTTTCAAGTCAAAGAAACATCATTATAGGTTGCGGGTCTCGCCATGCTAATTGCGGAATAGATTTTGATTTTGAGAATTAGATTGTTTTTAAAAATATTTTTTGTTTAAAAATATATTAAAATGATATTTTTTATTTTTTAAAAATTATTTTTGATATTAGTACATTAAAATTATTTAAAAAAAATAAAAAAATAATAATTTAAAATAAAAAATAAAAAAATATTTTTTTCAAAAATATTTTTAAAAAGCTATTTTAAACACTCTTCAGAATGATATGAGCATCTTTCCCGCGGTGCGGCCCAGAGTCTGATTTTTTTTCCAAGGCCGATATAGCAAAGGTAAATTGATGATGCCAGCATTTTTTTACCGGTATTTAATTAAAAAATCTAGTTTAAACTAGTTTTTTTAACTAATATAAAATATTTTGATCGTTTAACTGACAACCTGAGTAAAACACGCTGCCCTGTTTTGGCAATTTATTTAATTAAAAAAAAATAAATTATTTTTTTAATATTTTTATATCATTTTCATGTTTATATCAAAAATAATTTTTAAAAATAAAAAATATTATTTTAATTAATTCCTGAAAAAATACTTTCAAAAACACATCTAAACAAAACAAAACAGACACTAAACAAGAATTTCACTTCCACGCGATGAATCAATTGGTTAACGCATAGTGTTTGTATACACGTGTCAAGAAGACTTTGTTGTCCTTTCCTGAGCCCAAATGTCTCCTTTATAACATAAAAACTGAATTCTACAGCCTCAACACCAACGGATGATTTTATTTTTTTAAACCTGGGCAAACATGAACTGATTCAACAACAGAAGTTTCGGAACTGACAAACAATAACCACATGAAGGCAAATCAAAGGAAATATTCATTTTCAAAACCTGCTTGCCCATCAATTATATCGCTAGTCCATTCCAGCAGCTGTTGCAGGTTGCTCAGCACGTTTCTCGGTACCCACTGAGGATTTCTTATTTCCAGGCCCAGAAGAAACTTTAACCATTGCTGGCCTTATTAGCCGATTCCCAATGAGAAATCCACGCCGGAATTCTTGAATTATAATGCCCTCTTTGTACTCTTGAGACTCTTCACGGGCAATGGCCTCATGCAGCTACAAGAAAATAGAGCTCAGTTATTAGCACAATGCATATTGAATTTATTTGCTCACGAGCTAACACCCATATTACTCAAGTTTACAAGCATTATTCCAGCCTTGACTTCCCGAAGACATGTGTTCCCCTCATGATTCTGACAAAACCATTTACAGTATTGTAGCTCTTATAGCAAAAGCAAATATAGTTCCTTTGATTGAAACCATATCACCACGAAGCTGACTTCTAATCAGGAAGTAAATCTAAGAAGCAGAGGTTAGCAACGGGAACTGCCAATCAAAATCTCAAATTTTACCCAGTTCTAATTTATTCTCAATTTGGACAAAAATCATTGGCAGTCCATTGTTTGTTATTTATTTTGTCCATTCATGCATAAACTGAGTTCTGGAAATTATTGCATGCATATGCAGAGGTGATAAAAATAAAGTATATATCAAAATTAATCACAGCCCCGAGTACCATCTCATACCCAGTGATTAATCATCACCAAAAACAGGAAGCAACTAGAAAAAAGGCATCATTCATAACACCAAGACCAAAAGCAACAAGAACAGGCATCATGCATAACACAATGTACAAAATGAAGTGAGCTCCAGGAATTCTCTCTTACAGAAGGATCAAAAGGCTTTCCAACCGTTGGCACTGCAGCCACCTGCAAGCTCCTCATAATCTCCACAAATTGCTTGTATATACCCTGGTAACTTGAATCAATCTTCGTTTCTTTTTCGGTTTCCGGTTGTATTTGTTGCTTTGCTATCTCAAAACTGTCCACCATGGGTAGAAGGCTCTCGATCACTTCCCCCTGGGCATCACTCCTAATGTTAACCCTCTCTTTGTCTGACCTTCTCCTAAAATTATCAAAATCTGCTTGCAAGCGAATATATTTCTCCTTCCCAGAGGTTATCTCAGCGGATAAAGATGAGACTTTCTGGAGTAATTCCTGATTCTCTTTCTCTATGGTGCCTACCTTAGCCTCAATATTCAATATAGTCTTCTCATCTCCGTAAAAAATAGCCTGCCTGTAAATTTTCATAAGGTTCTTCAAACTGGGTCCTCGTTCCTGACCTTCTTGAATCTCATCATTCCCATCCTCCCCATTCGTCTAAACAAGAGTAATTAAGGCAAAAATAGAAGAGAAAGGAATAAATTGAAACATCACATAATGATTCGATGTGAAACATGTGTCTGTTCAAATAGAAAACAAAATTGAATACAAAAACTCTTGTGATCTTGGCTGTTTATTTCCGTGAATACAGGTGATTGGAAAACGATAAAAAAAAGGGTTAAAAAGGTAAAGGAAAATGCAACATACAGAAGGTGCAGAGTCTTCAGGTGCGAGATAAGCCTTCAAAGAGCGCCTTTTAATGTTGTTGATTGGGATTGGAGAGGAATTGGAGAGAAAGGGGGCATTGCTGCGTTTGCATAGACGGAGGGGCATGTGGTGGAGAGGTGATGGGGTTTGGGTTTCTAGGGTTTTGGAGGGTTTTGAAGAGAAAGAAGCAGAGAGGCGAGGAGGAGCTAAGAGAGTGTAATTTGACAGGGAAATAGCCATTGAATGATGATGATAATAAAACTGACGAAGACGAGTGATTAAGATTTATGGGCTCTCAATCGGATTATTTTGGTTGTTTTACATGAACCTCGGTTGAGCTCTGGAGTTCTCCCTCTCCCTCTCCCTCTCCCTCTCCCTCTAAGATTTGTCTGGAAGGATGAGCTGTATTTATTTGTTTCTTCAACAAGAGAGAGGACCAAATTTTAGCCTGACATAAAAAATCATTTTGATTCAGCTCCAAGTTAATTTCCGTGATTCAATTTATTTATAGAATTATCGTTTTATTTTATTTAGGTTATTGTCCCAAAATAAAAGGAATAAAGACGGTAAAAACATTAATATATTTGGTTGAAGAATAAAATAAAAATAAAAATTTTTATTTCTTAATTTTAGAATGAAATTTTTTACTTAAAAAACAATAAATATAAGGGTAATATCTCCTTACACAAAATTTTTTTTAAAAAAATATTATTGTAAAAAACTCTCAATTTTAAAATTATTCCACTAGGACATATAATAATGAAAATAATTATTATTCTAATTTTAAAAATCTACTTTAGGGTCGACCTAAAACAAGAATAGTGTCACCCGTCAAAAAGATTAATATAAAAATAAAAATAATTATTATCATAGTTTTAGAATTTATTATAGAGGTCGCCTTGAGGCAAGACTTGTGTATATCCTGAGTTGACTTGTTTTTTACTAGGTCAGTAGGGATAATATTTTCTTTGTTTTTTTTAAAAAAAAATATAGGTTTAATACCTTGTTCAACCAGGTCACAAATTGACTTGTTGGGCAATCCTAGTTTTATAACTGGATTTATTATAATATTATTAATTTTAAAACACTTAATATAACTTAGAGTAATATATATGTATATATAAGTTTGACAATAATATATATTTAAGATAAAATATATTTTTATATCTTATTATGTCAATCTATTATGATTAAACAATATATAAAAACAATCATTTTACCAAACATTATGTCTATGTTTCCTTTTTTTATCTTGTCTTATTATATCTATTATATTATTAATATATATACTTTTTCATCAAGTCCCCAAGGGATGTAGCATGATGGCATGGGGTTTGTAATCTGTATAATAAATCTCAAGTTCGAGTTAGGACGTTTAACCCTTATAAGAGCTTGAGACAACCAAGATTTTACCCACTCAGTTAAGCCTATAAAATACACTTTTTGAAGGATAGGGTTTCCTCGCATCCAATAAAAAAATAAAAAAATTGTCATCAAACATGTAACTACCACTTTGTTAACAAACTAATATTATAATTTTGTCAGAGTCAAAAAAGAGTTAAACTTTCATAAAGGTATTTTATTAAACACTTTATTTGCAATATAAAATCAACCTTGCATTTTCTAATGAATTTGGCTTCGAATCCTTTTATGTTCAATCTTTCTTCTTTCACTTACCTTCCACCTCTAATCATAATTCTAGCACATGCATCCCTTTGCATTCTTTTATGGGCATTCCTTTCTTTTCTTTTCTTTTTGTTCTTCTTCTAATATTGCACATATTAAAAAATATTTTATTTTGACACTGCATTTCAAAAGCATTTTTAATAAAAAATAAAAAAAATTATTTTTATTTTTAACTTTAAATTAAAAAAATTTGATATTTTTAGATCATTTTCATATGCTGATGTTAAAAATAATTTTTTAAAATAAAACAATATTTTTTTAATGCAATTTTAAATGAAAAAATACTTTCAAAAGCAATCTTAACCACACTCTCAAACAAATATATAATATAATGATGATATTCTATCATAGAGCATTGTAGACAAACAATGGACAAGTTTTAGTCTTCCATGTTTTGACAAAGCTCTGATATTTTTACAGAATTACTAGGTATATATAAAACACCTTACTAAAACACTAAATCAAATTATAATAACCTCTATTCTTTTTTATTCAGTCTTTTTTTTATTTGCATCATTTTATGCCCAATTTAATGCTCAATTTGTTAAAAATTGTTAAGAAATATAAAATTCAATGAAAAAGGAAAAAAAATATAAACACGGAGAAATCTCATGGGCAATATTAAATAAATAAGAGTCTTTTTTATCCTCATACTTTTATTTTCTTTCCTTTATAGTTCTTATAATTTCAAATATGATCAAGATTATCATTTCTTTCACATCTCAGTCCCTGTAAATTAGAGAGAAGAAATAAAATCATTGGATCTAATAAAAAAGAGAATCATCAATTGACATTGATTTTAACCATGAGAATCATTGATCTTGGTGTTAACAAATTTTATTTGATGAGAGATTTTGATAGTGATTGTTTTGGTCCTTAATCTTGCTAAGAGAAATTAAAAGTCGAGAGAAATTTCAAATTGATTTTGAGTTTTTCAACCATTTAAAAGTGTTTTTTTAGATTGATAAATGAGTTTTGGGAGATTCTAAAGTGTTTATCATGTGTTTTTATGTGAAAATAAGTTGAAACGAAGTTTTTAAGCAAAAAAAAAGTCCAACATGAATTTTTGGCGACCACAATGGTTGGCTTTATTATAGTAAAATAGACATGTTATTTGCTTAACTTATTTTTCTTCCTAAAAAATAGGATAGACAATCTTTATAGAAAAAATAAAATGAGCAAGACACCGTGAGTCTAAACTAGAATGCCCATGTGCTTGGATTTTGTTTGAAGACCCCTTACAAGTTAGGCACCCAAGTCAACCAAGTCTAATTTTTTCTCTGAATTTTTTATTTTATACATTATTTTTTATATGGTTTTCAAGTTTTTAATTTTTAATCTTATGTATTGTTTAAAAATAAATAAAAATCATAACAGAATACATAACCTAATATGCATGGACAACAATATATATTCAAATATAATTATTTTAAAATAAATAAATATTAGAGCATATCAATCAATATACTTATTACATCAAACACGAGCAAATTAATTATCAAGGCATCATTCAATTATATAATGACTAATTAAGTAGTTTTAAGGAATTATAAAAAAACAATTATAAATAACTCTCGCGTCCATATTATTTTTTGATTTTTTTTTCAGTTGTTATTTGTGTAGAATACTATGATATTTAATGAATAATTAATTTCATTTCATTTTATTTCCAAGAGCATGCTTAGCCTGACTTTTTTTTCCCCTTTCAGCAAAGCCCTACCCTCTCATCTCTCTTCCGTGTTGTGCCATTACCGTTGTTAGCAGAGATTAGATCAGTATACCTTCCATATAACTTCGAGTGAGGATTCTCTTTTGAAACCCTTTTTTCCACCGCTAGATGAGATTCAAGATTGCTAACATGTCACAAGTTTGAAACGAAGATGCAGGGACGAGTGAAGTAATTACCTTTCAAAGATAAAACACACCGTTTCTTCCTTCAGTCCATACGCAACACTTGAATAGCATTTCATTTGACAGTTGTTTCTTTCGTTTCATTGAAATTACTCTTGGATTACTTCCAGATAGGTTTCATTTACACATCCAATGCACCCTCATAGCAATGGATAGTCTGGGTATCACCCACTACTGATGTCCCAACGAGTTCAGGAGCACTTCCATACACCGGCCGGCTTATAGCTGTGCAAACACGGACAGGGACAAGAATTGTAGATGTGAGCAATCTCAAAGGAGCCAAAACTTGTACACAACTGCCCCGTTATCAGCCCAATTTTAACACATGCTTTCGCATTTCAATTTCCCCGTTATCAGCCCAATTTTAACACATGCTTTCGCATTTCAATTTCTACACAACAAAAACCTGGGCATCTTCTATACGGAATTTGCACACCCCTCTAATATTCATTCACGTATTTTCCTGATAAAACATCAATTTCTATGATCAGCAAAATAGGCATCTCCTATTTTTAGGTCAAACCCGTAATACGCAGCAAAGAAGAAATATCAAATAACGTGGAACCAACAAAACGCCACAAAAATATCCCACTAAATTCAAACATATGCCAAATCAATTTTCTAAGTTGCCCGCATTGCTAACTAGCACAAACTAGCGTACACTAGACTGGAGACCAGTCACTACTGCCTGGGTCTAATCAGAAGTCAGCTCTCTGCATGCAGATAGAACCTGCAAACAAGAACAGACAGAGGATATGTAAAAAATGGCTTCTTGATAAAAAGAATGCGACACTAAAAAATGCACGGAGGCCACATTTATTTTTGGCCTCCATTTATTTTTTGGCCCCCGTCTTTTCTTTTTCTGTTTCCACTAATTCAGATCCAAGAACAATTTGTAACGCTAAAGAGCCAAAAGCTTGAGTTCATTAAAAGGCAATTTAATGCCTAATTTCTCAATGAAAAGGCAAGTCAATCTATAAATGTTGCGCCCGAGAATGGAGAAGCAGGTAGATTTTTTTTACCTTTTGGATTTAACATAAAAAAAGTCTGTTCTTGCACTCGCCTTTCCTGTTACTAACAAAGCCAAACATGAGTGAAAGCAGTTTTCCTAGTCTTTTCCTTACAGTTGCCATCAATCTAACTACAATTCAAAATACAAACTTTGTTTTCAGCCTATCAGGATGGAGATAGGAACAGAAGGATTTTTTGGCGTTTGCGGGTCACTCGTATAATTTAGTAATGCACTAGAATGCAGTACCCAGTAATCATGGTAAATTAATAATAAAGAATTTTACAAGAGAAAATTGCTTCCTTGTAAAATACTTGCGTAACTTTATAGTTAAATAGGAATTGCCTTTATCTGATTTCCATTGACATGATAATAAGGAGATCAGAAGGAATCCTTCAGAATGTACAGCACAAACTTTTGAATTTCATTAGATTCTTCTTTAGTATTGACCACGTAGCATGACACTTTTACTACCCAGCAATTCATAGAAATCCATGAATTTGCTCCTTTAAAGAAATGGCATTGATAATTATTTCAGCACTTACTATTAGAAAAGAATTGGTTCTTCATACGCATTTTACTGACTGTTGAGCTCTTAGAAAATCAAGACAAAATAAATAGTGCATGGCATGCCATGCCATGTTATGCTTCTGAGAGCCAAGGTGCTGCTTAATTCAACTAATCGATTGTAACTAGTAAATTAGGATAGAACCATTTATTCCTCAATGCTATATCATATTTACCTTCTAATGGGGAACAAAACCCTGCAGTTTTTTTCAAGAAAAACAAGTTTGTTTACAAAGAGTCAGAGCACGCAAAGGACTTAAGATCTCTATGATTCAATGTACATATGAACAATTGAATGGAGAAGTGTCTGTGGGGAATTCCTCAGACACTGAACCCACACTCTCTAAATCTAGAACAAGGCGACATGCATAGAAGGGGAGCATGATAAATGATGGAAAACAAAACAATGAGCTAGTATTAATTATTAGTAAGCAACTAGACAATTTGCACCATCAAATTTAAAGCAGCGATATTTCACGCAAGAATAAAATAATAGAGTTTGTGGGTTCAATCACAGACAGCATACCTGCACAGCTATTTATTAGCATGGCATTACAGAACTATTTGTTCATGCAGAACATGCCCCAACAGCTGAAGCGCTTTGGCATTGCACATCAATCCTGTTAAGTAGTTCTGTATAGGAGGAAGTCAGTGAAAGTTCAAGTGCATTGACACCCTCAGTTTCAATGCAACCTTTACTGCTGTTGTCCATGAAGCCAACAGTATCAAAACCATTTTCAACCGGCTGATTCATGTGAATGATCTTACCAAATAACTGGATAGAGCTAATTTCAACCTTTTTCGGGTTGAAGCTCCTGTTTCCAGTAAAATCTGCACTACTCTGGTTGTCAGGTGACAAGTCCCCGGACTGCAAACTGCTGATGTTCATCTCACTGGGCATTCTTTTCATTTTGGGAACCAAGTTGTTTCCAGAGACCTTGTCACCAAACACCTGAGAAGCATTATCACTTATAAAGTTGGATAAACTGAATGTGGAAAAAGGATCTTGCCTGGCTCCCTGCATGCCAGCAGGAAAAGTACTATAATTCAAGATTGAAGCATTTATGTGCCCTGTTCTTGAATTAGTTAGGTCTGACATCGGAAAGAAAAGTTCTCCATTTGTCAGGAACCCAGAATCATGTGGATATCTCAATTTCTTCATTGGAGGGGATGCATCTTGAAGTGGCAGTGTGGTTGCAACAAATTCCACTTGCCAAGGGCTCACTCTCTTTGCATTCTGCAGAGCATCAGGCTCATCCCAGGTAATCTGCACAAGAGAGAATAAGGTTAAAATGGCAGCAAATATGGTAAAAGAATCAATAGTTTGATGTTGTGACTGTATAGTGGTTTCAGCTTGCTGAAACTTATAAACTGCAACTATATAACTGAATCATTAACAGATAATCACCAGTGGAGCTCACTACTTGACCTAAAACTGTTAAACACTTAGGAAGAGAGAAAGACCTGGTTAAAATTAGTTGACCTTCAAAATCAAATTGCAGAGATAGTGAAAACAAGACAAATAAAACCAGAGAAAGGAAAACAGCATGGAAAAGATACAAGAGTTAACATAGCATCTGCCAATATCCCTTTTACAGGTACAATTGAATCTTGTCCTAACAATATTCTTGATTGAATCCCAAAACCATTATAAAATCTGCCTAACCTTGCGTTCTTGACATTGGATAGCCCCTGGGAAGGACAAATGACTCATGAAACAAACCAGAAGTCCCTAAAAAGTGCCACGGAGAAATCCTAACTTCAATGGTAACAGAATTCTTAAGATTTTAGGTGGTACTCATTTGCAAGTAATTGAAGAAAACCTTAATCATGTTTCATGACATACAGCTTCAATACAAGTAAGATTGCCCTGGGTAGCGTGAAGAACAAAGACAAACAAGGTATACAGTACACTAGCTTAGTCGCAGCAAGCTATCCAGTGCTCTAAATATTCAATATACCCAAATCACACAATTCCATCCAAGCACCAAAGTCACAGGAAACAGCTTGCATATAAAATTCAAAAAATAGGAAACTGTAAAAAGAACACGACTATTTCAAGCATCAACCACAATATCTGATTGGAATAAATTGCCCCATTGACAACCAATTGCTCTTCATTTTCACTGGCATCATTCTCATTTATTCTTATTGATTAACACACAGCACAGACATCATTCACAAAAAAATCACAAAAGGGGAGATTAACACTGAGCATTTCGTCATATTTTCTGTTCAAAATCAAAACTAGCAGGTATTGTTCAAGGACATATGCAAGACACATGAACTACTCAAAAATGATTTAAGATCATTTCCACATGACGAAATATATTTGGAAACGAATATATTTCTGCTTCCTAGCTCATAAGCAAAAGATCCCAAAATCCTCAAATCACTTATTTTCACATGACCATAAACAGTATAAAACAATGATCAAATCACTCTATAAACCAAACAAAAATAATAGATCAGCAAACACAATGTAACATACATACTTGAAGCATGCGCCAAGGAGAGCCACGCCATGCACCGCAGTCAGGCAAACCAGTACTCGCAACAGTCCCCTGAAACCAGGTCATTCTGGAGGAATCCTCAGTCTCCATAGTCATCTTGACTCTCATCCCAGCAGTCCAAAACACACAAAGTGCAGCTTCCACCACTTCAGCCCTCACCACAAAATCTGAATACCACCCTGCCCTCGGATAATACACAACCTCAAACGGCAAGCCTTTAGCCGCCCTCTCCACTGCCTCCACCACAGCCTCTTGAGACAGCCTTCCTCTCCAACTCCTTGAAAACCCCTCCTCCACCTTCACTTTCCCCTCTCCACCGCTATCAGAAATCTGCTCCCTCCACCTGGCACTGTTTTTAAACCTAACAGTCCTCCGCACTCCAATGAACATCTCTCCCTTCAAATTCCTCATAAAAACCACCGAATCTCCCGCAATCAACTTCTTATTGTTAACAAATTTACTCCATCCGGTAGTTAGCAAGTGCCTACGTGGCGTTCCTCGATAAATGTGCCTGAAATCCCAATTAACGCCGTGAATATCGGCAACCGTCAGAGTCTGGACTGGAGGCTCAGCCTGGAAGTTTAACGGAGGGAAAATCGAGTCGGCACAGAACCTCGGGACAGAGAAGCCTCCACCGTTATTCGCATCTGATGGAGTTAGAGTCTTAGAGAAGGCCAAAATCTTACTTTCGTCGTCGTCAACGTCATTAACACCTTCACTTCTACCAGATTCTACAAAGGAGAGAGGGAGGTTAGAGGAGGGGTTATCAAGAGGGATGAGGAGAATTCTGGTGAAGACCTCGTCAGTTACTGGATCAGCAAGGAAATCAACGGCGGAGATTTGGCAAGGGATTGAGGGTTTAGAGAGAGTAAAATTGGAGATGAATGGAGGAAGAGGTGCCGTGGACGATGAGGATTGTTCAAAATGACCTTGAGGGAAGTAGTAAACCCTTGAATTAACGGCGGGAACTTGAACTGATGATCCTGCACAGGCTCGCCAGATCCGCGGGTCCACACGGCTGAGCTCTGTCAGTTGCGGCGGCGGAGGCATTTGTTAGTTCAATTGGGTTCCGAAACCAGAGAGAAAGATAAGAGTGAAATAGAAACGTTTTACAAACACATGATCTCTGCGTGTGTCGAAAGAGAAAGAGATGAAAAGAAAGAGTGGTCTGAGATGAACTGAGGGGGAGAGAGTGCCGTCTCGGGGTCGGAGAACGGGCAAAAAAGGATGGAGAGAAGTTGAGGGACCTTTAACTGCCTACACAATATTTTACGGTTTTAGCCCCGAAACTGTTGCTAACGAACTTCAGGATTTTTCACCACTTTACTTCGCCACGCTATCCCGATGCACGTGCACCACACTCAATCACTTCTTCATTTACCTTAAGAAAATAAAAGTGTTTATTTTGGTGTAAATAAAATTCAATTCACGGGTATATATATATATTTATATATATATTGGTGTTTAGATTTCCACGTAATTCAGTGATATTATCAAAAGCATTTCTAAATATAATAATTAAAAATACATTCTGTGAAGTATTGTAACAATAGTTATCTAAGAAAATATTTATATAATGATCTTATCAAAGCTATTCTATATTCAGATTTATACATTAATTTAATTAGATCATTTTTAAAATATATAGTTTAGATGTTTTTTCAAAATAGAAAATCAACTTAACTTCTCACACTATTGTGATTAATTTATGTGATATTAATGAGAAATGAGACTGATTTTTTTTTATGGGAGTACATTAACGAAGCAATGTAAACAAAATTTTTGTTTTTGCATGTGAAAAGTGTTTTTAAAAATATTGAATTTATTTTTAAAATTTTTTATTTTTAAAATTTAAAAATATTTTGATTTAATGATATCAAAAAATAATTTTAATATATTTTTAAATAATTATTATCATAATATCTATTGAGTTTATAATATATATATATATATATATATATATATTAATTTAATCCGGAGGGATGGTACTTGGAATTTGTTACCCCAAGCAGTTACTAAAGTGGGATAAAAAGGAATGAATATAAATCTCGTACATTGACATAACTGTATTGGATTGACAGATAATAATTACGGGGAAAAAAAGATCTGACAGCGCGTGAAAGGTAAGTGAATGAATTGGTGGGGCTTACACGTTTACAGTGTGGGGGCGTCGAAATGACTGTTTGAGATTGCAATTGCGGTAGTTTTTTAAAATATTTTTTGTGTTTAAATACATTAAAATGATATTTTTTTATTTTTTAAAAATTATTTTTGGTATCAGCACATCAAAATGATCTAATAAATCAAACCGCCAGTTTTTAAAATTAAAAAAAAAATTCAAATTTTTTAAAATCACCGGTTGCAACGCACTCCTAAACAGGACAAAAAGTAGAAGGAATAACATCGTGTACACTACGGAGAGCTTTTAATTTTGCTTGTTTGGATGGTTTTTTAAAGTATTTCTACTTTAAATAAATATTAAATTATTTTTTCTATATATATTTTAATAATTTTCACGTATTTATATAAAAAATATAAAAATCTCAGATGCTATCCAGTCACTTTCACGCGCGCGCGCGCGCACACGACATCTATTGTTTTGCCTTTTCATGTTGTCAGAGGATCTTTTAGTTACATTTCGTATTGTTTCATCCTTTTCTCTCGGATATTAACAGTTTGCAATTTTGTGCGGTTGTTTTTATTTTTTTTTATATTTCAATTAAATAATTTATATGGAAGGTTATGGTTTAAATTAATTTAAAAGTATATATATGATATTAGATGAATTGTTCTTTTTTATTCATGTATTTTTATTGCTAAAACATTTTTTTATTAGTAGCATTTTTTTGAATTAATAGCAAACACAAGTAAAATAATTTTTTTATAAAAAATAGAAAATATACATATATATCTTCAATCTAGTATTTATCAAGAAAATCTTGATAGTGGTTTTTTTAAAATCTTATTATTTATTTAAAAACAAATTGAAGCCGAGAAATAAAAAAATTAGTCAGTAAGATTTGTGTTTTAGACTTTTTTTTATCTTGATATGTTAGTTTTTTTAATGTCATAAGGGTATTATTTAAATGTTTTTACATAAAAATGAGTTTTTACCCAAAAAATCACCTTGCTGCTGAAATCCAAGTAAAAACAAATAGAAATAAAGCGCATGTTTTATTTCCCTTACAAAAATCATCTGCCTCTTACAATATAAAACAATAATAATAATAAAAAAGATCTGAAACATATGGGCATGGGCTAGAGGCCTACACGTCTAGGTTTCTTTAATTCTCAAGCACGATGAGCCACTCGGGCCAAGCATGCACGACCAACCTATTATTATTATTATTATTATTATTATTATTATTATTATTATTATTATTATTATTATTATTATTATTATAATCCATTGTTTCCCTTCCAATTATATTCTTTACATTTTTTCTCTTTAAAAAAATTCTTCATTTATTTTTGTTATCGTGTATTAGTTATTTTTTTCTGTGACCTATAACATAACAAAGGTACTAACCTGGTCTAACATTATAATGTATACTATTCATCTCCAATTCATTCGGTCTGCAATACTGGACCTCAGCCTCCTACTCCTCCATCAGCAAACTACTCAGTTTTCAAGTCCTATAGTAGCCGATCTCTCTTTATATCCTTCTGCCACATGGCATCCAGACACAGCTGCGTCCAACCTTATCATCTCAGATGCTGGCAATGGTGATGGATTACATATTGCACTTTCTGGTCAGTCTACCCTTTCTTCCCAAAATAAATTGTTTAAACTCGCTCAAATATTGCACGTTCTCTCTGTTACAAAACAAATGATTTCAGCACAACAATATGCTAAAAGTAGCTTTATATATTATTCTTCTAGAGTTTATTTATTCCATGTGAGATTGGCTGTTCTAACAAAACGGAACGTTGCAACTGTTGTTTCTGTTAGAGAATAATATAACATATTCTGGGGCCTCACCTACAAGCTTGAGCTTTTAGGTGAGATGGTTCCTTGACATGGTATCAGAGCCTTGTTGACCTAGTGGTCACGGGTTCGAATCTCACCACCCCCATTCTATTTGATAAAAAATCAAGCACAAGGTAGTATGGGTCTGTGTGCAAGTGTCAAGCCCAAAGGGCTTTCACTTGAGAGAGTGTGTTAGAGAATAATATAACATATTCTGGGGCCTCACCTACAAGCTTGAGCTTTTAAGTGAGATGGTTCCTTAACAGTTTCTTGGTCTGCCATTAATTTGCTGAGTTCGACAATCTTTTCCTGTTCAATTATAGAATACTGTTCTTCTGTTTTTCAACCACCAGAACCACCCAGACTCATTTTGTTGCTATCAGTATCTCCTCTGACCATCGAGTCACAAATTCAATAATGTTTTATTGAAACAGCCGCAAATTTATTCACTTGAAAACTCTGCAAACGTGGAAGAAACAAAAATCACGTGTGAAATGTACTACCGCTTCTCTTCTAGAATATCTGACCTGTTTTGTAGAGTTTCACTCTCTCTTTTTATCAATTTAAAGTTTATTATTTAAGGTATTTAGTTTTTTAATTCTTTTCAATTGATTTTTTAATACTTCAATTAGATTCGATGATGAAGTTTAAAATTACAATAAAAAACTAAATTAAAAGATAGTGTACTAAAATGTAAAATATAAAAAAATATATGGCTAATATTAGATCTAGGACGATTCTCATTACGATCTAAATGTTCGTTTCTCTTGTTTTCAACCATTAGGGCAAGAAAAGAGAGAGAGACTCCTTAAATTACCGGGAAATAAAGAGAAGGTGGTCACTTTTTAACAAAAAAATAATCAATATTAGTGTTAAAAAGTGTCATTTGAGAAGAGAGTTCTTATCAAGTTGTTCTTTAACTTTTATATTGCCTTACAAAGTGGATTGGAGTTCAAAGAAAAAGCTTTTTTCCAATTTGATTTTGTGTTTTTGAATTGTTTTTGGAGTTTTTTGATTGAGGAATTGGTTTTGGGTGGTTCTAGGTGTGTTTATAGATGTTTTCAAGTAAAAAAAAGTTGAAAATAGATTTATATATATAAAAAACATCATTCCTTCATGATTTTACGACCATCATTGTGCTGACTAGATTATTTCTAGCAGAAGCAGACAATGAGTTAAAAATCTCGAGCCTTTAATTTCTTGACCATCACAATGTATGGTATAAAATTTAGGATAAAAAAAACACGTCACGAGTTTTCTTTTTAAAAAAAAATAAAAAATGAATAACATATCACTCATCTTTTAAAAAACAACCTCAATATGTGAGGCTCAGTTAGAAAATCCATACACCTAAGTTTTTTTAAAAAAGATTAAGGTGTGCGCAACCTAAACTCGCTAGAATGATTTAACTTTTTTTCCATTAAAATCTTTATTTATTTTTTCAAATTAAGTTATTTTTTTATCTTATCTTTTAATATTTGATCAATTTTTCATTGGGTTTGATAATTTATTTTTATAGATTTAGCGCAATTTCAAACAAACTCCTTGACATTTGATCTGTATTTAATTTTGTGAACGTAATTTTTTTATCATCTTATAATTAAATAAAAAATATTTTTTTAAAAGAGTAAAGTTACTAAACTCAATCAAGTTTAGATCACAAGATTAGTGAATATGTAGATTATCAGATTGCCAACAAGTAAACTTGAGCTGTAATCGATGAGTTTTATTGAAGATAAAATGGCTATATAAATAGCCTTACACTGTAACCAATTATCAGAAAAAACAGCTAAATCATAGCAACAGACTCTTGACTTGATCAGCTTAGCAATAACAGACTTGCTGACTTGTTCTTACTTAACAGCTGTAGTTCACAGCTGTAATTCCTAGTCAATAGGATTTATTAACATGAAAACAAACAAGTTAAATCCAAAAACAATCTTTAACATTCTCCCTTAAACTGTATGCTTGAAAGCATTCAGTTTATTTCCACAATCGAACACATTCCAAGCAATGCTCTCAGCTTCACGAACGAATCAGCCTTCAAAGGTTTAGTTAAAATATCTGCAATTTGCTCAGCACTTCTGCAGTGAACCAATTCCACTTTGCCTTCTTTGGTGAGATCACGAAGGAAGTGAAATCTCACATCAATATGTTTGCTCCTTCCATGCAAGACTGGATTTTTGGACAGCTTAATTGTCGAATTATTGTCACAGAACAACATAATTGGACCTTGCTGTGCATGCTTCACTTCTTCCAAAATTCTATTCAGCCAAATGCCTTGACAAGCGCATGATGCAGCAGCTATAAACTCTGCTTCAGTTGTAGATAAAGTAACAACAGGTTGCTTTTTTGAAGACCATGAAATTGCAGCTCCACTTAGGAGAAATACATATCCAGATGTGCTTTTACGATCTTCCGCGTCCCCAGCATAGTCACTGTCACTGAAACCGATCAATTCACATTTTCCACTCTTCTGCGTCTTGTAGAACAGACCATAGTCAAGTGTTCCTTTTAAATACCGAAGTATCTTTCTAACAGCCTGATGATGTACTTCCGTTGGTGCTTCCATAAATCTGCTAATGAGGCTTACGACGTATGTTAAATCTGGTCGAGTGGCTGTCATATACATCAAGCATCCAACCATTTGCTTGTAATATGTACTGTCAATTTTTGCACCTTCATCATCACGAGTCAGCTTGGTTCCAGGAATTATGGGAATTCGGACTGAATTGCAATCATCCATTCCAAACCTTACAAGAATTTCCCGAGCAAACTTCCTTTGACAGATAAATATGCCACCTGCAGATTGAGTCACTTCTATACCAAGGAAGAATTTCATCTTTCCCAAATCAGTCATCTCAAATTCCTTCATCATGGATTGTTTAAATACTTTAAACATGTCTTCATCATTGCCAGTGAATATTAGGTCATCCACATATAAACATACAATCAAAAGATTACCTCTCCCTCCAGTTTTGATGTAGAGTGTATGCTCATAGGGACACTTGTGAAAGCCTGCCTTGCTGAAATAATCGTCAATGCGATTATACCAAGCTCTTGGGGCTTGCTTCAACCCATAAAGAGCCTTTTTCAGTTTGTATACCAGACCCTTGCTTCCCTTCTTTATATAGCCTGGTGGTTGATCTACGAATACTTGTTCCACAAGTTCTCCATGCAAAAACGCAGATTTTACGTCCAGTTGAAAGACCTTCCACTCATTCATGGCAGCCAACGAAATGATCATTCTAATTGTGTCATGCCTGGCTACTGGGGCAAACACTTCAGAATAATCAATTCCATATCTTTGTGTATATCCTTTAGCAACTAAGCGAGCTTTAAACTTGTCAACTTCCCCTCTTTCATTTAGCTTTGTTCTGTAAATCCACTTAACTCCCACTGTTTTTTCTCCTTCAGGCAGTTCGGCTAGTTCCCATGTGTGATTTCTTTCAATAGCTTCAATTTCTGCATCCATAGCCTTTCGCCATTTTGAATCTTTAATTGCTTCATCAAAGGTGATCGGGTCACTTTCTGCAAGTAAGGCAAGCTGAGCCAAGTCTTCATCAACAAGTTCTTCTCCACTTGTGTAGTCATTCATCCAAATTGGTTTTCTTCTTGATCTATGCATGCTGCTTTGTCTAGGAGTTTCAAATGTCTCAGGTAGTAATGTCTCGGTAATTTGATCCATACTACCTGATTCACCTGATTCACATTCTCCCTCACCACCATGTGCATCATCTTCAGCCACATCACTGTGTGTATTTTCTTCAGCGTCAGCTTTTCCATTGTCTGCCAATTCAAGAGCCATTGAATTTCCTTTGTCAGTGCTTTCCCAACCATAGCTGCTGAGTTCATCAAACACAACATCTCTAGAAATACAAATCCTTTTGGTTATAGGATTATAAAGACGGTATGCCTTGGATTCTTCACTCACCCCAAGTAGCACACATTTTTCTCCCTTAGCATCAAGTTTCAGTCTCTTTGGATCTGGAATGTGTGCATATGCCACACATCCAAAGATTCTGAAGTGACTAACAGTTGGTTTATGGCCTGACCAAGCTTCTTCTGGCGTGACATTTTTCACAGAAAGTGTTGGACTTCGATTTAGAACATATACACTCCATTTGACTGCCTCGGGCCAGAAGGCTTTAGGCATGTTCTTGCTTGCTAGCAAACTTCTTACCATATTCATTATGGTTCTATTTCTCCTTTCCGATACACCATTCTGCTGCGGTGTGTACGTAGCAGTCAGTTGTCTTTTGATTCCACTTCTTTCACATACATCTACAAACTCATTGGATGTATACTCTCCACCGCGATCTGTCCGAAAGCATTGGATGCATTTTTCACTCTCCTTCTCAACCTTTGCTTTGAACCTCTTAAACACTTCAATGGTTTCTGATTTTTCTACTATAAAGTACACCCACGTTTTTCTGCTAAAGTCATCAGTGAAGGTTATGAAATACCTTTTGTGGCTGTTTGAGGGTGGATTCAGTGGACCGCAGATGTCTGAGTGCACCAGCTGTAGAATATGATTGGCTCTCCAAGTGCTCTCCTTTGGAAATGACTCTCTATGTTGTTTTGCAATCACACATTCTTCACATACTTTAGAGGGATCATTGATCTCAGGAAGCCCTCTTACCATTTCTTTCTTCTGCAGAGTCTTAAGCCCACTGAAATTCAAGTGTCCGAACCTGTAATGCCACAGCCAAGATAAGTCTTGGCTAGATGTCTGGAAACAAGTTTGATCACCAGTAACCTCTGTTTTCAGCTGAAACATTCGATTTCCAGACATCTTGATATTAGCCACTAATTCCCCGTTTGAATCATGGATTTGGCACCTTCCTCTCTGTATCAAAATTGAGCAGCCTACTTCTTGCAGTTGTCCTAGGCTGATCAAATTGCTTTTGAGTTCTGGTATATAAAATACATCATCTAAATTATGTATTTTGTTGTTTACCAGCATTTGAATACTTCCCTTTCCCATAACATTCATGCTTGAATCATTTCCAAGCTTGACCCTTTCTCGGAAAGCTTCATCCAAGACACAAAAGAGCCTTTTGTTTCCTGTCATGTGGTTGCTGCATCCAGAGTCAAGATACCACATTGCTCCTTTTTCAGCTGGTATGGCTTCTGTGTATGCCATCAATAGTATCTCTGCCACAGCTCCATGATGCTCCACCTTTGTCATGAACCGGTCGACCGCTTGGGTTACCAAGTGAACCGGTCGACCGTTTGAAAGACAAATTGTCTTTCGAGCTGCTGTTATGGTGTCTGTGGGAGCCTTTAATAGCATTTCTGCCCCAATTTCATTGATCTCTGTGTAGATGATCAATTGCATTTCTTCTTCTCCAATGGAGCTTGCCACTGCTCCATTAACAAAATTCGTCATTTCATAGTTCCCTGCTGTCTTGTTCTCTGTGTAAGCCATCAACAACATCTGTTCTTCTTCTTCTTCTATCTCAGCATAATTTGCTTTTTCTTCCCTTTTATGGGGACACTCCCATTGAAAGTGACCTATCTTATGGCAATTGTAGCATTCAACGAATGTTTTTCCAAAGTTTCCTTCTCTTGTTCCACGACTTCGTCCACGTCCTCTCCCTCTGAAGCTGCCACGTACTCTGCCTCCTCCAAAAGGTCTCACAGCATAAGTCACATTAAGAGCTTGTTCTTGCTCAATGTGTTTAGTCATGCGCTGCTCATGCACGACTAATGAGCTTTGCAGCTCATCTACTGACATGGTATCAATGTCATTAGATTCTTCTATTGAGCATACCACATAATCAAACCGAGAATTCATAGAGCGTAGAATTTTCTCTATGATTGTCACATCTTCTAACTTCTCACCATGCATTTTCATCTGATTTGCAGTAGTCAGTATTCTTGCAAAATACTCATTAACTAATTCTCCACCTTTCATTTGCAGCATCTCGAACTCTTTGCGAAGAGCCTGCAGCTGGGCACGTTTAACTCTACTGGTGCCTTGATATTTCTTCTTCAAAGAGTCCCATATGTCTTTAGAGGTGTCCTTCTTGAGAAGAGTCTCAAGAACAGTGCGATCTATTGCTTGAAATAAGAAATTCTTTGCCTTCAAATCCTTCAGCTTCAGGTCTGATATCGCCTTTGACTGTGCCTCAGTCAGAATTGTGCCTTCTTTTACTTCAGGAATTCCGTCCTCAATGAGAGCCCAATACTCCTTTGATTTGAGAAAGTTCTCCATCAGCATGCTCCAATGGTTATAAAAACCATCAAGCCTTGGAATTGCTGGTTGTACATATCCACTCGTGTTTCCCTCAGATGCCATTTTGGTGTTTATAGAAGACTGCTGCTTCAGATGATAAGGCCCCGTTTACAAGCTCTGATACCAAATGTAGATTATCAGATTGCCAACAAGTAAACTTGAGCTGTAATCGATGAGTTTTATTGAAGATAAAATGGCTATATAAATAGCCTTACACTGTAACCAATTATCAGAAAAAACAGCTAAATCATAGCAACAGACTCTTGACTTGATCAGCTTAGCAATAACAGACTTGCTGACTTGTTCTTACTTAACAGCTGTAGTTCACAGCTGTAATTCCTAGTCAATAGGATTTATTAACATGAAAACAAACAAGTTAAATCCAAAAACAATCTTTAACAGAATAAACTTATATTGATTGATAACTAAATTTAACAAATTATTTTAATTTTTGTTTTTGTAAAGTTATTATAAAATATCTTAACATTTAATTAATACTTGATTTCAAGAGTATGTTTCCTCCGAGCTTTAATAAAGCTTCTTCGTTGAGGTTTTTTTATTTATTATTATTATTATCAGCGCAGCTCAGTAGCCTAGTTTTGAACTACATGGATGTGTCTCTGAACCAGCCATGAAAAACCCTCGGGGCCACACACTCTCTCAATCGATGCAAATAAGTAGTGTGTTTGGGAGAGCTGTTGTTGTAGCTTTTTAAACTTATTTTGATTGATAACTAAATTTAACAAATTATTTTAATTTTTGTTTTTGTAAAGTTATTATAAAATATCTTAACATTTAATTAATACTTGATTTCAAGAGTATGTTTCCTAAAAACACCAAAGCTTTTTCGTTGATTTATTTATTATCAATCAAGCCTAAAAAATGTATCTCTGAACCAGCCATGAAAAACCCTCGGGGCCACACACACTCTCAATCGATGCAAACTAGGTTTTTCAAGTACAGGGGGACAGAATTCACGGGGTCACCTGATTCAGTAGTCATGTGTACAATAAAGGACACCATTGCCTGCATTCAGGATTCTAAAATCCTTTTCAAGCAATTCTTTTTTATTTTATTTTATTTTATAAAAAAAGCTTTCCAGTTGCTTGTATCGGCGGAATATCCCCATCCATCTATAATGGAAAAAATAACGACATTAGGGGGGGGGGAAATAAAATAAAGTAGGAATAATGATGATGTATATTAGAGATTTATATAATTGTTAATTTTAGAATTTATAGATTAATTGAATTGTATTTAAGCTGATTGAATTAATCATGATATGAACGTTATGAAATCAAACGCAATGAAAAACACAAAATTCAGAGTTAAAAAAGGAAATCTGGGAAATGAAAAGCAAATGCTTCACGGAAATACGGGGACCAGACAGAATTTTCTTAGCGTAAAACAATTGTTATGTAAAGTTTATAGGTTTGTTTTTATTTAATTATATATATAAAAAACAACAATAAAAAATAAATTGATTATTTTTATATATAAAAATCATGCAGTTTAATTCATAAACAATCTAAAAATTAAAATAAAAAAAAACATATCAAACAAATATCAATTTTAATTAAAAACATATCAACTCGAATTAATATATCTAACTTATAATTCAAGTTATTTAACATGAATTTTATATTTAACATATGAAAATAATTAAAGTATATGATTAAAATATAGATACAAGAGAATTTTGATGAAAATTAGTTTTAAAATAAAAAACGCATATAATAAAATTTAGTTTCAATCAAACTTTTTGGCTATAAGAACAAAAATGTTATGTTTTGCCACTCCATGTCAAATTATAATTAAATCAAAATTTTCAACCCATGGGCACCGGGGTTGGTGCATGCATATACAGCAACCATCATGAATCGTGGCGTGATTGACTGGGCGAGGAAGAGGCGTCGTCGACGTGAGATCCACGCCCTGACAAGCACGACAAAAAGTCGCACATTTGATGCCTAACGTTTGACAGTCAATGCGAGCAATTTCATCGAACCATGTAATAAGAAAAGGAAAAAGAAAAATCAAACATGCTCCTAATTCTCCGCGTCCTTCTTTATATACGATGCGCAATAGAATAGCAAAAAAAAAAGGGGAAGACATTAGAAATTGATCTTCTCTTCTGCGAATTACTCAATTATCTCACAGCAATGAAGGGTCGAGTCACTACCAAAGCCTCTGTGAAATGGATTCCATTTCTCTGTGTATTTTGCTTCGCTCTCGGAATTCTCTTCTCTAACAGGTCCTCCCCTCTCTTCACGCATCTTTTTTCTTTCCTTCCATTTCCGACTTTTATTTTTGTTTGTTTTTACTTACCTTTAATCTTGTTCACGAATTGCATCGTGCGTGCAGATTATGGGATTCCTCAACTGAACCCAACGGTCAGCAGTTCCTATCCCTGCGTCGAAATGAACAAGAATTGCAAGTCATCAATGATGGTTCCACAACTAACAAGGTTTTATTTTATTTTTCTCTTTTATCAAAAACCATCAAAATCCCATCTTTTTTATTGACTTTTGCCTTTCTTTTTGGTTCTGAAGTCATCGTTTTTCTTTTCTTCTTTTTAGAATCTTCCACAGAATAAAGATGTAATGAACGAAGTTTTGAAAACTCATGAAGCAATTCAGTGAGTGTTTCTTGCACTGACCTTAATTTAGCTTTTCTATTTTCATTTTCCCCATCCTTGTTAACTTTGGTTTCACTTTTGTGGACTTTTTGGAGGTCTTCCAGATCATTAGATAAGTCAATTGCAGTGCTTCAAACACAATTAGCAGAATCTAAGAGTTCTCAGGAGATGAGTTTGAAAAGCTCTGCTGCCGTGTCAACCTTGTCTCGTGACGGATCACCAAAGCAGAAAGTGTTCATGGTTATTGGGATTAACACTGCTTTTAGTAGTAGAAAGAGGCGTGATTCTGTCAGAGAGACTTGGATGCCTCAAGGTTTTAGTTGTCTTCTGTGCATTTCTTGTTTGTTTCTGAAAAACTGGGGTGTTTTAGATTGATGGTTTTATTCATTTTTCAAATTGTTATGTTTATTGATCAGGGGAGAAGCTTGTCCAATTGGAGCGCGAGAAGGGTATTATTGTCCGGTTTATGATCGGTCATAGGTGATTTTTTTTGTCTTTGCCCCCTTTAATCATTTATTGTGCAAGTCTGAGAGGTTTCTTTATTAAGTTTGTTTATTACCTTGACACCACCTGTAGGAAACATTTTTATTTGCAGTGGTTTAGAAGACTTGATCTTGTAAGCATGTGAAACTCATTGGATTAAGATGATTCTTGTCGAATAGTCTAATTGCTTGCTAGATATATTTAATGAATGTATCAGTGTCTATTTCAAGAGGCAATTGTGAAATCAAGGCTATGTGCCCTTACTCTTTTAACTGCATAATTTCTCTGAAATCAAGGCTTCATGTGGTCCATGCAAGTAATTAATCAGTCTTTGAGATGGTTGTTCTTACATGTATGCTGTCGGGTGTTATTTTTCTTCATAAGAGACTTGTCCTTGTGGAATGTTAGCTATTTACCAATAAACACTTCCCTAGATGTAATTCCTCTTTTGGAACAGATGAATAATCAAGAAAATTGGTCAATGTTTGAGAGCTTGGTTTGAGCTAAAGGTTAGACTCTGAAGATGAGGGAAGTGGGGATTGTCCTTTGCCACTTTCCTCTCTTCCTCCGCATTGCTTTTCTGTTCCTGTCTCTGAGGTTTCTGTAGTGTTGTTGAATGGCAGTATCCAGTGATATAACTCACAAATTTCAAGCAGTTGATCTGAAACATCATCTTTAGAATACCCTAACACAAACATGATAAGTTGACTTGACATGAGGCTGTATCTTACTATAGATATCTGCACAAAATTCTCCATTGAATTACAATTGACCTTAATGGTATCTGCATTTATTGTTTCAGTGCAACATCCAACAGCATTTTAGACAGAGCCATTGATTCAGAAGATTCTCAGCATAAGGATTTCCTAAGGCTGGTAAGAAAACCATGATGTTTTTTCTTTATCTTGAAAGACACGATATACTATGCCAGGAGTCAGATCTCATTATATTAAATTTTGCAGGAGCATGTTGAAGGATACCATGAATTGTCTGCAAAAACAAAAACTTTCTTTTCCACAGCAGTTGCAAAGTGGGATGCAGAATTTTATGTCAAGGTGGATGATGATGTTCATGTTAATCTGGGTATGCACCGGCTCTTAGCATCTTTGAAACATATGTTCCTTAAAATATTTCCTGTGACCAAAGTTGATCTCATGAACTTCTTTCTTCTGTAGGTATGCTAGCTTCTACACTTGCTCGCCATCGATCAAAGCCCAGGGTGTACATCGGATGTATGAAATCTGGACCTGTTCTCGCCCAAAAGTAATTCTTCTAGACCCTTAGTTCTATATCGATGAAAATATTAATGTTCATTATCTTTATGTCTCTATGAACTGGTGTTAAATATACCTTAAAATTCCTCTCTATCTTTAGGAATGTCAAGTATCACGAACCAGAATATTGGAAATTCGGAGAGGAAGGGAACAAATACTTCCGTCATGCAACTGGGCAGATATATGCTATCTCAAAAGAACTTGCCACTTATATCTCCCTTAACCAGTAAGGATAGCGATTTTTAATAGGAATTTGGATTGCGTGATTTGCCTCATGGGCTGCCATGTTTACATTGTTGAGCTCTATTTTTGTTAATAATTGATCTGGCATCAAATTGTTTGAAAATCAATTTCAGGTTCTGATAAAAAAATCATGTTCAATTCCAAATGGTAGTTACAAAATCTAATCTCTTGTGTAATTGTGGAACATATTTATAAATAGGTCTATTTAGTACAGAAGTGTGAAAGATCATTGGATTGAGTCGCATCACGATTTTGATGTTTCGCATGTTGTTCTTTTTTATTGAGTTTTCAAGACCGTTTATGTTCTGGTTCTCGCTGTTACTGCAGGCCTATATTGCACAAGTATGCCAATGAAGATGTGTCTCTTGGTGCATGGTTTATCGGTCTTGATGTTGAGCACATTGATGACCACAGCATGTGCTGTGGAACACCACCAGGTATAGCTCTCAAAGTATCAGTGCAAACAGCTTTTTTTAGCTTTAAATTGAATTGTAGCTAGGAATTACAAAAAAATGTTAAAAGGATAATGGACTTTGGTTCATGCTTAAGATTTTACAAGTTGAATACTGGGTTTTAATCTAATCTTGCAAATGACATGTCTGGAACAACCATGCATTATATGGTTCTACCCTTCTCCTTCTTCATTTTGCGCACGATACCTTTTATCTTAACTTGTGTTTATACTCTGCCATTTCAGACTGTTCGTGGAAGGCACAGGCAGGTGAGGTGTGCGTTGCATCATTTGACTGGAGCTGCAGTGGAATCTGCAAATCAGTGGAGAGGATCAAGTTTGTTCATGAAAAATGCGGTGAAGGAGACGGATCTGTATGGAGTGCTCTCTTTTAAATTAGGTGGGATTGTATTTGGTGGCAATCAGATCATGAAGTTATTCAATTGTGATTAGTAGGTAGGCGGGGCGCAGAGCTGAGATTAGGCCGTCCACATAGATATGGGTAAATGTCTCCAAGTTTTGAACATATTGCTTCTTCAACTTCTGACTGATGCTTTTTTGAAGAATGCTGGAGCAAGACCTTCGGAATGGCTATTTATGTGGAAATTTCTGATCGAAACCTGCATTGAAATATGGTTTTTAGAAGATAGTGCTCTACGGATCTTCAAGCTTTTTTCTTAGTGTGGGAGGGGGTGCACGCTGTATGTACACCCCAACAGTATACTTTCAGATAGGGACTTCGGAGTTGATTCACTTCGTCGGGGAAAACAGGAAAACATATAGTTGAATGTAATTTATGAGATAGATACATACTAGCTGGCGTGCTGAATGTAATTTATTCCAACGATTGGGGGATTAAATACAAAAATGGCATTGCTTGTGCTTTTGCTTCTGAATTCTGATGCAAATCTTATCACCATCATCAATGGAAATTAATTTTAGCATTTAAGTTTTTAATGATTGAGTTCGATTCTCCGGTTTTAATGGGTTTGTCTTTCCAGGTTCTTGCAAATTCCGAGCATGGCAAGCCAGCTACATTCTGCTTGCATTATGAATCTTGTGGTCAGGGTCTGGTGACTGATTGCACCGTTGCCATAATCAGTATCAGACTTCGATTTCAATTCTTGATGTTGAAAACCTATTTACTGATTAATTACAAACAGAGATTTCGGTTGATCAACACCGTCTAGAACTTAGATTAGAAGATTATTTGTTTTTGTGTTTTAAAATCATTTTTTAAATAAATAAATCTTTTCTTCAATTTTGTTTTGTTTTCAAATCGTTTGATGCGGAAAATTATAAATAAATTTTAAAAAATAAAAGAATATTATTGTGAGGTATTTTTAACAGTCAGTCAGTGTATATTGAGAACTATCAGCAGAGAAGTGGAATCGATCATTCTTTTTCTCCTATTTACTTTCATCAAATAGCATTTCCCTGGAGACATGGAGTTCGATTTGTCAAAGCCGGTGATCTCAATCTGCTATCCTCATCTTGAAAGTATGCGGTTTCATTTCAAAAGATGGCAAAGACATGTGGGTGACCATTTTAGAGGAGATAGGCTCGTCTTCCTCCTCCTCTCATTACTTTTCGATAATGTTAAAAGGCAGTAGCCTCCATTTGTGGAGATAACATAAGAGGTAGCATTGCATGTGGGACAAGCTGCAGAAACCAAGTGTATTTCAATCTTACAGTGTCTTTGGATATAATCTTCTCTGGATCTGGCCAACTGGGTCTGCTCATGTCAGGCTTCTTCGTAGCAAGGCAGGTTAATCAGCTGCTTCTTTCTCGTGCTCTGCACCTACCATGTATTTTTATAGGAGGTAGGGAGCGATGGAGGGGACAATCTTTCGATTCATTTCAATAATTTAGATCACCAGGACAGGGAGGGTCAAAAAAGGCACGTGCTTGCTGTCTTCTGGGACAATCTCTGTCAATCACAGACAACTTCTAAGCACTTCTCCAGTTCAGTCCGCAAACAAGTCCTGCTGTGCACTGAAATCAAGTAAATCCATCGAATGCCAAGCGGAGACTGGGTTTTCAGGGCCATCAGATTAGGTATCTCTCTCCCTGTCTCTTAACATGGCTCGGCAAGCAAACTAGAGGTAAGACTAGGAGAGAGAAGCCACACAGTTTCAATGGAACAGCAGGTTAGGGCTTACACGACACGTGGAAATTCAGGTTGATGGAAATGGAACAAATATTCGGTTGATTCTGCAGGTGGAAAACAAATAAAATGATGGGATACAACTTCCTCCTTCAGATTATAATCCATTTTAATAAAATAATAATAGTAATAATAATGATGATGATCTCACAGCGCCAGCTAACCACCATGTCACTTGCGAGGAGGATAAAAACTAAAAAGTAGAGTAACGAATGCACCATTCACGTGCCTCGCACATGCTTACATATATGACATGTCGGCTGAGCTGTGTACATCCACCTTCTTGGACGGTTTATGTACACGTGACCTGCATATGATCGGTTCCCTCGTTTAGTCACCGAAGTAGAATATCAGTACGGGCTCTGCTGCAGGCCGAACAGAAAAATATTTACAAGTAAAACAAATCCAGATAAAAAATAATATTTAATAATGTAATTGAATACACCCCCGGTAACATGATCTTCAAACCTCTCGATCTCATCTGACTCCTCCTTCAAATTAACTATTTGAAAGTTAGGATAACGTCGCTGATGAGTTAAAAAATATTAAATTAACAAGTAATAATATAATTTGATTTAAAAAAAACTCAAAATAATATTTTTTTAATATATAATGTTAAAATCAACAAAATCCTTAGTTGCATTGCACCGATTAGCATCTTAGAATCTCTGTGCTTAATTTTAATTTAATAAGGACACGAAAATCTTAATAATAATAATAATAATAAGAATAATAATAATAGACCCATATATCCTTTTGACTAATAAAAACAATTATCTCAATCGACACGAAGATCTTGAGGAGTCGGCAACATCTTTAGGGTGGGGAGGGAGGGACCGACTATTTTATCCCTGATGAATACACGGCACATTGACTAAGTGTATTTTATATTCGTTTTAAAAATATATTTTTTTTAATTTTAAATTATTTTTTTTTGTTTTTTAGATCATTTTCATGTGTTGATATCAAAAATAATTTTTAAAAAAATAAAAAACTATAATTTTAATATATTTCCAAACAAAAAAATATTTTTAAAATTAACCACAATTACAATTTCAAACCATCACTAAATCAATTATGCAATTATTTGAGAGAATATCGAGAAGGAAAGAGAGGTTAAAATTCTGTTTAATTATATTCCAGGCGTGAGGTATCTGGGAAGGACGAGCATTGCTCTCCGTGTGAAGACAAAACAGGCCATCTAATTTCTTTCTGGAAACAAAATTACACTCCTGGTCTATCGAGGCTGTTGCCTTAAACTACATGCTAATCTGGGCCAGGAGGGGGACAGGGAGGGGTGGAGGGGGGTATGATTTTTACCAGCAGCAGCAGTTGAACCTGGCATAATTTGGCTGGATGTGGTATTGTCCAAGGGACCATTGAATAATTATCAACCTTATTTTAGCTTTCTTTGAAGTTTGAATTACGCATACTATAATGTTCCAAAATAATGGCCCCTGTCTTTTCTTTTCCTGGTTTTTTTTGGGTGTGGTGGGGTGTAATTTTGAGTAATGTTCAAGAGATTTGAGTTCGGACATCTGTCCATATTTATATCCAAATTCGTAAATTTGGAAATAAAAAGACTTCGTAAAACAGAAGAAACAAGGCAAAGTACAGTCCACTTTATTCAAATTAGACTGTGTTGACAAGATCAAGACAAGTAGCCACTTATTGCCACTATACATGAGCCTCTTAACTTTGAAAAACTCGACTCTCTCTCCCCCCCCCCCCCCTCCCTCTCTCCACGCTTGCGAAAAAAAGTAGAAACATGAGGAGCTCGATGCTCTCTTTTTAACGACTCGGCCCTTTTCGCAGTCTCCAAATCTTTCTAGTTTAGTGGCCTCGTTTGGTCTCTGTAAAGGCTTGAAAGAAAGATCATGGGTAATGGATACAACCACCATCTCCGCCACCACAACAATCACCTCCACCAGAAGAGCACATTCTTGCCGATGCTATGCTCAAGACCAGCCATCAAAGATGTGACTGTTCCAAAATGGGATGACCGGCCCATGTCCATCTCCAGTGCTGACCCTTTATCTCCAAAGATCGGTTGCATGGGGCAGGTCAAGAGAAACAACAAGATAGTTGGCTTCCCCACTCCTAGCAAGCTCACAATCGCCACCAAGAACAGCAGTAATGCTAATGTCAGGTACTCCAAGCTCAAGAGGATCTTCTCCGGCAAGAATCTTACCAGCTCCGCCGCCTCGATTGCAACCAGCACTGCTCACAGAAGAAGAAAAGTGGTGGTGAATGGTGCTAGCGGGGCCAAGATTGATGACAGTAAAGAGAATTCTGTTTCAGTTAGCATAGAGAATATGGATCCTCCTTTGCCTGTAGTTAAGAGACCAACAAAAGATGGAGAAGCGAACAGTCTTTGGAAGAGGAGATCTGGTGAGCTAGCATTGAAAAATTTGCAGCTGCAGGAGATTCAACTTAATAGAAATTGTCTTGCACCAACCACTGTTTGATGAGCAACTCCAAGCAGCAAGGGGGTAACACAAAGCAAACGTAGAAAATGTATATGGTTACTGTATCCTAATTAAGTCCAATTTTGGTGTTATTATTTTCTTTATTGATCTGAGCTGTAAAAGCAAACACAGTAAGGTGGTTCTGTTAAGGATGCATATGGATTTTCCATCTATCAATTGTTAGATCTGTAGACTTATTACCGCATTCTTTTTTTTAAGAAAAAAATATTGTGGTTCAGATCATGTCATTTGATTTCCATGCCGGTAGTTAGGGCAACTGGGTGTGAATTGTGGGTCATAGACAAACACGAGAGTCTATTAAAGCTTAGGTTGTCAAGTTCAACGAATCATCACAGCCCTTAAAAAATCACGTAAAAGTCTTTGAAACATCGGTGATTGGAAGACGACGATGGAGGGTAGAGGAAAAGGAAACGTATATCAGGGTGGACGGAGGAAGCACGGAGCACACGTAGCGATTGGGCAAGTCAACATTCAAGCAGGAGGGAGCAAATAGACAAACACGCGGCAATATATTTGAACAACGTAGAAGAAAAATAGAAAGAAAGAATAATGGGAAATCAGGTGTGGACAGGTCCAGAGTCCAGACGGCAAATCTTGATTGCTCATCAGCCGTGTCCAAGGGAATGGAGGAATTATTTCTCGCTACGTGTTGGAGCTCCTCGGAAAACAATTAACATCTCCTCCCATCTTGAAAGTGACAAGTTCTGGTTTTGCTGTTGTCTTGTACTCTCTCGCCAGTTATTCTCCAGATAGATAAACACAATATCACTACTTCTTGCACCGAACTTGGCGCGAGTAGTTATTATAATCTCCTATCGCATTTGCTTCTTTCTTCTTGTTTTTTTATAACATAAGTTTCATCTCACAAAACCAGAACCGAATCTACTTTTTTCAACAAGTCTTTTCCGTGTTCCTGATCAAACGAAACGACAGGGTTTAGCATTTGAAGAAAAGGTGCAGGCTCCAGACCAATTTCTCTCTCACCACGTGATTCTCAAAACAAAATTTGCCACGATAAGCGCTTCAGGATTTCTAAACCTGCCTTTGAATTCTGGCAACTTCTTGAGGGGCACAAAATAGAGCATCTATTTTAAAGCATAAAATCTAGAGATTATTTTCATTACAGCTCGTATACTAGATAGCTAACTGGGTAGTGTAAGAGAAAGGGATTAGTCCACTAGAAAGCTAATGGCTCAGTGATCATCACATTGTCCTAAATTAATTTCCTAACATCTACATTTATACAGCTAAAGGTATGCATCAGAGCACATAGCAATCAATTGATAAGTTTCCCAACATCAACCTTGTTCTTTGTAAGGAGTCCAGATCAATTTGCTAACATCAACCTCAAGACCACCCCTTCCAGCAGCTTTTAGATGGCGGTCCAGGACCTTCGGATCTGCACATATCACATGCTGACCTTTCCTGTACTGAATTAATTCTAAGGTCTGAAGGGTAGTCAGAATATCCTCTGCCTTTATTGCTGTCATGTCACTAAGCTCCTGTAGAGTAGATAAATCAGTGAATATAGAATTGGAATGGCAACAGCTACATGCCCCAAATTGCCTGGGAAACCATGCAAAACAAAGAATAAACTATTGGGTAAAACACTCTATATACAATTAGCATGGCAACGGCTACGTCAGACCAAAATTGCTGGGAAAATATGTAAAACAAAGAAACTATTGAAGATGATTTACCATGACTCGGCATCTGGATTACACTTGAGGAATATTTCCTTTCCCGTTCCAATAAAACTTGCAAGCCAAATCTATCAAGTAATTGCATTTTATGGTGCCTTTGCCAAAACACAAAGGCCTTGCCCTCACATATAATCAAACTCAGTCAGATAAAACTTGGTTTCAGGGGTTGTCCGTAAAATAAATGTTTTTCACTTGAATTCAACCAAATTAGCAATAGCTGACATTTGATTGGCTGACTAAAGGTTATCCAACATCCTGGCTGTGTGGTTGAATGTGGCCACTTTTGGCCGACATTTTTCCACACAGAAGACAACAAAAAATGCCCCATGGAAGCAACCAACTGCTGAAATTCTAATTTTTCTTTTTTTTTGTTCAAGGTGTGATACTAGCAACCAATCCTTACATCGCACCATCTTTTTTTACCATCCTAGAGCCTCGAACATGTGCACGCACACACATGTACTGTCTTTTTTTGCTATTGTTGAATATTGAGCCAAACTATGAAAGGTAAGAAGTGCCCCACAGCTATGGAAAAATTCATAGATAGAAATTTCTCAACACTGCTCAAATTCATAGATGATGGGAGCGGTTGGACTACATAAAGAAAATTGTATTGATCTCTCAAGAAATTGCTTGCTTACTTTGATAGAAATATTGCCCTTGTGCCTTTTCAAGATATCTAAAAGAACTCGGGTCCAATATCCTCTGTAGCTCAGCAATCCCAGGTCTGAAAGGGGTCTTTCAGGTGTGCCAACTTTACTTTCTTTCTTGGAAAGTTCATATGCTGTACCATAAAGACACATCAATTAACTAAAAAGTACAAACATTTAAAATAAAAAGAACTGTTGTCTGCATGCATGATAAAATGCAAACGGTTAAATGCAAACAAGGATCTTAGAATTTGGAGTTAGCAACTGAGGTGGATTTTACAGCGCCTTACAAAGCAATTGGGTTATCACAATACAGACATTCGGTGGTGTAGGAAATAGCTACTCTCCTAAGAAAGCTGTTTTTCATATTACAGTGTCTTCCAAAGCAATTGTCCTACATCAATGATTCTTGATAAAAAAAAAATCTAACTTAAGTTGGTTTACAGGATTTAAGTAATCTATATTGATTTCTTTACGCAATGCTAATTTCTGCCTCTTCCAATTTACTATTCTCTTGTCTCCAACAATTTAGATAACAGTTTCTTACAGCATGCCACATCGTATCTTCCAAGAATAACAATCCCTGCACTCCACTCCAAACCCAACACAAAAGGACAAAGAATGAAACTAGACACACAGTCACAGTTCTATTTTTATGGTAACACGAGATATTGGAAGGCAGAGAGCTTACAGAAGGCAATTAAAAACTTCCCATAGCCTTTCCTTTGATAAGGAGGAAGAGTGAGGATGCATGCCAAATTATAGGATTCCTCAGAATGCTTTTCCTGCATGGTCATAAAATACAGTAAGCTGCCTTACTATTTAAATTTCAGAAAATATCAGAACCAAGATTTCCAGGAATTCTATCTTTGAAAAATTACTTCACTGAATGATCAAATGTGATAAATAACAAGTGGATTTGTGAAAATGAATAATCATATGAATATCTTGTCCTTAAAGCAGAAGAAGCCAACACAGAAAATAAAACAGATGGTCCACCAAGATATATATTACTGATTTGCTCTGTCACTTTTGGTGTGCCTTAAAAGTTTTTGCAAAAGCATTTAGATGTAAGTTTTGGTGCCACATGCATTATAGCATAAACAATTGAAGGCAGCAGCATTACCTTGGAAAAATATCCAACCATATGGCATCCTCGATCATCACATTCACACAAAATGTAAAATAGAAACAGGTCAACATCATAATAAAGGGTCTTGTGATCAAGAAACAACTTCGCCAAATAACAAAGATTCTGCCCATAAACCTTGTTCTTTTTGCCATCTACCTGAATAAAAAACAGTAAGAGGAAAGCCAAATCAACTACAGACTTAGATCTGCAAAACTACAAAACAATAAATGTGTGGTAGCGCAAAGATTGTGCAAAAAACAGGAGTGGGGGGATAAACTAGAATAAAAAACTGGTTGCTACATTTTCATAACCAAAGTCGTTACAGAATGCTTCAAGGTCAATTGGCCCTTTCTGTAACTTGCAAAAATTAAGATCAACTGGGTTGCAGAGAACATCATTACTGTCTAGTGACCAGTGTAGGTTATCAAAAAATAATTGAAAAGCACCTAACCAGGAAAATATAGAAGAAAGAAACCGATTAAGAAAAATATTAGCAGTCCAGTCATGTGCTATTACATTTGAGCAGGTACTGGCAACTCAGAACAAATATTTTAAAATCAGATGAGAGAATCACTCAGTCAACCTACAATAAGCAGCTTTATGACATACCTCAAACATTGATAATGTGCCACTTCGATAAATTTCATCACCAGGAGGGTGCTTGAGATCACACTTCTTCTACATAGACCAAATCAAAAAATTTAAAAAGATGAATAACAGTCTCGGAGCATCTTATAAAAGGATGCTGAATGGACAAAGAAAATGACCACCAGGTATTCAAAAAACCATGTCAAACCATTTCAATAAAAATACTCTATTTCACATATTTATTCAAAATTTTGACATAAGCATAACTAGGTCATTCACACGAGGAAGACATTGTGGAGCCTGTTGTGAACTGATAGCTGGAGATAACAAATTGATTATAAAAAGCAACAGCTCAAAACCAATTTTATTTGTCATCATGTCAAAGAGATCAGTTGCAATAGGTTGATTAAAGGAATAGCAGGGGAATATCAGGAAAATGACATCTAGCACACATATCAAAGAAAGCTCAGTGCTAACAATATGAAACTATATTTGCAGCAGATATAACAGATTTCAGTACAATAAATCAACGCAGGTAGATGAATTTGAGGCACAGCTCACCATATGCCTTTGAAGCTGTTCTTTACGCTTCATGAAGTTGAGGCAAAATTCACAAAAGTATAGCTTCAGACAATCATTGTATTCCGGTGGGAAAGGTGAGAAGTACCATGTCTCAATCTCATACCTTCCAAGCTCAATGGTGGCTATATTTTTTACTTTCGTGAATTCCTCATGTTCACGTAAGCTGGCAGCATCAAGCTCCTCGTGGCCCTATAAATTTGAGAATGATATCTTCAGATTATAAAATGCAAAGTTTCAATGTTGTTTGATGGACCTATACACTAAAGAAGTTAATAGGAGCTATGATAACATTTAACAGCCAGCAGTTTGCTCTATGGCTTACTCCAATTAAATCATGCATTTCACACAGAAAAAGTTACTGTGGGCACCAGTTGAAGGGTATGACACTCAGAAGGTATTTATGTTAGAAATCATAAAATATATACAAGAGGCCATATTTTAAAAGGTTAATTTAAGTAGTATCATGTGTGCTTAAGCTTCTTTCAAGAGTGACACATCTCATTTTTTGTCTTGTAAATAAATTGAAGGCATGCTTCCAATGGGTGGTAACTATAAAAATAACACAAGCAACCATAAAACAAACTTTTCAGAAAGATTTAAACTCGTAAGATACCTCCACATGTGTCTCATCAATCTTCCGTTTCTGGTGGCGTGTCATTTTCAAGCTTGTTACCTGGAATCGATTGAAAAAATTTCTCTAATCATTTCAACAGGAAAGGAAGAAAGCAAATACTGCAAGGAAGATTCTACAGCAAAAAGGTCCAAGAGATGTACAATTTTCAAAGTCAATGGAAAGAGAACATCAGTGACTAACAAAACTGTAAAACAACAAAACATTTACCTTATCCTCCACTTTTTCATCGACAACTGTCTCTACTGAATCAAGATCTAGCTGTTCAAGCTTTACCCATTCATCGAGCCTCCTATTGACTGATAGTTTTTTTTTAAAAAAAAAGAGAGACTAGAATAAATACAACCTCCAAATTCACTACAATATCTGGTTAATAGTCATGTAGAAAATGATTAAGTAGGCACTCCAAATAACTAATCTCCAAGACAATATTTGCAAAGTGGAATGCTGATCACATCTATTTACTGGTTGAACAGAGAAGAAAATGAAAAAATATCTTGCTACCACAGGAAATTGCACGCAATCACACATGTCAGTCCCAGTGCTTAGGTTCATGTGTATACATACCCCCATCTGTCACGCATATTAATTTTTTCAGCATTGTTCTCTAATCATGACCATCAACGCTATATAGTTCCAGTTTTGGATGGAGTTGTGTGACACAATACTATCTTTAGATGTGAGAGCAATGGGACCTTGAACATGCACCTTGAAGTACTCTAGGTGTAAAAGCTAGATCACACAACTCAGATCTGAATAGCATGGCATTTTCCGTCCAATTGATGACAAAATAAGATGAATGATAGCAATCTTCACACACACCCATTCTTAACAAAGGTAATTCAGAAGCAAACTCCAAAGAATCAGTTCCTCTTTCAGAAACGACATTTTCCATCAAATGCTTGATCTGGCCACAAATAAAATGAATGGGTCCATGCAATCATATAGATTTACTAGTCAGATCCCTCACCACCTGAGCTTCTTCAATGGTCTCTTTGCAAAATACCTAAATTCAGCAATCTGACCAGTTTCTTACCCAATTATTCTCTTTCATACCAGGATTTGCTCCAAATCATATTCTTCGTAGCAGTATAATTAGACATCACAGGTTGATAAACCAAATAATTGACAATCTAAATTTCATTTCCATAAATCACAATCATTATTAACAGGCAGGGTAAGCAATCAAAGGCCAGACATGACTCACGTCAATTAAACAAATACGTACATGCCTAACTTCAAAACCCTAACCCTAACCACTGAAATCGGCGATTAAAACTGACACTTACACTCTGTATAATGCACGTAATACTCGTATTCATTGGATCCACAGAACTGCATCTTACGGCGCTCGATGACCTTAACCGGATGGTACTTGCAGTCTCTCCAACGGCACATCACGCGAGTACCTACCTCGAGCGGCAACATACTCGCTCTCCTCTTCTTAATCGCTTCGGATTCGACCGGAAGCGTCATTTCGGTGGCCCGTGTAGGCATTCCGTCGATTCCGTTTTTATCGCCGTCGTACGTGGCATAGGCGTCGGTTGCGGGAGGCAGTGTTCTGGAGCCGTTCTCAGGATTTTTTGGGGTGTCAATCGAACCCATTGTCAGTTTGTGATGAGATTTTGAGTGGGCTCGTTAACACTTTATGTTCGAGAAACCTTATGTTGTCATCTGGGTCCATGGTTATCTCCCCTCTGTTTTTTTCAGATTACAGATATGCCCCTGAACCTTTTTTCTGTTTCTACCTTTTTCACTAATTATTAGCAAAAAATAATAATAATCAAGAGTCCTTACCTCGACATCATGTACTGTATACAAGATATAGAATGTGAATGTTTAATAATATATTAATAGTTATTTTTCAAAGTATTTTTAGTATTGGTATATTAAAATAATTTAAAAAATTAAAAAATTGAATTTAATAGAAAATCATTTTAAACGCGTTTCCAAATAGGTTTTTAGATAGTAACAATGATAGATATGATGTTAATCAAAAAGGGTTTTTTGATGTTTATTGTTATTATTTTATTTACATGACTTTCTAGTATGTAATTAAACATCAAGGGTTAATTGTCGTTTGGTGATGCATTATTTTGTTTGATATTTTTTGTGGGGTGGGGTGGGGATGGGATGGCTTGATTATTTTGGTCATTTATAAGGTTGCATCAATCAATGAATATGTTGTCATTATACCTACCATCAAATCTGTAGAATAGCTTGTTCTTGCTAGCTTTAGTCTCTTAAATCCTAGCAATTGTCTTTTCCACACATTTCATATATTTTCTACTCTTAAACTTCATTTCATCTCAACTATTACAATTTGTATGCTATTATAGTTTGATTTAGATGAATTCATGTTTTGAATTTGTGAATTTTTAGAGGTTTTTTTATGATGAGGATAAATGGTTGAAGAGGAAGAGGTGTTGTTTTGATGAGAGAAAAAATGTTGACTTGATGAGAATATTTACATTTTTATGAGCTGAAGTAGAAATTTGCAGGTATTGGTGAAAAGACATGGTATGTTTTGATGAGGTCAAGATATGTACAAGGTTAGACATCAATGGTTATTTTCAAAAATAAAAAACACCACCGAAAACTAGTGGCTATCAAATCTATACATGGTAAGTTTTTTGCACCAAAAGTTCTTTAGTCTTTAAATAGAAAATAATAGTGAATTTTTTACATCATTTAAAATGGTATAAATTAACTTTTTCAAATAAAATTGATAGAATAGAAAATTAAATACATAATAACTCCTTGAACCTAATCTTACCTGTAAAGTTTTAAAACTAGGAGCCATACAGCCACTTGAACTTTAAATATTTTCTAAGGAAATCTTGAAAACATCTTGCGCCAAAAAATAAATAATTAATTTGACGTAAGATGCTTTTCCTCTTGCAAAATGGCATCTCTTTCATTTCTACGGTGAACTTAAATCTCACATCACAAGCGTGTCAGACAGAATAGCAAGAAATACCAGGGAAAAGAAGGATGAAAAGGGCATTTCCTTAATTAAATAATACAGAGATGGATTAACAACACCTGGCAGCAGTCAGATGCCATGTTAACAATAAAACGCAACTTTTACCTAAGGAACCGAAACTGAACCTGATTGTGATTGGGTGAGGTCATAATGGGAAGATAACTTGGACGCTCCATCAAACTACGAGAGCGAAATTTCTTTTGAGAAATGACGCTGCTGGGAATATTTACAATGAATTGACAGCGCAAACACGACAGGCAACTCCTCATTCCTTGGACAAAGATACAAGTGTAGCTTCCCAACCAAGAGGGACAAGCATCAACATAATGAAATCTGAGCCGCTTGGAATTACATCTAACGGAATACACCCTCCCTCACTGTACAGTTACTCTCATGAGGAATATACAACGATGTTGCCACAACATCCCCCGACCCCCACTTTGTCCAGAACATTACATCCAGACAAGCTGATACACAGTCTTAGCATCATTCTGCCACTCTCCCTTCATAAATCAGGTAAATTTGGTTGCTCCAGGAAGAAAGCACTTGTCCGCAATAGGCAGCTGTTGATTTCCAGTGGGCAAATCAGAAATCCAGAAATTGCTTTCATCTAACCATTATGTTCCGAGGGCTCACCAGAACATGCATTCTGATTCATCTGCTTCTCCTTTGGAAGGCAATCGACAGGAATATAAAAATATCCTTTAGGTAACTTCTGGTTCTTCATCGATGCTTCATCTGAAGTCATTACCAGCTCTTTCTCAAAAGTCTCATAATGCTGTTAGTTGATATGGCAAAGAAAATTCGTCAGAATTTTTATCCCTGACACAGGAGTTCTAGCAAAACAAAAACAGTCAATGATGCAGAAGGATTACATACCTTTGATTTTGAGCTCCATTCTCCGTCATCCAAAAGATTATGTGATGCAGAGGTGGAAGGTCTTTGAGGTATTTGCTTCCCAGCAAAAGGCATCCTCTCTGAAGGTTTTGGAGTAAAAAGGTTTTGGGATGTGGAGCTGTCATCGGTCTTTTGGTCAGTGTCCATGGTCAAAGGCACCTTAACTCGGTGCTTGGCAGAAATGGTGCTGTCTACTGTAACATCATCTGATCTATGGACAGCATCACTGCATGACTTGTACCCATCTGTATTCCCTATGAGGGATGTTGTAGCTGATTCTGAACTAACATCGGTAGGGAAAAAGGGACTCCGAACAAATACCGAACGAGTAACTTGGTCTCGCTTGCAAGCAAGTATGCTGTGTGAGCAGAAAACCAACTCTCGCTGCCAAAAAAATGAAGTTACAAGTTCTAAAACAGAAAAGAACTTATTAAAATAAATGAATGCATCAGGAAGTGCTGCTCCAAACAATAAAAACAATACAATTCAGCATATTTTACTTGGTCCAACATGTAAATATCAAGAATGGGGAAAAATCAACCTGAAGGAATAAATACTGCCTCAACCAGGATACAGGAGAAAATTCAAGAGAAAAATTTAGAAAATAAAAAAGTGAAAGTAAACACAGAATTAAAATGAAACATTTTTCTTAGCTGACTTGGCTGCACAATACCGTGTAAAAGTTCACTTTTCTGGTTCCGAGAAAGTTACCTTTATTTTTTCACGTCTAACAATTCTCTCACAAAGAAGACGTAATCTCTCCAATTGACCCTATAGAAGAGAATTTAGATAGTTAATTAGATCGCAGTAATTCTCCTACCCCCAAAAAATATGATTAAATCTTGACCATCTTACAGATGCAAACATAAGAAACAAAGAAGCATTAGCAATGAACTTCCAGTAAACATAAGATAATTCCATCAATGCACAAGACATCATGATAAATTGCTTAATGTTACATCAGATTGCAATGAAGAAAAGCCAGGCCAATATTTAAATCAACCTCATGAACCAGTTGCAACAGATTTATAATACCGAGAAAAATAATTATGATACCTTGGGATTATAAGACCTTGACCACAAAAAAATAATATATTATCGTAATAATGTCATGACCAGAGTAAAATGTTATAATAACACGTGAGACATGTCATATTCCTTGGGATTACTTCAGAAGAAAAGTAATGATTTTAGCTTACATTAAGACACTTGTTCAGTATATGCCTGGAGGACAGACATGTACACAATGTCCAAGGCACTCGAAGTTCTCAGAAAAAACATTTTTCTATTGAATTTTAAAATTCAAAATACTGGATGAATTCAAAAGTAGTCCAGCATAGTATCATATAATCACCGTGACATACAAAATTCATTAATATAAATAGTTGAACCAATCTTGGAACAAGAAACAATAGACCCAAGTAGGCATTATCATCCAGAAAATAACATGATTAATCCAAAGAGCATTCTTACCCTAACTTGCCTCATGCTCTTTATCTCTTCTTCTCCAAGTTTTTGAGTTTCAGCCTACATAAATCAAGTACTGCAAAATTATAAAATGGCAAGTCAAAAGACATTTTATGTACATAGAACAAGAACAGACCTTTTCCTTCTGCTCCAAGCTATGCTTTTCACAGTAAGCCTTGTGCTGCATCTTGCCATTAAGAGTCTTAACATTCATATAAAAACCTGCACTCCTAGCACAGGTGGGATGAAATGTGGCCTGACAGTGACCAGCACTACACTGCACATTTTATATTGCAGTTGATTAAACCACCAGCATTCATTACATATATATGAGTTGATGCTATAGAAAAACAGACGTTCTGAAACAATCAAAGCTGGAACTCACTTTTATGCAGACACCATGTCTATGGCAGCATACACAACAAATGCTAATCTCCTTGGCAATCTTTTCCTGGAATTTCATTGCAGGCAGGGCAAATGTGAAATAAGAAAAATTACAATGGTCATAAACATGCAAGGTCAGAAATAACAGGTTAAATTCAGCATATTGTATTCCAACCAGAGAGATCTTCACAAATACTTGCATTCAAAGCCTTAGTAAGTAGATGGATTTTTTTTTTGAAATATGGGCGCCTAAAATATGCACATACCATTCCTTCAACAGGATTTACTTGTCCCCTTCTGAATGTTGGTTCAAAGACCCACTATAAGAAAAATAGGAAATAATTATAATACACGTTTCGAAGAAGATAAGAAAGAAAATCCTGACTCGGACCATTGAAGGGGCAAGGCAAAAAAACAACCTCTGCACAAAAGGCATGAACCCATCTACCATCAGTAGATTTCCTGAAAGCACCTGTAATACCACCACATAAACCACATTCAGCACCATTTGCCCTGTCCCAAAAATTGGCAGGAGCTCCAGGGCACCTAGATGACAATAATTCTTCACATAATTCACAATGCCATGGACCAGTAGATTCCTTCACACAACGATAGCAATCCAGGTGAACTGCAACCTGTTGGCAGAAGAGCTTTTGTTAACAGCAAGAAGCGAGCAGATAGTGCACTGCTAAAAGAAAATACCAAGGTCCATTCGAGAAAACCTTGCAGCCAGAGCAGATTAAAATAGGGTTCAGTATTGTCTCGAATCGTCTGCATATATCACATGATCTAAGGTGATCTTTAGAAAAATCTGAAACTGACTGAACAAAATCAGAGTACTTCTCTGATGACATCCTTGGAGTAGCCACCCTTGAAAGCATTTCTTTTGGACGTGGCATCAACTGAGAAGAAATGCCAGCCCTCCCATTAGAAGTATTATACTTCTGGAACCAGGTAAGAGTGACAAGATGGATAACTGCATTAAATAACTGCAAATTTTCTCTAGAAGGGGGGGGGGGGGGGGGTTACAGGAGTGAAAAGGAAAAAAATACAGAAGGGAAAAGGAAAAAAATACACCTCCTGGAGAGCAGATTCATCCAAGGTATCTCTCCTAAATGATGAAGTCCGAGAAGAAGAAGCTGCTGCAGCAGTTGCTGCAGCCAGGACAGCCTGGGCTTCCTTATGTCTTCTTTCTTTCCTGCCCTGCTTCTTAGCTTCTCTAACATCACAAAGATACTGGTTAACAAGTACTTCATCCCACCGTTTCCCCCTAGATGCATCCATCTCCTGGGGTAGATGCCTAGCAACCTTAGATATTAAATTATCTGCATGCACAATTCACCAGAAATTAAAAAATTCATGCAAATGTATATTGATTTACAGCTATGTTTTTCAATAAAAACTAGATTTGGATGGAGCATTAGAATAGTGCAAGAATTGGGAGAGGGGGTTGAATAAAAGAGAACCAGCATATCCAAAAAAAACAAAAGATAAATGGAAAAAAGGAAAGGACCAGTAAAGTGCTTCCTTGCAACTGCATTGCCAAGTAGCCTCTGCTGAAAATAAATAATTTCTCCTTCCACTTCATCTACCGGAGACAGTTTGAGAATTCCCAGTTTCTTAGCTTTAGCCAGCTGCTCTAGATTTACTTCACTGGAACTACAGATCAAGTCATTGCACTTTGAGTGTTTATTCCGATGATCACAGCAGACACTGGCATTGGAAGAGGCCTCCAAACGAGAGATTTCTGTGTCTTTTGAACCTGTCCAGTGTGGTTCACACATAATACAATGCATAAAAAAGAAAAAAGGTGGCAATTATAAGTAATAAAAAGAAAAGAAAAATCTGGACCACCAAATTTTCATGTCAGTATAATGTCTACCTTCAAGTCCAGAAATTCCTTTCTGTAAAAGCATTCCACTTTGTATCTGGGACAACTTCTCATGGATACATGGATGGACATAAGAATTAGAATACGCTTCTGGCTCTCTGTAGCAAATGATATGTAATTTTGCATAAAATCTCATCAGATATTGTAGAATCAGTGTCCAGTACTGAAAATAGAAGCTTTTTGGAGCATCCAAAAAGTATCAGGCAACCCAAAATTCTACATTAAAGAGTTTTTACAAGTCTTACATTAGGTTAGGGATGACTAAGTTAACATCTGAGAAAACAGAAAGTGCCCCTACTGTGTTGATTGAATTACTCTTCTCTGGAATAGCAGCGTGCGCTTGTTCAATTTTTACAGAAAGGCTTCCATCTGAGACATTATCTGAACTTTCTTAGCAACAGACATATCAAAGCATATAGAAGGTTGAAGGATTATAAACCTTGACATGATCGTTATTACTTTCAGAAAGAAGGGATGATCTGAAAATACACACATTTACAGCATTCTATTTTCTTTTCTTATCTTATTTTTGGTGGCAACATTACCGGGCATCACAAGGTTAAGCTATGGCTTTTAATATCATGCAATGATATAAAGTAACATTTAAGAGCATAGAATATTTGAGTACTGTAATAAAATGAAAATTTCCAGATATGCCAGCAAGCAAGCAAACTTAATCATAAAATAGGAGATGCATATTCTCAGCCATGAACAAGTTAAACTGGTAAAGGAGAATGAAATTTCCACTTACTCAATATGAGATGCACACTTGTAATCCTTATATAATAAAAGGAAAGACTAGGGATTTCCAAAACCTCCAGATAAAGGACAGCAAGACTGATTATACCCTCACTATCATACTCCCTAGAGAATGAAAAACAGAAATTTAATCCCCTCATGATTTTTCCTTAGACTCTAAAATTACCACCCCGCTCCCTCTCCAACCCCAACCCCCCCGCCCACCCCACCCAAAAAAAAAAAAAAAGTGTATCACTCATTTTCCATTAAATTAAACAAGCTTCCCAGACCAAACCTAGTATGTGCATGCATAAGATTTCCTTCTCAACTTGGTACCCACCCAAAACTCAGTAAGGATAAGGTCTTGCATGAGAAGTTTCTGTATGAAAGGGGGTCCTTAACTAAGATGGTGTTAACTATCACTCCAAAATCACCATCTTTTTACATAATATTTTCACCTGATGTATATGCTTGATGCTTTTCCTCGAAAGAGAAAGATGTCTGGATTTTAGAAGATGTGCCGTGGCTCTTATGTTCACCAGCTTCATGGGTGGGGGAAAAACCTATCTTATTAAATTTAACTGCATCCTCGACTGTCCACAAACTCATCCTATCTGTAACATTCAAGCTTGATTATATCCTCCTATTCTTTTTCCAGTTCCTCTCTAAGCTTCTTATGGAAGGTCAAGGTTTTGGGGGCAATAGTTGCAAATTAGTTAGCCCACTCCCTTCTCCACCAGGAATGTTATTCTATTCTCACTCAAGATGATTTAACATCCCCTTGAAATAAACTCACTAACACAATTGGGGCATACAGAGAACAACAATCTGCATATTAAACATCCAACAGCCAAAGAGGATGCTTTCCTAATTCATCAGCAACAGGTTTGCTCTAATGTTAAAAACTATACCTTTTCATTGTCAAGAAAGGTAAAAGTGCAGGTTTGGAAAATTGAACTCTTCTACAAATCAACTGATTTCCAGAAATTATCAAGGAAAAAAAATTTAACTGTCCTCTCAAGTAAAGAAAAGTAGAAAACAACACGAATAAAATTATCCCAAACAAGACTAATTAACCTAGATATGCCAACATTATCAAATAGAAAGGGTGTTTGTTGTAAACAACAAATACAGAAGGATTATTCTGAAAAGCATACCTTCACTTTTGGGCAAATGCAAAACTGAAGAGTCTTGAATCACATCAGGGATCTGCATAAATAAAACAAATTGTATAAATTAAAGAAAAAAGGCAAGCAGAAAGGATATATCTTTATATATACAATCAAAACTCCCAGTCCAACATAAATCAATACAAAACCTTCTGAAAAATGCATCAACTCCATGTCCTATGTCCTATGAGCCTCAAAAGAGAAACCAGGAAATGTCTAAAAAACAATATAATGGTTCTTGGCAAGGATTCCACTACCTAAACTTGTCTTGAGATGATACAGCATTGAACACTTCGATTGCTACATGCTTCTTCTTTTAATGGAAAAAACAAGTTTTTCCATGCATGTTATGATGCTAAAATAATTCATAATTTAAATTAGCAATTCTTATCCTCCTTTTCCATTTGCACAAATTGGCAAAACTTCCTTTTAGCTGGTCCACTTGTAGTGTCAAGACAAGGCATTTAACAGTTCTACACTGTTCAAAAGTGTGCATATCATCTATAATTAGCAAATAAGGTTATATGCATGCTTCAGCAAATCCAGACAACATATGCACAAGTCACTACTGCCTTTGGCTCACAATGTCAAGACAAGGCATTTATCAGTTCTACACTGTTCAGTTCTACACTGTTCAGAAGTGTGCATATCATCTATAATTAGCAAATAAGGTTATATGCATGCTTCAGCAAATCCAGACAACATATGCACAAGTCACTACTGCCTTTGGCACACAATGTCAAGACAAGGCATTTATCAGTTCTACACTGTTCAGAAGTGTGCATATCATCTATAATAGCAAATAAGGTTATATGCATGCTTCAGCAAATCCAGACAGCATATGCACAAGTCACTACTGCCTTTGGCTCACAAAGGATAATTGAACAATTTGGGCCAAGTCAATAAATTGACAACAGAATATATGCAGTCTAGGAAAACAAGCTAAACAAATTGCTGGGCAATAAGTAAACAGGACATGAAAATAGAAACACAGACTATCAGCAGTAAAGGAATAGCTTCAGTACCTAAAACCCACATCTTAAACTGACAAATGACGGACAGAAAACCTAATATTTACAGAAACAAACCGCATAAATGGCAGATGTCTCTGCAATCAGTTTTCCAATTTTATACAAGCATACCCAATTAATAGGAGAAAAAAATATAACTAGACACTGGTGGAAACTATAATCTGTTAATTCACACATTCAACAACTTCAAGCAATATAAATATAATTACAAATACTATACATTTAGGCATGTGAAATTTGGAAGGAAGCTAGTGCTGATATGTGATAGCTTATGCATTCTGCTTCACACAAGGACAAAGTTTGAGTTCACAGTTTGCAGCAAGGGCCATATATTGTTCCCAATCACTTTACCTCGGATGTTTTGGAGGCATTCCTAAGGATACTGCAGAGAGGCAGAAGCTTTAGTATTTTATCTTGGTATTTTTTATGTTTCAGATTTTCTCATCCACCATCTCTGTAAATTTTCACTACTTTTTCAACAAAAAAATTCATTCTCTGTACAAAAGTGTTCTGGAACAACTTTCATTTTGAATAAACAAAAAAAAAGTCACTTGAAAAGAACTTAAGAAAGTGTGAGATGAAAGACAAACACACTGCAAAGCTCTTCTCAGAGCATTAGAGTAGTGCAGGTAGATGGGAAGGTTTCAGGAGGATGGAGGACAGGTTTCTTAAGGAAAGTAACAAGCAAAAAAGAATTTGAAGAAACCAACTTTTCAAGGACATAATAAATTACATAGTCAATACCTACAAATACAATGTTTCAAACACATGACATCAAATTAAGATCTAATCTGTCGACTGGGAAAAAAATTACAACAAACAAACGCTACCAGAGTATTCTTCTTCCATCAAAATCATTTAAAAAATCACAAGGAGAGTTTTCATTTAAGCAAAGGAAAAGACACATAAGCAGTTATATCATCCTTGTTTGTAAATTATCATTTGTACTATATCCACTAACAAAGAATACAGTCAGGATAGTTTGAGAAATGATGGCATGCCATCAAGAACAAGTTAACATAAAAAGAAAAACTAGTGGAAATCAAAACACAAAGGAAAACAGCTATCCTGTCATCTTCACCACATTTCCATGCACAACTGCTAGATCAGAGATTTTTTCCATGCTTTTATTATTTGATACAAAAGTAAATGGCGAAGAAGAGAGCGTAGCACTACAGATATGGACTATTTATGGGGAAACATAGGGACCCAAGAATGGAACATATCAGAAGGATGAACTAGAAGATATGCATAAATTGAAAAGGCTTCCAAATATAGGAACACTTGCAGCAGGAACTCACAGCTCAGCTTATGGGAATTGTAAACCACGACACTTAAACAAGTTGCAAAAACTAATAAAAATCAAGCATCCATCTTCTAATGGAAATATAAACAAGGATAAAAGAAATTCCAAACTCAAAATTGTTCCTTGTCACAAAGCAATTACCATCTTCAGGTGGTAACACAAAATTGCCAAACCTTCAACTTCCTCCTAAACAGTTTTTGCGGCAAATAATTACAGTGTGACAGGACTACCTTTTCAGTCACATTAGGGATGGATGCTTCTCTAGAATTTTCCGGTTCTTCACTTCCCAGTTGATCAACGACTTTATCCCCATTCATTATGATACTGTTGGCGCTCAATATTTCCTCAGGTGAGCAAATTGCTCTGTGGTCCCTCAAAATCCTAATGTTACTTTTGGTTCTTCTCCGTGGAGAAACTGATTTAACAGCAATAGCATCTGTAATATCACTCTTTGATATAGTTATTCCATCAGAATGATCTGCTGTTCCAATCTCACACTTTGGCACAATTGTGGATTTTAGTTTAACTTTCAAGTCTTTATGTTGACTAGCCAAGTGAACATGATTTTGAAACCACTTGACTAATTTGGCCTGAGAATCAGGGACCAAATTAACTTCCTGCTGAAAAAAGGTCGAGAAGCAAACAAATAGCAATGGTCAGTGGATAAAAGCTTTGTTCTAAAAATGAACAGAAAGTAAAACTCATGATCAGAAGCATTACAACCAGTGTTGGAATTAACAAATCAGATGAGATGCCAATTTCCGTTGTCAATTCTTCTGCATTGACTTTTCCTTGATCAATTAACTGCACCATTCAAATTTCCCCAGAGGTCAAAGAAAAACACGTGGGGAAAAACAATGAGAAACAATATAGCCATGCATGTAGCAATACCTATATACATCAAAAGTCAAAACACATGCAAGGGCATGAACACATGTTTTTTCAGTACCTTCTTCAAAATCAGCAAAAGCTTTTGGAAATCAGAAGGGCTAGCACCCTCATAGCCACCTCTCTCAAATATCCCTGTATCAATGAGTTGGTCCACAGCCCCAGATTCTGACAAAGGTACGGCATCTGATTTGGAATCATGCAATTCTATTTCCCGTGATTCACCATTACCAGGTTTAACAGAATTAGTATCAGAAGTTTCTTTGTGGACTGCAAGTTTGTCTCCATTCCGGACACTATTTAACTTGTGCTGTGTGTCCATTTGCAACTCTGATGGATCATGGCTGGCAACGAAGCAGTTGTGGCTGGCAGCCACAAAAGCCTCTCCTAATTGATTGGTATCCTTGTCATCAGGGAGTCCAGTGTGCTTTAAGCAAAAAGCTCGTAATTCAACCTGTTGATACATACAGTAAGGAATTTTAGAGAACATGTCTGACATGAAGTTACAGCATAAAGTCAACAACGTCCTTGCAGCACTGGTGGTTATAGCGAAGGCAGCCGTAGTAGTAGTAGTAACATTAGTAAAAATAATGAGCAATTATAACTTCTGCATGATGAAGAAAGAAAGAGGCTTACGTTATCAGAACCATATTTCCCCCAGACCTCTATCTTGTGTCTTGCTTCCCTAGCACATATGGGATGAAAAGAAGTTCTGCAAGTCCCTGAATAAACCATGTGAACAACAGAAAGGCATTACCAGGTGGAGCTGCTCACATTTTTAAACCAAAGGATACAGGAGGTAAGAGTGCTACGTAGCCTCATATGTTAATTAAAGCATTTCAAGAATGGCTAAGGAAACAAGAAAAGCTGCACTGCAGCTACCAGAACAAAGAAACGAAAAATTAGAGACTTAAAATCTGAGGATATAATATTGGCTCATAAAAGAGAGTAGCAAAATAATCACAAGTGAAAATTGGAGGAAATGACCGTGCAACTTCATTGTTTAAGTGACCTCAAAAATTCAAGAGCAGGTATATATGTAAGTGATCTCAAAAATCCCAACAGCAAGCAACCCTCAGCAATCAAAATGCCTACTAGGATGCATTTATTCAAGCATATTGTGACAGCATTGATTCCCCTCGGCTTTCTACTTCACACGCTAATAATGACTTCTCACCCTTCTAAAAGGAAAAGGCAAACTCATCCTTCCAAGATGAAGACAAAACACTGGCAAATGTACCAACTAACAAAAACACAACAGCATTATGTATATTACAAATACAGGTTAGTGAACAGCTGCAGTAAACAATTTGTGGTCTCCATTGTGAACCAGGTGCTTATGCAAGATTTGCCTCATTTCTAGCAGCGAAGTACCCATGATCACAGATCCAATCACTCAGATGTTAAGAATAATTTAGCTAGGTCAACTCAAACATGGACGGTACAGATAAGGAGCAGTGATAAAAGGGCTGTTGGAAACTAACAAAGAGTGGAAGAACAGAAAGTGGCAGCGCCCTTTCTGATTAACAAAAGAGTCAAATCTAGCTAACCTTTACTGCTTTATCTAGTGCCCAAAGGCTAACAAGAAAAACAAGATTTGAGAATAAAACATCGCAAGGAATAAATAGAAATGAGGCTGGTGAAATGAGTTTAGGAAGATGATAAATGAGATGTTCAGCATATCTTAACAATGCAGTATCAGCCATAATAACCAAGAACTTTTTAGGTAAACTCTCAAACTAAAAACTGTCAAAGCTAGAGGGAACAGAATCCAAGACTAGCACTATTAGAGGATGACAATATTAGTAGTGATCATCTTGACAGGAAAAAATGAAAACAGTGAAAGGACACTGGACAATTAACTTGAGTAGAAACAGAACAAAGAGCTCTAGAATGTTTTTGCTGGCAAGAGCCAGCACAGAATCCAAATCGGGGAATGAAATAGCAATAACACCAGTCAGAAACCATGGCAAGATCCAACCAGGCATTCTTCTGTGAAGGCCCATGAAACACATGGTTCAATGATTTGTACAAAAAAGACAATCCAGCTCTTGAGAGCAGATGCTAACAGACATCCATCCAAACAGCAAGGGCAAGAAAGTAAACACCAAACCAAAATATGCCTAGTCACAACTAGTGCTGCTACCTACATCACCAAACATCAACTAGTGCTCAATACATCACCAAACACTTCACATAGCAAGTCCTTGCTGCACTCAATCACCATTTTCTCTGTTGACAAAATGCAGTGACAGGTCTATCAAATGTAATAGACATTAGATCAAGCCCTCAACCTTGTTTTTGCAAGAGTTTCAAAAACAACTGTTTTAGATACAAACATGGACTTCATCACATATGAACTCAACTAATACATCCTGCACTGATTAGATTAATTGACTTCAATAACAATTAAACAAAATTCATGCAATCTTCCAAATCGTGTTGGTCATAACATAAATTATAACAACAAAATGGGAAATTCACCTAATAGAAAAAAATTTATTAATTCTTTTATTGACCAAAATGTAACATATGATCAAGCATCCAGCAAAAATGCAACTGCAATCAGTTAGGTGTTTAGCATACAGGAAAGAAAGATTTATGAGACACTAAATTCTGAGATTTCAGGGAATATTGAGCCTGACTGGTAATGTCAGAGTTCCACAAGTGTGAGAATATTGTGTATCACTTTTATTTTCAGGATGTCAAGTAGCCTGCAATATACCCTCCATGAATGGCAACATTCTCCTCCAAGAAGCGTGAGTTACTTTCCTGGGAATCTTAGTCCCGAGAATGTAGAGATTTCAGATACCAAACTGCAAATGGTATCTTTTACATCCTTCTACAAAATAAACAGTTTCCACCCCAATCCATCTCCAGTCTCCTCCCACTCCCCATGAATATGCAGCAACAACAACCAGGCCTCATCCCATACTAGATTGGATTGGCTGTATGGATCCTTTTGCACCATTCCACATGATCATACACCAAATCCTCCCAGCCCACCCATGAATACAGTTTAAAAACTAAAACATCGGATACAGTGGCCAGAAATAAAACATAAGGAAGTTAAACAGAGTATGAAGTTATGCATCAACAACCTGATAGCATAATGTCTTCGGAGAATATGCAAAAGATTCAGAAATTTACATTCATAACAGCAGATGATTCAATTAAGAAGCAAATCATAATATCCATAAGCCTATCAAACATGAAAACTATCAACTTGAGTTGACAAAAGATAAATAGAAAGTCATTTCCTGTTGAGTGTTCAGGAATATGAGGGAGATCAACAATGCTATCACAGATAAAAGGTGGCGGTTCAATCATCATTACCTGTTTTATAACAGTGGACATACAATTACAAGCGCGGCCGTGGTTAAATTTCACAATTCATTCCATGAATAACTTCAGCAATAAAATTCCAAAGGAATTCATTCAATGTTCTACAGACATTATCTCTTATTGATTACTATGATTATGCCCATCCTTTTGAGAAAAAAAATATGGAGCACCAAGCTAAGACTCGGTCCAGGGAAAAAAACTAGGAGAAAATGGGATACAAATGAATCATAGGCAGCTTGTCATTGAAAAAACAAAATCAATCAACTATGAAATGAAAAAAAAGGAGCAATTTTCCTCATTCATCGATTCAATAAAAGATAAATACAATTTAGATTGAGAGCAAAAGGCATTCGCACAATATGACAATACGACTTGTAGGCTGCATTAGACACTGGCTCTGCTGTCAAACAGGCTTAAGTTGTGATAGACACCTACACAGGGTACCAGAGAAAAATGATAAATGCATGAAGGCACGGAATAAGTAAGCAACAAAACATACCATGACTGCACCGAACACAGGTGCCAGACTTCTCCTTGCATACATTACACACTAATTTTCTTCGTTTCTCCTTAATTCCTCCCACATTCATAACTGGCTCCATCTTCATTAAGTCCTCTATATAGACCTCAGGCATCCACTGGGAACAAAACAAGTGCACAAACTCGAGATTTGACCTGCCATTTTCTACATTAACAGGTTTCATAGCACCACCCTCCTTTGGACAAAGTACACAAGACTGCTTGATTATATCATTTCCATCACTCTTCTGCTTGCACCATGAGCACAACCAGGACTTGTTTACATCCCCTTGCACACCATAACACTTGAGATGAACTGCAACTTTGCAAGAAGAGCAAACAATCAACCTGTTTGAATCATCACCCGTCTCGCCCTTGCAGCAAAAATCACATAATGACAAGTTTCCTTCACAGGGATAACCAACCAGAACCTTCTCCAACCCTGCATCATTGCCTAAAAGCTTCTGCTTCTTGGAAGGCCGTTCAGAAGTCAATATATTCCTATTCCTACAACCTAAAAGCCATTCTACACTTCTAGAAAAATCAGAAACAGAGCAACCATTTGCTTCCTCCTGGGACAAACACTCAGCTCCGTTACTTTGAGTAGCCACACTGTCGATTTCCATAAACTGCCCATCCTCTTGATTGCCCTCATCTTTCACTATGAGTCCTTTTCCAATTCCATCCACCCAATCCATTTTCACGTTATCATTTGCATTCTCCACATTGGCACTTGTGTCAGTTTGTTCATTAGTGTCGTTTCCTTCAGTCTTCCCGTCCAGATTTTCCTCAGTTTTCACATTTGTGCCAGTAGTCTCAATTCTCTCAATATAAGGAGTATAGAAACACTTGCTATAACCTAAAGATTTAGATAAAGAAGATAGCTCAAACAAAGCATCAATATCAGGCAATGTCAGTCCCCTAAAGTACTCTTCAATCTCGACCCAAATATTCCCTCCTTTAGACCTGTCACTCACCCTTGAAGAAGACTTCTTATCTGCACCATAATGAGACTTTTTATGTCTCTTTCTACTGCCATCTGATTGCCTCAACAAGCTTGCCAGCCGGCTAGGCAAAGTAGAGACGCTTGAAAAACTTGGAACACCAGAACCAGACGCATTCTCTGCGACATCAAATGGCGAGTGCACGCTTAAGACCTTATTAGCTTGAGAGAAGAAGTCGACTTCGAGTGAAGTCGGTTTCTTTACTGTTGGTTGAGGTATTTCAGGTTCGTTTACGAGGGAATTGGCTGCCGGAACCCTCGAAATTGGACGGCAAGGCCTCTCTTCAGCGCCGCAACCTCTGTCAGGACCCCTACCCATCATCTTCTTTCGCCGGTGGCATAGGCCTCCGATCATTACCGACGAAAGCAACAACAACCTTCTCTACCCACCGTCACATTCCATCACAAAACCAGCCCTAACCCTAATTCCAGTCTAGGTCTAATTCAAATTTCTCGGGCCAAAAAAAAACCTAATTTTATAAACTCAAACCTAACCCTAGGCCTAGTTTCGTTAGAATTTATAGATAGAGAGGATAAAGAATTTCGCGGCTAGGGTTAGGATTTCAGTTGCTCAGGTTCGTGATGTTGGAGATCCGTTATGTTGTTTAAATTCCGGGTGGTTTTTTTTGTTTTTTTCGATTTCGCTTTCGATGAGAGGAGGGAGAAAGAGAGATTCGGGTTTTTTGCAGGCAGGAGGACGGTTAGTTTTAGGATAGATATTTTATATTGGGTTAGGATACCATGTAGTGACGCGATAAAGAGGTACCCGTGTGGCTGCTGGATTGTTACACGCGGCATCTTTCTATATGTCGGTGTTGATAGCCTCAGTGACAATTTACTCTTGCCGTGGTTTATAGTTGTTTTCGTCCGTTTTTATTTTTATTGTTTCCCTCCATTTAAATTGGATCAAGACGAGGTGCACGAGGCATCTACTTCCGTACAGATGGAAATATTAATTATGACTATCGATATCAATTTGACATTCATGATTCAATGATTACTTTTGAGATTCTCAATTGATACTTTTATAAATTTATTTTGTGTGCTTGTATTTATATTATTAGAGGTGATAGATATGAACCCAATTAATTCATGAATCATATCCAAATTCGTTCAAAAAATTAAAAATTACGGGTCAATGTTTTAATTTAAAAATCAATTTAATCTAATCTCGAAATAATATGGTGATTATAGGGGTTGGGTTGTTTCACGGGTAATCTATGTATTAAGTATAGTATAAAGTTTTAAATTTATAAAACTTTGAGTACATTACTAAAAGAAATAAGCTTTTTGGTGTTCTAAGTTCTTGAAAAGTATTTTTGTTATTGGGTAAGTTCATGAAAAAAAATTATGATCATATCCTAAAAAAATCGCATGATTTAAGAATAGGTGTGTGTGTTGAATAATTAATTAAATTATTGATTTTAGTTATTTGATCTTCTTTTTTTCCGGCCATGGCCACTAAGAGGTAGTGTCTAATAAGCTAAGATGGCTAATAATTAGTACCATAAAAGATTCTTTTTTATGAATTCGAGGATTATTCGATGTTTCATTAAGACCCCGTTTGTTTGCTGGAAAGTGGTTTCCTTTTGGAAAGTGAATTCCGGGGAAAGTGAATTCCTGGAAAGTGAATTCCGATATTTGGCAGTGTTATGGAAAATGAATTGGAAAACACTTTCCAGTATTTGTTTGTGTTATGGAAAATGAATTGAAAAATAATTAATTAATAAATTAATTTTTTTTCAAGTTTATTAAAATAATAAGGAACAAATCTTACAAATTAAAAAGTTGAATGAGAATGAAATTGAAAAAAAATATAATTTCATAAATTATCTCAAATAAAATAAATAATAATCAAAATAATAGAGATCAAATCTAAAAAAAATTTAAAAAATGAAAGGTGAATAAATTAAAATAATAATAATTAACATTTCATAAATTATTTCAAATAAAATAAGTAACAATAAAAAAAATGAGGACCAAATTTGATAGATAAAAAATTTCAATAAAAAAATGATAAGAAAAAAGCAAATAGCAATTATAAAAATAAGGACCAAAATTAATATAAAAATTAAATTTTAAGAGATGGAATTGAAAAATAAATATTCAAAACAAATTATATATAGCAATCAAAAGTTTGAGGATCAAATTTGATATAATCAGCAAATAATGTCATTTCTAAATTTTTCACAACTTCCGGAAAGTATTTTCCTCCCAAATTTTCCGGAAAACACTTTCCTGAAAACCAAGCCAAATTTTTCTTTGACTGGAAAGTGTTTTCCGTTGACCAACTTTTCAGAAGGCAAACAAACACAAGAAAGTTTGGAAAGTGGTTTCCCGGAAAGTGAATTCCAGGAAACAAACGGGGCCTAAGTACTTTCTTGGAAAAAAAACAGATGATGATATTTAAAAAAATATTATAAATATATATATATATAGTAGATAATAAAAATTATGATTTTTTAAAGATAATTTAATGGCTCTTTATAACTCATAATTCTTATCTTTTGATGAATACGAGGGCTTGAAAATCATATCCCTCCTAAAACATTTCAAATCCCTTATATGCTAATAAGAAAAATATCTCTGAATTTTTTGTTCTTACAGTCTTATAACCATTAGTATATATCTAAAAGAGCTCGGGCGTTGTACTGTGGATTGGACTTATTTCGTCCATGCATCGCGCTAGTTCGTCCACCTCTTTTTTTTTTACACAGGTCTTCTTTATGTATTTTTTATGATGAAATTGACAAATAAAAAGTTTTAGCCAAGCGGTTGGCCGCGCGCTGCCAACACAGGCGCGCGCGAGTTCGAACCGCTCGGCCACCAATCTGATTTCCAGTTTCTTTTTTTTTTTTAGAACTGTTTTTTTTTTAAAAAAAAAGTTTTTTTTTTAAAGAACCGTTATTTTTTTTGTAAAAAAAAATTTCTTTAAAAAAAATTATTTTTTTTTATAACTGGTTGTTGTTTTTTCTTTTTACAAATCTGATTTTTTAAGAACTGTTTTTTTTTTTTAATGTTTTTTTATTAAAAACAAATGATTTTGTTTTTTTAACGGGTTGTTGTTTTTATTTTTTTACAAAAAACAATATTTTTTTTAATAACTAAATTTTTTTTTTAAAAAAAGGGTTTTTTTGTTAAAAAAACAAGTTTTTTTTTTAAATAACAGATTGTTTTTTTTTTAAGAACTTTTTTTTTTAAAAAAAAAGGGTTTTTTGTTAAAAAAAAATGTTTTTTTTTTAATAACTGATTAATTTTTTTTTTACAAATCTGTTTTTTTTTTTAAAGAACTTTTAAAAAAAATGTTAAAAAATGTTTTTTTTTTACTAGCTGGTTTTTTTTTTTTTTTTACAAAAAACAAGATTTTTTTTTTTTAATAACTGAGATGTCCAGGCCAACTTACGTGCACCACGACTAATCTCCGGATCCACTTTTTTTTGATTTTTTATTCCTATTTTGTTTTGTCACTTATACATTTTTTTTCTTAACCGAGGTGTCCGGATCAGCTTACACGCACCACGACGATTATTATTATTTTCTAGAATACCTAAAAGAGATCGCACTTCCAAAAACTGATGAATATATATATATTTTAAGGTGTTGATATGAAATAAATAGCAAAATATATAATTAGTCTAACATATTTATCAGAAAAAAAAAATCACAAATAGTTATTATCATTATTTTAAATGCACTAATATTAAATAAATAGCAAAATCTATAATTGGTGTAACATATTTATAAAGAAAAAAACTTACGAATAATTATTGTCATTATTTTCAATGTGTTATCTACAATAATTAGAAATTTCAACACCTAATAATATTTAAAAAAAATGAATGAAAAAACAACAATAAATATTATTAGATTTTAAAAAAATTATTTGACTTGAAAAATACATAAAAAAGAAAAAAGAGAATGATAAGCCCAACCATTACGAAACACCCAACCGCCAACGAATGCCCAATTGACTACAAAAAATAAAGTTATTCATCTCTAATTTATATCATCGATTGTATTTTTTCCATCAACCGATTATATAATTGTCAAAACAATTAAGACACACCAAATCATCAATCAATTGCAGTTTTGCAATATATGAATTAAATAAATCGACACAAAATAGCAATCAACCACAAATAATCCATCTCTGATAGATTTTAGCGGTTACAATTTTGCTATCAACTGGTTAAATCGTTCGTTGCTGTTAAAATAAACCCAATCATCAACAAGTTCGATACAAGAAAAAAAAATTCATATTTTATTCATTTTATTAATTAAAAATTTACGTCCACCAATTAAATAATTGTCAGAACAATCAAAACACGCCTACCAATTAATTAATTATAGTTTTTCAATATGCAAATTACATAAATCGATAAAATATCTACGTAAGTTCACCATTAATGAATTGGCTATAAAATACAATTCACTCATCTTTAATAAATTTTATCGATTATAATTTTGAGAGTTGTCAACTAAATTATTATCCGAGCACTTAAACTGATAACAACAACCAACTAATTCAATACAGACAAAAAAAATACAACAAAATTTAACGATTATAATTTGTTATCTACCAACTAAATAATTCTTTGTAGGCTAAATAATTAATCAGTTTGCTACATCAAAAAAGCCTAGCGCAACGCGCGACTATATTATGATATTTGTTAGGTATCAACGCCTGAAAATATATATAAAAAAATGAACTGAGTTTTTTTAAAATCTCAAATTAATTTAATCTAGGTGTTTTAAATACTTTTAATATAATAATATAAAAAATAAATCTTAAAAAATAAAATAAAAATCACTGTAAACTAAAAAAATATCATGTCACATGTATATAAAATAAATGCAAAAAAACACAAAAATGTAACCAAAGTTTTTTAACCAAAGTTTCCGTGACAACTTACGTACACCACAGCTAATTTTTGAATCCATTTTTTAAACATTTTTTCCACTGATTTTTCCCCACGTATATGTTTTTTTTATAATTGTAATGCTTGGAACAACTTCCACGCGCCGTGAATAATCCCCAAACCTATCTTTTTGGATTTTTTCTGTATTTTTTGCACTTATAATTTTTTCTTTTATAAACAGGGTGTCCGGGTCAGCTTACGGGAACTACTATTATTATTTCATAAAATAGCTAAAGGAGATTGCAATTTCAAACAGTAATAAACAATTATTTCAATTGTGATTTTCATTGTTCATTACCATTTCAAAAAAAATTCTTTTTTTTATATTTTTTACATAATTCTTATTTCTGTCCATATATATACATGCTCTCCAATTAAAAAATATACGAACCACTTCCCATTTCGATGGCACTATTCCTTTTAGGCTGAGGAAAAATTTATTTGTTACATATTTTATCTATTTTAATGTTACTAATTAAATATTTAAACAACTAATTACAACATGTAAAAAATCAATTAGTTTTCTACATGAAAAAAACCCTAGTGCAATGCGCGGGCAAGCATACTAATTATACCACGCAAAAAACTCATTCCTAACATATTTTTATCTGTTGCAAGTTTAGTAATTTAAACATTGACATAACTAATTATAGCACGCAAAAAATATAAGTTTCTTTCTCGAAAAAAAAATTACAATATTTTTATTTATAATGTGTCAAATTAAATATTACTGGGAAAAATATGCAACTCATAAAAAAAAATTTTACCTACATTATCTACGATTAAGAAATATACAACCCACTTTGCATTTCGATTATAAAGATTTTATCAATTATAATTTTACTAATTAAATATTAAAATAGCAAAATACAATACATATAAAAACAATCAATTTTTTACATAGATAAAAAAGCCCCGGCGCAACGCGCGGGCATTAAGCTAGTAGTTACTAATTTGATTGGTTGACTCAAGTGTGTTTTTGTGTTATTTTTTTTCATTTTAAAAAATTTACCATTCAACATTAACTAGTTGGGCATTAGGTTTCATAATTTATTTTATTTATTTTTTACATGGTTATTTTAATTTTATGATCCATATTTGGTAGGTTAAACCGAGTTGACTTGAGTTGATTTTTAGTTGAATTATATTTTAAATTTCCTTATTCAATGTTGAGTTGATTGAGAATTAAGTTTAATATTTTATCATTTACTCTCTAGCAGGATTTGACAAGTTAATCGAGATTGTTTCAGGTTGATCTTATATGTTGTTGTTCTATTTTTTCAAAAAAATATGTCTTCTTGATTTTTTAAAGTCGAATTGTATTTTTATCGGTCGTTCAGATTGTCTTTGAAAATTTGTAAAGTTCAGTAGGTGACATAAGACCAATCCCTTTGATTTTTTTTCTTAAAAAACACATAAACAACACATGTTTTTTTTTCATGTTTGAAAAAATAACATGGTATTCAACATGATGCATGGAGTAATTTAGTTATAAAAAAACAAGATGAGCCTTTTTTTATCGTGGACCTAGACACAAAGAATAATAGACTAAAACAGTGTAACTATGATCCTGTCATTACCATAAAAATTGATCAAGCCTCTAATTAAGGGTAAAGATGTCCTTTGCATGGGGTGCATTCATCATTGCAAATTGACCGAAGATAAAATGATCCCTGCATGTTTGTTTGTCATGGTGAAATGACTATTTTGCCTTAGAAAAATATTTGGACCGGGTTTATTTTTGTCTTTTTTAAAAATAAATTATGGAATTACGATGATGTATTTAGAAGAGAAAAAAACATATATGCATAGAGGGGCTTCTTTATCTTCCCATTTTTTAAAATAGTAAAACAATGTAATTAACCTTGCTATTAAAAAAAACATTTATTTGTGAGTCTGGTCTTTTTTTAATTTTTTTATTGTTATTTTTATGTTAAGTGTGAAGCGACTTTGTAATTTTATATTTTTAAATACTATTAAAAAAATTGATGACATGTGCAACACACATTTCAATGTGTCATCACCTTTGCAGCATTCAAATGGCACGTAAGAGGCCGTGCTATGGGCAAAGTCTCACTTTCGCTACAATGTTAGGAGTGATGTGTCATTCTCTTTCTAGCAGTGTGGCTCGTGCTCACAGAGAATGTCTGGTTAAGTTGTGGTGAAAATGTTTTCTTTGCTATCTCTTATTTTCTTAAGAAGCATGCTTAAACTTCCAAAAAAACAATCATGTCTTCCTATTTGTAATCTTATTGATCTTGGTCCCTCTTCTTTTATTTAATGTTTATTTGGTTTTTCATGTTTGAATGTTTTTGAGTTTCATTGGCATTTTATTTAATTTGATTTTTTTATCCGATTTGATCCCTCTAGTTTTATTTGTTTATTTAATAAAAAAGAAATTAAAAAATATCAATTTTAATTCTCAACAAACATAACATAAAAGATAAAATTAAAAAATATAATCAAAGAAAAAACAAAATATTATGGACCGATACAAGACCACATAAGATGATGAACAACGAAATCACCATTTTTTAATGTAATATGCTTTTTATCAAATTTTAAAAAATATCATTAGCTACGCGAGAATAAATTTCTTACCAACTATTATCTTAACGGAAAATAAATTACTTTTTTTCATTGCAATGAGTTTGTAGCTCATGTTTGTATTTTATGTTTTGTGATTTTTTTTATATTGTTTTAATATATTGATATTAAAAACAAGTTTTTTAAAATAAAAAAGTATTTTAATACATCATTAAACGATTAAAATAACATTGCTAGTAATAAAACAGCTCCTGTTCCGATAACGAATACTCACAATTGTAGAATAAAAAAAAAATCTAATTTTATTTTAAATTATATATATATATATATTTAGAGGGTGTTTGGGAGAGCTGTTGCTGTAGCTTTTCATAGCTTTTCAAAAAGCTTTTCATGCCGAAATACATCTAAATGATATTTTTTTATTTTTTAAAAATTATTTTTGACATCAGCACATCAAAATGATCTAAAAATACCAAAACATATTCATTTAAAATAAAATAAAAAAATAAAAAAGATCAAAAGCTGCGGCACGGCTTGAAAAAGCCGTGCCAAACAGCTTCTAAATATATTAATATTAAAATAAAATTTTAAAAATAAAAAATATTTTAATATATTATTAAACGATTAAAAAAACATTGCTTGTAATAAAACAGCTTCTGGTACGATAACGAAGACTCACCCAGCTCTATTGTAGAATGCAAGTTTCACGCAATTCACAAGAGCTTGGAATTTTTTAGCAGTAGCAACAGTCAAAGCACTAACCAACGTATCAAGCAACCAAAAAAACAATCTCGAGAGAGAGATACAAATGGATTTACCGGAGCTATGGGCAATCTTCGGTCCTGCAGTCGCTGGCGCGGTATTTGGGACGGGATGGTGGTTTTGGATCGACGCCGTCGTTTGTAGCTCCGTTACAGTCTCTTTCCTTCACTACCTCCCTGGTCATCACTCCTCTTTAATTTTCTCTTTCCCTCTCTCAATTTCACGATATAATTATGTATGTGGTTGTTTTCGGATTGATTGATTTTTTAGGGGTTTTGCAACTGTAGGCATATTTGCATCTATTGCAGCTCTGATGTTTAATTGTGTTAGAAAAGACGATATTGATTACTCTCCTTACGAGGAAGGCGAGTGGAGGTCTGCATTTCTCATCTTTCCCTCTTTCTTTCCTTTTTCCCCTCCATTGCTTACGATGTTATTTTAATCCTTCAATTTTCTGTTACAAACCCCTTTAAGAAACAATAAAAAAAGTCAAATAAGTCAAATTTGGGTTGCATTATTATCTGCTTAGCAACTATATTTATTACCGATTCTGACAATGATCTTGAAGCTATGGTTTTGATATAAAAAAGCGCCACCATCTTAGAGTTGATTTTAGTGTGCGACTGTGCACATGTTTTCTCCAGTGTGTATTTTGTCAAATCTGCTGCTATGCTCAGTGATTTTCAGCCAATCGTCTGCCAATAGATGGGCATTACAATCTTGATGATGATTGTATTGTTTTCTCTTCATGTTTCTGCATTTACTTCACCCTTTTGATCCTGGCTTTGTTTGGCGCTGTTGTAATCTTGGTACATGATTGCTAAATGGGATCTTTACCATGCAATTGAATACTTAAAATTGTTATGAGCTGTTCTACATTGATGTTCTTATACACACGTATGAACCTGAGAAACAGCTGTTCTCATGTACAGGAGATGTACCGGTTTATGTTTGATTTTGATGTCATTTTCTCTGGAGCATAAGTGTTAAAACTCTTGTTTTTCCTTCCTTTCGGAGTGCTGTCCTCAATGGAATTGACTTTGATTATGTTAAAATGATTTGAAACCTTTGATGACATAGCTCTATTAATTTGTTATGTCTATTCTTTTATATTAAAAGATTTGGATTGGAAACTGAGACTTTCTTCCCTCCATCTCTGTTTGAAATAATTTAGAAACCCCCCGGGCAATTGCCACATTAGTTTTATTATGTGGCCTCTAGATGAATTTGTTTGATTGTTCACTTGGCTTTTGGGCTCAGTGTTTGCTAATGCTTCTCTTAATTGCAGGTTGAAGCTTTGGCTTTTCTTTGCATACGTTGTCTCCTTTGTCTCTTTAGCAGCATCAGTGGGTTTGTTGATTCAAGATTCATTGGTCAAAACAGGGCCTTCAGTGTGGACAGGAACTGCTGGTGTTTTGCAGTGTGTGTTTGTGCTGATAAGGTAAATGGTTTGCTCTGTGAGTCTCTCGTCTGTTGCATACTGTTAGGTCATGATGTTAGTGCCTTTTTTCTGCCATGAACTGCTTATCCTTTGCCTTTGTTTTGTAGAAGTGACTAAAGAATTTCCTGAGTTATTCAGGTTTCTAGTCTGGTCATCTTTGGATGATCTTGTTAGTGTTCATTTTTTTATTCCTATAATTACTTCTCCTAGCTGTTCTCATGTACAGGAGATGTGCAATTTTGGTATTTAGATGATAGTTCCATGCATATCAATTTGAGCTATGAAAAAGTTGTTGTCACTTGGATCTGCTGGTCCACATCTCTCTCACATTAACAGTTTCATGCAGGAGATTCAAATGGGCATAATAATGTATGGATTCACATGCGCAGTCATGTCCATTTTAGAGATGTTATTTCACAGTCTGAACCAATCTAGATGTACCATTTACTCCTCTTTCTCATTGCTTAAATGACATCCCGATTCTTTCTTGTTTCCTGCAGTGGGCTAATTTATTGGACTTCACATTCTGAATGAGTTGTGTTGATAAGTACATTTACCAGTTTGGAGCTTGGAATCATGACAGAGTGAGGTGGCAGTGCATGTACCATTACTTGTTTAAACCCATGGGACAGAACATTCTTCTACGTTGTGTAGATGTTTATCCTGTGCCAACAATATTGAGCATAAAATTTGAAATCTCATAAACTCTGGTGTTTCTTCAATGACCTTGTGCAGAAGCCAGATGCAATTGTTTTCAGGTGGTTCACACAATTAGTCTCAGATTTGTCGCAGAATGCTCAAAAAACCACGTCCTCTCTCAATTTGCCATGGATCTCATGCTGTTCTTCTTGACTTGTTCTCCCCTTTTGTAACCCGTCATTTTTCTTTTCAGCGTGGCCTTTTCCTTAAAAAACTTAACCGGGTGGTTTTTTTACAACCGCTCATCCACATTAATGATTTTTTAGCTACAGTAAAATTACTTCTTTGGCCTTTTTTTTCATTTTTTTTCCCACAACAATTACAAAGAACTTAAAGTAGCTCGGTGGTAAACTGTTCATCGTGACTCAAAACCACTGTGGACTAACAATTTGCTCCGATGCTTCGCGCGTGCATGTGCTTTTTTTTTTCCTTGGATGAGCAGTGTATTAATGAAATTGTCCCTCGAAAAGGACAAAAAACGGTGCCTGGGTTGAGGGGCTTCACGGTAATTGCACATTTTTGGTCTGGGCCGGTTCGGTTCATCCGGCCAATTTTTTTATTTTTTAATATTTCATATAACAGTGAAATAACCGTTTTATCCCTCGAAAAGGACAAAAATCATGCCTTGGAGAGAGGGGCGTTCCGATAATTAGCCAATTTTTTATTCTTTTATACGCCGGTTTACTGTTGGCGCGTCACTGGACGTGCTATCCGTTTTCGCTCTCACACGTGTTTCGGATGGCGTGTGCGACTTGCTTCAGCGTCCAAAAATGCCCAATCAGCATCTAGAATGATTTTCAGGCATTTTTTCTTCCAGCTGGTGCGGCACGTGTGGCTATATGGTGTCCGGAGACGTGTCAATGGTCGTTTGAATTCCCCCCCATTTCTCTCTTTTGCCTGCACAAGCTGACATCACCGCAAATGTTTTTTTTGTCAAATGCATAATTACTCCTCCATTACTTGTCACACTTGGATTTCCTTTACTGCACCCATCGATATTGAGCTTAATCCAATCGTTTGCGGGATAAGTCCAGCCAACCTGTTGAGCTGCATTACTGTGATTTGCCCTTCCATTACCACTCATTTGAATAATATTATTATCTCGAACCATTCTTTTATAGCTAGAATAGTCTCATACCATTTATTTCGATTAGAGCCAAAAGTTCTATTGTATCTCTCTCCTTCCATATATACCATAATGCTATATTGAATTTTAGTGGTCAATCCATATTGTATGCTGCTCTATTTCTGATAGACAAGTTTAATATCAACCATGCATACTAATTTTGGCTTAAGAAAAGCTCCCTCTCATCTACCTTGTCAAGGACATCCCAAATCTAATGGGCTTTAGGACAATTACGCAATGCATGGGCTAACGTTTTCACTTCAGTGAAGCAATGACTACAACATCGATTATATGATAGTCATCTTCTCCATGGCACCTTATTTAATTTGATTTGAACCCGAGTTGAGCAAAGAATGAGGTCAATATATTTCAAGATTGATCTACTAAATTAGGTTTAAGGATATAATTAAAAAGTTCCATGCTATCCAAATATTCTCTTTTTTACATTTTAAATTTTTTTTGGTCCGACCCACTTTACATCACATGCCAACCATCTAGCTTGATTTAGAGATTACGAGGAAATGTTTTGCTGAGTATTATTAATTTTATTTTTCTGCTGGGAACATGCAGGCAATAACTGAAACGTTCATAAGAATCGTGGTAGGCTTCGCAGGACACTGAAAATGCTAGTTACTAGAAAATCTTTTATAATTTAACAAGGCAACATGCCTGCAGAAATAATCTCAACCATTCATTTAATTAATTGATACTGTAGATGGCTACTCAGGGCTGTTTGAGACAGCTATTGCTGTAGTTTTTCAAAGTACTTTTCGTACTGAAATATATCAAAATGATATTTTTTTATTTTTTAAAAATCATTTTTGACATCAGCATATCAAAATGATCTAAAAACACCAAAACATATTCATTTAAAATGGAAAAAAAAATTAATTTTTTTGAAAACACAATTTCAAAAGCTGTCCCAAACAACTTCTCAATTACAAATTTAGGCACGCAATTTTGGTGGTGATTAGGGATTGCTTAAAATCTGGCCTGACTTTAAAGATTCGTTATAATTTAATTTGGGATTTAATTAAGAAAGCAATGAAATTGCCTGTGCTTTGACTGGGAGCAAGCAATTTTGGTCATTAACTCCAGGCCAGAAAGATTTTCTTGAATTTGAAGAAATCAATGGCTAGCCAACCACATTATAAATCTCGCCGTATGTATAAGCACACGATGAAGGAAACATAAAGTCTCAAAACCAAGCAGCTACAGGAAAATAGGAGACAAGCAAATAGGAAATCTCTGCTCAGACGGCATAAAGAAATAAGAATCTTCACCACAACAGAAATATTGACCTGTTTATGTTCTTCAATTCCCTGTTTGACATCTAGACAGAATATTTGCTCTAAACATCTTGGTCGTGTAAATATAGACAGTTAGGTCTCCATGGAGTCCCTACCGTGTAGAGCAATCTTTCTAGTGGCAACAACATTGCTGGTGCTTTTGCAGATTCCGTTTACCAGTGAGCTTCATCTTAATTTGTTGTTTTCTTTTTTAATTGTTCCTGAATAGCACGTGTAAGACTCGAGCTCCAAGCCCTACTTCATTTTCACGTTCTGAAAGACCAAGAACACACATTTCGTGAGCAAATGAGACTAGATCAAACCGAGAACAATGTCCCATAGAAGAGGTGGCCCAGAAATTTAGAAATAGAACAGGAAAAAAACATGCTTCTTTTCCTTAATTTCTCATGCATGCACCAAGAACAACTTGAGTAAAACTATCATTCTCAAGCCCTGTTCATCTTAGCCATTTCTCTATATTTGAGCCCTGGAGTTAAAATGCTAATTTTTAATGATCATTGCAGGTGCAATTGGTAAAAACTATGGACTTAATGGAGACAATCTTCCAGCCCCACCAGCAGTTGTAGACCTTTATGGCCGATGCAACATTCCATCTATTCGGCTCTTCGAACCCAGACCAGAAGTGCTTCGAGCATTGAGAGGGAAGCCATTACAAGTTATTCTGGGTACAAGAAAACGAGGACAGACACAGCCTCGCAACAACCCTCGATGCAGCTAATTCATGGGTCGCTGATAATATTGTCCCCTACCGATCTGATGTTAACTTCACGTATATTACAGTGGGCAACGAGGCGATTCCAGGAGCAATGTCACAATATATCGCCCAGGCCATTGCTAACATGTATGATGCACTTGCTGAAGCCGCCATTACTTATATTAAAGTCTCAACTGTTATTACGGGAAGCTCACTTTCAATCTCTTACCCTCCTTCAGCCGGGGCTTTCACTGATGAAGCAGCTGCTGCTATAAGTAGCATCGCATCTATTTTGCTGAACCACGGAGCATCCCTCATGCTCAACGTGTACCCTTATTTTGCCTATGCCGCGGACACAGATAGTATCTCGTTGGACTACGCCTTACTCCGGCCAGGGGCTCCATCGGCCGGCGATCAAAACCTTGTGTATGACAATATCTTCGATGCCATGGTTGATGCATTTTATGCAGCATTGGAGAAGATTAACCAGCCTGGTCTTACAGTTATTGTATCCGAGAGTGGCTGGCCTTCTGCTGGAAATGAGCCGATCACAAGTCCAGAAAATGCACAAACATATAACAGAAACTTGTTGAATCATGTGCAGGAAGGAAGAGGCACTCCGCGGCGTCCAGGCCAACCTCTTGACGTCTACTTTTTTGAAATTTTCAATGAGGATCTAAATCAGGCTGGGATTGAGCCGCACTGGGGTTTCTTCTATCCAAACATGCAGCCTGTCTATTCATTTTGGCAATGCTCGTGAACGTAACCACTGCTCAAATTTTATAGTAATATTACGTTCTCGATTTATTTTTATCTCCAAAATATTTTTTATGATTAATTATGTACCATGGAAAGTTTTATTCCGGCTGCCAATAAGGATTGTAAAAAGGTAGAATTTAAACCCCATGCTAAATTTCTTATAACCTGTGCCTAAAATATTGACATGATTTGCTCGAAATGAGATGAGAACACAAAAAAAACTAGGTATAAAAACATCAACTAAACTGAAAATGATACCTTTAGGTTTTTTCTCTTTCCGTAAAATTGGCAATAACACCAGCGTAAGCTTTTCTTTGTAGAATCAAACCCTTTAGCGAAGAAAAGGTAAAAAAGACAGGAATACCCGCAAACGATGTAGCAATTTCTCCCCGTCAAAACACCCTCTATCCTTCCCCTTCTCCCAAACCAGACAACCTCAACACCTTAAAAAATTACCCTATAATGGGAACGCGGGATTGGGGCATCTGTAACTTATTGCACTATTTTGCAAAATGCAGAGTTCCAACCAAAAATTCACCCCCTTCTTCCATTCGCAACTTACCAGCCTTCTTAAAAATAAAAATAAAAAAAATAGAAACTAGCCACCTGCATCAAAAATCGGAATCTCTTGGGTCTGCTATTTCAGAGATCAGCATTATGCATCTGATCCAGAGTCAGATGAGCTGGGTGCAAAGGAAGCTTCGCCCAAAGTCGCTGCGTGGCACTCATTCAGCTTTTGCAGCATACCTCCACACACTTTCAAGGATGGCTTCTTTGCAATATACTGCCAAGTGAAATCACGAAAATCAGTACAACGGCATTTTACAAGTTGGTAACAATATATTACTGTTTCAGCATTCAGCTGGTGAAACAGATGATAATAACTTTAGTTGAATGAAAAACTGGGGAGACAGCTTGAAGCAGGCTGCAACCAAATTTTAGCACAAACTTTTGCCCCAAAAAGGAAATCATGAGATTTTTAAACTTCTTAGAACCCAAGTGAAATGGGCCACACCTGGGTAGTGACTTCCCAATGAATGAACAAGAAAAAAGCTAATGGTATTTACCTCTTGCAAGAAGGCATTGATCTCTTCCTCTGTGAGTCCTTCATCCTCCCCTGAATTTTCCTCCCACCCAAGAGAGCGAAGGAAAGAAACCTCTTCCTCAGAAAATCTTTGAACCTCTTCTAAGGTCCCACCATTGCTAGTCAGTTCAGCACCATTCTGAACAGCTTGAGGACTTGCGGGAGCACTAACAACTTCCTTATTTACTTCACAAGATTTCTCACTGTTTGGAGACAAAACAACAGATGCTGAATCCGCAACTGAAGAAGTGTTCATAGCAGTTTTCTTCTTCAGGTCATTGAAGAAATTATTCCTGCTCTGGGTTCTCTTTTCCCCACCAAATCCTGAATTTAAATTCAAGCTAGTCAGCTTGCGCTCCCCTGAAGAAAGCTTTGGGTTGTTTGGACTCCTCAGAGGCGGAGGTGGAACTGAAGGAGCAGCAGGTTGACTATTTGCAGTTCTGCTGGGAGTATTTGGACTAGCAACATCCTCTGGAGAAAGAGAGACACCATTTTCCCATCCCGGTTTGAGAACAAATAGCTTCCCAGATGTCTTTGTTGCATCAGATTTGACATGTACCCCTACAGAAGGTTGATTAGCAGGGTGCAATGAAGGCTGCTGTTGTGAGCTCTTGGCAGCCATATTCATCTCACCAGGTCTGATTCCTGTTTTAGGCTTCGATTTATCAGATGAACTGAGAACCTGAAAAAAGAAAATTAGCTAGCGGTTACATGATATTTTGGTTTAAAAAAAGTGAGGAAGAATTGAGGCCTGCAGTGATCCCACATGTCAAAGAGCCAGTGTATGCATGTGTCATGCACTAAATTATTGATATCTGGGACAGCTAGCTAATACCATGCAAATTCATACATTGACATTCTTGACACAGTAAGAGATAACTCAGTCACGACCTGAATCACAAAACACAAAGCACAAAAGGAACCTGTAACATTCAAGAGTCAAAATAACCAAACAAGAGAAAGAGGCTAACTACACTAAACAAGAAACTATTGTCTCTAGAAAGAAGCTGTTTGGCACGGCTTTTTCAAGCCGTGCCGCAGCTTTTTATTATTTTTTTATTTTATTTTAAATGAATATATTTTGGTGTTTTTAGATCATTTTGATGTGCTGATGTCAAAAATAATTTTTAAAAAATAAAAAAACATCATTTAAATGTATTTCGGCACGAAAAGCTTTTTGAAAAGCTATGAAAAGCTACAGCAACAGCTCTCCCAAACACCCTCAAAATGGTTCAACACGGACAAAATGTACACACTTTCACAAGATCTATTTGTGAATAAAAACTTGTGTTATCCTCAAAACATCATTCTGCAGTCCATGCATCAATATATATAAACCCCTTCTGATATTTGAAATTTAAAATAACCTAAGCATCAATGCAGAAAGACAAAAGAATTGAAGTTTCGCAAAAGACACAAAAGTGAGAATGTGCTTCAAGCTTTACCAGTCAAAAACACACACAAAAGGAAAAGAAGTTGAAATAGAAAAGAAGGAAATTGATTGAGCCTATCTAATACTTGATCCTTTACATCTAGTGGTATATTAAGGGGTCTGAAATAAATAAATTTAACAATGCAGATCAAGATGAGCTAACCATAAGAAATGCAAGCTCATGAAACTTTTCCTGGTTGTTGTTCACTTTATCGATTAAAATAAAAAATCAGGTGTACACTACAAGTAAGATTCCCACACTATTCTAAGCAAATCATACCACCCACATAGCTGAGACACAGAGGTGCACTAGAGGCCCAAACTTTCAACATTCTCCACTACAAAAGAAAAAACATAATTTGAAATACCCCATGACGGTATGATCATAAAACAGAAAACACAAGTATTAAGATCCATAACAGAACATCAAGCTAGCAAACTTCATTTACTCATGAAATCCCGCAGGACCTTTGAACATGGATGTATGTGGAGCAGAATGGAGCATGCATGCATGCACTCATTGCCTATATAGATGAGATAGATTTTCAATGGAGAAGAGAGCAACACAAAATAGTCTCAGAATCAAAAGGATAATCTGGTAATCAATGACACATTCCATTAATAACATTATCATCATTCCCTGATCAGAATCAGGAACTGTAGCCATAAATCAACTAATCCAACTAATATGCTGTCAAAAGCAATAGTATCAGTGGGTTTGATAAAAAATAGGTTCATGAGTGGGTGAAATTCTCAAATTAATTACAGAGCAAAATTGGACTAAATTCCTGGCAAAAGGACAAACATCGAAAGCTCCGGATGAAGAATGAAGCCTATATCATACAAATGCTGATCAGCTTATACTATTCAATGCAAATCAGCTTGCAACATACAAGACGTTAGCAACAGGATACATCAGCAGATAAAAGGTAAAGCATATGCTTTGATGATTTATTGGTGGCCAGCACATCAAAACTACCGAATGGTACAGCTATAAAACAAGCTCACATAAATTCAGATGTGGCTCTCTTACCAAATTCTTAGGCATAGAGGGAGTCACAGGAATTAACTGCCTTGATTGCTTAATAGCCAATTCCTCAAGCCTTTGTGTCTGGACAGACAACTGCAAGATTGAAATAAATACCTCATTACACAAACTATGGTCTATAGTTATGAGTGATGAAATAGAAGGCAGGGCTTAAGAACCTTTCTCAATTACCTGTGGCGCAGTGCGAGTTCTTAATGGAGCCTGAGTCAATGCTTCAGCCATATTGAGACCAGGCATTCCACTCGAAGTCCCAGATGAAGAAGCAGCAACAGTCTGTGTAGCAGATGAAGAGCCTGTACTGCTGTTTCCAATAATAGTGGGCACCTCTACCAGAGCTGACGTCCATCCCTCTCCACCAATCAAAGCAGAACTACCAACAGGCAAATTCTGAACACTTGAGCTTAAACCAGGAGACGAAACTCTTGCTATATCAGGCACTCCTTCCCTGTCTTCATTTCCAAGTGAGGGAAAATCCTTTTCAAATACTGCCTTCTGACTACTACCACCAAAACTACCCCCAGAAACCAAACCATTTCCATTGGCGTGATTGCTGCTACTCCCATTTTTTAATTCAGATGCAGCTCTGCGCAGTATCACCTCACCATGTTTCCTTATTACCATTGAATGGGAATGGCGCAGGGTGTCCTTGTCAGTCCTACTGGTCAATATGCTTCCCAGGGGATCAGAAGAGTCCCTGTCCCAATGGTCCCCAAAACTTGATCTCTCTTTGTCCCTTTCTCGGTCCTTATCCCGGTGACTTCTACTAAAACTACTGTAAGGATGCTTTGCAGACCCATTGATAGAACTTCTCCGTGAATTAGATGAAGATGTCCGATCCAGAAAAGCAGAGCGAGAGGAATCAAAATCATTTATGCTCTTAAAACTCCTATTTCTGGTGTGATTTCCCAATGAAGAGACATCTATCCAACAAATCAACCAATGAACATCCGTAACAAAATCTAACAATTAATGCAAGCCACTTAACATGACCAAACACAAAAAGAACAGAAACAAAACCACATGCAATCTATAAAAACACAACTTAAAAAGTTGGAAAATAGCAAAGTACCTGAGTGAGAAGAAGACGATGCAAAGTGGTGGGCTGAACTGCCAGCCCCAGAAACACTGCCTTGACTTCTTAACCATTCTGGTACTAACGAGGGTTCACTTCTTTCCATAAGTACGAGCACTTAACATCATCAGATCCTTCAAGGAAAAAAAAAACACTCCTCACTCAATCTTCTTCACCCCCTCCTATGAGAGCTATTATCCAACACAAAACCACTACACCGTGTAGCCCATAACCCTACTTTTCTCTCCTAATATACACGCCAATACCCTTCCAATGATTAAACAATCACCAAATAACCAGCTCTCGAATTATCTATCCTGTACAGCTTTTCCACCACAAATTAACCAAAAGCAAAAGGATTTTGAAATGACACCAAGTTTTCCCTCTCTTTTCTACACTTCCATCTTCAATTAAAAGATGGGTTTGCAGATATATATCCCTAATATCACCACAAACTCAACAGGCCCTCATATTTAACAAGAATCCCAATTCAACAAAACGTCCAAGGCAACATCCAAAGTAAACCCACAATTTTAAACCAAGAGGTCACTCCCATAAACCAGTTGAAATTCAACGACAACCCCGGCAAACTAAAGAAGGCAAAAGACAATTGAAAACCCTAGTTCATGCACTAGTATATCTCTAAAAGCGTAACTGCCGTGCCCTGGGGTTTGTAACATGAACAAATTGAACAAGAATTGTAGAGAGCGGAATAACACACAAGGTCAGAGAGATAATAGAGAGAAGCACTAACCCTAGCAAAAGGAAAAGTCTCTATCTCTACAGCCTAAAACGCAACCGTTTCAATAACCGCTCCGCGAAAATTAATTTGCGTTTATCTTGTATTTTTATCTCCCAGAAATCTTTGAGAGAGAGAGGGAGTCTCAGTGTTATATAGAGAGAAAACAGAGACAGAAGATAATTCTTTCTGTTATTGTTATAGAGGAGAAGGAGATTTCAGTGTTAATGCGAGGGGGATGTTGGGCTTTCTGCTATTTCTGTTGTTGCTGGGAGAGAAAACTAGGGTTTTGTTTTGGAGAGGGGAATGGAGAGAGGCGTGATTTCTGTTAGTTTTGGATACTGAGAGAATGAAACGTATGAAGAACAGCTTCTTCTCCTCTCTTCTTTCTTATTTTTTATTTTTATTTTTGTTGCTGTTGTTGTAATTTCGATTTATAAAATTAAATCAAATTTTTATTTGTTTCCTTATGGGCCTCGTCCGAATATCACAATGTATGGTAAATTTACTTGGACTTTCTGGGATTGGACCAATTAAGGTCTGTTGTTATTTCTGAAGATTTATGTTTTCTATTATTATTAATAATAAGAGTTTGCAGGTCAATTTGTGGCCAACTCAACTAAAAATATAGAAAATTTATCTTTTTTTTTATACTTGAAAAGGACAGGGGAGATTATCATTTACTTTGATTTTTTCTTCTCTGAGCAGAATAAATTGCTGTTTCATTTATCATAATATAATTCTTATCTACACACACAAAAAAAAATCCAATACAATAATCCAGGCAGTCTTGATAACTAAACTCTTGACTGGTATGGTGTTAGGTCCATTACGTGTTTGGCTTAATTATAAGATAATTTGATTAATAAAAATTGTGTAATTTTGTTTTTCCGGTGTTGAAATGGAAGATCACACAGCGACTACTTTCCTGGAGATAATGATGTCTGGTGACTAGAAAGTTCTATCTGATTATTGCATGTTTATGATTTGATGTTCTCGATTGGCAGAATAGAATTCATCTACGGATAATCGAAGAGGGCGTCTGTCTAATAAAAGTTAAAACCATAGTGGTGTGTATTAATTAATTAATTAATTAATTATCATCATCATAAAAAAAATCCCGGTGTGTGGATTGTAAAAGTGTCTAATTATGGCCCTGGAGTTGTCCGAGTGGATGAGTGGTTTAAGAAGAGTGTTGTGTGTTTTGACAAAAAAAATTTGTCAATTCTCTCGGGTGTGGCTTAACAGCCACCGTGTTTTGTTCTAAGGAGCCCTATCAAACTTTAAAGGGAATTTGAGAGGAGATGTGAGGGGGAGGGATCAACGATTTTTGTTTCTTTCGGTGCTCGTTTGGTAAGCATTGATGAAATACTTTAGAGAAATTGTTTTAAATTAATTATTTTTAGATTATTTTGATATAATAATATCAAGATAAATAATATATATTAATATATTTTTAGATAAAAAATTATTTAAAAAAACAAATATATCTATTTTTTTATGTGAGTAAACTTCACTCCTGTAAAGCATATTTTGTTGGTTCAGATGAACGAATAAACTCCAATTATCTCAGATTTTTATAAAAAATAAACATGTTGACTCAAACTCAAAATTAATTATACAGATTATAAAATCTCTGTCATCACTCACGATACTCGGTGCAGCTATAACTATACTCTAAGCATGAAAAATTAAAAGCATAAAAAAAGAAATGGTTGAGAGTGGCCAACAATCTTGTCAATGGAGTTTTTTTTTCCTGCTTGGGTTATGGTTTATTGGATACCATTATTATTGACTGCATTTTCTTTGTTTAATGTCAAGTTGGGTGTAGATTGGAGAGAAAAGGCCTGTTGCCCTGTCAAAGATTGTTATTCTTATGTTTTCCTTAGTTTGGTTCGGTCTTCATGCCTAGTTGAAATCATATCCAATCCCATGCTCGTTCGGGTCGTTCTCGTGTCATTTCTCCCTCGTAAGGTTTCCAGAAGCTAAAAGTATCCACCGCCATTACTATGATAATCAAGGCTAACCCTGCAATGGGGTGTTTGTAAAGCATTTTAAAAATAATTTATTCTCATTTTAAATGAAAATAATTGTAGTATTTTTAAATTATTTTGATGTACTGATATTAAATTATTTTAAAAAATATTTTAAAAAAATATCAACAACTATGTTACCAAATACTCTCGATTCCTCGCACCTATTTTAAAATGCTGTACACTTGATTTAGTTGACCGGTCTTCTCTGGGTCATTTTTTATTAGTCTTATTTGATTTTGGGTTTTGCATTTTTATATGTTTTTTTTTTGTCGTGGTGGTTCCTAGCTATATATTTGTGAGCTCAATTTGTTTTTTTTAAACAGTATACCATGAATTATTATTTTTGCTTTATAGATCAACTAACATGCAGTTTTTATGGCCTTATATTTGAAGCCTTGGTGGTTGTAATGGGCAGCCTGTTCTCCAGCAATCGATAGATGCTGCTGTTCATCAATTAAAATTCATTGGCATTTTTTTTTTGTTGCCTTCTATCATTTTTCCTTTGCAATTTCCATTTGATTCTTCACTTGATTTCTTGTTTTTTCTATCGTTTTTGTTTTAATCTAGTCTTTATGTTTGGGATTGTTTAATGAACTTCATGATCCTCCTTGAACCACGAATTGAAATCACATGTCGTTTTTTATTTTCATTCTATTTCCAGATTTGATTGATCTTTTTCTTCTATATACTGGGGTCTTTTTTTAGGCAGGTTCGCTCCTGTCTTCTTTTATGTCTGTTGCCATTCATACTTCTTCGGGCTGGCTCTGCCATCTCCCCTTCCTTGATTTGTTTTTTTTATTTTTTTACTTTTCATTGTTATTGTTATAGAATAATATAAATAATATCATGGAATCTCACCTGATAGCTTTGGCTTTTTAGGTGGGATGATTCTTTGAAATGATATCAGAGTTTTGTTAATCTAACGGTCACGAGTTTGAATCTCAATACCCTCATTCTATTTAGTAAAAATTAAGTATAAGATAATGTGAATCTGTTTGCAAGGTTCAAGCCAAAAAGATTTCACTTGATAGCGTGTGTTAAGAAATAATATAGATCATATATTGGGATCTCATCTGTTAACTTAAATTTTTAAGTGAAATGGTTCCTTGATAATTACCTGTCTTGTTTTAAAGAGGATTATGATGCTTGAAAAAAGCATGAGAAATGACATTCTTTTCTGCTACAAGTTTAAACATCTCATCCATTTCTCAACTTGTTTTAGCATTATCTTGAAGATACTTGATGTTTTTTCTATAGTTTTTGATCATTGGATAATAATATAGTTTGTATTTTTTAACCTTGCCAAATAATTCAAGTTTCTAGGTAAGATAATTATTTGATACAGTACAGGAATCTTTATGAACAAGCGAATATGAGTTTTAATCTCACCATTCTATTTGATAAAAAATAAACATGATTATCATATTAATTCTATTTGATAAAAAATAAGCATGATATTTTATCTAATAATTTAAACTTTTAGATCAGATAATTAACTGATAGAAGTCAGAGATTTTTTACAAAATTATGAGTTTATATCTCAACATTCTTCTTTTATATGATAATAATCAAATACATTATCTTATCTAATAGTTTTTGAGTGAGATACTAACATTGTCAGATAATAATATAAATCATATTCTGGGATTTTACTTAATAATTTAAGTTTTCAGGTGGGATGATTTTTTGACATGGTATCAGAATCTTGTTGACCTAGTGGTCACGAGTTCGAATCTCACCACTTTCATTTATTTGATAAAAATCAAACAAAAAATAATATAGATCTGTGCAAGTTTCAAACTCAAAAGACTTTCATTTAAAAAATATATATCAAAAAATAATATAAATTATAATTTAGGATACCCGTTAACATTGAAGCTTTTATAGTTAGAAGATTGTTCTGGGTTCTTTGATCTTGTTTTATAGTTTTCTCCCATTCCTTGTTTTACACGCGACGGTTTTTTACCATTTATTTTCCTTGAACAGGTTAGTTTTCACATTTGCAGCCAACACAAGCTGTTTTTCCTTCTTTTTTCTACCCTTGGTCTAGCCAGGCTAATGACTGCCATCATTTCATCGTTATTTCGGCACTAGACTCGTCAATTGCTGGCCTGTATTCTATAACCTTTCTGTTTCTGTCTTCATGTGTAAGTTTTCAAATCATTTTAACACTCTTTGTTCCAATCCTTTTACTGGCTCTTATCCTTAAGATCTATTCTCTGTCCCTTGCATTTCACTTTCTTGCATGGTTTTACTCGGAGGTTTGACTTGCTCGCGTATAACTTGTGAGCGTACACTCCCTTGCTCTCCTTTTTTTTTTTTTTATTAAATTGAATATCCGGTTCAATTTATAAGTAACTCAATTAATTTTATAATTTTTAAAAGTAAAACCATGTAAATTTTTAATAGTTATTTTATTAATAATTACATAACTTAAATTTAAAATTATAGGTTTCGGGGTGGGGGGAGGATTGGGGTAAGTTTAAACCCAGCACCCCTCTCTTTTAATGAGATCACAAAAAAAAATCCTAGCCCTTTTTATACACATACATGCGTCGTTCGTTCTTAAGTCTCTAATTTTTCTCCCAACCATATATATATATATATATATATATCAAAAATATTTGTTTTTATTTTTATTAAAATACCTTAATAAGAGTAAAAATTTATATACAAAATTAATAATTATATTGTTAGAGAGTTTTTTAAAAGTAATTATTTAATTATATAATAAGTGGATTTAGTTCGTGATGGAATTATAAGTAGTTTTATAAAAGAATAAAAACAAGTATTTAATCTAATTGAATTATTAATTACATTTTATTTTTATGATTTTTAATCTACAATATTTAAAAAACAATATATATATATATATATTTTAAAAGTTGACAATAATATGAAAATATAGTAACCAAACACACAAAACTGTTTTTCATTAAATTCAAACTCAACCACAATTTTAATCAAACACTTTAATTTCAGTTACAAAACACAACTAAAAATATTTTTCATAAAACTATTTTTTTTAATCTTAATTACAACAGCAACAGCTCCAAACAGCTCAAAATGAGCTTAACAAATTGGTTAAGAAATGACTGCTGCCTTAGATTCCACGCGGTTTTTATGACTAGATCCCCCAAGGCCACGTAACCAATTCCGTCAAGCTTAACAAATCGTCGCCTTTCAAAAAATAAAAATAAAAAACTATCTCATCCACCCAACCAACAACAAAAAAATATTCAGAATAATATAATTTGACCACACGCGCCATTGTCCATCATATCTTCAAGATCACGATTTACACCTGCCTGTCAATTATTTTTGAATCAAATGATCAAAATCAATAATATTTATTTATTATTTTCATACGATACTTCTATCTATTATATTTATACAAAACTCCAGATCAAACCACTTTTTCATCGCCCCAAAATCATGTTCATACAACCAAACAAGCAGCGTATAAATCATGGAAATAATAATATAACATGGATTATTCAGCTAATTTTAAAAGGTCAGGAGGTCATGCTTTGAGAGCTTGAGAAATGGACCTTCAATGAAGACCAAAGGAAACATAAGGATGCTGGAAGAGGAAGGTGTTGCTTCTGTCGATTAGCACCTCTACTACACCCGGCTTGTAGTGGGTTCTGTTTCTCACGGATGAAGCTCACGATTGTTGCTGTGGTCAGCTGGTCGTCGTTCATTGCTGCTTCACGATGTTACTGATGTCAATGGTGAGGAGGAGAGTCTGTCATGGTCAACCTGGAGAAGCTGGGCTGTCATTCGGTGCTGGTGGTGCTGTTCGTGGTCAGGCTGTTGGATTCTTGGTGGTGGCAGGTGAAGCCGTGCACGGCGGAGCTGGAACAGGGGAAGAATAAGAGCGAGGGGCAGAAAATTCTCGTATTCCAACGAGAGAGAAGGCCTATGCGTTTCTTTGTTTACTACGGTAGTGATCGTTTTCGTTGCCGAACGTGTTTTTGAAGAATTTTTTTTTTGTTAAATCGTTTTAAAGCCGGTTTGGGAGTGTGATTACGGTAGTTTTTTAAAGTGTTTTTTGTACCGAAATACATCAAAATAATGTTTTGTCAAAATTTGTAGGATTGACTGCACAATTAACAAAACAATGAGGAATTTTGTTTGCCAAAAATCTAACTTTTGTATCTTTCTCTGCCTAATTATTACACTCACAAGTCATAAGTTCTCTTAAAATATCTAGTTATTTTATAAATATACAAAGTTTCATAACAATATATATTAAAAATAAAATAAATTGATAAAGATTTTATCATGATTTGTTAACGATAACTAAATATTATATTTTATATAAAAAAAAATTCAATGTTGTTTTCTGATGCAAATACATAGAAACACTAAGATATAAAAATTAGAACATCCTACCAGGAAGACGCTTGCACATTTGTCCAATGTGTACTTTTTTTATAAATTTTTGGCTTTGTTCTATACATATGTATAAATAGCACTTCAGGAACTTAAAAACCAGTTTAGTTATTCATTTAACTACTTTGTTGGAGACATAAAAATAAATAAAATAGCTAAAAAAACAATTATTTAGTTTTGCCAACACAAACGACTTCTGCGTCGTAATTGCTCTAATAGTTTTCTTCTTGAGACTTGCTAGAGGCACGGAACACTGACCTTTTTGTCATAAAATTTGGTGAAGGGATCCTAGGTGTGGGTAGATCGAGAATACATTTGCAAAGAGAAAGATGTCCTGTCTCAGGTCTGGTCGTAACTGTTGAGGTTAATACTTAATAGTTAAGTGAATGTTTGAAGCTTTGAGTTTTTTTTTAATATTTTTAATATCAATATATAAAAATGATTTCAAAACATTCAAAAAATTTAATTTAAAATAAAATAAAATATTTTTTTTTTCAAATACATTTTTGAAACATAGTTCCAAATACCTCGTAGAAAAATTCAATCTTCACCATTAGTGTAAATAATCGGTCACCCCTATCAAATTAAATGTCTAAACCCAATTTAATATGGGTTTCGGGTCTGTTTGGTATTGTGGTTGTTATTGTGTTTGAGATTAAAAAAACAGTTTCATGAAAAATATTTTTAGCTACGGTTCATAATTGAAATTGAAGAGTGTAATTAAAACTATGGTTGAGTTTGAAATTCGATGAAAAATAATTTTGTATGCGTTGTTTACTATGTTTTTGATATTACTGTAAATTTATGAAATGAATGAAATGAATTTCACAAGCATACTCATATTTGAATAAGGAAAGAAATATCTACTAGGACTCAATATATTGTATCCTAATTTTCCACGTGAGGTTTTTTTTTTTTATTTGTCAAAATTTATAGGATTGACTGCACAATTAACAAAACAATGAGGACCTTTGTTTGCCAAAAACCAAACTTTTGTGTATTTCTCTGCCTAATTATTACACTCATAAATCATAAGTTCTCTTTGTTAAAAAAGAAAAAAAAACTATATAAATTAAGAAATTTGTGGTATACAAACAACAAAAACTGCTTTTACTCCACCATTGCTGCTGTTATTCCATGGGATCTACATAAAATTATATGTTTTAACACTAATTAAACATTTAAAAATCCAGTTTTTTTTTAAAACTCAGTTTATACTACAATACTAAACACCTCCTCCTTCTTGCTGTTGAAGAATTTGTTTAGTGGCTTAAGTTTTTTAGTATAAAATCTTTTAGTTACTAATGGGAATACTATTGTAAATAATTAATTAATTTTATTATTTTTTATACGAGTTATTAAAAATATAACATATTATTAATTACAAACTATAAAATGTAAAATAAAATTCTAAAATAAACATTGGTCGAAGTAAATTTTCAACTTGGTATTAATATTCCATGTTTTTTCAATGACGTTAAAGCTCACGTACATTGCTACGTGGGCCGGGGCGGCTCACAGCATACAAATTAACCATTATGTACGGAAGGTGCAGGTTTAGGAATCTACTCCCACCCTCACGGGAACAGAATAAACCTTCCAAAACACTCTCTCCGTTCGCCACGTGGCACCGCGTTTTCTCTCTGAATCCAGACGGCGTTTACCGTCTCTCTCTTCAATGGTTTCTTCAATTTTTCTCACTTCAACTATTACGACTCCTCCTCCTTCCTTGACAACCGTAGAAGATAGCCAAACTCCCATCCCCTCTTATCTCCAGAAATTTCCCGGAAAAGTGACAGAAAATAAAGACAGTTTCACATAAGCTACATAAAAGAGAACAAGAAAAGGCTTGATGCGATTTTTTTCTTTTTTTTTCTTCTTCTAATTTTAGATGGCTTTAGCTCACAATGCATCACTTACCTCGATTTCTCACCCGTGACAAGAAAACTAGCTCGATGGACCCGAAAAGTCGAAGGAGGCCCAGGCTGGAGAGACGTAATGCGTTGAAGTACGTTGAGTACGATGCTACTTCGTCGTCTTCATCTCTAGACGATCCGTCGCCGTCTTTACTTACTCGATCACTTGATTTACCGGATCGGACTAGTTTTCGAATCGAAGGAACCGAAGGTGAGTTCGACCGCATTTTTCGTAGCTTAGGCCTCTCTGGTCCCGAGGATTTCGCGATTCCGGAGGCGGCTTGGGAAGCTATGAAGGTCCGCTCCTCTTCTGATATTTTGCCCCGGTCCAGATTGTTCGAGTCAGATAGTCCGAAAGCAGCTGAAGAAGTTAAAGTTATGGTTGAAGGGACCAATCGGCAAGAGGAGAGCGATGTGCGTGCTAGGGTTTTAAATAGTGTTAGAGTTAGGGATTCTTCTACTGAGTCGACCCAAAACGAGCCAGCTGAGTTGAACAAGTTTCGTGATGTTGATAATCGTTGTGTATCAGTTGGAATTAAAGGGACTAGGCCGCCGCTACTGAAGCCGCCACCGTCGATGACATTACCTGTGATTGATAAACAGTGTTCAACTTGGGATTTATTGAGGGATTTCGCACCTGAAAATGATAGAGTGGTTAATAATAACATAGAATCCAGTCATGATGATGATGATGAAGAAGAAGAAGAAGAAGAAGGAGAAAGAAGAGAGCAAGTGATTAACGCAGATGTTGACAACGAGAGAGAAGAAGAAGGGAATTTGCCGAGGATAGATGAAACTGCGGTTTTATCAGAGTCGTGTTCATTTTCCACGTCTAATGATGATGATTCATCAAGTAGTACAACAGAACCCATGTCGAATATTTCCCCCAATGGGAGATTTAGAAGGGTTTTTACATATTGGGAAAAGGGTGAGCTACTCGGACGTGGCTCATTTGGGTCGGTTTACGAAGGAATCTCTGAGTAAGTCTTGAATCGTTTCTCTTATTATTTTTTCATGATGTCTTTGTTTAGTTATTTATGGTATTTAGAATCACCCGTTTCCACATCTCTCATTGAGTTATCAGAAATTGTAGCTTATTTTCACGTTATTGGCATTTGAAGAGGAAAGCTGTTCTTGTTTTCCGTTGCGATTCATGATTTTAATGGTTGAATACCAAGTTTGTGGTTAGGAAGGGCGAACATGGTATGCTTTATCTTTGCATATCAAAAGAAATATTTTCACGCTAATTGTTTCTACTGGTTGTTTATCTCCTCCAGCGATGGATTCTTTTTTGCTGTTAAAGAGGTTTCACTGCTTGATCAGGGAAGTCAGGGGAAACAAAGTATTTATCAACTTGAGCAGGTGAGATAAGCTTGATCCTATCTTATGGTGTTGCTATATTCTCTGCCCTTTGTTTACGAAAAATAAATTATCTTGAGGTTTAGAATTGAATTTTTCTCTTACCAAATGCTCTGTTTCCCCCCCTTACCTGATCATGCACTTTCCCTGTTGTTTTCAGGAGATTGCTCTTTTAAGCCGGTTTGAACATGAAAACATTGTTCAATATTACGGCACAGATAAGGTATTCTTGCTTTTATTTTAATCTGTTTCTATTTTGTACTAAGTGTATATTCTTTAGAAAAGTTTCTTCTTTCTTTGTCTCTTGTTATAACTGGGTTTTGAACCCCCCCTTTTTTTAAAGGGTTTATATTTGAAATTGAAAGATTAAGGACTAATTTTGATTAAGAGATTGATTTGTCAACTTGTGGAAAAATAAGAACTATAATGTGTTTTTGTATTTCTCTTTTTAATATTTAGATTTGATTAAAATTTAAAATCAAAATTTGTCAAATTTGAAAATAACTAAAATTATCATGATAATATTTTTCAAACTGGAGATTAGGAGAGAAGGTCAAAAACACATTATAATCCTTTTTTCCCCACAAGTTGACAAATCAATATCTTGATCAAAATTAATCCTTAATCTTTTAATCTCAATTATAAACCCCTTAAAAAATAAAAATAAAAAACAAATGGGTTCAAAACCAGGTTATAACATCTCTCTCAAAAAATTGAAATGTAGTTAGCTCTAGATTCACTGAAAGCGAAAAAGGGCACATAATTACACACTGCCAACTCCAAGTGATTAAAACTGAGCTGGTTTGAGAATAATAGATTATATATATTCTGTGGCATGGCAAGTTTGCTAAACATCATGAATTTACATTCTTAGAGACACCCTGTATATATTTCATGACTGTTTTTCTCACTGCTTATCTCAACAATGGTATTCTTATTTCCTTTTCTTTAGAAATTTGATGATCGATGTTGTTCCTTGTATCTGTTTTCACAGGATGAATCAAAACTATATATCTTTCTCGAACTTGTTACTAAAGGCTCCCTTCAAAAACTCTATCAGAGATATAATCTTCGAGATTCCCAAGTTTCTTCATACACAAGACAGATTTTGCATGGCTTGAAGTATCTTCATGATCAGAAGGTGGTCCACAGGTGATATGAGTGTATTGTTATGCCTGGATTGTGAATTTAATTTTGATGTTCTGAGTTGTTGTCTCTCTCTCTCTCTCTCTCTGTAGTATGTTCATGTCAATGTTCTTTCATGACAATTATGTTTTTGTTTTTTTATGAACAATGTGCAAACTCCAAGAATCATTTGGTTTACTTGCCCAAGGAGGTGCAGTTTACCTTGCAACCAAAAAGTTCTGTTTTTTTCACTCTGTTGTACCAAATTCACTCTAACAACTCCAGTATAATATGCTGAATGCTGCTTTTCAAATCTAGTTATTTACTTTTTAGCACCTCAACCCTTTAGTGCTGAATCAACTTTCAAGAGCATTAATGTTGCTGGATTTTTTTTCTCAATTGCAACACTTAGGGGTGGTTGGCTTCTTGCATGATGCTGCAGCTCCCTAAAACCCTAAAACAGTCCATTTTAGATAACTTTTTTTAGCTCCTTTCCCTCTTTAAACCTACACTCGAGGAGTGAATTTAGGAGAAACAGGGAATGAAGTTAAATTTCTCATCAAAGACATTGTGCTGGTGCAATATCACATCCAAGGTGTGAAGTTAATGTCAATGCTAAATCTGCAGAATCCAGACCTTTACATGAAAGATCTATATGATCATGGGTCTTGGGAGTTTTTTTCTTCCAATTATCTCTTCTCATCTCTTGCTTTAGTGCATAGGCTTGCCACATCAAGTGACAGCTTGTTGACTGATGCACTTTCGGGATCTTCCTTTTATTTTCTCCATTGCTGTTCATTCATGTTAACTTGAATTTAGTTCAAAATTGGCAATTGCTTTACGTGCATGCAAATACATGCGCTTGTCCATGCACACAGGCTAGTACAAGCAACAAGCACGTCACATTTGATTTATTTCTTGATGTCTCGATTTCTTTTTTGTATTTTAGGGATATAAAATGTGCTAATTTATTGGTGGATGCAACTGGCTCCGTAAAACTTGCAGATTTTGGTTTGGCAAAGGTTTTATTTCCTTCCTTATATTTCAATCTTTTATCTTGTTTTCTATAGACTTCTAAAATGGCTGCAAATTTCTTTTCTAATATTCTGTGTCATTTCCTTTTTCAGGCAACAAAATTGAATGATGTTAAATCTTGCAAGGGGACTGCATTCTGGATGGCTCCTGAGGTGTGCACTTTTAACTTTAGCTCCTGTGATGAATCTATCAGTGACAGCATCAGACTTCGAGATAATTTATGAAATATCGTATGCTGGCATGAATGGATGATTTAGGGGCATGCATGATTATCTAGCCTTTGGGGTTGAAATATGAGAGATAATTTTGACTTTTCATAACCTCCTAAAATGGGAGCATCTTGGTCATCAACATTCTTCAGTGAAAGTGCAAGACAATCAATTCACCACTTGCTTTTGCACCGCATCTAGAATAGAAATTGCAGGGAACATATGCTCTGGAGCCTGGTATTGGGATGGTTAGGGGAGGGTGTGGATTTGAAAGGGCATGTGCTCATGTACATATAGGATGAAAATTCATGATTTAAACCCTGTAGCTTTTTCTTGGTTAGTGTGGTGTCGTGCAGTAGGATCTAGTTGAGATGACTGTTTCACTTCCTGACCTCTGATGGATTTGAAAGGGCATGTGCTCATGTACATATAGGATGAAAATTCATAATTTAAATCCTGGAGGTATCTCTTGGGTAGTATGGTGTTGCGTAGTAGGAGATAGTTGAGATGATTTTTTCACTTCCTGACCTCTGATAAATCTATACATGCATAGCTTAATCCTGTATCTCACTAAATGTGGATTATGATTTTTTCCATTTGTCATTTGTCAGTCCATTGCATTTAAAAAGAGTTATGCCTTGTGCTTGTCATTATTGTCTTCTTATGTGCTGTCTTAAATCAAATTCCCTTTGTAGAAATTAGAAGATCAACTGTGGATTCTTTGTAACTTATTGGGTTGGTTGTCTGAGCTCTAGCTCAAAGTTATTATTAAGTTATAAATTTTAGGGAGGAGTAAAATTGATTTGTCCTTCATATTTGCAATATTTAGGCTGACCAAGCCTTTTGTTTGTGAATAACGTTATCTGACTTCTAGTTCCTTAGGAATTTCAAAGCAATTGCAATTGGGTTCTGGACAGATGTTAGCGTGTCTGACCTGTGCAAGAAAATTTTGATACTGATCGCTGTGTTGCAGGTTGTCAATAATAAAAACCAAGGATATGGGCTTTCAGCTGATATATGGAGTCTGGGATGCACAGTGTTGGAGATGTTAACCCGTCAGATTCCATATTCTGAATTGGAATCCGTGAGTGCTATTTTTGACACATCTTGATAACCTATCATAATTATGTTGTCGCATGAGAGATTTTGATAGCATGAGACTTCTACTCGGTAGATGTGTTCTTGCATTAGCTGGTTTATGCATAAACTGTCCAGGTTTTTTATTCATTCCATTGCAACATGACATGCTGTTTGATTTTTGAATCTTAACAACTTTATCTTTCTGTAACTCAACAGATGCAGGCATTATTTAGGATTGGCAGAGGTGTTCCACCACTTGTTCCTGATTCTCTTTCAAATGATGCACGGGATTTTATCCTTCAATGTTTACAAGTTAATCCAAATGACCGGCCTACTGCTGCTGTGCTCTTAGATCATCCATTTGTGAAGAAACTTCTTTCAACATCTTCGGGCTCAGCATCTCCCTATATTGGCCGTCGATCATAGAAGTTTGTGGTTCATTTTGATTCTGAGAGATCTGTAAGTTAAACTTTATTCTCTGATAACTCCTCTTTTAACTCTGCATGATTGTGTTGATTCAAAAGCCAGACATTAATTTGTTATGACTCCCCATTTGACAGACAATACTGCCACTCCCTTTTTAAAAGAGGGTTTCATTCCTGTCTCCAGGTGACAAATGCGAGAACCTTGAGGTGCTTGTGGTTGGGACGTTTTAAATCCTGGTGTTTTTCTCTTTTCCTGTAAAAAATCGATAATAGGAGTTTGACCCAATATCTTCCACTTTCTAATCAGTGGAAAGTGACCTGACTGGACTGGCAACAGATTTTAGGATAGTTATTTGTCATGAAACTTGTATTATAGGAAGTTTTCCAAAATATTTTTGGCTGACCTTCTGCAAACAGCATTCTCAACAGTAATTTTAATTTCTCCATGCCCCATTGGACCTATATCTGCGAGTGAGATTATTCTTGATAGTTTGACTATTCTTTTTCTTAACCATCACGTCTCTGTCAATTTCCTAACTCATTTGGTAAGTTCGCTCTTTGAAACAGATATCCAGGATGGAGCAAATGGGATCTTTATTTCACATTGCATACTCAAGTTGGATGACATATCCAGGGACACTGTTTGACCTGCATCAACCATCAACTGAGAACTTGACCCAAAGTCTGCATGCCTGTTATTACAGAATTGAATTTGAAGCACCGGGCGGATCCGGGTTTGGATTTTTACGGTCTTGATATGAACACAGCAATCCACGGATTCCCTGCTCTGAAGATTCAGGCATCACGGACCGAACAGCTTGAATTACTATTTCGTTAGTCTGTTGTGGAAAAATAAATTCCCGATGTCAACTTCTTCAACATTGCAAGTATTTGCCCCCGTTTAAATTTTCTCTGGGAGGGTTGTAGCTTGTTACTCTGTGAGAGCAATTGCTGTGAGAATAGGGGAGGGTGCAGTAATTGTACATATCATCGTTATCGTAGCAAATGTGATTATCATTTTAGTTTTGCCTTTCTTGTTTTTTCTGTTCCAAACAACAATTATTTTCTTGAATATCCTCTTTAAGCTATACGTTTTTCCACATTAAGTTCCATACCTAAGCTCACCGTGACTGGATGGTGGTGGTGCCAAGCTGTTTGCTTCAACTGCTTTCTCTGAATGTGCTTTGGAGTAATGATCAAACTTTCTAAAAAAAAGAATTCAGAAAAGGAAAACCTTGATTTTTTTTCTGTTTTGATAGTTCAAAACCTTGAATATTTTTTAGTTAACAATATATTTGTATCACAATAATTTTAATTAAAATGGAATGAAATTAATAATTTACTGTTAGATTATCAATGGTATAAAATTAATTCGAATGTAATCTTTATTTCCTTGAAAGAGTTTTTTTCCCGTTTCTAAATTAACATTTATTTTAAATTTCTCATTAAAAAAAGAAAGCTAGGAATAGGAAACAGAAATAATTTTTTTATTAATGAACAAACCTTGGGTTTAGGTCAGTCCACAAAATAGGGTCAGGGTCGGGAATGCTACCGATCCGATTTAAGATTTGTGATTAAGATTCATCTTTATAAATTATTTTGATTTATCTTCAATAGGATTGTTTTGGTTTCATGAATTATGACGTGGTTTCACAGATTGACTCATGTTTTTGGGTTATTTTTTCTTAATTTAATTTACTTTTTTATCTTCATCTCTTATGAGTAAAAATTATTTTTTATTTATCTTCTATAGATTTATCTTAGTTTCATAACCTAGAGCATGAATTTAACAAGTTATTTAAGTTAACTCAAGTTATTTTTTATATAATTTTTAAATATTTTTTAAAATCATCACTCAATAATTATTTGATTGAAAATGAACTTTATAAATTGTCTTGATTTGCTTTTATATGGTCATTACAGTCTCATTATCCAGATCATGAATTTAATAAGTTAATCCGAGTTGACTCAAGGCTATCCAATGTAATTTCATCTATATATTTAAAAAAAAAACAATAAACTCAAAACTTTTTAAGTCAAATTATATTTTTATCTATCATCTAAGTTATTTTAATAACAATCAAATGAATTGTATCATGTATTAGGTGAACCGACACAGTTTTATTCTTTTCATTAAGAAAACATGAAGCAAAGATGTTTTAAATAGAATTTGAGCTGACCCGTAATCCAAATCCAGTGCATTGCTAAATAAATTTAAACTTTTCCAGCGTACAAACTAATTAGCCTAGGCTGCAGTACTATCATTTCCACTCTTCTAATCTCTCTATCTTGGTGGGTCCAGCCTGTAATTACCCAAATTCAAATTTAAATATTAATGGGCCATATATCAAGACTTAACAGAAAACCCCGCCCAGCCCAAGCAAAACCCGTAGGCACGCATTCTCACGTGCAAAAAGCGTAGACACGAAGATCGATAAAGGGCCATTTCACGGTAGTGTTTAAAATGTCAGTCGCCAGTGACCCCAACACGGCAACACCAATCAGAGAGAGAGAGAGAACTAATTGTGGCATTACATTAAATAAATTAATAAATAAATAGGCAGAGAAACCCAGGGACGGCGTACGTAACCGTGAAGAACGGGTGTGTGTATCTCTCCTACTCCACACCCGTAGTTCTCAAAAATAAACTTTATTAATTCGATCCACCCACCCCCTCAAATCGTTATTTAATTTATTTAACCTCTCCTTCAGGTATGTTTGATTCCGATTTAATTTACATTTTTAGGGTTTCGGATTCCGATTTCATTTTAACTGTGTGAATCTTGTGGAATTGACAAAACCTGAATTTATTTTTTGTTACCATGCTTGTAGCTTTGATTTGTATTGTATAATTTGATCAATTGTTTCATTTGGATCGCTATATTATTATTATTATTATGAACCCAGAGTTAGGCTAACTCTGAGTGATTGATAGGATGACTAATTTGCGCAAATACTGTGTCCTGTTCTTATGCATAAATCATTGGTTTGACACTGAAGATTCATAATTCAATGATTTAGGCGTTGGTTTCAAACGATCAACTTGCATTTGATGTTGACTTAATTTACCAAGCAAGTGGAGCGGGTTCTTGCTGGTTGACCTATACATTGCTGTTATGATTTGCAAGTGTCTGGAAGTGTAAAACTTGAAATTCTTCTGTTTCGCTTGTTTTTTTGCTTTGGTAAAACCTTTTGATGTATTTTCTCCTCATTTATCCAAACTTGCGAGCCAAGCTTGACCCCAGACATTTTCCAAGTAGTCACTTAAGTCATGGTTAATTAGTCTGTAATTAATTAGGATGTTGATGCTGGAAATGGAGTTTAACTATGGTTATGCTGCTACTTGTTTTGCAAAGGCGAACTGGATATTATTGCTCTGGAACTTTACAAATCATGCTCTTGTGTCCTTGTTCCTCTTGTTCTTAATCAGAAAAAAAAGAAAGAAAAACCCCACTACTTCAACCTATTATTGTGCAGTATGACTATATTTATTGTTTTTTTTTTTTAATTTGAAAATCTATATCTTAATGGCACTTGTCCTATTGATCCACAATTTCTTGTCATAAGTGATTTAATTTCTCTTCAATTAATTAAAACTTTTTCACATGATTTATGAAAGTTTTGAATTTTACCTAACATATGTTTTCCGAGTGTATTTCAAAATAGTTTCTTTGCAGGTAAATATGCATTTGAAGCCAACAGCTACTTGTTTCAGTGTCAACTGTGGCACCACCTCGACAAGAGGTCAGGGCTTTTAGGTCCTGTGGGTAGTTTATATGGCTAGTTGGTTGGCACCCAATATATTGGACGTGAAGGGTTAGTATAGGTCCGATCTAGGTTAAGGCAAGGGTGCTAGCCTAAATAATACAATTAAGAACTTAATAAAGGCAAACAAAATGGTGGATTTTGAACCTTAAAACTTCTGTTACTTTTCAACTCTGCCTGCATAAAAATAATTTTGAATCAAGCAATCTTTCAATGTTCTCAGGGGGAAAATAATTTTCCTTTGTTGTTATATGGATTAGAGATGCTATTATATATATATATATCCTTTATTGATGATAATAGGCTATGAAGGTGCGCATAAGTTTTTTGTACAGGCTATTTCGAGATTATGCTTTTCTTTTATATTGTTGTTCCAGTTGTTTTAATAAAGTCCAGCTGTTTGGTGATTCAACTTCTTCATGTCTTTGGAAATGTTACTTGTTAGAAATTCTTTTGGTTAGACGTCTGGCAGTGTATTTACTTCTTGAAGTGTTTTATGATTCTTGTAATTTTTATTGGGACCAAACATCAGCACCATTATCACAAACTGCTGCAGTGAATGTTAAATTTTATATTGTAAAGTCATTTTCATTGTGTTTCCTTTCCTTGTAAATCTCTTAATCAGATGCCAAGAGTGAACATGGATGGATATGGTAGGTGTATGTTTACAGTGGAGATCTTTATGAAAATATAAATAATTGAAGGTGTGCAATGTTTTCGGGGCTGGTCATTCACAAAGTACTAATTACTGAGGACACAACCAAATAATTTGAGATCTGAATTTTCAATGAACTACTAATCTATTTTGATATATTTCTGCATTCAATTAAGTTCTATTTTGATATATTTCTGCATTCAGTGGACGATGTGTCTGTAGCATTCCTCATTGAAATATATGTGCAAGAGGCAGCATGTTCTGCCTCGTTTTACCTATGTTGATATATTGCTTCAATAATCAGTTTTTGTTGAATGGTGGTTACCTTGTGCATTCTGAGGTCCACATAGAACAAATCTGAATTATGAAGCACGAATACTAAAATACATGTCATAGGGTAAATGTATTTGGATGAAAGTGCAGTAACATATATCATATGAATGCTTTTTATCTGATCTCACTCTCTCTCTCTCTCTCTCTCAATTTAGGTTTACTTCGAGAATGGCAAAAGTTAATAAGCTGCGATGCAAGGCTGATTCCCGGCAGCACAGAGTGACACCATATGCATTGTCACCTTGTTCACGAAAGGCTGGTAAGAGTTGCCACTTGAAGAAAAAACATCCAAAAGCTTCAGAGAAGAAAGATTGGGAAAGTGCTACTTGCTCGATTTGTCTGGAGCATCCTCACAACGCAGTTCTTCTCCTTTGCTTCTCTTATAAAAAGGGCTGCCGTCCATATATGTGTGCCACCAGTCGTCGTTTTTCTAACTGTCTTGAACAATACAAGAAAGCTTATACAAAAATAACTCCTACAGAAGGGGTGCAGCAAGAAAATAATTCAATGGATCATTCAAGACTCACCTTGCATGTGGAGCCAGCCTATGAGAGGGTGGAGGTTCCAGAGCTTTTGTGTCCACTTTGTCGAAGTCAGGTTAAAGGTTGGACTGTGGTGGAACCAGCTCGTAAGCATCTCAATGCCATGAAAAGAACCTGCATGCAGGATAAGTGCTCATTTGCTGGAACCTATAAGCAGCTGAGGAAGCATGTTAAGGAGAAGCACCCATTGGCACAACCTCGAGCTGTGGATCCTATACTCAAAGAAAAATGGAAGAAGCTTGAATGTGAAAGAGAGAGAAATGATGTAATCAGCACAATTATGTCATCAACGCCTGGGGCACTGGTGCTTGGTGATTATGTGATTGAGCCAGGGTATCGGGGCATTCACAATGACTACGATTCTGATTCTGATTCATCATTGGATGATGGCTTCTTGTCTCTGGGGTCATTTGATAGAGGGCAGAGTAGTGGCATCCACTTTCGTAATGGATATCACCTAGAGTATGATTCATTGGATGAGGATGATTATGGGATGCGCCGTCCTGGCCCTCCCGGTTCAGCGGCAATATCTGGACGTGGTTTTCACAGGATACTGCTGGGGAGACCAAGGAGGCGGTGGTATAGAGGTAGTAGAGGTCGAAGTTAATGAACATGATTGGGATTACGGAAGCAGTAAACTATCTCAAATTGGTTTCTCTACATTTTTTTCCTGCTGCAATCACGTGCCGTGTGTGATGGTTGCTTATGTACCCTGATCTGGTGCCATCCCATTGGTGTCAAATAAGTGGTTTCCAACCAGTATTAGGAATGATAGTCCGAGGGCCTTGCCTATGATTGTAGGACATTCGTTCTGATAAGGATTAAAGCATTTAATTGGTCAGTTTAGGTGCACGATATCGTTTACGTGCATAGTAATTTGAACTGGGATCGAGTTAGTTCTTTGTTGGTATATTTCTTTCGTGATTGATGCCATGTCTTTTTCCTCGTTTATATTCAACGAGTCTCTCATCATTATGTATCCTGTACATCTTGGACTGAAGATTCAAGCACCATGTGGTCTTCTTTTGGTTTGACTTTTTATTCCTGCTGCTAATGTACTTGCTAGAACGGTTCTTCTGATGTATGCATCCCAATCTGGCAAAACGTGATTCAAAACTTCAAACTGAAGAAAATTATTAGCACTTTTATTCAAAAAGAATTTCAAGCTTTTCAAGGAATAAAAGAAGCTGCACTGACCACGTCGATTTCCAGCCCATTCTTGCTTGTTGCTTAGCTAGAAAGGAAAACATGATGGTATTAGCATATTTTATAGTTTCAGTTTTGTCAATTGCTAGCCATCTGCAACACAAACTCATCTAATTTTTCCAGACTGTAGCAGTATCTGTAATGCGAATGATTTGGCATGGAAACTTGAAAATACCCGATGAGTATGGTTGACTTCGAATTTCAACTCCTCTGAATCCTATAATAACACTCATCACGATAAAATGTAATCCAGCTGGTTTCTTATGTCACTGGGATATCCCTGCCTTCATTTCAGCACGATCGTCCAAGAAATGTTGCTCTTTCCCAGGAGCGAGTATGGCTGCTCACATGAAACCTGAGGCGATGCCAGCTGAAGCCTGCGAGAATGAGGTCCATGGCCCACTGTGACATTTAGCTGCGATGACTTATGAAAAGGCTTCCAGAAACCACACTCCCATCTGTAACATTTATATCGTGTGTAGTTTCTGTTTTTTTATAGAGAAAAAAAATGTTTAACTGATCAATTTTTTTCCCCATTAAACCTATATAATTTCATTTTAAATTTATGTTTTTTTAATTTATAACGATTCATTTTCATTTATTTTTTATATAAAAAAATATCTCACAATAATTTCAACTAAATATATATTTTTCAACATTTATATTTTTTAAGACTATAGTAGTATAAGCTATTACAATCATAGTTGTAAAATCCGTTCCGGGTACCGTTCAGGTTTTTTGTTTGGAACGGAACGTTCCGGTTTCGGTGCATTCCGGCGTTCCGTTTCGGTTTTGTACTGTTCATATTTATTTAATTATATATGTGAAAAAAATAAAATATTAATTTAACAAGTATAATTTAAATTCAAGATAAATGAAATTTAAATTATACAATACAAACATAATCTCAAAATTAGAAACATCTTTAAAAAAATTTATGTGTTTTTTTTATGCAACTCACACACCCATTCTCCTTTTTCATTATATTTTTTTGGGTACATATTACAATTACATAACATATACAAGAAATAGAAATAATAATTTAAAACAAACACATGAAAATCTAAAAAAATTACAAAATAAACCTCCGGAAACACTGTTGGCAGTTGGAGGCTTGCAGGAGCAGTGGTGGCGTGTCGTCCCACGCGCCACCGCCACTGGTGGCGCGTGGTCCCACGCGCCACCACGAGAGGAGCAAACGGCAGGGGGGGATAGATCAGCCTCTTCCCTTTCTTCTCTCGTCGGCGGTGACCTGCAAACACAAACACAACACACAAACGCAACAACACAAGCAATGTCTCGGTTTCAAATCTCAGATCTGTTCGTCTCCCTTCAAACTCGGGTTCTTGGGCTTTTCAAATGGTGGCTGGACCACCGTGACGGCTGTATGGATGGTGGCCGATCTGTTGGTTGATGATGGGGTTGTCGTAGGGTACCACCGTGGACGGTGGAGAGAGGAAGAGCTGAGGCTAGTTGAGAGGGGGAGACACTGTCGATGGCAGATGAGTGGCCGATCTGTTGGTTGATGATGGGGTTGTCGTAGGGTACCACCGTGGACGGTGGAGAGAGGAAGAGCTGAGGCTGGTTGAGAGGGGGAGACACTGTCGATGGCAGATGAGTGGCCGATCTGTTGGTTGATGATGGGGTTGTCGTAGGGTACCACCGCGGACGGTGGAGAGAGGAAGAGCTGAGGCTGGTTGAGAGGGGGAGACACCGTCGATGGCAGATGAGTGGCCGATCTGTTGGTTGATGATGGGGTTGTCGTAGGGTACCACCGCGGACGGTGGAGAGAGGAAGAGCTGAGGCTGGTTGAGAGGGGGAGACACTGTCGATGGCAGATGAGTGGCCGATCTGTTGGTTGATGATGGGGTTGTCGTAGGGTACCACCGCGGACGGTGGAGAGAGGAAGAGCTGAGGCTGGTTGAGAGGGGGAGACACCATCGATGGCAGATGAGTGGCCGATCTGTTGGTTGATGATGGGGTTGTCGTAGGGTACCACCGCGGACGGTGGAGAGAGGAAGAGCTGAGGCTGGTTGAGAGGGGGAGACACTGTCGATGGCAGATGAGTGGCCGATCTGTGAAGGGGGCAGGGTCGTGAAGCAGGCGGAGGCCATTGATGAAGGCTATGGGGATGAAAAGAGGGGAAGCCGTCGGAGAGGGAAGGGAGATGATGGCTGACACCAGAACGGAACCCCCGGTACAAAACTGGGGCGTTCCGGCCGGAATGGCCGGATCGGTCCAGAATTCTACCCGGGACAAAAACGTCGTCGTTTTGTCCCGGATTTTTCAGTGGAACGGGCCGTTCCGGCCAGAACGGAACGGGATTTATAACTCTGATTACAATATTAAGCACCCACTAAGCGTGCAATTGGCTTGAGCTACGTTAATAAAGCAACCGGCATTTAATGGTTTTTTTTATAAACATCTTCTTTTCAACTTTTATCGTTAAATATGACATAGAATGATGATCAAAAATTTAAAATCTGCATGATATGTCTTGAGTTCAAGTCAAGATATGTATTTCTTGTAAGTGCCTGGGATAACCAGGATTTTATTTACTCATCTAAACCCACAAAATACACTTTACATATGTGAAATTTTTTCACATATATATATATATATATCACTAGTCTGCAGGTTTAATGATTACCCTATTTTGCAGGTTTAATGAGTCAATCTTGGCTGGCTTAACCTATATTATTTAGATTACAATTTTGTCATGATTATTCATTTAAATCAAGTTAATATAATTTTTTATTTTTTTTCTCAATATTGGTATTTAATATTCAATGGACTTGGAAATTGAGCTACATTATTTGTCCTTTTTTCAGAAATAAAATTTCCCCATATTATTGTGATTACTTTTGATACCTGATATACAAATATTTAAAAAAAAAACTTATTTGACCCATTGAGTCATGTATTTTTTTGTTTCATATCATTTAAAAAAAAACCAAGTATCAAATTATATAATTAACTTCTTTTGAGAGTGAAAAGGAGTAACCAAGTATCAAATTATGCTATTTAACATATATTTACAGTTTCATATCATTTAAAAAAAAAAACCTCTTTCTCTTTTCTAAAAAACTAGCAAGGAATTCTTGGTATCATACTTCATTTTCTCTAAATTTGGCTGCACAGCAAATTGAATCATCGGCGGAGGACCGCAAGCCAGAGCCAGAGCATCATTTGATCCTTCCGGGACATGCTCGCGCAGGATACTCTCTGTAACGAACCCAGTGCTGTATAGCCATCCTTCCTTGATAGACTCTTGAACCACATACCACACCTTTAATCTCTCGTGCTCCCTCACCCAAGAATCAAGCTCGTCCCTCAGCAAAATATCGTCCTCGGTGCGGTTCGCATACACAACATACATCTCAGTATCGTCTTCTGGGTCCTTCAAAATCGCTTGAATCACCTGATAAATTGGTGTGATTCCTGTGCCACCGGCTACCATAGCCAGTTTCTTTGCAAACTTGGGTCTGCCATGAACCAGGAAGTTGCCACAGCCAGCATATTCGATGTGACCCAACGGACCCTTCACGTCTATCACAGACCCGAGCGCGAGAGAGTCAAGGTGCTGTGACATCTGCCCTCCGTTAGGGAACTTTGGATGCACCCCTTTAAAATAAACTTTAACCACAAGATCGAAAAACCCCACCGCGTCAATGGCGCTGGTCGGCGTATAAGCTCGCATGCACAACTTGTCATCAATAGCAGCGGACAAAAATATGTGCTTCCCTACCGGCAACCCCAGCACTTGATCCTCTGATGGCAATGCGAATCGAAAAAGACGCACATCATGCGAGAGAATTTCCTTCTTCACAAGCTTGCACTGAATTTTTTCACGCGGGACAAGAGCAGCATTTCTTGCCGGGTCAATTTCTTTGACAGGAGCCAAGTTTATATGTGGTATATTCGATGCACCATGCATTGTGCTATTAGCCGAAGACGGGTTCGAGTCAGATGTGTAAGCGGTTGAATTGACCACTTCTCCAATCCGATAATCCTCGAGCATCTTCTTGGCTTTATCAGAGTGTATAGCATCAAACTCTTCCGTGCAATCAGTGCCGGCATTGATAAGAATGCTATCGGTGCCACCGGGATGGTTTTTAAGGAAGCGAGTGCAGTCATAGACATGACCGTGAACAATTATCCATGCCGATTCAGCCGAATTATGTTTGTTTACTTCTGCCATGGAAAAAGCTTTTGAAGAAGTGTTCATGAAGGGCGTTGAAACACTTTTCTTCAGAGCTTGGATATTCTCCGATGAATTTTCTAGGTGCCTTTCCTTAGCCATCCACCCACTGGATTGGTTGCCCGGCACGGTGGGGTGCTCGAACACGATTCCAATCTCACCCTTGTGATGACGCTTGCAGACATTTGTTTTAACCCGGAACCAGCAGTTGTTCATCATTCCCTGCTCATCACAACGGTAACGAATGAACTTTATTATCAAACTATATATTTATAATCGTGGTAAAAGAGCTCCAATTCTAAATTTACTTTAAACACACTCGAAACAATGAAGAAAACTATAATTTAAAAGGGGGGTTCTAACTAATTTTTGCCAAGTGTTTCATGCTCACTGTACTGGTTTTCAGCAGCACCTCAAATTTTTACACGTTTTCAGCCGAGTATGAATCGATTTTTCACATTAGTACGGCTGGTAAAAGTATTTGTCACCGGTATCAATCTCATAAAGCCTCTGTCCGGAGGCTGAATGAGTTGTCAACGTGATTGTTTTGGGAGCTATCCTGGTTCTCTCATGATAACAGCTGGCGAGTTCAAGAACAGACCAGTCAGCAGTTTAATTTCTGGAGTTGTCGGCTTTGGAGGCTGTACGTCAATGTCTTGAACTAGAAACTCAAGCTAAAGGCACCAATTAGAGAATTATGTCGCTTTCGTGGGAAATTCAAGTTTTCAATTGGCACATTATTTAGCTAAAAGTTGACGTTTTTGTTTTTGACTACAATCACGTTGGATGTTTTTGAAAGTCCAAGAACACAGGACATGCATTCATACATACCATGACATTCCAATTGAGTTTCTCGGGTTGGGTGTTAAGAGTTTCATCCCAGGCCCGGACTGCAATCTCTTTGGCTCCAAGTAGCTCCAGTATCTCCACCTCCAGGAACCAGAAGCACCAGCACCAGTGTTTGCCGAACCTGTTGGGCTTCTCTGGGTGGTCCAAGTTGCAGACTCGCCACGTTTCTCCGCCGTCCACAGTCACCTCAACACGCGTCACTTTCATACCACCCCCTTGATTTTAACAAAAAATAAAACAAAATTGCAAGTGAGACAGGAGGATTACTTTAAGTTCAAGAACTCTTCTTAAGCTCCAAAAGAGGAGAGGCGAGCGAATCGATGGCAGCTTGCTAAAAGAAAAGCCAAGAACCGTTTAATTTAATGTGAATCTAAATCGCCAGTTATACCTCCCCCGTTTAAATTAAAAGCAAGAAAAAACTATCTTCTAGGAAGAAAATAAAATAAAAACTCACCGGAATATGCATAACCCTTCAACGTGTACGGCCTCTGAGTTGTCCGTGAGTTGATCGGCAATATCTCTTCGTGAGACGGCGTTGTTATCACGGAATTTATATTCAGCTCATTGATGATATACTCTGCCTTATACCACCATGCTACATATTGTAAAACAACAAAGTTTAATTACATAACCGTTGCCTCGTGAAATTTCATGGACCCCCAAATTATTACTGTCATGAGCCACTATTATATTCTATTATTATATTATATTATATTATATTATATTATATATTATGCCACGTACCTTCGGCATTAGCTAGCTCTGCATCGACATGCGAGGGCAGCACTCTATTGTCCTTGTAGTGATAATAGCTATCTGACTCTTCAGTGGTAACGACTATTCTCCTTAACCATTTTACCATGCGCCCACCAATGAAACCCGGTATGATCATCCTCACTGGAAAACCATGGTCCGGCGCCAGGAGCTCGCCGTTTTGCATATAGGCTAAAATAATATCACGAGATGGATCCAAAGCGAACTCTTTCTTGATACTGGTGCCGTACTTTGACCCGCCGCCTCCTGGCAGATCCTCGGCACCTTCAAAACAAACATTGAGGGCTCCATTTTTCCGGCTGTAGATCCCACACTTGTTGAGCAGCAAATGCAGTGGCACGCCACGCCACACTGAAGTAGACAGCCCCGCAGCACCCCAGTTGAACCCAATTGTCTGCTTCACCATGTTTTGCTCCTTGCGTCTGTTACCTGCGCAAACTAGAGTGACAGGGAGTTCACGAGCTGGGAATTCGGCGACTAGCTGCTCCATGGTGAAACGGGCTGGCCTTTTAACCAAACCGCAAACCTCGACGGTCCAGTCTTGCCACATAGCCCTTGGAACAGGACCATGGTTACGAACATAGTGAAGTGGGACCGGTGTAATGAACCCGTGGTGCATGAGACGATCCAGTGGCGGTTCAGAGTTAAAGGGATGTTTCCCTGTAAGACGGACCAGGGAAGGGTTGCGTTCGATCCAATTATCAGCCGTTCCTTCATCTCGTGGGTCGAAAACCGGTGGCTCTAATTCACTGTTACCTTTGTGGATCAGATCCTTATAATCAGCTTCATCTTCACTTGAAGAGTCTTCTTCCTCCAAAGCTGGGAATGGTTTCTGGTTGGACTGAGTAAAGTCATGGTTCGAGAAGTTCAAGGTCTGATCCGGAGAGTTGGGCTGGTGGTTTGAAACGGATTTGAAGGGACGAGCCGCCCTGTTTACAGTGGGTTCGAGGTGGAATTGGCGGTTGTTGACCGAGGCTCTCATCAGCATCGCCTGATATACAAGGAAAAATTTCTTTCTTTACTTCTTCCTATGATTCCTCTGTTTGGTTTCAAGGTGGGAATGAAGTTGCAATTCGTTAGGACTTTATAGGCCTCGTTTCGGCTTGTGGTAGAAAAGTCTCAAAAGGAAAACAAAACAAATGGGGCCCTGATTACGTTTGTAGCTAGCGACTTTATTTTAGTTGGCACTAATTCTTTACCCCCAATTTACCGTGGATTAGATAAAAAGTTACAGTTAATTTTTTTTATTTATATGTAATTAAATAAATTAAAAGCTCTAAGGTTTAATAAAAATTATAAATGATAACCAAAAATAAAATTGAGAGATATATGTAAATTAAAATATTTAATTTTATATGATTGGATATTATTTGGTTGTGTTTGTTAAATTTTTTTATTAAAATAATTTTTTTACTCGATCAAAAAATAATAATAATAATAATAATAATAATAATAATAATAATAGATATACATATTAAGCTGATTGAATAAAAAAAAAAAAAAAGCAAGACTGCGTATATTATAAATATCATCTGAAAATAAATAAATAAAAATTTTAAAAACTAAAATTCATCTATGAAAATATTAAAAAGAATTTAAAAAACTCTTCAGAAATTAAATGCATGGACAAAAAATAATTATCATTTAAAATAGGATTTTTTTTTATAAAAAAAAGAGAAAGGTATTAATCTATATAAAAAATTGAAAAAATATAAAAGAAATTTTGGTTTAAAATAATGAGAGAGAGAAAAAAGGGAAACATTATGAGGTCACGCAAGACTGCGGCTCATACGCAGGCTTGCCCTGGCAGTTCCACTCCACCAGGCTCTTATTTTTTTCTACTTCATTTAAGGTGTATGTTTTATTTTACCATGAATTTTACAGATAAAAAGATATTTATTATGAATTTTTTTTATCAAATGAAATCATTTGACACGAACATCGGTAGATTTGGTGATTTAAATCAACATCAACAATATTATTCTTCTTTCAATTTTACTATCGCTTAATAAATCAGAAGTAATTGGTTTTCAATTAAAATAAAATTACATAAAATAAAACTCTAAAAATCAAAATATATTATAAAAGAAATACAATGTTTTTAGTTTATGTGCAAAAGTGCTGGATCCTAAGTAACCAGCCCACACAATTTAGTTTTAGTTTTCTTTCTGGATAAGAAGATGATATGAAGTGAGTTATAGAGGTAGTTTTTTAGTGAGAAAATGGAAAAACAAATTTGGTGGTGTCGGCTATGTGGACCAGAGACTGGAGCTAGCTGTGGCTTGAGTGGTTGACATGGACGTTGAGGCCACGGTTCTGGCTAGAGCCACACATGCAACAGGTGACAGGAGCCGTTAAAAATAACATGAAGATGTAAGTTTGTTTGAAACAGTGGTGGTTGCAAAAATATTTTTTTTTTTTAGTTATGATTTTTATAGTTATGATTTTAAAAATCATAACTAAAGTTCAGAAGCACCGAAAGTTTTTTAAAAAACTATTAGGTGTTTTTCATCGATGACAATAGATATATTTTGATCTATTTATTTTTCCGTATAAGATTTAAATGCAAATTGTTTTAGGAACATGTTAGATCTATCAAGTCTAACATTGATGGACTAGTGTGGCAAATTGGTTGGTCAATTATGGGTTAACTAGAAATTTATTAGATAGAGTGTCTGATGTACTAGTTGAACCACCATCAGGGTTGTACACTTTGTTGTATTATGATCTAATTAGGTCTACTATTCCTCGATTAATTTAATAGGGCGTTTATGTCCCGATTACTACTAAAAAAAAAAAGAGTCTAACATTGATGTCACAAACACCATTAAATAATTACATGCTCACGATATATAATTTTCCTAACTTATATTTTATTTCCATAACAAACAAGTCCTTAATTATCTTATCATTGTATTTAACATAAAATATAGTTTAGTTTCTAAATATTTTTTTAATTAAATCCCTATATGTTAAATTTCAAAACTCTTCGAAATTATGCAACAGAAATATGATATTGCTGAAAATAAAAGTTTATTTTTTCAATAGATTTAACTTGACAATGAATCATTTAAATTATAGGAAAACAATTTTTTTTTTATGGAGAACTGATATAGTTATGATGATACGAGAAAAAAAAATAGTTTTAACAACTAACAATAATAATTTATTTTCAATAAAAAAAACATTTTGCTTCATTTTATATCATATAACTATTATGAGAATATATTTCCTTCTTTTATATTATTTTCTTTTTTTTCGAATTTTTAGTTTGGGTATAAAGAACATTGAATTAATTTTAAAGCACTTTGAACTATTTTGCCGGGTACTTCTATTTTGTTGTTTTTTACTATCAACACACGTATATGCATGTCTTATGTATATGTTATGTTAATATGTGCATAAAATGTTATTTCCTTGCTATTAATTTTAATCTATACGGGTATGATGATGTGTTTTTATTGATTTGTACATGTGGAATTTAGTGGTGAACATCCTGCCTAGAAATATAACATATAAGATCATTAAAGGAGGAACTAGTTGAAGTTCTATGTTTGGTGAAATAAGATAATTTGAAAAACATATGACAAGATAGCATACTTTGATATTGTCATGCCTTGAAAGTGCGATATTTAGTAAATATATATATTAAAAAGCACGACAAGGTAGATGTTGTTATTAAGAAACATGATAAGGTGATGTCGTGTTTTAGAAAGAAATTTAAACCTGGATTGAATAACACAAAATAAACACAAACATGGCCTATCACTCCCAGATCAATTAACCCCCTTATTATGTCTATTAAAAAAAACCCACTAAACACCTTCATTTTACCCTTAAAAGAACTAAAAATCAAATCCACCACAAGCATGTAAGCATTATTCGATGTTTTTAAATGCAAAATCAATTATTCTTTTTGTTGTTGCCACTCCGTTGTTTTTTTAGTCTTACAAGTAAGGTAAAGATTCTACATTGTTATAAATATATGTTTTGTCTGGTTGAAATGAAATAATCATTTAGGTTGAATTTAAGCTTTGTTGAATTGATATGAAATTAGTTAAGAATAACATGGTTAATTTGACATGGTTGAGCATTGAAATAAATTAAATTAATTATAAAATAATATTTCATTTATATGTTGCATTTAAATGATGTTAAGTTGTTGAATGAAGGATTTTACGTGCATTGTTGGGATCAACTAGAAATATAATTATCCATGCATGATGATTCTATAGAAGAAAGCATTATTGCGGTATAATTACAATGAATTAAGAAGCTGTTTGGAACAACTTTTGAGATTGTGTTTCGAAAAAAATAATTTTTTTTCATTTTAAATAAATATGTTTTGGTGTTTTTAGATAATTTTGATGTGCTGATGTCAAAAATGATTTTTAAAAAATAAAAAAATATCATTTTAATATATTTATGAAAAACACTTTGAAAATTTACAGCAACAGCTGTCCTAAACAGGCCCTAAATATTTCATTGAATTGTTTATAAATTGATAAATTTAGTCAAATATAAAGTTTTTGAACCGTAACTTCAAATCTATTTCCTTATTATAACAATCAATTTATTTTATCAGATTCATTTGATGTGACACAAATACACGTATCAATAATTAATGTGAATAAAATACACGGGCTGTCACTAAATTTCTTTGGAAAAAACCTCTTGCCCGGCTACTCAGTCTTGCTCATATCTCGAGGACAAATCTCACGACACATGACATTGACTCTTAAAAACAAACATTTTCCTAATCACATACTTAATTGCAAGGTTGTATAATTGCCGTAGCTCTACGCCACCTCTCTACATTTGAAAAGATCAAAATTTAGCTGTAATCTCTTTATGAGTCATTGAACAAACTATAATATTTTTTTTAATAATATTTTTATATTATTTTGGTGTGCTGATGTTAAGGAATGATGTTTTTTTTAGTAAGTGATGGATAAATAGTTGCTTGGAAAGATGAATACTTTTTATTTCCTCTTATTTTATAGGAGAAATCCGACAATACATCAAAATGGATAAATGGTGCTGGGAAACTGGTGGAGGAAAGCTAAAATAAGAAGAAGAAAAATCCACAAAGCAGAGATTCTAACCTGATATATTTTGAAGAAAAAAAAAACTAATATCAGTTAAGATATGATGTATTGACATGATACAAATTTAAATAAGATCAATATTCATGTTACAAAAAAAAATCTAGACGATGACTTTCTAGTAAGTGATTAAGTGATAAAAATTATGATCTTATATTTGAGATTTATGATTATTAATATAATGATTATTGAAAGTTTATATGATTGTTAACTTCAAATTACATGAAATTAGTTAAAATAAAAACAAAATAATTTATACACACAAGTTAAAATATATATATATATATATATATATCCAAGCATTCCTAGAGTTTGACCTAGAGCAATGATGACTGCCGTTATGATGACGATGGATCATTGATGGTAAGCCAATAACAACCGGGGGACGCTGTGAAGTGGCGCCCGGGCACTCCAGCAGCCAATGAGCAAAGAGATGGGGCGGGGTTTTAGGCATCGAATCAGAGCGAGACAGAGAACACGAGGAAGATAGAGGTAGAGAGAGGGTTACATAGCTGTAACAAAAATGGAAAGGGTCAGAATTCACAAGTCACAGCTTCGCATAAGAAGCGACTGGGGGCGGCTAATGGAGAGCTGCGGGGGCTACCGAGACGCTGGCTTTTGGTGAACCCTTGAGTCGCCTTCGTGTTTTCTGGCTCATTTTTCTCTCTCTTTTCTTTCCGATATCCATTAGACAAAAGGTTCGTAGATTGATGGCCAGCTTTCACAAAGTTTCTTTCTGTTTTATTTCCAGCTGTCAATTGAAACGCAGCCCACACAATGTGGTGGCGACGTGATAATAGAAAAAACGGACCATTCAAATAAGTTTAAAGATAATATACTCGGTGGTGGTTTTATTAATTAACCATCTCATTTAAAAATTTATTGACTTAGTTGTTATGAATTCAAGTTTTAATACTCTTATTTCATTTGATAAAAATTAAATATAAAATAGTATGAGTCATTTTAAAATAAATAACTATAGTATTCAATTGTCTACTGTATTGGCATTGAAAACTGTGGATGAAATATTTACTATATGTTGATGGAACATTTGATTAGCATTTTTATAGTGAAATAGTCAAAAGTGTCACATCCAGGGATATTAAACTTAAAAGTTGATAATGGTAGCAAATTTGATTAAAATAAGTTAAAAAGGAAATAACCATGATGACTCGCGATTTATAGGGTAGTGGATTTGTTTATTATTTTTAAAATTAAAAGAGTGTTATAATGTGCACTCCATTCGATGTATTAGGACCTAGATATGGTTTGTTTATGTTAAATGAGGTTTGGTTTTATAATATGACTTATCAATACATGTTTCAACTTGTTATAGTTAATGCCAAATTTAAGGTTAATTGTGAATATGACATGCATCGATATGAGAAATCAGTTTTTTTATCATAGTAAATAGTTAGAGCAATGAAATGTCCAAGAGAGAATGTCAATATATAACTAAAAAGTTTTTTTCATTGCATTATAATCAGAGGCAACATCATAACATCCAGAAATAGTCCTTAAGTATATATCTACAAAATCAAAACAGTCAAATATGTTATAAACAACTTAAAATCATTGTCAATAGTGTTATATATTACTCTCACGACTTTTATTTTTAATCAGAGATCTAACTCAACGTATACATTTTTCATTCCAAATGAACTCTTTGTAAGAAACAACTAGAGATTAAGTTATTAAGATTGATGCTGAAGTTTTTGTTATAGATTGTGTTTGGACCTTGAAGTCTAGTGTATTTTATGTGTTAGACCAACATGTAATCTAAAAAAATGAGTTATCACAATCATGATCACAATATAATTATATCTTAAAAAATCAACTCTAGCTCCAAATCATAATTGTATTACTAAATCACTTCATCTCATATGGGTATGGAATACCTAATACTTGTCATCCTTCACATTTGACGTTTTCATTGTCAATAACTTTCTTCCTTTTATTCTCTTGTTTACGATGCAGTGGATAAATGAATTAATTCATTTTTACTGTTCGCGTGCATGTGAATAGTATTGTTCATATGTATGCGAACAATATTTCAACCAGGTTTGATCGCCTAACCCTACCCATATCGAGGTCGGGGGCCAGCCTAGTAAAAAGAAATGTATAAGAATCAGTTTAAAATATTTTAGATTTCATCGAATGTTTTTATAACAATTTTGTTCAATATCAGGTCATTGATTTACATTCAAAATACAAACTCGATACTAAATACTTGATTTCCTCCAAAATCTTCAAATAATAAAAAAATAAAAAAGATTCTTATTTGAAAAAACAAAAATAAATATTTTATTTTCATGCATACGATGAAATCTAAAAAAAATTATAGGCATATTTTCATTAAAAAATGATATATTTTAAAATAAAAAAAATATCATAATCAGTTTACGATTATCTGTTAGGGTTTAGTTAAAATACCAAAAGTCACCCACCAATCTTTCTTTCTTTTCATTCTGTTTTCATATATTAGAATTTAACTATAGATTTTAATATCTAAAGGGTGTAAAACTACGCTGTTACATATACCTTTATATATTAAAGGCATAAAAAATAAAATACAAAGTTAAAATTAAAAAAAGTTAAATTGTGAATACTAAAATCAAAATAATCATAATTTTAAAAAGTTAATTCGTCTCTCCAAACTATTTCAACAAGTATTCGTTCTCCCACCACCTCATAACAATTTCAGCCCCACCTTTGAAATTCCTTTTCCGCGGCCCATGGGGTGTGTTGAAGGGTGGAATCTTTGATGTTTGATACTTTGATCCACAAAATCAAAGAAAGATACCTCCCGTCAAACAATTCTCGTGTAAGCGTGTCAACTTTCAAGTGGTTCTTAGACTTACACAAATAAAAAGGATAGCGACTAGGTATCTCCCACTACGCGACAAAAACAATTATCTATACTTCATTATTCGACTCGGATTCTAACACAGAGCACCACTTTCTTTCTTTTATGATCAGTCAATAAAATCAGCAGTAGTATCTCATTTCTGGAAAGTTACGTTAATATTGTATTTTAAAAATATTTTTGTAAGAAAATAAAAAAAGTTTTTTTTTTTTTAAATTTCAAATCAAATTTTTTGATGATTTTAAATCATTTTGATGTATTAATACCAAACTAATTTTTAAAAAATAAAATATATTATTTTGATATATTTTTAAACAAAAAATAATTTTTAAAATAACTCCAATCACATTTTCAAATATAAATGATGTCTCAGACATAACACGTTTCACGAACCATTGGATGCCAGTGTTTTTTTCTTTTCATTTTTAAACAATAACACCTTAAAAAAACTATGTAAAATTATCACAATTTAAAATAAAAAATATTACAATCTAATCTAATAGGCTGTGCTGTTAGAAAACAGTATAATTTAGAAAATTACCCTTTATCTCTTAAATTTTTAATAATTTTATAACACTTTACATTCTCCTTATTTAAAAGAAATTCAACAAAAAAAAATGAATTATTTATAAATTTGTTATCATATTCAATTTAATAATCAAAGAGTTATTTCAACGTTGAAATTATAAAATTACCATTTTACCATAAAGCATAAACATAATAAAAACTTTCACATTGTCATTTCATCACACACTTTATTTGCATTATAAATTCCCAAACCCGTTTCAAGCATCTGCATGAAAACATACAGTATAACTAGAGTTCGTTTATTTGTTTTCCATCAAGTCTGGGGTCGTCTAGGATAGGAGGTTGTGGAAAGCATGCTCCAGATGGAAACACACTTACCCTTTCGGGAAACGACAAGTCCTCGCATCAGAGTTAGGATCCATTGGGAACGGCCATTGATTGATCATAGGGAGTGTTTTTTTTATTAATAAATGTATTAAATAATATTTTTTACAATTTATTTTTGGCATAAGTAAAATAATTTAAAACACTAAAATTGTTAATTTAAAATAAAATAATTTTTTTAAAATACTTTTAAAAAACAATCACATATAATTAATATATATTTGATCAGTGAAATAGGAATCCAAAATTCCATATCTCTGCATTTGCATTGGTCTAAGAGAAAATGCATTTGGTTGCTTTTCATGATGAATCAGTTGATGATGTGCATGTCAGCTTTTGTTTCATTTATGTTGTGTCCCTTCTATTTGATGCCCAATCATGTGCAACTTTGAAACTGTTTAGGGGTATTGTTGCGGTTATTTTTTAAAATATTTTTTGTTTAAAAATATATTAAAATTATATTTTTTTTATTTTTTAAAAATTATTTTTAATATCAGCATATCAAAATAATCTAAAAACACTAAATTTTATTAATTTAAACATAAAAATAAAAAAATTCAATTTTTTTCAAAAATACTTTTGAAAAGCACTTCCAAACACCCTCTATGTTTTAAAAGTATTTAAAAATAATAATTTTTTTAATATATTTTTAGATTATTTTAATATGCTGATATTAAAAATGATTTTTTAAAAAATAAAAATATTATTTTAATATATTTTTGAACGAAAAATATTTTAAAAAATAACCTCAACCACACCCTCAAATAAACACTTTATGGTTTCTCGATGACCATGATAGTATTTTATGCACTGTTAGATTGTTGATTTTTCACAGCTGATCATGTTCGAGATTCCCTGCCCTTGAGTATGAAGCTGCCTTTTTAGCTACATGAGCATAACAAAATGGATGCTTATAATTCAATATGTTAAGAGCTTATAATCTTTCAACTATTTTTTTAGCTGACCATTTCTCTTCACCCGCGTATCCACGGCTAATCTACAAATTGCAAGCAAGAATAACTATCTTATCTGCAGCCTCTTACAAGTAGATATGTGATCTCGAAGTTGAGCATGTCCTGTTTGTTTTAGTTTTTTCAACCATGATTTTCAAAAAAGTTGTAATTTTTATTTTTATTTTAAATGAATATGGTTTGGTGTTTTTAGATCATTTTGATGTGCTGATGTCAAAAATAATTTTTAAAAAATAAAAAAATATCATTTTGATGTATTTCGGCACGAAACACTTTTTGAAAAGCTATAAAAAGCTACAGCAACAGCTCTCCCAAACACCCTCATATTATGCTTTTTAAGTTGTGTTATAATAGAATGCCTTGGAATGTTGGGTGCTGGACCGATCATTTGCACTGCCAAATTGATTGTTGTTGCCCTAAAAATGCCATGAAAATTCTTCCCAATTGAATCCAAGTTGCATAAAGCTAAGGCCGTTTCTTATAATTTCTAAACTATCATTTAACATGGTTTCCAAATTAAATCCAAATGTGGCCCGCAGCGAAGCTATCTAGTATATATAAACCAAGGAAAAACATCAAAAAATAATAAATTGGATGGGATTCACTTTTAAATGACATCCCGGTTTCAAGAGAAAAATTACAGAGGTTATGTGGTTCCTAACAGGATAATTTATATATTTTAAAAAATAATTTGCAAACAAAAAAATCATGTTGTTCCCAATAATACCATTTATTATAATTTCCAATGTTCTCAACAAAGCATTCTATTATGATATGCTATGTTTTTTTTTTTAAATAAATTAATTAAATGTGCTCGTTTCTAAACAAACTTTTTTGATAGATGCGATTTTGGAGAAGAAGATTTGGTTTTACATGTGGTGGCATAGAAGGTTAGGAATCGTTTCCTGTGTGAGTGTTGAATTCCAGTGATTCTTTGAACTTTACGCGTATAAGCTAAGCTATAGGTCCAATCAGGAGCTTTTTTTGGCTAAGAGGTCTCCAGACATCACTTTCTGTCGTCTTTGATCGACTAGAGCTGTGTAGGAATAGGACCCGACCCCGCACCTCGTGAAAACTCGGAAGCAGATAGTTTTGTAGTGCTGTGGTGCTAAGTGTTGCGATTCTGAGATGTTACCGCAGGGAATTTTTGTCCGAAAAAACACTGGCTTGTTTTTTTTTTGAATGGATAAGGTGAAGTTTTTTTCAACGTTTTGCCTTTAAATAGTGTCATTGCCCTACATATGAGATAAGGTCAATATGGGAAGTTGTCTATCGTTATACAAGAGATGAATATAAGATTGGGTCAACCTTGCTACAATCTATGTTAAGGCTGGATATTTTGACAAAGTTGAATTGGCTCTTAGAATGGTACAGGAACATATAGAACATGGACGTGAAATGAAGAAAAAACAAAGACAAGATATGTGTGTATATGTCTATGTTCTTTAATGTAATTTTATAAGCTTACATCAACATTATAAACATATTAACCAAATACAGTTCTAACTTTTAACCAAATACTTAAAATTAAGTTATGAATCTCAACTAAAAATATCTTTTATAAAATTGTTTTTTTAATGTTAACCATAAAATCAACCACAATATCTAGGACATCAAAATTAATAACGAAATGAGTCATTAAATTTAGTATTGTGATGCAAGGTAATTTTTAAAAATATATTTATTTATTTATTTATTTATTATAACATTAACATATCAAGATTATTGACCAAAAATATATTAATTTGGTATTTTTACATATTAAATATACCACAATCCCAAAACATGATTTCTCAGCATGTATTTGGGCCAACAACACCAAAGGAGTATTTGTCAGCATGTATACTGAATCCCCATGAAAACGTTTCCAGCAAAAAACACGATCCTGCCACAAAAACTCGTGGTTATGATCGCCGTGCTCAGCTTCTAGTCCATGCCAGCGACCTAAGGTGCGCTGGTTCTGAACCCATGGAGTGGTCCGGACGGATCTCTAGGTCCAAGTCAAAGGCAACTCCAATCACTCATTTTTGAAACAAGCGAATATGGTCGCATGAGATCATAGGGATTCTAGCTAACGCACTTGCAATATGGTAGAACGCTTATTATGTGGCAGTAGCTTCTCTCTCTTTGAGAGGGCGTGAGGTGCATCCTGAAATGATCTACAAAATACACTACCCAGGAACATCTATTGACATTAGAACAAAAGAATATTTTCTAGCTGAACGAAGAAATGGCAAGGTCTCAAAATTCTATATTATCCAGCACCAGCTGCAACAAGTTGCTTGAACTATGCCATAGTTTACACATTCTGACTCGATATAATGAGTCCTCTCCGTAGAAATATGGAGCACGGGAAGATGGTCTTTAAACTCCGCGATGCACGATTGTCAGGAAATCATCATTTCAGCAATGTCTTCTTTGGGACGTTGATGCAGAAGTGATGATTCGGTCACAGGATATGCAAATTGTCAGTATACAGACATCTGTGTATAAATGTATTGTCAGAAACAACTGAAAGAAGTGCTGCCCTGCTTATCCGTGTCGAGCGTTGTGATTTGTGAAACTAAAGATGGCAGATAAGTATCACTTTTTGAAAGAATCCAACCAAAAGCATCAAAATCAGGTATAGATGGAACCAGCTTGAGGGAAAACAAAGCGATTGCGAATATATCTATATGACTTTTTGAAAGTATAGCTTTTCGAATGTTTTTTGCAAGAAATTCTTCGCATAATTTAAAACGAGAAGGCAACTTGGATGAAATTTCAGGAAGAAGTTAATACCATGTAGCAGGCCAATTGAATTAAGTGAAATCTACGTTCCATTAACAAGGGAATCCATCAAAAGTTGCAGATAAGGGGATAACAACAGCATTTTTCAAGCATAAGAACCTACCTTTCCTTGTACTCTATGACGACACAAAGCACCTGCAACAGAATAACTATCATGAGTCTATCATCTCACATTTTTCTATATATATATCGTAAAGTTGAGACCCAAAGCAGAATCCCAAAGCAAACACCAGCCTGCACAGCACTTTGAAAGCTTCCATGGCTCAGCTTGGATCCCTCTCTGCTGAAATCGAGTCTCTGAACCAAGTCCTGAGCCTGATGGAGGCGTTTAGAGCCTTTGATTCAGACAATGATGGCTTTATTACAGCAGCTGAGCTTGGCGGCATCCTGGGGTCACTTGGATACAACGCAAGCGAACAAGATGTGAGTGCAATGATGCAGCAAGGAGACACTAACAAGGATGGTTTACTAAGCATGCAAGAGTTTTTGGAGATGAACACCAAGGATATGGAGCTCGGTGAACTTGCCAACTTGCTCAAAACTGCCTTTGAAGCTCTTGATCTTGACGGTGATGATATCGTTACCGGAGAGGAATTATACGAGGCTACGGTGAATGGCGAGTTAGATTTGTCTTTGGAGGATTGCCAGAGCATTATTGCTTCCATGGATGCAGATGGTGATGGAGCTGTTAGCTCCAAAGACTTCAGGGCAATTGTTAATTCCCTCCAGGCCCTAGAAAATTCATTTCTGATGTAGGATAACTAATACTATCTGGACCCAAATGGAGCTTTATTGGGAGATCGCACGAGTTTCAAGCCATAAAAATTACTAGCGCCAGCGAGAAGCATATAGAAAAATAAGACTTCACTTGTTCTATCCCTTTATTTTCTTAAATGCAAGCATCTTTGAATGCCTGACGTGCTCCTTTATTTCTTAAAATGCAAAGTTCTACGTTCCACAACCTCGTTCTCTGAAGTCTTAAATTAAAAGTCCACGCTGAAGCTCCTTGCATTTAACAACTTTAGCACCTCAAAGAATCATAGTAAAGTTTAATCTCGAATTATACCAGTCTGTTCTCTTCTATTCAGAAGCAGGCATGGCGTTTACCTAAATTTTCAGAAGATATAATAATCATGGAGACCGAAATAAACACATGTTCTTCTAAAAATTAATTCAACTGAACAGATACCGAGGATATTTAACTAAAATGGTTTAAAAAGTCAGTAGCAACTACTAGCAACACCTAAACATGAGGTGCAGAAACATTTTGAAGTCACAATTATTGCGTTGAAGTTTTTAGATAAAATGATTTATTAATATAATATTAGGATTTTATTGACCAAGTGATTACAAGCTATCTCACTATCTTATTCTCTTTAATAAAATCAAATATAAGATAATATAGACTTGTACAAATTTCAAATCAACAAATACACAGCCACGTATAAGAATCGAGATTCCAATAACACCTAAAATCGTAGCAACAATAAAAGCACAACCCACAATAGCACTCTTATTGCTACGGCCAGGTTCAAAAACACAATAATTTTAATTCAAATCTGAAAAATGAGGAAATAACCTTGTTGATGGAAGGCAGCTCCGAATTTATCCTCCCATGTCCATCAAGGCCTCGAATTGTTCTTGCGGAAAGACCTCGGCTGGCAAAATCAGTCAGAGGAAGAGGTGTGGAGAGTTGTGAATTCATAACAGCGGCAATGCCAGGGAGGATTGTGAAAATGGGATTGATGTATGGGTTAAAAGGTATGTAGAGGCGGAGACAAGAAATCATGTTTATGGGTTTCTTCGTTCTGTTTAGCCATGGTGGTGTTGATGCAAAAAGAAAACAGGGGGGAAAGTTTTCTTTGCTTAAAATAATAAAATGGTAGAATTGTGAGAAAAATACGAACTAATTAATCAAAATTGATTCTTGTAAAAAACAAAACTTGTCAAAATCGTGTAAAATCATGATTTTACAAGTTTATATAAAATCTTTCCATTTATCTTCCTTTCCACCTCACATGTTCATTCAGACAAGATTAGTATCATGAACAGGATATCTCCATCATTGTCATATTGTTTACGACATCGGTTTTGGTACTATTACGAGCACTTCTGTCCACAATATCTTGGTAGTAGAACTAATGATCGTCCAGGAGATAATGGTCTTAATAAATGATTTAGGAATGATAAAGATGAAGGCAATGATTTCAGTTTATACAATACACTGGTAGATTATTTACTTTTAGCGAAATATGTATTTTAAATTTGTTATATTTTAGCAAATTATATCGTATTTTAAAGTTATTTAAAATTTATATCATTTTTATCTGAATTATATATTTGGTATTTAACCTTCTATATTGTTTATTTTACTATTATTTTAATTCTATTATATTGTTATTTATTACTTAACTGGTATTATTAATATATGATTAATTAAAAAATACATGTCATTTTATAGACTAATTTTATATTATTTTTATGTGATAATTTTTATTTTTATTTTTATAATCTTGATGGAGAGAGCCTTTTTTTGTGTAAGGTAATGGGCAATAATGTATTTCAACATGTATCCAAAAGGACATATGCTCAACAACTATGAAAAAACTAGATGGCATGCATGAAAAGAAAGACTGCACGAAATAAAGTTTTTATGAAAGGAAGTTTGTGAATTTGAAATATAGAGATGAAATGTTTGTATGATATGATAGAGAAGATCATGTCAAGATTAAAGATAAATTACAAGGCATGGAAGAAAACATTGAAGAATTATGAAAAACAATAACAAGCCTACTATCTTTTCTTTATTCTATCTTGAAAGTATTATATTATTAATTAATTAATTATATAAAAAATAAAAATAATCCATAAAAAAATATTTTTAATATTATCATATTAAAATATTTATTTTTAAAATATTTTTAATACACAAAAAAACAACAGTAACAAAATCTTTTAAGAAAAGTCGTGATAAGAGGTTGAAAGAATGCGGTCCCAGGGTCAAGCCCAAGATCCAGTGCATAAAAGCCCAAACATCTCCACAACAACTCTCTCAGCATCTTCTCTTCCTCTCACTTCGCCCCCAGTGGTGTTCTTTTCCCAGTACGAATCATGCTTGGCTTGCGTGGATCAGTTCGATTGCTAACTGAAATCAATCAAAGCCTTGTTCAAAATGCAACAGTGAGTTTAACAAACACTTATCTAGTTACCACACGACTGCTTTAGATTCACTAATTTGTTTATTTGGGGTGGAGGGACGGGTCGCTAGGGTTTATCGAATGGATTAGTTTTATCCGGGTTCTTAACGCTTTTTTTTTTTTTTTATTTCATAGCTTATGATTCATCAATATAAGTTGAATTTATAGTTTTTCCTTTTTCCATGGGCTGCCTACAAGTGTTTATAGAGAAATGATTGGTTTAAACGAGAAACAATTGGCCCGTGTAGAAACTGCAAGGTCTGGCTAAAGATGCATTTCATGCATAGTTGTTTGAAGCTGTCATCACAGCTTTGATTTTAATCGAAATAAAAACAAATGTCACTGAATTATATTTACGGGCTATTTTCTACAATCCAGAAAAAAAAAAAAAGGATGTCTATATGCTTACCGTCACATAAATACTGCATCGACATAGGCATGCTAACTTGCCCATGTGCCGGAGCATTTATGTTCAAAGCTCTGCATTTTTGAAGTATATGATATGCATTTTAGAAGGTGATATAAGCCATTGTCAACTTTCTGCAATCTTTTTAATTTTTAACAGCTCCAGTCTGGTCTACTTAGAGGTCTAACGCAGGTAATTGAATGTACATTGTCGTGCTATTGAGCCCTGACATCTGTGTTTTGCTCTCCTAGAAGGTCTGTGCAATCCGGTATAGATTCTTTTTTTTATTCTTCCTGTTATTCAAATGAGGTGGCGAACTTTAAATTGGCGTCATTGATCTTTGTATTTACCTCGCCAAGAAACAGGCTTCAAAGAATAGGATCATAATCTGCAATGCGTAATAATCATTGCATGTGTAATTTGAAATGATAAAGCGATCTGTGATTTGTTTTCTTATACTCTTGCTTCTAAATGCGGTTAAGACAATTAAATGGTAATGCCATAAATTTTGTGAATAATATTATCTCCTAACATTATGACAAATTGAGCAGTGTGTCATTGGCCTGTAAACCAGCTGTGTCAATGTTCATTGTCTTGCAGTCTTGTAGAATGCTTATTGGACATTTAAGGCATTTTCATAAATTGTGTTTTGTTGAAAAAGGACTTCAACTTCTTGTTTGTTTCCACTGTATACTGTAAAGCGAGCTCATTTTCCTTAAACCTCCCTCAAAGCCTGGATTTCAGGTAGGGGGTACCAAGAAATAATTTACTTTGCTCTTAAGAAAGCCAATATAGCATAATAATCCCAGGGAAGGAAGTGATGTCAAGTTCTTAGCTCTATCCTCTTGGTAGCAGGCCCGAACAGGAAACTGTTGTATTCTCTATTTAGTAATGCTTAGAGCATGGCTTGAAAGTGGCATACGATTTCACTCGTCCGAATGTGGTTGCTTAATTTAAACCTGCACCTGTCAACCAACCAGTTTTTCGTTGTCTGAGAAAATGAATCTGTGTGATTGCACGATCTAGAAGATGCACCATGGTCACCAACAGGGGCTTGGTCACTGTAACCTGCTCTTGTGAATGCAAGGCTGCTCTTTTAAAATTGGTTTCTTGTGATACTGTAAAAGGGTCTGTAAAGTTGTCACAGCTGCACAGTATTTATGATCAGTGCTCCCTTAAACCAGTGAAAAGGTAGAGTTTGTTTGTAAAATAACCTTGTTGAACTAATTGCCCATTGCTTCCATGCTAGTGTCTACAAACTACCAAGCTTTGATTTATCAACTGAAAAGTTAAACAAACTATATTGGCTGGTTGAGATGGTCAGGGATGTTATTACTGTAACCAGAACTAGAATTTATTACTTAAACTTCAATTATTTTGTTGTCTATTGTTTTTTTGGTTTTAGTTTCCATAATGTGAAGCCCTCTTTATTTTTGTTTCTCCATTTGTTGTAGTTTTTATGCTTTGTTGCTTGGCTGGAACTCTGAATAATCTACAAATTGAGTTTACAACCCGAAAAGTGTGAATGGATTCACTTTTAATGCAGCAGCAAACAAAGCATTGTGTGTGTTTTGTTTCTTCTATGACCTTATTTTAACAAATGATAGAAGCTTGAGACGTAGTATGAAACGCTATTCAGGTAAGTGTAGTGATTTTGATATATGGTAAAGGTTGATCTCAACTAGTTCTTACAAGAACAAACAAATGGTGTGATGCAACTCATTCTTTTCTTCGTACTAATTGGTTGCAAATTGATGGGTTCTTATATATATACGTATGATTTTCCACTTAACTGTTATCCTATCTAAAACGATGGAGTCTACTCATTTTTAATGGAGATTCTGTTTTTTTTTTGGTGTCTCGAACAGATCAAGTTAACACAAAAAATTGACTTCTTAATCTTAATTTTTTTCTCAAGTCAAGCAGAGATTGTTTTGGATGTTGGTGTCAATAATTACCATCTTTTGCAGTATCGTTATCAACGCATGCAAGGTCTCCGTGTTGGTAACACTGAGATTCCTAATGACAAGAAATTGGAGGTTGCTCTTCAATACATTAATGGAATTGGCCGCAAAAGAGCCCATCAAATACTCTGTGAATTAAGCTTGGTGAACAAACCTACCAAGGATTTGACTGGAATAGAACTCAACTCTCTTAGAGAAGAGGTCTCCAAGTACCTGACTGGACCAGATCTGGTATACTTTCTACCTGCTCTATTTTCTCTTTCCTCAAATTCTTCTGACTCTGTATCTGCCAAAAAAGTTTCATTCTAACTTATTCAATTTTGAATTTTTTAGATAAGACGTGTTAAAGCTGATGTACAGAGATTGGTTGACATTGAGTGCTACAGAGGATTTAGACATGTTGAAGGGTTGCCATGCAGAGGACAGCGCACTTCAACCAATGCTCGGACCAGAAAGGGTAAGTGGGTTCTATTCCAGGAATGAAAGCCTCTTGTGAGCATAGTGGCTTTTGTTTGTTCTCTATTTTATTGATGAATTCCTAAATTATGACTGTTTTGCATATGGAATGAGACTGGAGTGCCAAGTCTTAAAAAGTATTCTGAGTCAACCAAACTTATTATCTTCGGGAATGTTCTATAGGTGCCTTGTTTATATGGTTTCTTTTTTAATTTTTTTTTTTTTTTTCTGTTGTTGCTCAGAACACCAAAAGTATGGGTCTCAGGAAGTCGCTGAGCGGATTCGGAAACATCAAGAAAGAAGTCAAGCAAAATGATCCACACAAGAGAATATGCAATAAATGAAGTTTGACGAGTTCACTAGATTGTAGCTCCAGCAGTGACACTATTCTTGTTTCGAGTTAGCATATCTTTGGTTTCTTACTCATGATTTCCTGTCTGGCATCCTTCTATCGGTATGGCCTCCTGCCAAAGTCAGTTTTGGGAAATATTTTGAATTTGCTTTTTCACAGCAATTTTGATCATTTATGTTGGAATGAAGTGGCAGCCCTGGAGGCTGAGATGCTCCTGATGTTGTATTGCATCCGTTTGGAATAGAAAAATAGCAAGTAGCCATCTCAGGACTGCTGCATTCTGTGATAGGATTTCTACCCATCAATTTTTGTGCGTCCCCCCAAAATAAGAAGCGCATGCTCACAAGATAGGCTTTTAAATCACTTGTTTTTAGTTCAGGAAATTAGTGTTCGGATGTCAAGGGCATACAGATCCGATCTCTCAAGTGCTCGGGAGAAAGAATGGAATTACAAAATATTCACGTTATGTTATGGGAGCACGTTTCATTTTAACTTGATGGATGATGGTCACTGTACTGAATTACTGATGGTTATAATCCTTGAAATTTTGCTAATGATTTGTAAGGTCTCTTATATTTGGAGAACGAATCAGTGGAAACGACGATTTCGGTAGGCGGTGAGTGGATCTTGATAGGATGAGAAAATTTATTTTTCATGGATGCTGCAGCGGGGTGTAGAAGGTCCGTTTAAGTTCCAACTGAAACTTGAAATAATGTTATTGCAAAAAGGCTGGTTCAAAAATACCTTAATATTACCAAGAAAGAATTTCTGTTATGTCCTCGCCATGTACCATTTACCTTGGGTTGGCCCAAGTGACTTAAAAAAAATATGAATTTTGCTTTGGGCCAGCTAGACGGCCGGGAAATATGTTTTCCGTACACTTGATGACGACGAGCAAGGGAGAATAATTGTTCTACATAATACAATGTGTTGTGTCTGGCGCCGTTGAGCCTGCACAGCATGTTCGGACTAGACTTCAAAAACGTTGTCCCTTTAGGCGCAAGTCTGGTACCTTTAGGACCAAGTAGTGGGCCTGGGTTTAGGAGCAATCTGGCACCTCATGGCCCAGAGCGTGTCCCAGCATCTTTTATATAGGCTGGACCCAACTCACCTAATCCATTGAAACTTTTCTGATCCTATCCGATTACAGCCGTGCAGTAAATATCAGTTTTTGTATCGTAATCTTATTGATATTTGATTATATTATAAACATTTGTTTCCCTGTGGGGTGAGGAAAAAACTAAAAAATTGATTAAATTAACGAGAAAAATCAAACCACCAAAAACACTAATTAGAATATTTTTAAAAACTTCTAGTTTGGTGGGGCTTTTCTCAGGGCCATTAGCTTCCCTTGAGTTATCACCACCGAAGCATTAACTCGCAGACTACGAATGTCTTTTCAGGGAAGTTTGGTTTTTTCACATAAAAAAATAACTGAAACCTATTGGTTTAAAGTTTAAACTAATTTAGGTTCGGTTTTGTTTTTTTTTTTTATAATTTAAATTTGATTGTTTTTGTAGATAAAAATAACCACCCCTAATTACTATTTATAAAAAAAATATTATTTTTTAATAATATTATCACAATAAAAATATCTTTCTAGCCCTCTCAAGTAAAGTAACAAAATTTAAAAACAAAATATATACTAATTAATTTAAATAGCTTTCACAATTTCTATTTCTAGTGTGTTGAAATTATTTGATTTTTATTTAAAAACATATTAAAATAATATTTTTTATTTTTTAAAAATCATTTAATTTTTGAAACAAACAACCACTTAATTTATACACATTATTTTCTTATAAAACATTTGTCATATCAAAACAACTTTATTCTTAAGAGTTTAATGTTTTTTTACATATTTGTTACAACTTTCTCAGTCAAGATAATGACTTGAAAACGTTTGGTGATGCTTTAAAAATAAACTTTGTTCTTAAAATTTAATATTTTTTACAATTTGTCTCGACCAAGATAATAACCTATGACGGTTTGGTGACGTTAAAAACCAAGCAACGGAGTTTCAAAGAGTTCGACATCTACAGACAATCGAGGGACAGAATATTATTATAACAAGGAACAGGCTCATATATCAGAAAAAACAGACTAAATTATTATCTACTCTCTTTTTTTCCTCCTCCCTTCCCATTTCAAAAACGGCAGGTTCGGCGCTCTAATTCGACGATCCATCCCTCCCGTTCGGGGAAGATGGAACGGCAATTCAGCTCGTGGTGTTCTTCCCTTGGGATTGGCCAGGGATATCCAAGACATTTGCCAGTTGGTATGCATTGTTTAAATTCAACGCTATTATAAGGGGGCATTATTTGCATCAAGCACAAGTAGTAAATCCAGCCAGCACATTAATTAAGCAAACTCCAGACAACATATATTACACATCGAAATCCCAGAGCTCGTGTTTCCAATTCACCCATGATTTTGACCGTCCATCTTCACCAATCCGAGGGGGGAAATGAAAACACGGGCGAGCTAAAACGTACCACGCTAACACACTCCATACATAGCATTTACTCCTATAGCATAGACTAGCCATAATCCCAGATCCATGAGAGGAGCGAAAACCAAACCCTAATCATTAAGCTACAGCACAGAGAGAACAAACAGTGATTCCCAGTAACCAAAAGGTTTAGGAAAGAAACAAAGACTTCTTCTTTACTTGTTCAAGTACTTCCTCCGACTGCAGCACCCTCTTTCCACCAGAGGAAAAGCTGGGTCTACGCGCCTTCCGACAACACTAGGTGCGGACTGCCTCCACCCATCACGTGCAGGCAGTAGAACAACAGGCAAATAGGTATTGGTGTGGCATGGGAACACAGAATTCTTGTAGCGATTACAGAGGGCATCTTTTCCCTGAATTAAATAACAGGGTTCAAATGAATGTCAGTTTAAACAAGAACCATATCAGAAGATAAATTTGGGAATCGAAATGACCTGGATAGTTGCCAAGGATACTTCACATGTTTTGCGTTTTGAACCGATATTCCACTTGTATTTGTCGAAAGCTTTCCAAAATCTCAAGGCTCCAACTGTGTTCGTGAAGTTGACGAAGGCGTAGCCCAGATTTGCTCTTCTCCTATGACGTTAAAATCAAATTTCACAAGCACGCTTTCAACAGGATGAGTTTCTTTATTTTACATACTGGAGACTTCTGATTGTATTATTTAAAACGGAATGAGACTTGCGCAAACTGGTAACCTAAGTTTCTGGGAGATTTGAACAGTTAAAACTATGACCAAGTCGAAGATGGAATGGCAAACTTTACGATTTGTCGACTCCTCGCTAACAGAACAGCTTGGCTGATCTGTTGCAATAGAGAGGAGAAACAAGAGCCTCTAGCATGAGATTCTATACACCCCATTATATCATGCAACAGGGTTGTAGACAAAAATTGGAGGAACTGCAGGGCCAGACATCCATGCGAAATATCAACTAAGCATATTCTTAAATTTACCGAGTGATAGCAAAAGTTACTTACACAAAGTCCATAGGCAAGTAGAAGAAATCATACTCCGACATGGCATGTTCAAATTGCTGCATAGCCTTTTGATTCTCTTCAAAACAATGCGCATCCAGTATTTGCAGTAAATCATACCTTCTACTCCATGGCCATAGATTGAGAGAACAAAAATTATTGCTAGCAACTTCATATCTTACAAACAACAAGAAATTAGTGCCCGCATACAAGGTAAGTACTAAAAAACATAAGATCAAAATCAGCATCATGCCCAATATCGCAAGAGACCTGGAATAAATTTAACTGAAGATTGAAAGAAACCAAATATAGAAGAGGAACATGATGAGAAAATTAACCTACCCAAGCTGATTCGGAACATTCTTGATCATCAAAGTAGTTTTTCCATCTAAAGAAATTTCATCTGGACTACATGAAAGTACCTCGTCCTCTTCCTTAGCACTCAACTCCTGATCATCACCACTGCTCTCTCCATAAAACTTTGATTCAGTCTTGGGCACCCATAATTTCTCCCGGAAAAAAACCCGACCATCGCTTCGCTTTGCCCTTGGCCGAGAAGGTGCAACAAACCTCCCCGCGCCTCCACCAAAAATCCTCTTTCCCATGTTACCCAAAGCCCCAGAATAACAACCGTCACATTTCACTTTATCCTCAAATTTGACAGCGTCGGATTCTTCTAAATTCTTACCCGGAGGACAGCATGTCCCTTGATTTCCAATGTCAAAGAAATAAGGGTGTGAATAAGGCAAGGCGAAAGGCTGCTTATAGATGTTATAGCAGGCAGTGGCTTCTTGGTACACCCAAGCTTGGGTCAACTGTTGTTGCACGCAGAGGTAGGGATTGGCGAGGAACCCAGCAACCATGGTGGGCGCGGGTCGAGCAGCCCACGCTAGTTGAGATTGCAACTGTTGTGGATGGGAGCCATATATCTCCTGTGAAAGCTGGGGTAGTTTCGAGGGTAGCACGATCGTTCCGCTGTTTGGTGGTAGATATGGCAAAGACAGACGTGCTTCGGTTCTCATGTAAGGTGAAGCAGACGGGTTCAATGATTTAGGGTTTGATGCGTTAACAGCCATTGATGAAGAAAATGCCTCAAGTGATATTTATTTACAGGTCAGAGACAAGAGTGAGGTATGAGCTAATGAAGTGTTAGTGTTTAGCAGGGACTAGGTTATAAAATAGCCGAAGATGGTATCCGTGAGCAGAGATATAACAAGATTGGGGATGAGGGTGGAGTATATATACGTGGATAATTTATACGTATTGTAATGTATAGTGAAGCAGGCGGTGCAGAGTGGGAGAGGGAGGGCAAGGGCTGCAAAAGAGTAGGCTGCTATGATATGAAATGATGAAAATTGAAGCTAAAGATTGCTCTGCATTAAATGCAGATAGCGTTGTGGCGGCGTGAAATGAATTTTATGTTGACAGTTATCTGCTGTTATTTTTTATTCGTTTTGTTTACTGATGTAATTTTAGTTTAAAATGGTTTTTATTTAAAATTAAATTAGAATAATTTTTATTTTTAAGATTTATTATTATATTAAAATATTTAAAAATACTGATATTAAATTAATTTGAATTAAAAATGAATATAAAAAATATCTTAATTTAGTGTTTTTTATTGGTGTTGTTTATAACAGCATTGTATTATAAAAACCTGATTTGTTTTTAATTAGAGTGGGCATTGGTGGAGTTTTAAATATAGCTTGTAAAACATACATTTTCTCTTATTTTGAAGTGTTGATATTAAAAAATATAATTATTTGAATATATTTTTAAGTACTAAATTCTTTAAAAAATAATTATTATGATTTTTAATATTTTATACATAATAAAATTGATATATAAAAAACTAAATAATTTAAAGTTTTTTAGGTAAACTAAACAGGAGAATGTAAACATTCATTTAGATTGTGTTTGCATCATGGTAAAATCAAATATTGCATCTATATAACATGATATAATGAAACATATATGTAATGTTTGTACATTCTTTACCATGGTAAAAACTAATTTTGAATTCTACCCAAAGTGTATCATGGGTTTTCTATACTCTCAGCCTCAAAATAAGGTATTTAATTACCATCTCCTTACACTTATGTTTAACATAGTTTTTGAAGTTTATCCAAGCCAATATGTTTTTTTTTTTAAACTAGTTACATGCTCGCATTACGTTGCGGGCGTAGTGCGGGCGGAACAAATATTTTTTATAATTGTTGAGATTAAAATATAATATTTCAGTATGTAAAATTTAATATAATGAAAAAGATCAACATCCTCTATTATAATAACAGTACTATCGAAGTCTGAACTTCTTAAATTATCATCATTATCACTGTCAAAACAATAAATATTATTGAACAAATCTGAGAGGGAAACAAAAAAAATATTAATAAAAAAGCACGTCAGAACAAAAACTAAAATTATTATTAATATTTTTATTGCTTTAATAACGGGAAGGAAACGAAATTAAATCAAAGGCTTAAAAAAACCCAAAAACATTAACAAAAGAGCAAATGTAAAAATACAATAAATGAAAAAAAAATTATTGACTGGGGAACAAATTACCTGAACTGAAAATAAAATAAAATTATCACACTACGTTGCGAGCTGAGTAAAAAAAAATTATAATTGCTGGGATGAAAAAAATTAATAGGATATGCTGGTCCAAAATTAAAATATAATATTTAAACATGTAAAATTTAATATAATAAAAAAGATCACCACACCTTATTCTAAAAAGAACAACATCAAAGTCTTAACATCTAAAACTATCATTGCAGTTAGTGGCAAAACACTAAAAAACATCAAATTATCCATAGAGAAAAAAACTGAAAAACATTAACAAAAGAGTACGTAAGAAAAATAACTAAATTTTCTTCTTCTTCTTCTTCTTCTTCTTCTTCTTCTTCTTATTATTATTATTATTATTATTATTATTATTATTATTACTATTATTATTATTATTATTGTGCTAATAAAAAAAAAACAAAAGACAACAAAAAATCATAATAACTTTAACAAAATACCAAACAAAAAAAAATGAGGTAAAAAAAATTTATTTGACTTGAAAATAATAATAATAATAACAAAACAATAAAATAAATAACAGAAATAACAAATAAAATAAATGACAAAACAAAACAAAAATATTAACTGGAAAAAATATCATTTGACTTGAAAATTCAAAAAATAGACCGCACTACATTGTGGGCTAAGCAAACAATTTTGATAATTGTTAGATTTGAAGTAATTTATAGATTTAACTAATTTAAAAATAAAATATAATATCTACATATGTAAAGTTTGATATGATACAGCACATCAATACACACTATCGCAACAACAATATCTAAGCTTTGACATCAAAGAAACGGAAATAGATAATTGACTCGAAAGTTTTTTGAAAAAAAAATGTTGGAAAACATAGTTTTTTTCCAACATTTACATCAAAGCCTAGCACACTTATATATACATGGACAAAAATAAGGATTATTCTAAAAATAAAAAGAATAGGGATTAGAATAAAAAATTAAAAGTATAAGGGCTGAAATGAACATTAAATATAAAGGGATTACAATCTAAAATTAAAAATATAAGGGCCAAAATGAAAATCAAATATATTATCAATTTTAATCAAAGGACAAAACTGAAGAAATTGAAACTACTGTACTGAATAAATTCATCTTTTTCAATCCAATCCAAAAATTAAAAGAAGGAGGACCGAATTGAAAAATGCACACTGAATTAATTCCAATCAGATGACCCAATCGAACTAAATTAAAACTTATATACTAGAAATGAAGACCAGAAACGAAATTGAAAGTGAAGGAACTGAAGTGAAAAAGGTGCAAATAAAGGGGACTTTTTTTGCACTTTCATGTGCAGGAGAGAAAGAAACATGGCCAGCGGCTTTAACCGGCCGCCGCTGTGTTCACGGATATTTGTAGGTGAAACGCACCGCAGCGGGAGGAAGAACACGCGAAGGCGCATCGTTTTAGACGCCAGGATCGCGTCTCTGTCCATCTGAATATGCCGCACGCGCCACCTAAACAGGGCGTGGGGCGGGAGATCGGCTGGCGCGTGCCCATCACGCACTGACAGCCACAGAAAGATATAATAAAAAAATAAAGTTAATTACTTCCCTGCCCCAGTCCCCAGAGGTATTTTTTTTGTCTTATTAGGGGCTAAAACCGTATTTAGCCAATCTCAAAAAATAATAAAATAAGCAGAAGACCGGCGGGGCGGACCGATCCGATGTGCGTAATGACCACGGAGCCCCTCGGTCTGGCGGCATTTTTTGTCGTTTTCGTTAAATCACTGTTCAAAAACGAAAAAAAAGAGGCGGATGAACTCGCGCGACGCATTGACAAAAAATATCCATTCCACAGTACAATTGAGTCTGAAGACACAGTAATAATCTGATGTCTTTTAGTATATAGGATAATAACCGTTGCTACAAATAAAAACTCACATAGACATACCTGCAACATGTATACTGTGCAGGATGAGTAGGAACTCTTAAACTTGACTCATTATGGTTACTGGATCAACTATTTTGAAATCTAAATTTTTATTGACCATTAATTTTTTCATACCACCATCTTTGAGTTTTTGTTTTTTATCCAGAGCTTTCCATGGTGATTTTGTGATATCGATTGAACTATATACATTCATATAATGTATTGTCAAACTCATTTGAGATATAATTTATGCACATATTGACACAACTCCTTAATTTATTTATTATTTGGATTTAAGGAAACTTCATCCCTTATAAAATGTATTTTGTGGGTCCAGTTAACTGAATAAAATCCTGGTTGTTCCATGTTTACAAGAAATGCATGTTCTAATTCGAACTCGAGATTTACTGTACAAATCTCAAGATTTTTACCATCACACTACGCTACTTAAAAATACCTGGCATAATATTAAAGTCGCTTATTTTCAAATGATTTTTGTACTTCCCGACTACAAAGTTTGTCCAGTTCAAGCTTAATAGGATATAATAGCATTTTTTAATGCAACCTCTCAGAGGAAATTCATTAAACATTTAAAGTCTCTCACCATGCACCGCAAAAAGTAATGGTAAAGTCCTCATTAGACAAGGTATTTCAATAAATAAAATAAAATCAGATATCCTTTCCATTTAACTTTAACTTTATATTTAGAAGGAAAAATAAAACATAAAAAGATTGGAAACACTAAAAATAAAACGAGAAAAAACATGGAAAAATCAACTCTGACTCAGCACGTTCAAATTGATATGGAAAAATTACCCTTATATACGTACACGTAGTCACGTACATTTTAACAATCAATCCAAATTCCGCCCGCAACATTTTTTCCAAGGCTAGGATCTGAAAAGGTGGGCCCATGTCGCAGCCATGGCTCCGCCACTGGACTGAGCCCTAGAAAGGTCGATTGCCTCTCCAGAATTCACCCTACCCGTTCGATGCCTACCCCAGGACACATCAAACAACAGTAGCAAATTCGGGGTCGTGTTGCCGGGCTCTTTCAAAATCAACTGGTATTTCAAAAGGGAGCATCTCTTCACTTCCCTTGCCTTTCTAATAATGCCATGGGTGTCATAAGCTTGACCCAGATCTGAATCAAGAAGGGAGATATTTGTAGTGATGGGTTTTAAATCGAGGGCAACAGATGTTTAGTGTAAAACAATTGCTCACCTGGTCACCCCTACCAAATTAACTGTTCAATCTCACATGCTGCTTTGATATTTTGGTTAATGGTTCCTCCATTGAAATTTACAAAATGAAGCTTTACACCTTTGCTGGCGATGCAGGAGCTTTTCACAGTTTCGGGAGATGGAAGGATGGATAAAGAAATTGATGGAGGTTGCCGTGATTCTTTAATGACTCATGATTCAGGCAATTATTGGAACACTCTGGGTGCGGAGGATGAAGACAAGGAAGATTCTAGCTTGTCGCCCCGGATTTGGATATGTTAAGTTCCAACCATTAATAGATTAATATTTACCCAATAATTTTTCTTGAAAGATTCTCTATTTGATTTGATGATTTATAAATAGAAAGAAAAGAGAAAATGGTATGCTAGAAGATATTCTATTCATTAAATAAAAAATTATAAATAATAAAATATTGTTTTGTTAAGTGTTTTTCTAAAATATGACAGGGAAGCATGATTTAATATTTGTTTTTAAAAATATTTTTTATTTAAAAATATTTAAAAATTATGTTTTTCTTTTAAAAAATTATTTTTAATATTAATTTATAAAAATAATTTAAAAACATCACGTGCCATGATCGGCAACTCGTGACATCATCAGTCCACTCGGCCCCTTTGGAGCATTAAAGCACCTCCAAGAAGAGCAATAAATAAAAGATTAAAAACCCCCAATAATTTGCCTTTTTTTTCTTGCCGGAAGGAAAAGTTAAATAAAATGTTGTTTTAATATCTGTCTTTAAAAATTCATCTCAATAGTTTTTTTTAATATTTTTTCTATTTGTTTTTTTCGTGAGAATGTCCTGTTTTATGACATGTTTTGCGTTTTTATTGAGTTTAATCGATTTATTTTTTTATTATTGAAGGAATTGAGGATTATTCGATTATTTTTAAATTTATAAAGTAAATTAAGTTATATTAAATACATTAAAATATAATTAGTTTTTCTAACTAATTCCCCCGTACATGTTAGAAATTATATTTATACTATTAAAAAAAACTTATCACCAATTTCCGCAGAGAAAGACATGGAGTAGTAAGTTGGGAACAGAAGTTTCATAAATGAGCCCCTTAAACTTTCGAGGTTGGCGCAGAGAATCCCGTAGTAGATGCAAAAAGGACAAATTTTCTCTTCCAAAAATTGCCATTTTCTTGCCACACACGAACCTGGGTTCGCAGCAGGCATGTCTCAATTGTTAATGTTTTCCTTGAGCCATGCAACCATATTCGAACCAGTTTCAGCAAAACCCCACCAATAATCGACTCTTCTTTTGTTCATCTTTCTCTGTACCTTGTGCTTCTCTTTTATATTTCTGGATATATTCATCCGAGATTGGGCTATCCATTAGCCTGGTATTTTGTATCGGGGTTTGACTATTCCTCTTTCATGCTAGACCAACTGGTACGTTGCTTCGTACTCCACATAAGCTAGAATGGAATCCCACTCCCTGCTGGCAGCCATGCCGCCCATCAGAGGCCTTAGTGAAAAAGGTAAAGCAAGAGATAGAAGCAACACTGCTTCCAGCTTGCTCGTTGAGTGAAATAAAAAGTTTCCTGTCCTTCGATGGTCTGATACTCTGATCTGATCCGCCAGCAGCAGCTTGGCAAGCTCGGTAGGGGAAGCCGTTTGACTTTTGGTTGTTTTTCTCCACACAAAAGTGGAAAAAAAAACTCATATTAATTATTCCTCTGGGCAAAAAGAGTAGATATATTATAGAAACTTATTTTCCTTGTACTAAGAAGAAGAACAAGAAGCACGCCTCGTTATTCACGCACACACATGTCAGTTCTTTAATATTGGATTTGGTGAGGGAAATATGTAAAAGTTACTGAAATCAAATACTCCATGACAGCACTCAAATGAACACAGAAATGGATGTGATGTGTTGCACAGATAGAAGATAATGATGTCGTTTTGTAGGTGTAGGGAGAGTAGACGACAGAGGGATGATTGTTTTTGGTATGGGAAAGAAAGAAGGCTGTCGCGTCAAGTGTCGTTTCGTTCTGCGGCTAAGAGAGAGAAAGAAGATGTTTCCCCTGATATGCAAACTGAGGGCTTCTGTTTTTTAAAAGTTATATTTTGTATATTATTTTAATAAAATGGGGTTAGAAATAACTTTTAAAAAATAAAAATAAAATTTTAATTTATTTTGAAATGAAAAAATATTTCTAAAAATTAGGAGTGTAACGTTCCAAACTAAACCTTAATATATGAGATACAATTTGAAGACCACAATGGGGAATTTTTATATGTGGTGTGATATTGATGAAGTAATAGGATTTATAAGATGTTTGGTAATTATTTAAAAGTATTTTTCAAAAAAGTTTGATTTGTTTTAGGTTAACTTGTACTTAAAGAGTGTTTAGCTTACAGTAAGATCTGGTTGACGTCATTGCTGTTGAGGTTGACGACTTGCTCAGTGTTCGGAATAGTGACGGCAGTTCCAGTAGCCGGTCTACCAGTCTCCATCTCCATTAGTGACCGATTTATTTTCGAGAGTATTTTTGACACAAATGGATTTAAATCTTATTTATTTATATTTTTTAAAATTAATTTTTTTAGTATTTTAAAATTATTTTAATAATTTTTAATTTGAAGAGGCATTGCTTACCTCTAGTCGTCGCTCAGCAATGATTACCTCAAAGATTTCTAACCCGATTCACGGTATCATCAATATTCATGATATTTAATATTCACTATACTTTAATCTTATAATATTAATTTCATATTATATAAAAAAATATTTTTAACTAAAAAAAATATAATCCTTATACTAAATATATAATAAGAATACATATATACACAGACTACTAACTTCCATAATCCTTCAATTTTTTTCTTTCTTCAAATATGATTATTATTGTAATATTTTAATCCATTTTTTCCAATTAAAAGACAAAATTCTCCTAATATATATTATTATTTCTCTCTCGTTGGAAACTTCAACCAAACTAAATGAAGTTTCTTGGCTAAAATTTATTTACGTTTTTTTTTTAACGAACGGTGGTGGCAAAGATAACCATACCTGTTTCTCGTGGCGGTGGCGGCCTGCGGTCGCAGGGGGGCATTGTTCTTGAGAAAAACAGAGAGGCCCAGATTTATTCACTCCAGGCCTTAAAATTCAAGAGACTAATGGGCTGGACTGTTGATTTAACCTCAAATATATTGAGAGTGAGCTCGGTTGCTCGTTGTGTTCTTCTCAAATCTGCCCCTTCAATTTCATGTTTATATATTTCAGTTGGAAATACGCTGTCAGAAATCAATAAATAGATCGAAGCGCGAATGGATTTTGATTGGATTGGAAATCCATGTTTGACAGATTATTGCTGGAAACATCATGGAAAATAAAGAAGCAGCGCCATCATTCTTTTGTCCCTGGAGAGGCCCAGATATACAGATGGAAGGGGTAGGCTTGCCGTTCATCTGTCTGGGGTGGGACTCATCGAGATAACCTCCAGAAGTCATCGTGCGAGCTAATAAGAGGTATTTTATACTGCAAAACGTGTTTTTGAAAAAAAAAGTTTTTGAAAAAAAAAATATTTTTTTTATTTTAAATTAATATTTTTTTGGAGGTTTTAGATATTTTCAATGTCAAAAATATTTTTTTTAATATAATTCTAAATAAAAAATATTTTAAAATACAACAACAATTACAATACCAAACATGTACTTAGTTCTGAGCAATATGGCACGCCTCCTTTTACCCTCTTCATTTTATCAACCACAGCATTGTTGCTAGCATGACTGACAACACTATTTACTTGGTCTTTTCAGATTGGATCCATCCGTGGCGAGGTCTGGGCTTGGGGGGGCAGGGGAACAAAAATATTTTGGACTGCTTTATTGGCAATCTAGCTCTGAGTGGTAGATTTCTCCATTTCGTGTCCGTTAGTATAGTCATCGTAGATAAAATTATTTTTGAAAATATTTTTTTAAAAATATTTAAAAATAATATTTTAAAAATTATTTTTGATATCAACATATTAAAATAATTTAAAAATATTATTTTTTTAATTTAAATAAAAACTAAAAATATTTTTTTTCTTCAAAAATACTTTCAAAATGTACTCTTAAACACCTTTTGATCACCATTGTTTGCTAAACCCCACAAATTCGTTTCATACGCGAATGATATTTTATGTTAACAATTTGTGTAGTGGGTATCTGAATCGACATGCAATCAAACTGAATATGTTTTTGGACCGAAAATAGGTCCCAGTAGCAGGCGAAGGACACATTTTGTGGCAGCCTTCAATCTGCCGATTATTGTCATCATGGAAAACCACTTCCAACAATGGCGTCCACGTCCAAACTTTCAATGTATCAACTTCCCTTTCTTTCATATATTAATGGCCACGTAAATCACCTCCTCGTTTCTTTCACTATTCTACTTCTGTTTGTCCACAGCAAAGCCCACCAAGTTCTTCGTTTCTCGTTATCTTTTCCGGGTTTCTTAGAGTGCCAAGGAGAGGAGAGTTTAATTACATAACAAGGACGCTGCGGAGGAGGATGCCATAAGGGAGTGGTTCATCGTTTATTTTTGAAAAATTTCGTCGGGGCTTGGGGCGTCTCGTGGGTAATCAAGCAGCCTTTTTTAGAAAGCGAGCAAGTAAAAAGATGGCTTCTTGAACATTTTCCGAGGAAATAAAACTTATTTATAAAATTACAGTGTAGTGTAAGCAATACCTTTCTGGGAAGCTGAGACAGCATAATTAAGATTGCAACACACTGTCTAATTAATATTAAATGTAATGGATGATAATTATTGAATTCAGATTGAAGTGCTATGCAAGAAAGATATAGTTAGGCAGGTGTGCCCTCCACCGGAACCTCATGTCGGCGCTGATGTGGACTTATTGTGGACCGATGCCGACATCTCGTTGTCGTATGTAGACAGCTCGAGGAAGCCCAGCACTTAAAAATTGTTTGCACGTGAATTCTTAGAGAAGGAAAATGGGTTTATCGGACCCAGAAACCACAGGCAGTCGTGCTCGGCAAGAGGGGGCCAAAAATACCACCACCTTTGATTATATATATATATATTTCTTAATTTTAGGAACGTCCCACAGCAACTGTCCACTTTTTAAGTACCTGTTGACATTATAAAGTATAAACTTACCGGAATGTTTGTTATTGCGGTTGAATCGGGATTATTTATAAAAAATAATAATTTAAAATTAAGTTTTATTTTTATTTTTATGCTACACTGCTTAAGAGTTAGTTTACAATAACATTTTTTTATTTTGAATTAAGGTTTTTTAAGTTTTCAGATATTTTGATATAATAATATCAAAAATAAAAAAAAATGTTTTTAAAAACAAAAGTAAATGCAGCATTAAATATTTAAATCAGTTTCACCATTACGTGTAACAATGTGGAGCCTTGTTTATTACCATCCCATCCCACCCACCTTAGTTGACTTTTTTTTAAATAAAATTTTAAATTTTATTTTATTTGTATGCATGACTCATCGGTTTAATTTCCAATCCAATAATTTGAATTGACAACTCAGAATCCTTGATCAGCTCATGTTACGAGCCGTGTTGCAACATAACAATTTGAAATTCTAAGGGTATTGTAGGGGTTAGATAAATATTGTTATTTTAAAGTTTTTTATATTAACAAATCAAAATAATATAAAAAAACTAATTTAAAATAAAAATAAAAAAATATTTTTTAAAATATTATTCCAAACACCCCTCCATCTCGTAAACAAACAGAGTCGGAGGTTTTCAAAACGTTCTAAAAAGTTTAATAATAGTACAGGGCGTGGCTAGGCGAGGTTTATAAAAACTGGACGTGAAAAAGCGTTGCCTCTACAGGCGACGTGCCTGATAATGAATGCTTATAGTGTAGTTAGTTTTTTTTAAGAATAATTTTTTTTCAGGTTTTGTTCATGGTACTATCGTTTGGTTATTCTGTGGCACATTATTTGTTATGTAAGGGATGCAGACACGTTGTTCTCTGGTTTTTCTTTTTTTTTTAGATTTAAGAAAACTCCATTTCTTAAAAAATATATTTTATGGATTTAGGTGAATGAGTAAAATCCCGGCTGTCTCAGATTTTTACAAGAAATACACGCTATAACTCGAACTCAAAATCTAATATACAAATCTCAAGTAATTTATCATCAATATCATGTCCATTGGGACCTTTGATATTATTATCGTCCATCTTATAAATCCTCAGACCAATGATTGAACTTCTAATTACGCGCTTAATAATGATTCTGCTGCCTGATATAAGGTTGGTAAACACATCATGTATTATTTTCCATGTACTCTCTCTCTCTCTCTCCACACACACACATATATAAAAAATAAACGAATTTGTTATAATTCAAAACTATAAAATGATTTTAAAATATTCTTATCAAAAATGCGATCGTGATCAAGAGTCAGAACTTGGAAAATCTTTAGGAGGGTCCAATATTAAGAAATTTTTTATAAGGGGCCAGAACTTAAATTTTAATAGTTTTAGTTCTAAAATTTAAAATTGTTTTTCTCATGAGGGACATAATATAATGCTTTTTTAGGGCCCCGCCCCTACCAGACCTCTGCCTTATAGTCCTTTAAATAAGAAAATTAAAAAGCCTCCATAGTATTGAATAGCAAAAATAAAATAAAATAAAATAAAATAAAATAAAATAAAGATTTCGAATCATCACTAATTTTTTAATAAAAAAAATTATGTTAGATAAGAAAATTAAAAAGCATCCATAGTATTAAATTATGTTGAATTAACAAATCTTGTAAAATCCGAGCAATAAAAAAAAAATGATACAATAAAAGCAATTATGTTAAAAACTGAATCATATGCCTCCATACCTAAAAGATCCTTGAAGATTTTAACAATTATTATAATAATAATAATAATAATAATAATAACAACAACAATAACGTCAAAAACTGAATCCTATGTGTCTCTTTCCGGGCTATGAAGGTGTTTGATATTATATTTTAAAATTATTTTTTAAATTAAATATTTTAATTATAAACTTGTATCACTGAATCATCTGCCTGGGTAAATCATCTGCCTGGGTAAATCATTGACTCTTGTATTGCAAGGTGAAAAGATGTTTGCAACCGAATAATCCATTCTGTTTCGATATCAATTGACATAGCGTGCTGCAAGAGGTGACAAGATTGCTGAGAGTTAGAGTTTTCAAAGATTAAGAATTGGGGAAATATCCAAAATATATATTTTTTATCAGTTATTTTTTCATGTCGTAAGGGTCATTACAACCTTTTAAATAAACAAATAAATATTATAAAACGCTAATAATATTAATAGAAACAAGGATTGGAAAAAAATACCCTAGAATTATCACTGTTTTTTAATAAATTAATCATCTACTTAATTAAATAAAAATAAAAAATCCTAAAAATATCAACAGCTAAGTAAAATGATATGCTAAAAATTAAATCCCATGTGTCCCGAGCAACTAATTATATATCCAAAATGTAATACAAAACATTATCCTTGTAACTGTTGCCGTGCTTTAGCCAAGGTGATCCTTGTATAAAACTGTTGCTTTTTTATAAGAATTGATTATATGCATAATTTATTTAGAAATATTGTCTGGTAAAAGAAGAGATATACGTGTATGCTTGATTTAACTACTCTCAAGTTCCAAGGTAACCTAAATATGGCTTCATTAAAGGAGACACACCTATAGAGATCTTGGCTATCCTACTGTAACTCCTGTCCTTTTCGACATCACAGGGCATTATAATTACGATTTATAATATGCTTTTCTCGTTTAATCTCTATCAGATACATGAAAAATAATTGATGTATAAAGGTCTTTGATCATAGGGAATGGCTTGTCCCCCTTCCAACAAGCCTCATGTTGGGTATGATTGTGCCTTTTCCCCGACATGTGGCCGCACCCTATTTATGAATTGGAGGCCACAGAACTCATTGGTCCTTATCGCTGTCATTATGTCAGTTTAGGTCATGGAATTTCAGTGTCAACGTAAAATGGATCCGAGCATTGTTTTTCAGTAACCTACCGAAGAGTCGACGGATATATGTAGCGTAATTGCTCGAGACAATAAACCTAGAATCATAATTGTTCTGATACGTGGGATTACAAAATAAACTTTCATTTCGAGATTATATGAGCTAGAGGATACTTGGGGACAAGTGAAAATACATGGAATAATAAGAATGGAGTATATTTTGAAGTCAAGTTTGCAAATAGACCATTGGTTTTTTAACATTTTTTCTAGTTTAAAGGGATCTGCATGCTAATGAAATGGACGTATTCTTAAACAAAGTTTAAAAATATTTTTTTAATATCATACCAGCACCCACATGTCACATATTTGAATTGAAGCCAGCCATATAGCTGATGAGGCAGAGACCGACTTTAGTTTTGGGTGGTTTAGGCAGATCCATTTGGAAGTCTGTCTATTAGCCAATAAAGAAAAATGGAAGATTTTAGACGCAGGGATCCACCAATGGCGTCTGTATAGTCTCCGTCGCCCTTAACTCTTATTGTTGTTTGGACTTTGGAATGGAGGTTCCTTGCTGGGGTCCTTTCGATGGGAGGCCAATTACATCTGATTGTGAAATATGTAAATTCTGGTAGATATAGTAATTAAGTGTATGTGTGAGAGAGCGCACAGCGATTCTCTAATTTCATGGCTCCAAAAGAGGACACTCGGCTTTCCTACCACCTAGGCTGTGGTCGGTTTGACATTTAAGCACAACTAGGCCTCACGTGCACTGATCATACCTGCAAGACATGCGCCATTGATTTCCGATACACACAAATTTCATCTCGATTTCACTTCAAAATACTGAGCTAATTGTACGTAGATCCATGGTAGGAGATGATAAAATCAACCTTATTTTATATTCCTGAATGATAAATGAAACAAATTTTAATTTCATGTTTGAATGACAATCCTCGACGAAGTGCTTGTTAATTTAAATATCCGGTACATTAAATATTTTGCATGATTCGAATTTTTTTCTTGCGGGTTCTCGTTCAAATTAAACTCCATCGTTGATATAAACATGTATGAAGAGGGATGTGTGTGTGTGTGTAGCGAAGATCAGCAAGAGCTAGTTTTGACATGGTGATGTTACCAGGAGTGTGACCAAAAACTGATTTTCCAATCAAACTCCCTCACTATTTATTAAATTTCGCCTAAATTAATCCGAGATGATTATTTGACCACCCGTGAAGTTGATATTATCATTTTATTTTCGGTTCATTTGTTTTGAAGAAGAGTAAAAACTTTCAGTTTGTTTAACCTGGCTCAATCAAATACCATATTAAAAAGGTTAAAAAAACGAGTAAATTAACAATGTTTGATGGATCCGGGTTACTAGACAGTGGTCTCATTAATTATGGCATGAGCGTCCATGAACCCGGACAGGATGCATGCCAAGTCCAGCTGGGAACCTTCCTACTGATCTTGAATGAGCACCCTCTTTAGGGTTTGTCTCCTGGCCCGTTCTCCACTAATCTTGGTCAATTTCGACCCACCCTCACCAACTACACTGATAAATATAACAAATATTAAATGTGCGCACTGATAAATATTATGCTTATAAACGATCAAAATCCTCCTAATATCATCATAGCTTTTCAAAATGATGTTAATAATAATACTGCGTGACAACACCAGTACAAGATAAGTTCTCCAAGGAATACTGTATCATTGTAACCAGGTGGCGGTGAGTTTTATAGTGAAAAAACAACTGTTGAAAAGAGTTTCTTAAAACCTTTTACACTTTTGCTAATTTAAACATCAAATTAGGCGTCTAGGAGGAATTATATAGTCTACTTTCATTCAAGATCCGTGTAGATGTTCTTAAACCTCGTCATGTTCATCGCTTTCCAGTTCTGCAAGGCTAAATGTAATAGTTGTGCTTTGGTTAAACTCTTTAAAGACTCCTTAGGACCGTACAGATCAAATGGCTTGATAAAAGGTGAGCAGTAGGATCGATATATCGTCCGGATACAATTATATCACAGCACGCGGAACGCTGGTTTTTGTCAGGTTTCTCTCATGACAGCAGAAACAGACAAATATCTATCATGAACTCTTGCCGCCTTCGCAGGTAACACGACGAGTCTCAAGTTATTTTCATATTCAGGCGGCTAGTTTCTGGCTCCATTCCTTCATTGCTTGGAGGGATGTGGAAACTGTTTAGCTGCCGTAGAAGCTAGGTTGAAATCGGCTAGTCATGCTTTGCTGAGAAAACACGGTAAATTAATTACGAGATCATGATCGGTCTGAATTGTTTGGACTCCACGTTACGCGTGCCATTTCACAAACCTTAAAATACAATGGGTGCGTGCCCGTCTTGTTCAAGACATAAGACAGAATCATATCATATATCCTTAAAAAAGAGAGTTCGATGAGAGATTTGAAGTCTTGATCACATTCTAGTTTGATGTTTAAATTCCCAGCGATCAAAAGTAAGAACATGTCTATCTTAGATCAACACCGGTAGTGATCATCCAATCAGGAACAATTCTATCTTAAAACCACCGGCCAGTGAAACGCGAGGTTTTTTCTTGAGACAAAGAAGAGGAAGAATTTTCTATTTTTAATCTAAGAAATTATTTTATCTATAAGTTTAAGGTGTTAGGCGAAACACTAAAAATATATAATGTATATTATTCTTTGATCCACTTTATTAGGTCAACCTTTTAGCCTTAAAATGTTTATATAAACTCATAATATCTTATACTTGATTTTTATCAAATTAAATGAAGAATATAAGATTTAAACTTATAACCATTAACTCAACAAAACTCTGATATTATATTAAAAAACAATCTCATATCATATGTATATGTATATGTAGGGATGATGAATCACGACATAAATCAAGAGCTGACAGGTCCTCTATTGTTTAAACAACCCACTCTTTTCAGCTCGACAGTCTTGATTTAAAGACCTCTTGCTATCATCATAGCATATGCATGTCCCTCTTTTAGATTAAACAGGAAGGATTGTAATCCACAGCAGAAACAATATTCCAATTAATCATTACAGAAATTAATTATTTTCCAAAGACATGGTTCATAAAAATAGCATTGTAATCTATACTAGAGACATTCTATGATTAACAGCACTCAAATCATATGAATTACACAAACTGATACGATCCGATCAAAGATCATTAGATTTCGAGACAAGTCTCTTCTTATATGTCACGGCTTGGACATGCACGATACGACTATCCCAGCTAGCTAGGCGAGTCGTAAAAATCTGGACCAAAAAAAATTAGACAAATTATATGAATGAAAATATGGTTGAAGTTATTTCTAAAAATATTTTTTGTTCAGAAATATATTAAAGTTATATTTTTTTATTTTAAAAAAATTATTTTTGATATCAATAAAACTAATAAAACTTATAATTTAATAAAAAATATTTTTTTTAAAAAAATACATTGTCAAACAAGCTTAACTCGTGACAACTAATGCATGTCTGCCACAGACGGCGACTCTGTCTGAATTGACGACGACAGGGGCTAGGAGAGTCCCATTTAATCTATAAAATCCTTTCCACTACATGCAAGCGTGCAATGGTCTAAAAACAGACTAGAGATTTTACTCAGATCTGTATCCATTTAAATATCTACTCGTACGCTCCCTCTCCTGAGTAAATAAGCTAATTAATATTCATGCTTTTGAGGTAATGTGCATTGATGTGATGATGCATTATCCCGTAACTCCTCTAATTCCACGCCGCCGTTATTCCTCGCCACGGATGGTATTTTTTTTTAAGATAAAAAACAATTTGGAATGACAAAATTTATATATTAAGAAAAGTTAAAATACAAATAAAAAAATATGCAATTATCTATTCCAATAAATCAACAATTATCCATGTAAATAAATAAAAATATTATTAATATCAACTAAAATAAAAACCATAAAAATTAAAAAAACTGATTTAGATCAAGATGTTTGATCCTATAACATAAAAGATTTACATGTTTGTTTGTTTATTAAAATAAGAGAAAATGTTATACAAGATTGTATATATTATAAATATTTTTCCAAAATAAATATTTTTTTGTAGAATAAAGTTCGTATGTATAAAATTTAGAAAAAAACATTATTCTACAATTAAATACAATCAAGACAAGTGCTCCCGACACATGCCTTCCTTTTCTTTTTCTTTTTCATCTTTTATAAGAATATATTTTTTTTATAAAAAAAAATGTGATAAGAAGTGGGGAAAAAAACCTTTATCAATAGCTGTAATTTTTTTTCTAACCCTAGGTGTAAATCGGTATCTTAATTATTTAAATTTTAAAAAGACCAGATAACTGTGGTCAACAGTTATAGATCTTGCTGGTCTAGGGGTAAATTCATCATTGCACGGAGCAACAAAGAAAAACTAAAAACCAAAGTATTCCCGTAAAAGACCAAATTACCCCCATAATCAAAGCTCTTATTTTTTTCCACTGAATGGTAAAGTGACAATTTAGCTGCAGGAATTCAACTCGACCCACCCTCACCAACCACACTGATAAATATAACAAATATTAAACGTGCGCACTGATAAATATTATGCTTATAAGCGATCAAAATACTTTATTTTGTCATTTTTAACTTTTATTTTGTTTTTTATATTTATATCTTAACGAGCGAGGCTATATCGATTGAAATAGCCAAATTTTAACCATGTCAATTAATTTAATCTTGATATCTAGATTAAGTTTTGAATGATCAATTTTTCGAGTCAACTAATATTAACTTAAAAGCTAAATCATGCTGTAAAAACATTCTAGCTTTCTCATAAAACACTCTGGAGTGCTACGATGTTTTTCCACGATTAATTAACCTAAAAGCTAAATTAAATAATATGGGAAAAACAATATAGCTATTTTCACAAAACACCGCGAATTGCTACAGTGTTTTTCCATAGTTAATTCTTAGATTTAGGAGATATTTTAGTGTTTTTCTTTTCATTTTTTGTCATTAAATAATTGTTTGGAGTGTTTGAGTCTTTTTCATTTTTATAACAGTAAAAATATGATTTTTCCTAAGGTTTCATGAAAAAATGTGTTTTTTGGACAAGGACATTTTGGATACTTCAGCTTTATAAACAATTAAATAATGATTTTACCCTTGAATGAGATAAAACATAAGAGTAGTTATCAAGGATATTTTTGGTGCTTTTATTTTTATGAACAATAAAAACACTGATTTATTTTTGGATGAGACAAAAACAAAAAGTTTGACTAAGGGTAGTTTGGTGTTTTTATGTGTTTTTTTTTGTTATTATAATATTTTTCGAGGTTTTTATAATTTTATATTTTTATTATTTTTTTATTAGAAAAATGTTTATTGGACAAGAGTATTATAGTCATTTTGTTTTGTGAACAATTAGACAACAATTTTACTCTTGAATGAAATAAAACATAAGGATAGTGGACAGGGGTATTTTGGTGTTTTTATTTTTTGTTTTTTTTCCAGAGTAGGGTGAGTTTCAAGGGGTAGTAATTTTATATTTTAAATACGTTTTTATTAGAAAAATTGCCAGGGCGTCTACACCTGACACGCCAATAATAAATTTTACCGCGTTCGCACCCTTCAAGCGGCATATCACATAATACAAAAACCAGTACAATAGAATAACAGCTAGACATTATGGGCAAGTACTTTTGTATTCAATAATAGTGTTACTGTCCGTAAATATTTGTCCGAAACGAGATTTGCTAGAAACCCTAACTATTTGATTGTTTATTTTGTATTTTTGGTGGTTGAAACCCATCAGTGAAGTTCGTTTCATTATCAGTCCCTGTTATTTGAGATTTGACTTGGTGAAATTATTCGAGGGAAAATAGGGTTGCTTTTCAACCACATCTGTGAAGAGACAAAAAAAACAAGAAACCTTTTGATGGTTTCTAAAATAAATTTTGGATTATGTTATTTTTCAGTGTATTAATTTTATTTTGTTTGTTTTAAAAAAAAACTCTGGAATATTATAGGCCAGTAACAATGTGATTGAAAATGAAATATCACTGCAGTCATGATTAGAGACCTAAGAAAAGGCATTTCGATGAGGATTAGACATTTTTCAGAAATATCTTGATTCGTGTATGGCGTGGATTAAACTTTACTCGGACGACAAAAAAGGTATCTCGGAAACTAATTTCACCTGAAATCATGACGACATGTGGTTTAATAACATGGAAACAAATTTTTAAGAATTCACCTTTCCAAAGATCAAACGGCTACAAATCAGTTGGACAGTGCCAAAAATATCACGATCAACCGGGAAAAGACTTATCAGCGAGAGATCCAAGGCGATGGCCCCAGTAATCATAGCGACACAGACCCGTGCTTTGGGTCTGAGCAAGTAGATACTAGACGTCCCCATAAAGAGAACCATAAGGTCAAAGAGAGATACAGAACTCTACTGTAAGGGGATTGGTAACTTGGACCCCAGCAGCCAGGCCTCTTCTTTGACCTCTCTAGTTTCTCCCAGCTTGACTCCATTCAACTTCTTCAATTACCCTCCCAATTTCCCAGGAATAATTCCAGTTTTGGTTAGAAAAATCAAGGGCAAACTAGTCCAGGTCAATGGTCTCTGTATCCCACGTGTTCATTCGTTACTTTTAATTTCAATGTATTTCCAAAATAAAACAAAATGAAGCAGTAAAAAGGATTGAGAGGAGCAGGAACAATAAATAACAGCGCATCTTCTTGTGCTCTCTCCTTTCCTTGTCCTTTTAAATCTTCCTGCCACGGCCAGTGAAACAAGGACCCCATTTCTCTACAAACAGTCAAGGGACAGATAATAAGAGAGAGGCAGGGAGGTGAGATGGGACCGCCCCCTCTAGTCTGTCTCATAGTGGTTGGTGTGATTCGAACCATTTTTTAAATATATATTATACCTCAAAAAAGAAAAAGAAATCAGTGAAATTTCATAAACTATTTCCTCTTTTCTATAGGCTGTACATTTTCTTATTCCAATTTCCCTCCCCTTTTGAATCTTCTCTCACTAGGGAAAAACATTTCCCCGTTCCCTATACCCCCCTCCCTATATCTTTCATACTTTGATAATTCACAATCCGTTCACAAAAATTTTCAAAAATATATTTTGAAAAAATAAAAGGAAATTGAACAGCACTTTCCCTCCTTCCATTGGGGATTGGATTGGATTGGATTGGCGCACGTAAATCTTTTACCCCCCTTTAACACCATGGCTGATCTTCAAAACTCAGCCACGAGTACCCTTCCAAAAACTGCCTGGCTGCCGAGCTCTCTTTTTACCACATCTCTGCAGTGGCAACAAGCAGATTATGTGCCCGGAGCATCAGCAAAAATCCCCCAATTATCCCATGGAAGGTTTGGAGTTCAGATTCAACCACACCACCTTTTTAACTGCTGCGTGTTTCTTTGGCGCTGGCTGCTACCTGTCTTCTATAAATATTCTCCCAATGAAATCCCGGAACCTCTTTGAGTAAAGTTTTGGATCAACTGCTGAAATTGAAGCAGGATCAGCTTGCAAGGACTTGTAGGCGTGCTCCAACTTCTTGCTAATATCATAGTCTTGTAAGATGTCAATAATTCCAAAATAAAGGACCACTTCGTAGATTTCACCACTTCGAGAAGGGGTCAGATGGTTAAATCCACCAGGGGTATACTGATCAAAATCACTCCTTCGCGCCATCCTCTCTGCTCTTGCTGGCATGTTTGCTCCCAATCTTATTAAAGGTTTTCTGAAACAACACGTTGCAACAACACCACATTATTCACAGTTCACCTATATATTATGATCATTTGTAAGAAACATTTACCACTTTTTCGTCATAACCAAAAAAGGAGTACATATTGGTATTTCACAACTTTACCAACATTTACGATCGAAAAACAATTATGCTCCAAATCCAAATGGCTAGTGTCTAGCAAATAATGGTTTGCACCATGTTAAGTACAATCACAAAGCTACCGTTAATTCAAGATGAAAAACCTTAGCCAAAGAATGGAAACTTGTCAAAGCCACAGCAAACACCGCACAATGAAAGCAAAAGCTCTTATCTTGTAAATCATAGGGACCATTATAATTTATGTGCGTACCACCCACAAACTGCTGTCTACTGAACTACCCCCCGCAATATCAGTCTACGCTTTCAATTATTCCAATGACAACTGCCAATTTCAATTCAGAAATTATTGGCCATCTATTACAGGTTGTTTCATTAAATTTTGTTTTTTAATTAATCTTTTTTATGTTTTTAAATTATTTTGATATACAAATATCAAAAAATATATATATTTTGAAACATTATTTAGTGAAAAATACTTTAAAAACCACAACTACCAATTTCCCAAACATCCATTTAATGCCAAAAACAACACTCAACCATTCGCACACTCATATTATTGAGTCAGCAGCTGATTGCACAAAAATCATTTTTCCTCACAGTTTAAAGCACTCAATCACATTCAAAGACCGGGTAATAAGAAACTAGAAGAAAGATGGAAAGGCAAGAAATATACCTTCCAGATAAAATCCGATCCATGTCTTGGAGCTCTGCTTCAAGAAAGCGACACCCACGCATGAACTTTTCATTCTGGTAGGAATCCTTTTTTCCTGCACAAAACACATTTAATTGCTGTATTTCTATCTAAGAAAAAAATTCGGATAAAAAATTGCAATCCTTTTACAATGATGCTATGCTTGCTAACCAGTTCGCAAAAGGAATGGTGACAATCCCATTTTGTCATAAGTATTGTCATCACGAAAGTGGAGGCCAACCAGGAGACTATAATCCATGATTTTCTCAGCTTCCAAAAATTCACAATCAAGATCAATTTGCCTGTGTCAGATTGCATATTATGAGTCATGCAACACAAAATCAAGGTTTAACAAATGCCCAACACAAGACAAATAGAATGTTCTTGAAACTTACTTGATAAGCTCCTGGAACCAATTTCGCTGTAGACGAAAGACAAAATTGAGATCAAGGTCCTTGAGAGTTGTGGTTTCATCTATCTCACCCTCAGGCTTATCTGTTGTGCGGCCATGGGAGGATCCTTTCAGGTCAAATCTTCGATGTATTCTATACTCTGAACAGAAGAGATTGCCCATCACAATGAAACGGATCTGCTTTCCAGATAAACATATGATCAGATAAGGAAACAAAGTTCGATAAATGAGCAAGTTGTAACAGAATAATTCCTTTTGACTTACCTTCTGTCCACCAATTGGTTTAACACAATGCACGCCAAAGAACTTTGTCACTAATGAATTTTCATATCGACAAACATGTTGGTAATAGCTGGGAAGCATCCTAATGAGCACCTGAACAAGGATAACAAAACTTCAGAACCAATGTAAGTGTCCACCTTTTTGTCTTGTATGTTTAAGAAAGGTAAAGGCAAAGACACGGGCAATTTACCAATTGCCACTCATGCACCCTTGAAAGTTGTGTCATTACAAACTTCAAAATAAACAAGACAGAAGTCAATGAAATAGGCAGCTAACCTTGACTTCTGATTTCTTCACCGTCTTTATCATAAACCTGTCATCCTGAGTAAGGTAAAAGAAACTTCCACTCTTCCCTGGTGAAGAAAGCTCTCTGAGGGCATCATTGCCACAAATAGCTAACATGTAATCAGCAGGATCTACTTGAAAAAGCTCTCTCAAATGTCTGATATTTCCATTAGAAGAAAGAAAGTCATTACCATAGCAAAAAAAAGAAAGTCATATATATATAATGCTAACAAGTCAAACAAACATACAGCACCAATTGTATTCGGCTCAAATATATGAATATGGAATATCATATCTTGGGGGGAAGGAATCGCATTTGAGAGTATGCATGAACCATGAACCTTAAAAGTTCCAAACACGTCAAGTAACAAAAACCATATAATCGGGCAATATCAAATTAGAAAACGCGATACCTAAAAACAACGGGACAATAATCCTTCCATCGAAAATCTGAAGACTGATGTGGAGGTGTAATTTTTGATCCTTCAGGTGGAAACCTCGTCCAGAACTTCTCCTTGGGATCAAAATCGCTTGGCTTCAAGTCCCTCAAAATATGGGCATGCTTCCCAACAGAATACCTAAAATTAAACACCCACCATCAGAGATCAAATCCCCGGCTCAATTCACAAACAACACAGAAGAAAAGCAATCAAGCAGAAAAACACCCACAAATTCTTTCCAATAAAACAATTTTGAAAATAAAAAAACCTTACCTTATACCCAATTGTAAATTAAGCATCAAATCATAATTCTTGTGCCCTTTCGAGATGGTCTGCCCGGGTTTCTTGACCTCTCCACCACTAAAACAACAGGGCCCTTTTCTGAACTGCCTAATACATTCTCGGTCCAACCCTAACCCATCTCGATAAATCATTTCAGCCTCCACATTATCAATGATATCACAAGTAATGTCCCCAGCATCCCCATCACTTTCCCAAATACAAATCCTAGGAAAACTCATCCCACTCCCTCTACCTCCATCAACTGAGGATCTCTTCCTCGTGGGTGTAGTGGCCAAGACCAGATCATTCTCATTCCTTTTTAAACAGCATTCCGTCCCATTCCCAGGATAAAATGTGCCATTCAATTGCTGCCCTTTCAAATCTTTACTGTTATTATTATTCCAGCTCCCAATATAACTACTCCCGTCTGGCCATGTATAAACCCCATTCCCTTTCGGTACTCCATTTTCCCATTGCCCATCGTATCTATTCCCATTAGCCCAAATCAAAACTCCTCTCCCTGAAATGACGCCGTTTTTCCACTCACCAACATACTCATTCCCGTTTTTCCACACATATTTCCCTTGCCCGTCTTGTAAATTCTTCTTCCATATTCCTTCATATAAATCTCCATTCGCATACCATTTTTTACCAAACCCATGTTTTCGATCGGAGCTCCATGATCCGCGGTATGTGTCCCCTTCGGATCCTATAAAAGTACCGAGTCCTTCCATCCGACCCGACTTAAATTCCCCTTCAAAAGTAGCTCCTGAAGGCCAAGAGAATTTCCCTTTCCCAGATGCTTTACCGCGACGCCACTCGCCTTCGTACATGCACCCGTCAGTCCAGACATATTTCCCGGATCCGTGTGGCGCGTGACCGGAGAATGACCCTACGTACAGATCCCCGTTCGGTAGTTGCTTTTCTACAGTGATGTCGGACGCGCTGCTGGTGTCGGCGACGGCAGTTGTTGGGGTGGTGGCGGGAGTGACACGGCGGGTGGCGGATTGGGATCGAGCGCGGGTAACAACAATGGGTTGTGGCGGTACGGCTGCTGGCTTTGAGATTTCTTGGTCTGCCACAAGCAGTACAACCTTATCTAGCTGCTGCCGCTGATTATTGCTGTCGTCGTCGTCGTTGATGATGATGTTGTCTTGCTCTCCTGATTTCTTCTTCTTTGTTGTAGAAACGACGTCGGTTACCGCATCAACGATAAGTCCTTCACGCATTTTGTATCTCGCATAAAGAAACCCCCTCACGCTCTTCTCTCCACAAATTTCTCTCCTGCTTTCAAATCTCTTGCTGTTGTAATGGAAACAATTGCTGGGTTACCGATGGTGTATGGTTATACGAGGAAACGGAAACGCCGGAGAGAAGGGCATTTCCCGGAGAGCTATTGTAGTTTTGAAATTTCTCTCCCTAAAATTTTCTTTTGGTTTGCTTAATAACTCTCGCTTTGTGGTGGGAGAATACGTGGAGGAATCTTTGCAAACGCAAACCACACAGAACCACTGTAGTAAAGGAGAGATAAAGTCAGTGAAAGTAAATTAGTATCTGTTAAAAAAAAAAAAACAAGAGAGAGAGAGAGAGAGGGCGAGGAAGCAATGAGCCGGCTTTTTTCTTGCCTAGGGAACGCGGAGAGGAGGACGTACTATGCAAGATATACTAAAACCTTTTTTATTTATTTATTTTCTTTCATGTTTTCTAATCCGTCAGGACAAATATGCCCTCTCGTTTGTCTAGTTGCAATGCAGAAAGAGAAACTGCACAGTATCTATCCTTCCCTTCCTCTCTGGTCTCATCGTGACGTGACGGAATAGCCTAGGAACTATACGGGGCATCATCACGTAATTTTACCAGTGCCTTTGTTTGACCTTGTTGTTTTATTTTATTACGTAAGGGACATTGTGGGGCGATTCTTTCTTTTATTGGGATTCTTGCTCGTGGTCCACTGCCCCGGTCCTAAAACCTTTGACGACTCTCCCTGTGTGTGTTTGTGTTAGATCTTTAAAAGCTTCTGATACCGAATTAGGGGTTTGATTTTGGTAACAAACTAAAATATTATTATGATCCCAAAATTATTTCTGGTTGGATGATCAATGTGGTCTTGGCTTTTCCTTAATGTGGTCGATTAGCGGGCGATTACAAACAAGTTAAGAGGCATTTTTACATTTTGAGGTTGATAAGCAATGTAGTACTTTGTTTGAGAGTAAAATTATTTTTTATTTAAAATATATATTTACATCTGAACATGAAATCATTTAAAAATATTAATTTTTTAATTTTTTTTTAAAAAATAGGTGAGAAACACAATCCTAGTGCAGTGCAGCCACAAAGAAGTGATTGGCATAGGTTTGGAAAGGCGGTGATATCACCAATAAAAATCATAGAGGGAGCGACCTGAATTACCTTTCCATGGCCCACTTTGAGCCCCGTTCAATTTCCAGTGGGTTGTCGAGCCAGGTTGCAAAGATAATTGCCGCCCTTGTTTCCAAGTACAAATGCGAGAGAGGCTGAGAGAAAGATAGAGCATCATTTTCATCCCTAACATGGATTTTTGTAGTGGGACTACTGTTTTGTTTGCTCAAGCTTCGCTCCAAAGTCATCATGTACAGAGAATCTCTACCCACAAAACAAAATCAGGAACCATGTCTTTGCATGCAATTATCTTTTCATCGCACTTATCACTGTTTGTCATTGTTTGCTAGCGTGATTGTGGTTAAATGTTATATATTGATTATTTTTTATTCAAAATTATATTAAAATAATATTTATATTTTAAAAAAATTATTTTTAATATCAGTTTATACTAAAATATTTTAATTTAAATTTAAAAATTAAAATTAAAATTTTAAAAAAATAATTTTAAAACACAATATAAAATACCTGCGGTAAGAATTGTGAGCCAAGTCCATGCATGATCAGAGATTTTATAGTATTAGTCGTGATTCCTTCACCGGAGAGTTGTCCACGACGCCTTGATATCCACGCCCCGGCATCCGTTTGCTAAATGAACACCGGGCCTCGCAGCCTGTATAATTATCCTCACGTGGCAGATGGTGGCTGTGATTGGCTGAATAAACTCACCTTCATGATTCATGACTTCTCTAATTAATAAGGTCCTCCTATGATGATGGCCTATGGGGGCAGGGAATGAATTCCGACGGATAATTCCAACCACCCATTAATCAATTCTTACCAGCTCGCCATTTATGCTAACATGATCATGACTTGTGAAGCTTATCATTAAAAAATAAAAAAGGTTTCAGGTACGATAAAACGGGAGTAAAAAGGAGATGCTGGGTTCGATATCAAAAGAGGATCACTGCGATATTCACCCCACGCTGCATTGGTCGGGAGCCTGGTTCAATTAATTACTATCAGCCCACCCCCTTCGTTTCGCCTTTTAATTACAATTTATCGGTCATATAAAGTTGATTTTGGGTAACCCAGCTGGACGTATCATTGGTTAGGAGTTGGGATTGTAATTTACGAGTTTCATTTTCTCGCGACGATCAACCAGTTTCTTGTATCTACACTATATATTAAGAGGGAAAAAACCATGGATATTAAGACTATATACATTATGAAAAATAAAGCTAAAAGAGGTCACAAATCCAAATTGGGTTTTTTTTTAATATTAAAAGAGTGTTTGCTTGGTAATTCAGCCGCCGGTGGTGCTTGGAATATGTTTCCAGTTATTTAAAAAAAACAAATGAGAAAGGGTTTTCCAAGCCCGAGCGTCTAGGCTTTTTACTTCTTTTTTTCATTTCTCCACCTTTATATATTTTCCCAGCTTATTTTTTTAATCTCGTCCTTTTATATTTTATTTGTTTTGAATTGGTTTGTGTAATTTTTCTTGGTTGGATAGTTGTGGGTTTATGTTTAGTTTGTGCTCATTCTTGCAAATATTTAATTTTTTATATCGTGTAATTTAACAAGAAATAATTTAGAAAGAACATTTTTTCTTAAAAAAATCCAGTGGGGTTAATTAATTTATTCTATAATTAAATAAAAATACTCTAAAAAAACTATAAATACACTGGATACGCCATGAAATGTGGATCAATCATTTATCATCGTATTTATATTTAAGATTTTGTGCCATATGTGAATTTCGGTCCTCTTTTCTGTAGTTCACAAAAGGTTCGAGAAAGAGCAGAAAACCTGAAAAATATCACACATCATTTTACAATCGATGAATTATTGACCATTTCATCTCGTAAATATAAAATGAACTCTACCTGGTGTATTTCTGCTGCAGCCGCATCATGCACATGGCTTCAAATTCTGGAGGAGAACAGCAAGCCGTAACGCTGCAATAAACCACACGAAAAGGGACAGTCGCTGGAATTTCTATTTTTCAAAACAGAGCATGAATAGACGAGGATGGCATTTGAATCCATCCTGCCCAAGCATACACAGCTCTCCCATCACCGCAACGCCTCGGCCAACCCTCAAACCTGTCGACAGCTTTCTTTAACCAGCGAAGCCAAGATAGTGGGCGCGGGCATCGGTATAATCTTCCTGATTGGGTCTGTCTTTTGATTAGGCGTTGAAATCCTCTCATCTTATCAATTCCATTAAGGATCCTCAATGAACAAATAATATCTATCCACATTTCCCCCACTTTTATTTATATATATATATATATATATATATATATTTGTCTACCAGCGAAATTAGTATAAGATTATATTTTTGAAGGATACGTTACCATCCGTTCATGTACAGAATAATTTGAGTTTCCTGGGCTAATGGGGTTTGGTCTGTTTTAAGTAGTATTTAAATATGTAAGGGATGGAAATATATTTGCATAAATATGGAGGTTGGTGAGGTCAAACAGTCGTTTTTATGGTTGAGTTTGGAAGTGTATTATTTTTATTAGAAAATGTTCAAATAATATATTTTTTATTTTTTAAAATATTATTAGAAATAATAATCTAAAACAAATTTACTCACTTCCGAGCCTGCGCTTAGAGGTTCTCTCTGCGTGTGTGAGACCCTTTCTCGACGTGGCTTTCAAAGAGGCAGACGTGCGATGCTGTCTGCCACCTATAGACAGTTCAACGGGGAAATCATCCTCGCCCCTCTTGTCCACGTGGATGCTTTTGTAACGCACACGTGGGCCATCGAAATTGGATCACATGCCTGTCCATATAAACCAGGTGCCACCCCACCTGATTTCGAGATGCTCTATTTTTCACGCACCGTAAATAAGCCGTCTACGTGTTCAAATTCACACGTAACAGCTAGAAATTTACAGTTTTTGTTTCTTAAGTTAATTTATATATAGTATGATTTTGAACCTAGCATATAGGTTCCGGCTAGCTGAGATTCAATAAAAAGAAATATCTCAATCTATTAAAAAATATTCAAATAAATTTTATTAACTTAGACTTAAAATTAAAATGTATAAAAATTATCCCTATACAATCATGTTAACTTGTAAAAAAATAAAAATAAAAAATGATAAAAAAAACTCTTGACACAATTCTTGTCTAATATAAATATCAATTTAAATAGTGTGAAAATTGAATTGACTTAATCTAGACCATGTTTATCATTATATTTCAAAAATATATTTGAAAAAAATTAAAAAAAAAATATTTTAATTTTGTACTTTAAATTAATTAATTTTTATATCATTTTCTTGTACTAGTGTCAGATAATTTTTTTAAAAAATAATAATAGAATATTATTTAGATGTATTTATAAATAGAAATAATTTTCAAAAATAATATAAACCACATTTTCAGACGGTTATCAACATAAACCACATTTTCAAACAATTTAATCAATTAATAAAAAAACTAAAGACAAGATTAAGAAAAAACAAATTTAAAGGAGTTCATCCGAATGTAGTTAATTTGTAAATTCAAATGATTTAAAGAACCCTGAGCAAATGAATTATTTTAATATATTTGGAAGAAAAAAAAATCTAAAAACCAATCCACATTATACTTCTAACAGACACAAATCGAACATGAGCAAGCATGAAAAAAGCTAGAAAAACAGGCAAATTCATCCCAGGCACGACACGAGATGCTTGTCGTTGGGCCACGCGCTAAATTCAGCCCCACTTACCACGTGATCTTTCATCTTAAAGAGCACAGCGCCAACATAATAACATTAGGCGCTGATCTCACTTCCATGAAATATTTGGGACTGCTCCATCACAATGAAGGAAGAGAGGAGACGGTGACTGCCAAAGGAAAAAAGGGTGCTGTGTTGACTCATGGACTCGATGTGAGAGCCAGCGCAACTCGATCATTACCCTGTCGTTGGTGATGTAGTTTCTAAGTGAATTAAAAAGAAGAAAAATAATGACCGATATTTGAAAACTTGAAAATTAAAAATAAAATATTGAATAATTATATTATTTTATTAAAATGATTGTTTATTGAATAATTACATTGTTTCAAAAAAGTATTATAAGTCTATCTATACATACAGTTTTAATATACAAAACAGATATATATGAAAAATATATTTTCTAATTTGTCTCCGTATCAAAATTCCCAAAGGGTGTTTATAATATCCCTCCCACAAATTAACAAGATAGAGAGACGTCCGGTTCATGATTTTTGTGCTCGAATTAATGCTAGAAGACAAATCCACAATGAGATGTCGTTTTGTGGTATGAAAGCAGCTGAATGGATGTGTTTTTGTTTCTCGGTATATCGTAATGGTATTTTTGAGGAAAGAAAACATGGAGCATGCATGTGATGGGGGCTAAGCACATTTGGCGAACGCTGGTCCAGGCCGACATCTCAAATCAGAACCAACAAAATATCGTGTATGGCGATGAATGCATGATTCCATTCTGTCAGATATTTAACTATCTGATTTAACCCTAATTTGATTGGACGATTCCTCTTATTCTCACCGGAAAATGCTAGTTGTTTACGCTGCCGGCGAGCAAAGGGGGAGGATCGAGGAGAGGCTGTCCAGTCCCGGGCTGATCCCCCCCACCGCCACCGTTAATCAGCTCCTGAGCCAGAGACGAGGCCTTTTTAACTTGTTAATTGTATTCTGCAGTTCATCAGAAGCTCGGGTGCCGTTGTGGTCCCCGAGGATCGGTTAATGGAAAAGTAATTCACACCTCCATAAGAAAGTGCACAGCCCGCCATCTCAAATATTTTAGTTTCAGGAAGCTGGTGAATATTCTCTGGCAGTTCACTTTTCATGTTCTTGGTGATTACAAAAGATCTCTTCTTCATTATCACGTTACTGTGGATCTCAGCACATATTATATAAGAATAAAAAGGCGTGCACTTTGGTTTCTTATTTGCTTAATTACGAAATTATTAATACATGTTAAAATCATATCACGAAAGATTCTAGAAACTTCGTTCCTAAAGAAAATTTGTTGTCTGGATTTCTCTCTCTCCGGGTTAGAGTATATCTGTTTTAAAGTATCTAAAATCCAGCAGTCAATCGAGAAGAGGGAGTGACTGTTAAGATACTATATTTTTAAATTTATTTAAATTAATATTTTTAGTATTTTAGATGATGGGTGGATATTAAAAATATTTAAATATATATATATATATATATATATTTTAATATGTTTTTGAATAAAAAAACTTTAAAAAACAAACTAAATTAAACTATCAAACATAATATAAACCCCTCAATTTAAAAAATGCTTCTGGAAGTTTCATTCTAATAGAAAATTGAAATTAAAAAAAGGTTTAACTCCTGTTAATTTGTCGTGCAAAACAGCATTGCCTCCTAAAGTTTCTAGAGGTGTTTATTATTTTAAGTAAAAACAACTGCCAATACAGTGACAAATGCTATAACAAAATAATTTTATACAATTTTCATATTAATATAAAAAACAAATATATCATCGTACATAACAAAATAAAAGCAATCTAATTGGCAAATAATAATAAAATCTTTTATTTTTCTTTATTAGTGAGATGATTTCACTGGAAATAAATTATTATTATTTTTAAAAATTTTGAAGCTATTAAAAACGGAATGCGGAGCCCAGTCGAAGTTTTTCTGCCTCCTCCTCTTTTTGGAACCTTTTCTTATGTACTGAATGTCGTGGAAGTTTGGCGAGGTTTCTTTTGATGGACGTGAGCAAGGGAAAAACTAATTCTGTGCCTACTTTTCTTTAGTTTGGACTTATTTTATTCCTTTTCATTTTTGGTTCAGGGCGTTTGAGATTTCGAATGTTTTGGGGGGAAAATATGTTTTATTTATTTATTATAATAATGATAATTAACACACAAAAATGCATTTGACTGATTTTTTTTTTAACCGGGGTGTCCGGGTCAGTTTACGCGCATTTTGACTATTCCCTGGATCCATTGAATATTTTTCAAGCCTAATGAACATATAAAACACCGCAGGGATGACAAATATACCAAACATGAATTGAACCAGGATAGCATGAAAAGGGACACACTTCAGCTCAGCTGGACTTGAACTATGATCCCTTGAAAGAGAGCAACCTCCAACAACCACTGGGACAGACCCCCTGTTGGTGTTTGACTCACTTCTCTTACATCCCCGGCTGATGGTGTTTTGCGCTGGGCAAAGGTGGTGGAAAAGCTATAAATTAAAGTTGCAAAGGTTTTTTAAACATCATATAAATATTAAATAATAATAATAATAATCTTATAATTTAATTTTAAAGTTTATGATAATATCAAATATAATTTTTAAAATAAATAAACAATAATTATCACACCACTACCCATCGAAAGTCAGAACAATTTTTAACTTTTATTTATTTATTTATTAGAGTTTCAGTTTGCCGATTTTAAAGGGTTCGTTACGAACCAAAGACAGGAGACCCTCCCTCCAATTATCATCATCTGACAGTGAAATTGCCTTGACATCTGGATTGTTTCAATTAATAAAAAAACAACCCATCCAGAGGGTAACTCGATTCAAAGGACAGATCGACCGCATGCCTAGTCATATCGCTCTATATCCTTGTTCGGAACAGGTGACAGGTCGTAAGATACTCCCAGTAAATAGCTGTCATCTAACATAAGACTGGCGACCAAGAAGCCTATATGAGATCACTGGAACCGCCTCGTTTGCATAAATTTAGCTGAGGTCAGTCAGCAGGAAAGTTGTGATTTCAGAAAGAAAACCATCGCCAATCAATCCAAAATAACAAGAATCTGATGTTCTGACGGTAGACACCCTCTTGCACAAACCCCTGAGATATCCTGTTGTTTTAGCTACTGAGCCGGCCGGTAGGCTGGATAGGTCCAGATGGGTCCCTCTCTAAAAGGAGTGATCGAACGGTCAAGAATGATTGAGCAGTTAAACCATGCTGCTGGGACGTGGGATATGTTGGGTCACCCATCCATCTAATCTATCATGCAGGACTCCAGTTCATGGCTGCTATCATACAGCGTCAGAAGACTCAAAACACAATCCTCATTGCGTCACAAGCCATCTAATCTTTCGAGTTTTTTGGTTAAAAAATTAATTCAATATTTCGAGGATATGGCGCCGGTTGATGGGTAACATTTTTTTCATCCATACTCGTATTTTTCACTACATCAAATCTATGTCACGTGGATTCAAGAGGTTAGAAGGGCTAATGTACATAAATAAAAAATTAAATAGCTTATCATGGGAGTGTTGGGGATTTTCATCCATCCGAGTATCTTATCAAGAGTTAAAATGATTTTGGTCATCCTCACTTCTATGTGGATATTATAGACAGATTCAATTAGTAAATAAAAGTAAATGTTATTGTATTTTAAATTAATATATAGCTAATTTAATGCTAAATACACATTATTTTAATTATCTGTCTATTTTTTTTATTCATGATTGAAGAATTTATATATTATTCTATTTATATGATGTTAGAAAACTAGTTATTTAAATTATATAAATTCTGATTATGATGTTATATAATTATATACTAATGGTCTGAATTACAGGATGATGTCACAGATTATATTTGCAACTTGCATAAAAATGCTAAATCTCTAAATATTTTCACCTACTATTTTTACCAAAAACATTTTATCGAGACAAGTTTAAAAAAATATAAATAAGTTCATGATATTTCAGAATCTATCCTCTTAAAGTTGGCAGCCGATCTATGATCATCCAAGATATGAAAGAGTGAACGGGTCAAAAGAACTATTCATCATCATGTAGAACATGTGATCACGCGAGATATGAAAGCGTGGACGGGTCAGAAGAACTATTTACCCCCTGTAGAACATTCGAGTTGACTCAAAATACCTGGCAGCTGAGCTGATTTTTCGCCGAACCAAAATGAGGAAATGGAATGGAAGTCTAGATCTATTGGAACGGTTCAATGGTAAGAACAGTTCCCTGCCACCCCGTTCTTTCAACCAATTGAAAATCTCAGATCTTCCAGCTGATACCTCCAAAAATATTTGATATTTCCAGAGACCACCCTCAAAACTATCCGGGGGAGGGTGGGGGGAGCTGGGACTAACCTTTATGCTCTTTTTCGGGACTCGTAGCAAGCACTGGCCTCCTTGCCCTTTACAGTTTTAATATATGAATATTTTATTTTTCTTAAAAAAATAAAAACATGAGGTGATCCATGCCGCACATGCATTCACCCAGGAAAAAAAAGGTCCACGTTTTTTCTGACGTGGTTCCGCCGGCACCACCATGGGCTGGATTTCGATTAATATCTAGACGAGTGAGGTCAGGAAAAAAACTCTTTGACTGAACCAGTTTTAATTTACTTACATCGGATATCATGGGGCAGCTGGACTGCTCACATTAGCAGAGCCATTCACTACTTCCACCAAAAAAATGAATCAAGGATCGAGAACAGAAAGAAGGCAATTGTGATTTTAATCAAAGAGCTGATCGATAGGAATCTGGCCAAATATATCAGGGCACGAATCCCAGTCTCCCTTGTCTCTTGCCTCCCAATACCCGCCAACATAACGGTAGGTATCGCTTCCTTTATCCTTTGCAAACCACCGCGGCTGCCAGCCCCTCTCCTGCATCTTTCGGGCCTGAAATCCATATTAGAGCAATACCCCATCGCATTACCATCAAAACCACAGAAAAAGTTGACAAAGCACATCAGCAGTGAAAGATGACAGTAGAAATACCCCCAGTGTATTATTATTCTATTGCTATAAAATTACAACTAAAAATCCAAGTCTCTAGATATGTCTGTATATATAGAATTCATTCTACAATGGAGAAGAGCTTTGTGCAAGTTACCTGGCGCTGGCGCTGCTCTAGCCGTAATTTCTCTGAATTTGCCATATCAAATTCACCATTTTCCAAGTACCTTTGATCGGGTCTAAGCCTTGAATCTGTTGGAGGCAACTTTTCCTGCACATAAGAGGCCAGCAATCAAAAACAATGAACTGGAAAAGTTGATGAACAGAAGTTGAGTCATGAATTCATAAACATGTATGTAAGTATATAGCTAGATTTCCCCCCAGTAAATGCTGCCAGAAAAACAAGAAACCGAGCTACAAAATTGCTATAGCATATAAAAGTACCTCAAGTCCAGGAGTGAGCTCATTCGATGTTATGGCAAAGCGTGTCAAATTGTATCTGGTGGGAAATCTAGGAGGTTTACTCCGCTTCCAGAGCATACGGGCTTCTTTCATAGACTCGAATCCTTTTCCCTTCCTGGAAAAGTCACCATTCACGTAATACATGCTTTCATCCCATTTTCCAAAAAGAGTTGCCACAGTTTTACCATGCCTGTCTTCAACTATTCCCTGTACCTGATGAAAATCAAGATTGTATAAACATAACTGAAGTCATCCGGACAATCATTCTAGAGACAAGAAAGCACGCACCTGGTGAGGATTTCGGTCTATAATAGACTGCTCCTTGAATTTCAGCTTACATGAATACTCACGATTTCCTTCTATTCGCATTGTACCATAGTGATCACAGTACAATTTTCCTAGTATAAGATTGTATATTGATGTGGTAACCTGAAATAAAATGTCTACTTTCAAAATGGAACATGAAAAGAGAAAGGAAAAGGAAAAGAAGTCTTGATTTATACCTTGTTCCATTGGAAGACTTCTCCATCATCGAATGCCAAGGTCAAAACTCCAACAGGATCAAGCTGAATCGATCGACCCCAAAATTTGCTCTTTAGATTGCTGTCACCCCAAAATTTCCATCCTGTACCCTCACAATGGCATGCGACAATCATGGGGTGATGACTGACCTGACATCAAAAGTTACATGAAAATAAGCTACTTGGCATGAAAGAAGGAAATCATTCAAGGTCATTATGATAAAATTGACAAGTGTGAAAGAGCTGGGTAGATAGGAGTTTTCCAGGGAAGAATAAAGAAGAGAGAATGGGACAGCGTGCAATCTACTTCTGGCTCTTGCATCCTAACAACACTGAGCCAATCTCTCGTCAAAAGGTAAGAAAACATCTACCATTAGTAACAACACCAATTATATGATGATACGATCCTCACAGTTAATTAACCCATAAAATCTACATAATTATTTTGTTTCTTCGCTCTAATAAGACTCCTCCTCATTGCCAAACATTTTTCCCATTGCACAAAAATAATAAAACTAGCAACCTCGTCACTGCCACTGGACATGACACCGTTTACATGGTACCATATTATCAATTCAAAATGCTACACATTAGTGAGATTTCAACAAACCAAATCCCACCTTCCCCTTGGTAATAATCCCTATAGACTTGTCGGTGCACTACAATATGAAGTCATAAAACGGGAGCTTACTAACCAAGCACTTTTTTTTTCTTTCAATTTTATAAAACCATCTTTGAATCAAAGTATAGGATTTGTAGTACTCGAGCTATTATCATTCTGACATACATATGTGCAAAGATTAGTGGAGAATAGATCTGATCAGACAATTAATTTGAACTCTCAGAAGTTGATAACAAACCTTTTCTGAGAAAAACCGGAGACCCTTATCTGGATAGTCAGCCTCATATGTTTCCCCTAATAATGGATTAAAAGGTTTGCAAGCTCTTCCTTCAGTTGAAGCATATCCAGAAACAGCAAAAGCAGCCACGTTAAGAATTCTCATAAAACTGTTGCCCTGAATAGAAGGAAATTCAATAATCATGATTTAGGGAAAGAAAATGCCACAGATGTATATTTCATATAAGAAAATATGCAGCCATTGGAGGTTACTATGTCTTAAGTGTGAGCACCAAGCATTTCATGTATCAGAAAGTTAAGAGCTGCACAGGCTTATCTCATAGAAAAAGAGAGACAACACTTATAGACTAATCAGCTCAAGTGCGAGAGCACGAATCACAGAATTGAGTAGCACTCGCAATGATAAAAAAAAAAATTACTTGAAAGACGTTAATTATATCTTGGGATCTCAACTCACAACTTAAGCTTTTTGACTAGGATAGTTCTTTGACAGGAAGTAGGTAGAAAAAAGTAAAAGTTACAGTCAATCACAAGGAGTCGTGCTATTTATATCCAAGAGTTAGGTGGAAAGGGAATTCCATCATTCACCATCAAATAATCCTCTCAGAACTCACACAAAGATGGATTTTCCTTGTGATGGGTAACTAAAAATATTGGCCGAGGAAACAACAAATCATTTGAGTAACATAAACTAAATGGGCAAAAGATACAGCAGGTACTTTAATAGAAGCAATGCCTAAATTTGCATCCAACTGATATAGAACAAACCAGTTATGAAGTCCCACAGCTTTGTTAAAGTGACATGCATAACCAACAATAGAACTAATTACCATTTTGTGGAAGAAAAAGAATAGCATGTAAATCTAACACATATACTGACCTGTTTCCCCCATTCATATGCCCGATCAAGAAGATACGAGTATTCCAAATCTTCAAAGCATTTTTGTAATGAAGAGAGAGGCTCATTGAAGTAAACAGGAAGGCAAACTTTGGTAAGGTCCTTCCCAATGTTATCCTTAATCATTGACCATAGACTGACACCTTTTTCTTTTTCAATAGGGTCAGGTAGCTTCTTACGACGCTTAATGTAAGGATACATTGATCCAACAGATCTAATCGAAGGATCAATGCCATCTTCTGTTTCTATAGAAAAAAACCCTTCATCACCCGAAGAGAATGATGATGCTCGGAAATCAGAATCGTTACTTTTGAAAGAACCTGATGATAGAAAATCACGGGTGTCAAAGAATGTATTCTCTTCATCATCCGTCTCTTCCTCTGCAGCATCAACTCTTTCATTATCATCATCAGATTCAGTGACACTTGCTTCCGAGAAAAGAAACAAATTAGAATTAAATTTCAGAGCATCCATAGAGAGAGGCAAGATGATGAATTAAAAAATACATAAAACCATTTCAAAGATGATTAACATCAGAAAATTAAAGAGCCACAATGATGAAAGAAGAAATTGAAAGGAAAAAACAAGCATTTACACATTTAGACTTCCACAAACAACCAACAGTTACAATGTAATGCACAAAAATAAAACAAAAGCTGACCTATAGTTACAAGTTGAATCATAACACTACCACAATGCAGCAAAATCATTTGGTTCATAAGAACAGCATGAAAACCAGACCGAGACACTAGATGCTAAGAACATCATGAAAACCAGACCGAGACACTGGATGCTGTACGCTGCCAGCACAGCTTATGTGGTTCGGTTAAGGAGAACACAAGTTATCCCAGATTCCAAGCAATATCAGCATGACCCTTCTGTCAGAGGCTGTGGTGTCTTAAAGGTTACAATGTTTCACAAGTATTAGTTTTACAGTGAGACACATTCTATAGAGTGGCATGTCGATAACCAGGCACCATACTGGTTTCCAGATATTCAGTACCAGGGGATGATATTCTCATGACATCCATATCCATATCTCAGGTAATCCAGAAATGCTGAGCTCATTTGCAATGTAACAGAATATTATACTGGACTATAACTGGAACTAAATACCAATCAAGCATCAGCATAATGGTATATAAATAACAGTGGCTTACAAAATCAGTTCTTGATGTTGTTATTTTTTTTATTGCAGAACTTACCACTAAACTTGTCTTGTAGCAAAGTGGAAGAAGAAGTGCTCTGGTTGTTCAACTGCCTTTGGCTCTCATCAACTACAGTATTCTCCAAGTCAACCTTTTCTGTCTGCATAATACAAAACAAAAGCAGATACCGGGTTACACATGAAAATATTTAAGATTGAAACCTTGTAGCAGAAACTGATGCAGCATTAACTCACGGACTCTCACTGAAATATAACATACATTCAAAATGCAAATGCAATCAATAACTGGAAAAAAAAATCATTAATACTACAACAGTAAAATTTAATTGACTGATCATAATCTGATTCTTCAAATAAAAACAAACACTCATATTGAAAGTAATGGAACAAAATGCAAATGGGAATTAAAATATCGGAGAGGAGATATGCACCTCACAGATATTTACGTACTAACCAAGGATCTTTATGGAAAAAATGGTAAAATATTAAAGAAAAGATAAGATGGTATAGCCCAATTCCATTAGGCAATCAATCCTTAGCCTCAGGGTCTAACATCAAATCTGTAAGATGCATAAAATGTTAAAAATTCATCAAATCAATTATGCAGTTCACAAACTTTACTGTAGCATAAAAACCTCATGTGAGAGAAGATATGGGATGGATTTTATTTTATTTTTTGCTATAACTTGAGCAATCCTTGAAATGAAAAATCTTACTGATACAGGGGACAAGGTTAAGCATACTTGCAAAAAAATAAAACTTCCATTGCTGCAAATATATAATTTAGCAGAAAACCTGGTTGAAATCCGAGTATAAAACCTCAGAAACACTGGCAAGTTGCACAACCATCCTCCTGGAGTGGAAAATGAAAGAAATCCTTAAAAAATAAAACTTATACTATAAATTTTGAAGTCAACAAGTTCCTCGCAGTCATTGTGGGTGAAGTTCGCTGGTGGGCTACAAGTTCCGCCATGGGAGAACCAAGATTTGTTTGTTTGCAACACTCACCAGCTTCAATAGCATCTGTTTTACTATTCCAAGTTTGGAACACAGGGTAAGCAAGAAAATTGGAGAGCTCATCGAGGGAGTGAACTTAAGGAGATGTTGTCAAAAGCAGAGTGATGGTGACAATAGTAATTTGCAGGAACCACTCCTGCAAACCTCACTACCGAACCCAAGGCTTCGATAATATTTTCCCAAAGAATATGCTGTGATGAATGATGTGTATCTGTGCAGCACTACAAAACGCATACTCCCCATGCACAAAGAAAGCATGGATGAAAAAGCACTTCCCCAGCCTATATAGTACATACTAGCACCACAAAATAGGAATATTGTCTTAGAAAACTCGACCTGTTAAGTGAGTTTGGCCATGTACCAAAGCACTTCATGACACACTCTCATAAACCAGTATTACATCTTTGACTTCCACAACAACCAGTATAAATGACACTATTAAAAACACAATCTTCAACGAGAAATATCACTGTTTCTTTTACCATTTTAAATATTGTCGAAGCAACCAAATTGAAATAATTTCCAAGAAACTTCTGCTGCTAGACTGAATAGCTAATATACTAGTAAAATGTTTTTTACCGAGATTAAATACTTCTAGGTAGAAATATGATAATGGTATCTAATGCCCACATTGGCAAGGTGCTTCATTGCACTTGCGAAAAGAGAAATTAACTATTATAAGTATAAAATATAAATTTTCTTAAAAAAACTATGAACGTCTATAAGAGCTTGCCATTATCAGAGAAATAAATTAGCTGTATACAATAAAAAGGAGAACCTGAACTATAAAAGTCAGAACTGTGTAAGAAACCTCCTATCTAGCATTCTCGTTTGAAATCCTAGTTTACTCTTCGTTCTTTTTTTTTCCAAAAAGAAAATAAAATATTGATCATTGCCTGAACAATACACAAATGTTAAGACATGAACCCTCTCCAAATGAGCTTCTATACAAAAGAATCACGTAAAAGAATCGACAAAGTACATCTCTACTTACCGACATAGATGCGAAAAACATCAAAAAACCACCCCACCTATATATATCTAAAGAAATCAGATGGACTTTGCAAGACTCTGCATAGTAGAAGAAACTGTAGAAGCACAAGTAGAATTCCGAATTCCAGAGGCATTTTCTTTTGTTCTTTTCATAAAATGTACCTCTAACTGGCGAAGCGTGTCGATGAGAAGCGATTGCTTCTGCTTGAGCAGCACTATCTGGTTCTGCAGCGCTGCAAACTCAGTCCTCATGATCTGCTCACCATCCTGTATCACCTCCTCCCTGACTCCCTCCTCTTGAAGCCGCTGCCTCAGCTTCTCTGTTGAGACAGCCACATTGTCCAAAGGAGCCATTAGTTCACTGTTAGACATACGAGGGAACATTTCCTTCACAGCCTGCAATGCCTCCATCCATGTCAAGCGATCCTCACGTGTCTCTGCTCTCAAGTGCAGCCTCTTCGTGCCAGTATATATTGAGAACCTCTTGTCATCTGATCTGCTCTCGCGGATTGAAGATACCTAAAAGCATCAATCTAGATTTAATGGGAGAAACCATAATAATAATAAACACAATCCCTATTCTGATAACTAAAAAAAATTGATTTAGAGAGAATATAACTGAAAGTTGGGGTGGAATCACAAGATTCCACTTAGTTTCCATCGAAAGTAAAACCTTCCATCAGAAGAAACAAAAGAAAAAAATCGCAGTAAAAATAATTGACAATCCAAATCCAAGAGGCCATTGATAATTGAAAAACAGGAATTATCACATATTCACCTTGAGGTGAATTTCACCAACAGGCTCGCGCCTATTCTGCGAATTCCCATTCTTAGGCCTAGAAAGACGTCTCGTAGATTCTTCACCGATGACTTTGGATCCTTTCTCAGTCTCTTGATTGACCACAATCTTATCCGGTCCATGAATTTTATAATACGACAACACTCCATCTTGCAAAGCGAACCATCTCGGCCTCCAACCTTTCCCGTAATTCACCCACTTATATAAGATCCCCGATATCCCATTCCCTACTATATCACTTATCCTCACATCCCCCTGTACAAATGATTGCTCCCTCAGGTGACCCATCCTGATACTTTTGTTACCATCTGTTCCGTTGCTGGCGGTGCTGTGGTTGGGGTGGTGCTGATTTGAGAAATGATTAGTGTTGTTTTGGATTTGAATTTGCGGGTGAACGGTGGTTGATCCGGGATCGGATCTCGCGGTGACTGCCATAGATAGATTCGCCGGCGAGTGATCGGACACGGTGGAGATGCAGCAAAGTGGATGCATAAGGAAACTTCTCAACACAAATCACCGGGACACCCCGACGGTTATTGGAGAAATGGTGACATGACAGCAGCGGCTGGTGGTGGAAGTGAGAAGTTTATTATTATTCATGACGGTTACAAGCGGAAATTGTTAGGAAAACGGTTTCAGAGAATGTGAAAAAACAAAGAGTGCACGCTATTAATTTCGCATTCAACGACAACGATGATTATCAGCAAGGATTTGAATGAAAAGAGAATTATAAATGGGAGAAAATTATAGTGGTAGAGAAGAAGTGACCGCAGAGAAAAAGAATCCGACGAGACTTTTCTTTTAGATATTGGAAGTGGAAATTTATAGAAGCGACCAAAATCTGACATGTACAAAGACAGGGCAGTTTAAGGTATTGTTTGTTTTTTTGTTGGAATTCCACTTTTTTTAAAAACTTCTTTTAATTATAATGTATTGTGTTAAAAATAAAATTAATATATTATTTTATAAAAATATATATATATATATTCCAGAAAACAATTACAAGCAAGCATTAATACAAAGCGGTTAGTTGATGAGTTGTGACTCACCGTCTCTTCTTTTAGACGGGTTTTGTTTGTATGTGGTAAGATGCAGGGGAAAAAGTAGAGATCGCCGCCGGGTCGTACAGGCGGTGATGTGAGGGATTCTGGTATTGACACGTGGTGTAAATGCAATGTGTGAAACGTGTGGCGGGGGTGCTTGACGGGGAATCCAGCGAGTAGACCAACTGCCCGTCTAGAAGAGGGCCGGTTTCAGATGGGGGTAGAATCTTACTTGGAGATAATATTTAAGCCGAAGATAGTTGCGCGTTGTTGCTTTTACTACCTTGCAAAATTCAAATTCTTTTGATAACTTTTGTTATTCGAAATTCTAGAGTAGTGCGAATGGCACTTGGAAAAGAGGTTCGGCCATCTGAGTTCAATTCAAACTATGAGAAAATTGATTTGTTTGGCTGAATCGCCAAATTAATATATTTAGTTGGTGCATTGTTTTTTTAATGGAAAAATAAACATTTTCTTTTTATTTTGAATTTGAATTTGAATTTGACAAAAGAAATATCCTGCTCCCTGCCCTGGCTAAGAAAATCAAAAGAGATGGGGCTGTCAAAACTAGCCTATAAAAGGTGTTTAAGGATAGTTCCCTTCCCTTTTCTTTTCTGTTTTATATACATCTTTAAGGAAAATTCATCTCTAGCCTATAAATGGTCTCAGGCTACACGACATGCTCGGCTGCTGCTTTTCTATTCAAAACTAGCTCAAATGTAGGATATGAATACTTTTTTTTAATATCAAAACACTCAAAATGTATTGAAAAAAAACATATCTATATTATTACTCATGTGCAGGGGTGTTCGAATCCATTTGTTTTAAATGATAAAATTAAGATTAAAAAATAAAAAAAATACAGTTGCTTTATTTTTCATGAAGTGTAGTTGAGGTTGGTTTTGAATATAATTTTTATTCAGAAATGTATTAAGAATTTAAGATGATATTTTTTTTAAAAAAAAATAATAACATCAGTATCTAAAAATAATTTAAAAACATCAAATTTTTTAATTTAAAATACAAAATAAAAAAATTCAAAAATATTTTTAAAACGCAATAATAAACCGAATATAAGACAATTGGCATCACTTTATCCTTTTAGTTTCGATGAATATCAGCAGTGAATAACAGTATTATCCTGATCTTTAATGGACTACCATTTTTTACTTGAATTTGTTACCATTGAAACACAATTATCTCTTAATTTTTCTCTACCAGAATAGCCAATATTATAAGAGATAATGTGAGAGTATTCTACCTTATTTCTCCAGTAATTTTAAGCATCCTTAACTATGGACTCTCAAAGAGTCAAAACGCGTGACAGGTTGTGTTTTACTACCACAGTAAAAGAAAAATGTGTTTTTTATATAGAAAAATATTAAAATAATATTTTTTGAAAAAAATAAGTGTTTTCTTTTATTTATTTTAAAATAATTTATGACACAAGCACATCAAAACTATATTAAAATACTAAAGATGATTAATTGTAAATAAAATATACAAATTTTAATTTTTTTCAAAAATATTTTTGAATTAAACTCTAAAGCACTCCTTTTTCACAAGGTTTCGTTGTAAAATATAGTAGCATGGCATGGTATGCAGATACGGTGTGCACACGATATGATCCCAGTACTCGTTCTATTGACTTATAAGGTACAGGCAGCACAGCTACAGATTGTCAATGCTAGTGGCAATATATAAATAATAATATAGCAGCAAAAGCATATCTGGACGACATTATGGCTGTACCTTGTATTTTTCTCTTTTTAAAAATAAAAAATAAAAATTAATCACAGTGTCGTGTCTGCCTGTCAACTACAGCCACCAAGGAAATCTTCACAGCAAAGTTTTCCATTCAAAAAAATACACTTTAAATGTTTGAACTCTTTGGCGATCTCAGCTGGCAGCTAGACCACGCCGAGCACACTTGACTCCAGTTATTTATAATTAACCGGATCAGATTTGACAGTTTTTCATTCTTTTTACCAAATTGCTATTTTGTATACAACAATTAATTAAACAATTACCTTGCAATATTTTGCACCGTCATGGAAAACAAGCCTTCTAGTTTATACCAGATTTTCAGTTTTTTATTTTACTTTGCATAATATTCATATGACCAGGCTAGACACCCTTTTTAACATAATTTTTTACATCAATCATCTCTTAATTCAACAGTTAAATTGGGATGAAATTTTACGAGAAGTCTCTTGACATATTTATGTATATTATATTAAAATTTCAGAGCAATCAAAGAATGTAATAACCTTGCAAGATTGATGATGATATTCTCATAATATTATGCATGTTCATAATTTTGTTGAAAAAAATCTGTTTATTGTATTTTTTTAGATTAAATTATATAATTCTAAATAATTTTATATTTGGATTTGAACTAATTTTTTTTTAATTAATATATTTAATTATATGTATATATACACACACATAAACAGTACAACCCCGAAATGGCATGCCAAAACATTTCAAAACCAAAATATTTTGTTCTAATTGAAAAAATAAAACACCAGAAACAGAATTAATAACTTGGATTGAATTAAATAGAAGGGATGAATTGAAAACCAGTTCTGATTTTAAAAAATAGAGCCCACACTTTGAACCAGAGATGCACTAGCAGGTCCGGCTAAGAGTGCGAGGAGTTTTCATTTCATATTTATTTCGTGGAAACAAAAGTCAAATCACGCGAGGACATCAAAGTAAGGTGGGAATAAAGCAGAGGTAACTAAGGACAGGTTCAGAATAATATATGTACTCGACTTCTGATCAGTCTTGGATTAAGCTACAGAACAAGGAGACTTGAAAGTTTGATGTTCAGATTAACTCACAGCATGGGGATGCGTTCTTTCATTGATACGAGGTGAAAATCACAAAAATCCCTAGTAGTCTTTGGTCAGAGTGGATTACATCATTACCGGATGACATGACCCTGGAGGCTTTGGTTGGCAACGGATATAATAATAATAATCCAATGTCACCGGGGAAATTTAAATATTTAATTCTAAATAGCGCAGGCAAGGCGCGTGTAATGAGCTGGTCAAGAGACTAGTCTAAAGCAAGGTAGTCAAAATCGAGATTTTGACACGAATCGGAAAGGGCTTCGAAAAATCGGATCGTAAGATCGGATCGTAAAATCGTAAGATCGTACCCGAATTTGTCCGTACAAAAATCGTAAAATTACAGTTAAAATCGTATGAGAAGAAAAATCGTAAAATCGTATGTAAAATATTTCTGAATACAAAATAGCATAATTATGGACATTTTTTTATGATTGTTGTAATTTGAACTACTTATTTTATGTTTTTCAAGTAATTGTATATTTTTTTATGATTATTGTATTTGAAATTAATTAATGTTATTTATTATCTTAAATTAATAGATTTATTATTATTATTATTATTATTATCAATTTATCATAACCCCTCCCCCGTATATATTATTAACCCCTCCCCTGTATATATTATTATTATTATTATTATTAATAATAATAATAATAATAATTTATAACCCCTGTGAAAGTAGAAATTTCATTTTTATATTATTATTATTATTATAATTTATAACTTCTAGTATAAAAGCCCCCCATTAACTAACCCTAAATCCTTCTCTTCTCTCACGCCGCCGCACCTGAAAGTTGATTGTCTACACTGCTTTTTTCTTGTTTTCGATCTCTTGTTTTGTACTTGCCATCATTCTAAATGTCACCTTCCTTTACTTCCCTGTATTAAATCTACCGAGTTCATCACTCAAGGCTTATCTTAATGACTGGAATGGTAGAGGCTGGGCATTTTTGGCTGCCCTGCTCTGTGGATTTGGGAATGGTCTCCAGTTCATGGGAGGCCAAGCTGCGGGATATGCAGCAGCAGAAACGAAAAATTGAAAACCTTGAACTCGTAAAATCGGATCGATTCGGTCCGATTTTACGAGTCAACCCGATTTTGACCGATTTTGACCGAGTTTGACCGGTTTCGATTTTTCTTTCCGGTTCAACCAGGTTAGCTGAGCCAACTCGCAAACTTGTACGAGTTTGCGAGTTGACTCGCGAGTTTGACTACCATGGTCTAAAGTTAACATCGAGAGAGAAATGGCATTTTCAATATAAATAGGGTTTGCCGGATGCATGCACCATGCCGAGAAATTACCTCACATAAATTTTCAAGCATTTGATGGATCGAAATTAAAGATTTATTATTGACAAGAATGAACCGATAACCGCCCAGTCTTATGCATCGAGGATAGTTTCTGGTCACATGCATGTCTCGAGATTAATAACCGTATCAATATGTTTTATTTTTCACTTCTAATGGGAAAAATTCATTATAATTAATTGTTTAGGGAGACGTATGAGGTTGTTTTCTGAATAATATTTTTTATTTTTTAAAAATTATTTTTAATATCAATACATCAAAATAATTTAGACATGTAAATAACAAAATAATTTAAAGTAAAAAAAATTAAACTTTTTTAAAAATAATTTGAAAACAAAATACCAAACTACTTCTGAAAACAGAGAACATGGAGAATATATGCGGGGGAAATCAATCAAATGACTGACCTGATAGTCTCCCAATATCCACATGATTAATGAAACCCCCCGACAGAAGATCGATCTCCTGCACTCCAAGGCATGTCTATGTTCCCGGATCAAGGTTTTGAAGAATATCCATATATCCTTTTCATGTCCTCGATTAATTGTCTGTTGATTCTAAATACGGCGATACCTATCTTTGTAATGAAGAGTACTCCTCTGACTATCGTAATTTAATAAGAGTTATAAGAAATCTTTCACATTTTCTTGCTCCCATTAAAACAAAATTGTTCCTAGGAGTAAAAAAAAAACTATCTCTATTTCTTACGACAAAATCCACTGTATTCTGGTCGGCTGACGGGGAAAAAAAACTTGAAATACGTTCAGCGTAAGGTTAACAAATATTATTTGATGGTTTTAATAATAAAAAATATTAAATGAGTTTATGTGGTAATTAAATTCTTTTTTTACTTGAAATAAATTTCATCAGAAAAATAGAAAACGGAGGCTAGTTATCAGCTTCAATTAACTCTTGACAAGGGACCAAAAGTACAATCGTTAGCCAAAATGTTTCATTAGCTGAATACGTTCCTGTCAAAAACTTCATATATTTTTTTTCCCGCAGTAGTTCTTCCCTTGCATTTGCATGAACAGGCATTTGATGCACGAGCATCCCGTGCCCACTCATGGAGGGGGTGGGGACCGCTCTGGCATTTTTGGCGAACATGCAAGCATGCACTCCGATTGATTTGGATAATATTCGGGCATTTGAAACTCCTGTTTATCCTTTTATAGAATTAAATAAATCGAGGGCGACAATTAAGCTAGATTGAAAAATAATAATAATAAAAAATGTAATTGAGTTTCTTATTAATAAGTATAAGAGCTCTAAAAAAAAAAAGTCTAAAATGAGTTACTTACACGTTGATCTGAGAAGAAATTTTTTATTTATTAAAAGACCAGATTGCCCTCACCCCGCTTAATAATAACAAAAAAACCATGATAAAAAGATAAAAAAAATCCTTGACAGCAAATTTATTATTTATTATATTGAAGGGTAATTTAGTTTTTTGGTTGTTTTGAAAAGACTGATTAGACTATGAAGCCCTTATGCATAAGCTTTTTTTATATCTGTTTCGAAAAAGAATTAAAATATTTTATACTAATAAAAAATAGAACACCAATCAAAATGGTAGTTACAAACTCTGTCCTGTCAGAAAAAAAACCCGTCCCTGTGACTCCAAGAGAAACTGCACACGCGTACGTGCTGTCGAGCGTCGTCACACGTGAGAGAGAGTATTGGTGCGCATTCTATCTTTTCCAACATCACAAACTACCAAATTACCGATGCGGATCATTCACCGCTAACTTTTTCAGCCTCCCTAGGCAGGCATTTCTGTAGGGAAGAGGAAACTCTGATGATCATCACAACTGTGTCTTTGTAGGCCCGCTCGGGGATTCTTGAAAGGACATACAAGATATGATTATTTTTGGAATCAAGTTACCACATGTCTTTGCACGAAATGTGGCTTCCTGGCGTTGCTAAATTGGGGATTTTTTATTTTGAAAAAATATATATATTTTTTAAATTATTTTTTTTATATTTTTAGATTATTTTTATATACTAATATCAAATATAATTTTTAAAAATAAAAAAAATATCATTTTAATATATTTATATTAAAAAAACAATTTCAAAAACTCACTGAATCATTGCGGTTTTATAAGATATATGTTTTTCCATTTGAAAAGAATGGGAAAAAAAAAAAGAAAACCTCTGCGTGTTTGATAGTTATCCTCTACAGGAGGGAGGAGGTAAATAGCTTGTTTGACTTCCTATTTTTTTAACTTTATTTTAAAATTTTATCTTAAATATTTTAAATTTAACTAACCTCGATAACTTTGATTCCATACATAGCAATTAACAAGTATCTAATTACGTGGTTGATAATTTTAAATGTTTTAAAGTTAACTCGCCTCGATTATTTTATTTTGAGTATATCAACTCCCAGTTTGTATAAATACAAATTAAATTATTTAGGAGCTCTTTTTGCTTAAAAAACAACTTGATATTTTGATCATTGATTTTGTTTACTTGTGATGTTCGTGTGTTAAGAAACTCATTTCCTGAACAATTCATATGGTTTCTAAGAAATTAATTCCAGTAATGTCCTGGATAGTTAATTTAATTTAAACAACACATTAATAAATCATTAAATAGTTTAAGTTATTTTACTAACACAATAATTCATTACTGAATAGTTTGATGTTTTCAATCTCGCATCACAACAAACAAGTCAAACAAAACATGTACATAGTAACCATCGTGTTACAGTGATAAAAATCTGGGACTAAAAAATTATTTTTCTATAATTTCAAGTTCGAGCTATTTGACTGTTAATATAATAGCCGCTGAAAACTTATATTGTCATTAATTTCAGGACACATGAAATTAGTCAAGATACATACAAGGTAACTAGGATACTTACATTAATAAATAAACATACATATAATATAGGCCGAGCAAACTAAAGAATTTTGCAATAGAAAACCTCTTAGTTTTTGTACTTTGCATCTTGTAAGCTCGTCGATTTATATCTTTTATTTTTATAATATAATTTAATTTTAAATGGGTTTCGCTATTGGTTATTATATTTAAATTATGTTGAATACTTTAAAAATATATTATTTCTTAATATTTTTCATACACTCAATACATCACCGTCAAATAATTTGTTCGTTAAAGTTTGGATGGCATGATGTTAAAAAATCATCTACACAAAAAATTGAATTATCAAATAAAATTTAAAAAACATTTTTATATAATTCTATAACAAAAACTAATTAACCCACTGGTTTGGTTATAAAATTGGTTTTTTTTATTGTTTTAAAATAATAGGATACTTCATCACGGACAGTAAAAGATAAGTTGAAGATAAAATTTAGTCTGAAGTGCTCTGTGATTAGCCATGTAACCCGTATCTTGCTGTGAAGTAAATGTTTTTTTATAAACGAATTGCACATGTAAACTATTTTAAAGTATTTTTGCACATAAAAGCTTTTAAAAGTTTAAATGGAAAAGTTCGTACATTTGCAAAAACAAAAACCCTGTTTTCAAGCAATTTCAACCCAAAACACCTAATCAACATCCTTATAATACCCATAAATCATCCCAACAATTGCAAAAACCCAAAATATGTTTTAAAAATATAAAATTAAACCAGTTTAGTTGAGTTATCGGCTTAAATCAAGTTTTTCATGCAATATCGAGTCTCCAGACAACCACCATAGAGTCTTTATCATATGATAGAAACCATGAACATCAGGAAAACCTATCTTAGTGAGTGAAAACAAAATGAACAGTAATTTTATTTGTTATCGTTGAAACCTATCAATTTCTCTCTCCTATCTTGTTAACCATAGGCTAAAAATAACACAAATAAAATTATATACAAAAAATAATTATTTGTATTTAAATTTAAGGGGGTTGGAATTGTATAGATAATGTTATTTTTCACACAATGTTTTGCACGTATTCAATGTTTGATTTATTTTTTTTACTCCTATTCTTTTAAAATTAATTTAAACTTCTATTATAATTAAATCACATAAAATAAGACTGTAAAGCCAAAATAAATTATTAAAAAATACACATTATCATTTACAGTGTTTTATACGTGTATAGACAGTGTAAACCACACAGTAAATATCCACGCGCTTTATATTTTTATCTAATGATTGCTAATCTTTTCCTGTGCTGGATTAGAAGGCACACGTGAAAGGCAATAGTGCCGCATAAAACAGACCAAAATCAGGGATTTGGCTATCACGGTGGTCAAAGCATATGATCTATCTGCTGGCAATCTGCTGGCAATGATAACATCGAAATTCACCAGAACAACGACTAAAGTAAAAAAGAGCAAAAGTGAAAGTGCACAACGGGACAACGCGAAGGCTCTTCACCTAGAACTTACTGCACAGGTCAATAAATTGAATGTTTTAATGGAATTTTTTTTTAAAAATATAATTTGTTTAGAAATATATCAAAATTATTATTTTTAAAAAAATATTTTTAATATCAGCCCATTTTAAAAACATATATTTTTTTAATTTAAAATAAAAATAAAAATTTTAAAAATATTTTCTCAAACGCAGGGAAAAACATCTCAGAAATCCACGCCGGCCTGTCCCGGGGAATATCAGTACTGTACACATAATACGGAGACGCATAAGGCGTCCGAATAAGCAATGTCGTGACCAGTCAGTGCCAGTTAAATTCCTCTGCATGTAATTTTCAATTAAAATTCAGAAACGGAGAAACCCGAGCCTGCTCGTTCGATAGAAAAGCAAGCTTCGTTTTTTATATATATAAACACAGCTCCCCATATTCATGGTTGAAATTACCGCAGAAGAGAGGCTGCACGCCATCGGCATTGCAAGTAGCTCCATCAAAAAGCACAGAATCAAAAGAATACAGAAACAAAAAAAGGTGACAGATGGCATAAGAATACAAGGGGGAAGGCAATAGACATCGCCCAATCCCAGAGCAGAAAGATAACCCGAGCTGGAATAGAGCTATAGACGACATGGATGGACCCATCCACTCTGGATTGGAGTAGCTGGTGCCACCTTTTTTGACCCCGCCTCGCCAAGAGGCCAATTATTCCCTACTAGAATCAAATCAAATAAATCTTTGAATGCGGGCAAGCACTCATCGCCATTATGATACGGAGAGAGAGGGAGAGGTGATCATTATTTTCTCCGTAAATCGTTGTCAATCTCTAAAGGGATGATAATGATAATAATAATAATAGGGTCGTGCATATTTTTATCCGGGAGAGAAAAAAACTGTAAGATTTCACCTCAATAAAGTGAATACCGTTGGGAGAACTACAAAATCGCCGGCCTTATACCATATCTATTTTCACCAATGTCAACATCACTTGTCAATATATCGTATCCTGGCACTTGATGATATATTTACTTTATATCTTCGAATAAGTTACGGCCTTACGGGGTGTTCAAGAGCCATTTTAGAAAGTGTTTTTTTTAAAAAGAATTGATTTTTTTTTAAATTGATTTTTTTAGGTGTTTTTAAATTATTTTGATGTACTGATATCAAAAATAATTTTTAAAAATAATAATAAATATATCATTTTAATGTGTTTTTAAACGAAAAATATTTTCAAATCTCAAACAGTCAGTATATATTAATTAGAATTAAATTTATTTTAAACAACATTTCCTGAGTTAATCTACTATAAAAATAAAATAAAGAAGCCAGAATTTGTAGCCAGCAAATATATCATCGAAGTTAAAATGAATTCTCGATGCTGGGTCGTTCGAAAAAAGAAAAAGAAAAAAAATAAAACTCGCGCAGAATCACTCTTACGACGATGGCTTTTAGTTACAGACATGCAAATTGTAAGTGCACACGGAGGGTCAGTAGCATGACACGATAGCATAGAATAAAGCTACTAAACACTGTTGTTTTAACTCTACCTGTAGATGAGAACGGAATTCGAGCAATTTCTCTTCCACTCCATCTTTCAGCAAAAAACAGATTCCATATTCCCTGCATCAACCTCATTTTATTTGATTCTCTCTCGCTCGCTCGCTCACCTTGGTCCACCATGTGTGATCATGGTTTCACATTCTCTGATTGACTGATCCTACCGCCCCAAGTAGGTCTGGAAGCATATAATCAAGAACCTACCTCTTGATTTCTCCATCTCTATTCAAGAGCTTTTATCATGAGAGAATGTGAAACCTGGACACCGGAATACGGGAATCAGCATACAGTTTACCGGTTCTGAGCCGTTAAAATTTGAAAATGATCGGCGAGTCCTTTTGTAGGCATTAGTTAAAAACCGGCCTCCTCAAGTTAGCTGGAACTTCAGACCACCTTCCCAGGAACGCCTCACGGACCGAAGAGCGGGGTAAACACAGTTGTTTTACTTAACTTCAAACGATGTTCAAAATTGATGAAGATTTCATTTTGTTGTTGTTGTCGTCGTCGTCGTCGTCCTATACAGAGCATTGCGTTGGTCATTAATGTCGGCAGGGCTACTGGCTCGACAAAAAATGTTTGTTTTCTCATATGCTACTCTAAAATCTGGCTGTCAATAAGTTTCTATTATCTCAGGTTCAACTCACGTTATTGCTAACATGATGATATCTAGAACTCATAGGATTAGTGCATGCAAACAGATCTATATACCTAATTTAATAAATAAAAAATAGCACCGATAAAATTAAAAAAGGGGAACGAATAAAGAATGCAGTTACAGCCTCAAGGATGGTGAGTGTAACTTATCCATTCTGCACTTGAAGGCATCATTACTTTTGACATTTCGTGTTTGTTTCATCTTTCACGCCAAATTCGACAACAAAGCCATGTGCCTGCTAAAAAATAACCAAGTCAGAAAATGCACCAGGAAATTGGCGGTGACGTGGTAATTTTCTCGCTTGCTGAGCCAATTTAGAAAAAGGAAAGAAAAGGCTGGCTGAGGTAGCAGTGCTCCACCACGCCTGTAACATCCATGCCAGTTTTATTCTTTCGTCCTTCTCAGTTTACAGTGGAACGTCCAAGTTGAACAAAAAAAAAATGACCAACTTTCATCGAGAGTCGAATTTTATCCCTACTTTGGTCAAATGTAAAAAGCCACCTTTCATTTCAGTCGTCCTCTTACAAGCTGCTAACACCTCTAAAAAAAACCCCGATTGGCCATTTTCAGAAGGAAAGGCAAGCTCGCCAATTGGGACACAGCATTTGTAAAAAAGACATTTTGTTTTTATTCTAATCACGACCAGAATTTTGCTACTTGATCGTATTAAAAATATTTATATGTAACAACTCATTGTCTTTATTGTAGATGATTTCTATTCTATCAATCATTTCATCAATAGTATGTTTATCAATACATTTATAAATAGAAAAAAGTATTTCAAAAACAAAAAAAAAATTACTAGCATCATATCATTGTTAATTCTTTTGCTGAGTATGATATATCATCGACATAAAAAAATATTTTTAATTTTATTTATGATTTAAAATTCTTATTATTAGTAGAATTAACCTGAGGTGATGTGTATATTGTGAGTGACAATTCTTGTGTTTTGTTCTCAAGCTCTTTGAAATTTTTTGAAGGGCTTAGTCCATCAATAATTTTGTTTTTAATTGCTAGGCATTAGCCTTGGTACTAGGTAACCACGATCATTTCTTCAAAAAAAATCTTATTCTCATCGATCTAAAATTTCCAAATCATTTTAGACCAATTTCTTTTAAAATTTAACATCATTGACTACAACTTTCATATTCCTCCATCTTCAGTCCTAATTTTAGCTGAAAATTAGATGAAAAAAATTGAAAAATTTTATTTTTTATATTTTGTAAACAACCAGGTATTTTTATATATTTCTCTATCATTCTTAGCAATCAAAACCATTAACTACATCATTTAACATCATTACATACAGATTATATAATAAACCTCTTCACATCCATCCTCATGATTAGATGACTGAATTTAAAGATAAAAACATAACTTCTTCAGTTTCTTCACACTTTTAATTCATTTTATCACTGCAAACTTAATTCAAACAAGAATTTAACAAAACTAATGTGTTCCTAAAACTCGCTTGGGTGAATCCTCATGTCCATAGAAGATGACATTTTTTATGAACTCTCTCACTATCAAATCTTCTTAAACACAGCACATCATCATAGTATATTCCATACAATAATTTCATCAAACAATTTCATTTTCATTTGTATGAACTCATTATCAAATCTTCTTATAAACCACGTTATCATTTAGTATAATCCAAACAATAGTTTCACCAAACAATTTCATTTTCATTTTCATTTTTTCTCTCTTCTTAGTTGAAAAAACTTCATATTTTATGGAAAATAACAAGGTTTTCACCTTAACAAATACTGGTAAAACGAGTTTTTTTTAATTCACAGTGTAGGTTCTTGCCAACCAATCAAAATACAAAAATAACATTTTTTATAGATAGTTGAAAAAATAAATTCATGATGATGGGAACTTGATTTGTAACAAAATATAAGGGTGTTTTGTGCTATTTTTTGCAGAATAAAAAAGAAGAAATGAGGGATGGGGGGGGGGGGGGGGGGGATGTTTTCTTGATAATTTTATTTGTAACAACTTCCCACTATTTTTTTTCATTCCTTCATTCCCAACTATTAACTTTTTTGTTATTCACCAATAAAAATTTTGTCGCTATATATTGAGAAAAATAGGGAGGAAATATAGTGTAAATAAATGTCACTGTAATTTACTGATAGATTTTCTTTACAATTATTTATGTTAATATTTGATCATTTTCGGGTAATGAATCATGATTTACTTCTCCACCAGTAAACAAAGGATTGAGAATCACAAAACATTCTTATACCTCCACTGCAAGTAACAACCAGCACCCGGTTTGAGCTTTTTTGTGCATGCTTGTTATCCTTGCGGTACTTTATTCTCAAGGTGTTCGGTGAATCTGGAGATTAATTGTAGTATATACAAGCTAGCCCGGACATCCTAATTATAAATAAAAAAACAACCAGCATACATAAACACAGCATCCGCACCAAATTTTAAGCAACAACGAGTGGGTTATCCCAATGCGACAATCTACAAACATCTCATGCAAGACATGCCAAAGATGGAAAGAAACTGCAACTTGACGAGCATTTGATATAAGAGGGGGACCTTAAAACTTGGAAACGGAACCTATAAGCTTTTATTGACGACAAGGAAATAGAACGAATGAACTTTATCTTACTTGCTCTTTTGCAGCCTTTTGAAGAAGACTAAACCCCAATAAAAATCCATATTGATCTATAATAATGAAGACAATGTCTGCCACATGGACCCCAATAACGGGCCATGGCCACCCCAATAATATCTATCAAGTGAGAACATTTTGTTTTATGCAGAAGCTAGTGTTTAAGGTGGAGGGTCCTTTTCTTTCCCTCCCAAAATAAAATGCAGAGAGAGAAAAAGGAGGAGAGAGACACAGATTCCCTTCAATCATAGGGCGTACCAGTGTCTGAGGTTTAGAGTGCACACCAGTCAAGGTATCTCCAGTGATGAATCGGCCTGGAAGAAAAATCTTTGCCCTGCATGTTTTCAACAAATCAAGAGTGATGAATAAAGGAGAAAAAATGACAGCCATATTAGTTTGACACCTGGCTGATAATGGGTCGAAGGATCCAGCTAACAAAACTAATGATGCAAACACATCTTTCAACATGGCCTTTTGAACAGCGAATATAATCAAAGAACCACAAGCCCATATCAATTATGGAGTTTTTCACTGGTATCGTTCCACAGCTGGCACAAAAGTAACTAAATTTCTAGCAAATGATTGATTATTACTAAAGATCTTGACCTGCTCTCCGCTATGTAATAAACTCAAAAAAAGCATGTGATCTTGGTTTGCAAATGCACAAAATGTTATACAATGTTCGTAATTTAGATAACCTGACCTTATATATTGGGTGAAGGAATCTGACCTAATTCATATTGCAGGGACAAAAAAAGAAATACAGAAAGACCTGTGTAAGTTTTTCCAATATCTCATTTAAACAAAAGAAACTTGAAGATAAATATGGGCAGACCGATTTAATTAAACGAAAATAAGAAATACAGTTCATAAAACATCTTCAGTTGCGCAGCTGTTCCAACATGGCTTTTGCCTCCAGTGGAAGGTGATAGGAATCTTCTTTATTCAAGTTTTCTTCTAACTAGTCCTTTGAAGAAGTCAAAACTGTAACCAATAAGAACAAAAAAATGTGATTACTTGTCTTAGGAGGGTAATGAGGAAAGTTCTCTGTATGTAACTAATAATCTGAATGTAAAACTATATATTTGATACTAATTTCAGCATATTTCAGTGGAAAGCAAGGACGATAACAGCAGAAAGTATCACTTAGAAGCACATGGGTTTTTAACTGTTTTTAAAAATTCAAAAACACAGAAGTTGTAAACGGCCCATTAAAATACAAACCAGGCCAAGGACTCCGGTTGAGAAAAGTTACATAATGGTCACTATGCAAGTAGGTCCATGTAATCCTGGTATAAGAAAGTATGAGAAAATTGGATAGATCAATATATCCTTTCCTCGTACAGCTATCTAAAGACATGGTAAAAGTTGTCTTGATATGCTAATGACTGGAAAGTAATGAGAAAGCTAACGATGAGGCTGCAGCCACAAACGTTCGTAATCTTACTGGAGGAGAAATCAGGGTACAAATATTCACACATGCACAAATATCCATTTATCTCTCTCTTTTTGCCACACGAACTTGAATGAAAGAAACATAAGCTTATTTAGAAATTAAACTTAATAGCCTTAACTAGAGCGCAAACTTAGAGAAATGGAACCATAGGATATCTAAAATTTAGGGCTATTTTTTTTTTTTTGGGGGGGTGGGTGGGGGGGGGCTCTCGTCCTTTTAAAAAAAGGAATCCACGAAATCAATCTTCATAGACCTAGCACTATGTTTGCTTATCATATTGTCTCTCGGAATTTTATACAGCTCCTTGGTGTAGAAAACTTCAAAGCTAAGCAGGACTTATGCACTATGATTTTGTTGAATAAGTACTCCTCTTGCACAACACAGCAACTGACAAACTCATAAATTCTCTTCAAATTCAACGTGAAACAAGTGTAGATTATCCTAAACAACAATATATATCTGGAAATGTAACACCAATCTACCTATTGCCATCAGGATGAAGTTCACACATATGATTGTCTTCACTGATAGCTAGCAAATAACCTGAGGATGTCAAACCCTGCAAATAAAAGAATTAGCTAAATACTTAAAGAACTCATTATCTTAGGCTCTAGCACAAGGAACATGACACTTCCACTTATTTAGCACCATTGCGAAATGCAATGGCACCCTTATTCTGCAGAATATCATATAACAGGTTTCTCGTATCAAGGGGTTTAAGTAACTAAATTTTTCCAAACTTCATCAATGAAACCGAAATTACAAAATCAAGAATGGATCTTCAGTTTGTAATGTGTAGCAGAATAAAACTGTACCTCAGATCTCCACAGGAGAAAAGAGTGAATTCAAATCACATGGTAGCATGCTATCTAGGAACCATATCAATGGTCATACCTGAATGGTGACCACGTTCTCCACTACTTGGTTCTCATTCTTCTCCTGGATGATAACTCTCTGCCCACTGCATGAACATCTCAAAACAAAATCATAACTATACATGCAAAAGATGACACATGTATTGCAGATCATGATAATTGAATTCAAGAGTTTAGTACAGGATAAAGAACATAACTATGGTTCCAAGATAACACAGGTAGCCTCTGAAGTTCCAATTATAGAAGCATAAGAAGAAGAGGAAAAAATGCAAATTAGTGAAAGGTGTTCCCGGAAAACAAATCGTTGAAACATGCTTGTCTGAACAATTTAAACATATCAGATCAGCTGTCTTGTAGAACAGAAAGTCGGGCAATTACCTAGCTTAATATGAGGATTTTTTAAAGCAAAGCGAATAGAAATCTGGTGATGCGTAAAAAGTAAAAACCGAAAGAAAAAGGAATTGGGAATCAACACAAGTTAGAATATTGAGTAGGGGATGAGAAAAAAGTTGACAGAAAAAAGTTGTGGAAATTAACCAGTTACACTTCTAAGGTCAACACATCCAAAGGCCATTGATAATGTGAGCAGCTGAAACAGGGACATTACTGAGAAGATAACATATGATCCATTGGTTTGAACAACACATCATCTAGCTGAAGAGAAGTGTGTAAGACCATATTCTTTTTCCATATGAAAAGCAGAATTATTTTTTTCTCTTAATTTCAGTCAAATTGTTTTTAGATTTGCCAAGCACCATTCTCAGTTGCAAGGAATTCATGAAAAAGTAATCTAAAATTACAACGGGCCTCAATACATTTCATGGCTACAGAAATAACATGAGATGATGGACCTCTTTTGCTATGTATCTTGAAGATTATCTGCTTCAAAACTTGTATGGACATAAAATTTCAGAGGAAGTGATGAAATGAGAAGCCGATAAAACATCTTTGATTTGAACAAACATCAAACTTAACCAATTATAAACATTTCTAGTGCGCACTCCCAGAAAAAGAAATTATTAACATAACAAAGAGGGAATCATGTTAAACACTAGAGAGTAATCAAAAAGTACATCTCACCTGTGTAGCCATGTTTTATAGTACAGCTCCTCAAGAGTTTGAAATCCTGGATAACATGCCAAAAGAATAAGAAGAAAGAAAGAATGAACGTGGCATTGTTGTTGTTGTTGTTGTTGTTATCATGTATAATTTGGCTAGAGAAATGAAAAAAGTTACCAGAAACAAATTGCTATTTCTAAAGAATTTTCTGATGCAGCTATGAAATGAGAGAAGGAAACAACTTCAACACATTTATTAATTTATATTTTTGAGAATTAACCGAACAAAAAAACTTAACCTTAGAGTGTATCTAGCCCTCCATATATGATTAACCAGGGAAAAACAAGTAGAGTCTGGGGTTCCAAAAAAATCCATCAAATCTTCACCCTTCATGTTAATAAACCATATAAATTCATTCCATTATCCTACCATTCTAAAATCCCTTACGAGCTCATTCAAGCAGAGCTACAGGAAGTAGTTGGTTAAAATTAGTATGCGCATTCCGTGACTAGTTGAAAAGTATCAAATCAGCACCCTCAAATCTATCTTAGAGAACTAGATAAGAATAGCTCATTGCTATGCTTTCTGATTTCTGAATAAAGTCAATTCCAGCTGGTGCTCTTTACCAGGCTAGGAAACAGCAAACAAATACCTGGTAGAAATTTGAAGCAAACCCCTAAATCCCACAATATGTAAGTACTACAATAATAAAAGTAGCAAAAACCAGGTACACTTCACAAGCATCCAAGGGGAAGAATGAAAAAACTAACCATAGAGCTAAAATCTAAAACTAATCCACAAATGCGATGGGAGAAGGGAGGGGATGAGGCCATGAAGCTATAAATATAACTCAAGACCAATCACTTGAGCAAGTTCTATCTCCTCAAAAGTTTGACTAACAGATACTTAAATTTCCAGGCTAGCTTCTTTTTATTTTCATATCCAATAATCCTTAAATTTAAGTTACCGAGGAGTTATTTCTCTTCTTTTTTTATGATGTTAAGCGGCGAGCATACCTTCAAGAAACAATTGAAATAATCATGCACAGAAATATATGCCTTTTAACCTAGCAGGGTTTCTAAGGAAACATTTCAAGTATGGGCCCTTATCATATGAATTTATCTGGAAATAAACTCAGCTAATTTCTACAATAAAATGATGATTTCAACTTTCGACATAATAAAACCAAAGAAGGTTGGCATGTCTGGATGACATTTCTGGATGACATTTCTACAGAATGATTGATAAAAGAGATGACATGTTTGATGATTGATATGACTTTTCAAAATGTATTGGCTCACCTCCATTTATGAAAAGATCATAAAAATTTTCAAATTTATTTAGAAAGGCTGCAACAATATCTTCTCTTCTTAATGCGCATGCAGCAGCAGACAATTCTCTTAAGACTGCGTTCAAGCATGTTGTTGGTTTCTCATTATCGACATTCAAGCCTATACCTGCAAGATTGTGATGCTATATTATTTGTACCGTACACGTCAACTTATAACCAACCTTCTGTATAATTTGGAGAATAGAGAACAACTGATGAAGAATAAACAAAGTAGCCAGTTAGGAATGTGGAAGTATGATCATCAGAAAACAATTGCAGATCACAGAAAAAGAAACATATTTACCAATACTGACATTGAACTTCTTTGATTTATATGTTGAAGTGGAGAGAATGCCTCCAACTTTAAGACCATTTAAATAAAGATCATTTGGCCATTTGATTCTAACATCAATAAGCGGTAAGCCCTGAAATAAATCATATACTTCCAAATGAGTGAATCAAACCTCAAACTTACATCCTGGCTGACTGAAAATTTGCAATAAAACAACCATGCATAGCATTATCAAACTCTATCAGGTGAAAAATCTTTAAAGACTTGTGTTTTTCACACGCCAAAGTAATGAGTAACTGGTACTTTGTTCTCTAAGATTACATACTATGAATGCAACTTGACTAATTCACTTGTTTAAGTCATTATGTTCTCTTGTTAAGCAAACACCACTAAGTAAGCCATATTTAGATATCAAATAAGAAAGAAAAAGGTTATAACTAGTTAATGAATGGCAACAAGCTCCATTTAAGAAGTGAAAAAGACCAACATTTTTGTCACAAACATCCTTTATTGCCTCTGTAACAGCAAGAGACACTACATATTGCAATAAAGGCACAACTCGTCCATCCTCCATTTGAACGGTAAACGAAAACATCAGGCAACCTGTTGGAGATTCCCACACATTCTTTGATCGACCTGCACAATCAAACATACAAAGTTATAACTAGTGATTGTTGGAAATCCGAAATCACAGCACGAAATTTATATCACAAACCTCGCCCTTTATATTGAACATCAGCAACGCAAACAGTACCAATTGGAAGCTCGCCAAAATTACTGTCAGGGGGGGGGGGAAGCATCTGGATTTATTATACACACGAAAAAAATCGGAAGATTGAAATTGGAGATTCTTACTTGGAAACAACATCATGAGTTGAAGGCAATATCGGCGACCAGATGAGTAATCTACCGAATTGATTAGTTGAAAGAGAATTCATAAACCTTTCAATACAGAAAGACTCTTCGTTTTGCTGCTGATGCTGCTTATCAATAATCTCCGAGTGCAAGAGAGTAGAGATTTGCACATTATCAGGCAGTTTAAGAGAGTGATTATTCATTAATGATTTAGCAATTTCATTATCTGCAGATGATTTTCCGCATAATACCAGCTTGCAAGGCGTGCTACTGCTGCTATCCATTGCTGAACCAAACAACAGCAGCAGCAGCAGCAGAAACAAATCAAAATTTAAAAACGTTTCCAGTTGTCAAGAAAGGTTAAGGCATCTGACACGAACCTGCAGCGGCTGCAACTGATCGAGATAGTGTGAATGAGTTTGTCTGACTTGTAGTAACAATCGAGTTATGTAGAGAGCGGAGCGAGAGAGAAGTCTGTGGGGAGAGAAAACGCAGGTGAGGAGCCGTGAATAATGGCATGAGCTAGATTCCGCTCTCTTGTTCCAATTCAAGCCGTGGAAAACCTCTCTTTCTCTGTTGAGTTCAAGGTCTAGTTTGTTGTCAGTGACGTTTTGGAGCCGTTGGATTATAAAAGCGACACGTCATCGCAGAAGGAACGGCGGAGAGGTATTTACAATTGTACTCTTCTAATTATTCTTTTTTCTTTTAAAAAAAATGGAAAAATTGAGTGAATAATTGTGTTCGTGGATGATCTTCAGAAATCAGACTGGAAGTTGGCCGAGCCTCACTATGGTTCTTACCCAAAAATCTTCTTCAAAATTCTTGTTTCTTGAGGTTATATCATGTAATTTTTGGAGAAAAACTTAACGATAATTTATCATCTTCATTCACTCCCTTTGGATTTAGCTTCTCTCAAGTTTGTGAAATCTAAAGATGCTAAACAAATAAGACCCCTGCCACCATCTCTGTTAACAATTAGCAAACTGTACTCGGGCATCTCACTGTGTTTTCTCCTCTCGATCTTTTATTTTATTCATCTTTTCAGCGGGATTTTTTTATTATCCTTGTTTCCTTTCGAACATTGAACATCTAGAAGTATGTTGTCATTGACTAAGAAGAATAGTAGGGATTCCGGAAAATTTCCAGAAGGAAACGATGTGCCCTTACTAACAGCCTTAATGGAAGCACTCAGTTAATACAGTCATAGGAGGTAACCAATCATGGAGTTCACAACCGGCTCCGTTCTTTTTCTAGTGCTTTCCATCATCAATCAATAGCAGGACGCAAAAATTCACTGCCACAAGGGAACCCCGGCAAACCCATACAAATTGCTGGGAGCAGGCTGTTTTTCTTCCCACATCGACTATGATAGTCCCGCAGCAAAAAAAAACCCATCTTGAGCAAAGATCCTAAAGTTACCACCGCCACCTGTTTCGATTATTCATTTTTATCAATGTGATCAGTTAACTTCCGTGTTTTTTGAATTGATTTTCAATTGAGCCTTATATTTTCTTAATTTGCTCGGTGAACTTAATCAAGAAGTTATATTAAGTATCAATGCTAAATTGGCATATTAGTATTAAAATAAATCAAAGAAAGAGAGATGAGCATGGCTGAAGATAATTGATTCCAGCACACCATTTTTATTTTTATTTTATCATTACTTGCTTCCCTATGGCCTATACAATGTGCTGAAGAAATTCTCAGAAAATACATGATAAATACACTATTACAGTTGACTAGAAAATCAAGTCAGTACTGTGCTATCTTACATAAAAGTTTCGCAAAGTATGTGAAAGATTACACATCCATTGTCGCGCTGCGCGCATTCATAAAGGAGGTGAATTCAAGTAAAGAATTGGAGTTCAATTCTTCTGTGTAGGCATAATTAAACAACAGGGAAATGTACATGCCTTACAGCATCTCCAACGGGGAATGCCATCGGTGCAGCCAAAGACAAAATTTCAAAAATTTGGCTATTTTTGTTAAATTTTCATCTTCAACGGGAAAAGCAAAATGAAGAGCCAAAATGGCTTCTTCATCTTCGAGAGTCATTCCTACATGTGTATCCTGCAGAGGCAAAAAAAAATAAGACCGTTGTAAATGTTACCGTTGTTGCCATTGTACAAATTAAAACACTCATCAGCAACAAATCGAAACACAGCTACACAACTCAACAAAGCAACAGAACACCCATCAACACAGCAACCCAATGAATTCAAAAATTGAAAAAACACAGAATATTTTGCAGTCAATCCGAAGAAGAAAAATCACAGAAAATACCTTCATCAAAATTCAAAATCCAACGAGCAGATTGCATCTTCGGTTCCTGTCAAACCTTCTGCCCCCTGCATCTTCGGTTTGTTTTCTTAACTTGATATATGTTTTTTTCTGTACAAGTAGGTTTGGTGATCAAAACCTAGAACCCATATAATAGAAACTTAACAGAAGCTTTGATTTCGAGTTGAACCCATGTGATTGAAACTTCAACAAGAAAAACAGAGTAGAAGCTTTGATTTCTTCTTCAGCAATGGATTTATGCCAAAGATCGAAAATGGTATCAAGCCCAAGGGAGAGGGGGGAGGGAGCAGAGAGCAGAGTGAGGGGGGGATGGAGCCGAGGAAGATGGGGGGAGGGAGCGGAGAGCAGAGTGAGAGGGGGGAGAGCAGAGTGAGAGGGAGAGGGGGGAGAGCAGAGTGAGAGGGAGAGAGGAGGAAGAGTAGAGTGAGAGGGGGGAGCGCCATGGGAGAGGGAGATGGGGGGAGGGAGCAGAGTAGAGTGAGAGGCAGGAGAGATCACCATGGACGTAGAGTGAGTAGTCGAGCGGCGTGAGGCGAGCTGAAAGTGTGGGGTGCGACGCAAATGAAAGAGTAGGGTTTCGGGGGGGTAATAATAATATTTAGGAATAAATAATAATAATAATAATATTTAGGAAAAAAAAGTGTAATTAATAATAATATTTAGTAAAAAAAATAATTATGAGAAATTGAAAATTTACGATTTTGTTGATCAATTAGCTTAATTACATGTTTTAAATTTACTGTTAGATTTAAGAACTGTGTAAATGTAGTTTTTAGAACTGTTGTGGAGGTAATTAATAATAATAATTAGGAAAAAAAAGTGTAATTGATAATAATATTTAGTAAGAAAATAATTATGCGAAATTGAAAATTTACGATTTTTTTGATCAATTAGCTTAATTAATACAATGTATTTTTTATGCATATGGACTCAGATTTGCCAAATTCATTCACTGACTTTTTTATAAGTGAGTTTAAATAGATTGTTTCTCAACAAAGTGATCCTAATGTTCATACAACTAAAAAATCACAAAGAAGTAAAAACTTCTCGCTAGAAAAAGATTGTTTACTTGTATCTGCGTGGTTAAATACTAGCAAAGATCCAATCACAGGAGTTGATCAACAAACAAGACAATTTTAGGCTCAAGTACATGCGTGCTTTGTCGAGAATAGAGGAAACCTGAATAATCGTTCTCGGATAAGCATCTCAAATAGATAGCAAAAAATTAATAGAGAAGTTGGAAAATTTGTTGGCTTTGTTACCCAAATTGAAAACCGTCAACAAAGTGGAACGACTGAAGAATCAAGGGTAATATTTTTTTTTATCATTTCCATATTAAATTATTTGTTTAACATATTTATTATATAATATAGTTTGATTTATTGAATTTGATTTACCAGATTAATGATGCTCGGCAAATGTATGCTTCAATCGTTGGCAAACAATTTCAACTGGAACATTGTTGAGTTATCTTAAAAAAAGAACCCAAGTGGCAATTTGAACGTGCGAGTCTTCATCAGAAGTCAAACAAGAAACAAAAAAATCATGGAAATGCAAGTCCAACTTCTTCAAATCCATCAACCGTTGATTCTATTAGTTTAGGAGAAGATAGTGACGCATTTGTTTATCAAAATAGACCAATTGGTCAAAAAGCTGCAAAGGAACGACTTACACGCAGACAAGGAAAAGAAAAGGTTGGTGAGATATATGTAGCAAATCTCTTAGAAAAATTCACGGATAGTATCGAGAAAATTGAGGATAAAAAAATCAATATAGAGTAACAATGTTAGAGCAACAAGCTATAATAATTAAACAAAATGAAGAGAAACAAGAGGATGAAATCATGAAGACGGATACTTCTTGTATTGATCCAATATTTGCAGTCTATTTTGAAAATAGAAAACAGGGAATTATGGCAAAGAGAGGTTTTCATTTGTAATTGATTTGATTGAATTATTTGTAATGGAATGTATGTTTAATTAATTATTTTTAATTTGCTTTAAATATTTTGTATCGTGTTATGAAATTGATAACAATTCAGTTTGTTTCTTAAAGTTCTTATAACACTCAACGATAATAAATAGCATTAATTAACTTCAAATACAACAACCTTAAAAAAAACATACAAATACTTGAAAAACATACAATAAGTAGCTTAAATCTAATGATTATTTACTCACTAACGTAATGTTCTCATAAATGTTCAATCAAATTGGCTTGGAGTTGAGAATTCGTTGCTCTGTCCTGGATTCGATTATGAATTTGAAAAAAATCACGTAGTTCTAGAGTTTCATCATGTGACACTAATATAAAAGAACTAGTTTTACTATCATGCAAATTTTGAAATTTGAAATTTCAAAAGTTGGTGGCAAATTAAATTTTGGGGGAATTTTTCAATATTTTAAAATTTCAAATCTATGATTATTCCAGGGTTTTTAATTTTAAATTAATTTTTTTAAATTTAAATATAATTAAAAAATTAATAATTATATTGTTGAAGGGTTTTTTAAAAGTAATTATATAATTTACTCCTTATTAATTGTATAATTAATTACATAATTAAATTATATACAAAATAATTGCATTACATTTAAAATAATATTAAAAAAATGGCTCTCCAAAATACCTCTTGTCATTGGAGTACATATCAACAAAAAACCATATATACATTATTCAAAAAATCATTTTAAAGATTTGACTCTGCAAAATAGCTACTCTCATTGAGATGCCTTACAGAGGATGGACAAGATTTCTCGTATTCCCAAACGAGAAGACCTTCCCGGAGTTTACTGCCTGAATCAAGGATTTATACACCTAAAACTATTCCTATCCTCCCTCTAACTTTGCTAAACACTCCCGGAGCTGAAAACAAAGCTTAGACATCTGGGAGAGCAACTTACATTGCTGGTCTCGTGATGTTAATGACTCGGGTGTGAGAATATCTGGGTTAAGCAATTGTTGGAGCTCACGGCAGAGCATAGAAGCTTCTTGGTCACCGCCACAAGTTTCAGAGACAAGTTGAAGCAGTTTACAACCTTGCTGCTGAGATACTGGTGGTTGAGCTGGTATTGGTGGAACAAGAAAAGGGTGTTGGAGTAATTGAGGGATTCTCCACCTCTCGTTACGGTCCCAAGCCAAGCATTTTTTCATAAGATCAAGAAGCCATGGGTTGGAAACTGGCTCATAAGTTATCTCATGGTTTGGATCTGTTATAACTTTGAACTTGGCCCAAAAAGTCTTGTACTCGGAAAAGGGGGTTCTTCCGTACACCATTTGGTAAAGGATACAGCCAAGGGACCAAATATCTGATGGTCGACCACACTTTATGGTGTTTCCATTCGCATCACTCTCATTGCACATGAATGCCTCTGGAGACATGTAGCTCAGGGTACCTACCTGCAGGAACAGAATATGGACCACTAAGCAAAATAATACTAACTAAAGAACCTCTTAAATAAGCTAAATTGACAAGTAAGCAATCCTCTTCATCCAAAAATACAAAGAACAAAAGAAGGGCGTGTTCTTAGGTGGCAACATGTGGTCAGTCAACAGAGGGGCACATATAAGGTGGAATCTGCATTCTGATGAAATCATACTTCTAAATCTAATAATAGTTTGGAAAACCAAATACAAAGAATAGGTAAAGTCTACCTGCGAATCCCTTTGAATATTAGTGGTATCACTCATAATGGCTTTTGCGATACCAAAATCAATCAACTTCAGATAACCTTTGACAAGAAGAAAATTAGCTGGCTTCAGGTCCGAGTGCACAATACGTTCCTCATGAATGGTATTGACAGCTTGAAGTATTTGCTGCAAAACATTTGAACAAAACAATGTCAATCTGCACTGCCACTGAATTAACAATGAACAAGACCAAAATTTATGCCTTGCACCAACAAATTCTCTGTGTTTTCAAGATGTGAATCTGCTATTTGTTAGTATCATATGAAGAACAATGTTGCATTGTTCATATAAACAAGTGTGTTTCCTCATCCATGCCAAATCCCCTTCCATACAAACTATGAGAGAGATTGAAAATGAAATAATGCCAATAATCAACATCATCCCAAATTAGAAACTTATCCACCCAGTGATGCAGATCAAGTCCCAGTAATGAAAACAGGAGCATCATTACAGTGCTTCCTCAAAACAAAGACAAAGTGATTCCCACTGTTCAAAATGACTTCCTTCTAGCATTAAAAACGGATATCTGAATAAGTAGCTATAGCTATCGATCTGTAATATGAGAAAAAGCTATAGAGTGTTAATTTAAATTAAACTGTGACTATGATGCAAAGTCAGGTGAAGCCCGAGGACCTGCCAGTAAAATCTAAGCCAATTGTCATCTATCGTCTGGTTGGAGCTATCCATCTCCTTCCATTTCTGGGCCAGCATGTGAGCCAAATCAATTTCCCCATATTCAAGGACCATGTATATACACCCATCATCCTTGACTCTTCCATCTTTATTGCTCATGGAACTATTCATGACTTCATGGAGCAAAGCTTTATCTGTCACCTAATTCCAAAAGAGAATGTTAGAGATCTAGTAGATGAATAAATCAGGAATAGATGTCAAGCCCTTAAGATATGGATTCTGATTAGAAGAAAAAAAGAACATCAATATAAAAGACCTACTCTTCTGGCACAGAAGATTTATCATCTTCAATAATGTTATCTCAAAGCACATATGTACAGCCACAAGGTATCAAGTTTGAGTAAATTGCAAACATGATTGCCCCAATTAAATCATATCATCTAGTGCATAATTCTTTGAAGCTGCAAGTGAGTACCTCATAATCTATTAACTGTATGATGTTGTTCTTCCCCTTCAGTTTGTTTAGATATAGAATTTCCTGGCAAAAACCATATGCAGTTCCATAATCACGACCCTTGAGCTTGATTTTCTTGAGTGCATAGATTGTACAGTCTGATGAAATGACTTTGTGAACCTCACTACTTCCTCCACTTCCTATCTTACCAAGCCTTTGATAGAGCTTCCCATTAACTTTAAAGAACAAATCCGGATCGTAACTCCTTTTTCGAGGTGCTGATGTGCCTTTACTGCTACTTGCAACCTTTTCTTTGTTTTCTGGTTTCGAAGGCTCCAGCTTCACATTTAAAGATGAGTTTCTGGACATTGGACATTGAGTTTGGACATCAGTTCCGTCATCTGCAGGTACTCTCTCCTTAGTGGGCTTATCAACAACAAGAGAAGGGTTGTTTGCAATGTCATGTGCCTCAGGCACACTTCCCTTTTGCTCCTTAGGCAGGTCAAGTTCCTTAAATTGGGAATGAATAGCAGAGGTTGAAGGCTGGGTTGCAGTGGTTCTTGGGTCAATTAACATAGCACTTGTGTCCTTCAATAAAGGATGTGACAGCTGCTCCAAATTCCCTGGAGTTAGGTGCTGAGAATTAGCATTAGAATCCCTCAAAGGCTCGGCTGCAGATTGTGAACCACTCTCTGTCCGTAGACGAGAGCAATAAGTTGTTGAGTTAAGCATGGGTGCCGAGGTAGAATTAACAGATGTTGTGGTAGCACAAGATGGACCAGCAACAGATGATTGAGTAGCTGGTTGGTTTATGAAGTTCCTCAGCTGATGCAACTGATCCTGAACAACCATTGCTCTCTTTGCCAGTGATGTTACAGCTCCATCAGATCTCAAAGTGACATCCGATTCCATGTTCTGAACGTTCTGCTGCTTCATTTCATCATTATCCACATTTGACACCTCTACTTGATTGCTCACATCCCATTCCATTTCTGTCAATGCAAGTGAACCCATATGAGAAGACAAGTTCTCCAATCCAGTGGCCATTCCATCATCGGCCCCTGCAAGTTAGAAGATAACAGTGCATATATATATGTCCAGAGTACAAAACTTAGAAGCTTTTGCCACGGCAACTTAGATTAGATGACAAACAACAATTAATCCAGCAAAACCAACTTTCAAACGATCACTCAAAAAAGCAAGGAGCAATATATTACCCTGGGAAGTGGCCTTGTTCACTGTCGCAAACTGGACTTTTCTCTTACCCTCAACAAGTTGAGATTCTATACATGTCCGAGGCGTCTGATTATCCTCTTTAGTAGCAATAACAGATTCTGGTTGCTCTCTCTGTGCATCAAACGGATTGGAACTCTCATCAAACGTCTTTGTAATGGTTCCTGGAAACGAAGATGCATCTTCATGAGTTTCCCTGATAACAGTAACTGGATTCTTTGTTTGCAAAATTGAATCTTTACTTAGAGGAACAACATCGTGAGACTTCTTCGTGCCTGTAGCAGGATCCACATTTGAAGCTACAGATCTCGATGCTTCACGCTGTGGAATCAACGTACGCCTAGGCTTTATACTATTATTCGTTTGCATTATACCTAAAACGAGCATACCAAACACTTAGAACTTCGACATTTATTACAATTAAACTGTCAAAAAGTCATAATTGAAGTATTCTAATCGTGAATTAAAAAAAAAAAGAATCTTCGAACTTGACTTCAAGATGAAGAAGTTGATTCCAATTTAATAACACAATCGTGAACATAGTAATCAGCATTACTGGATTAAGGTTTAATCTCACTTTTTAGTAAATAACAACAGATAAATGAATGAATGTGCCAAGTTTTGAACCCTAATTTTCAGAACATCTTAGTAAAAGCGAAATCTAGAGAGATCGAAAGCACAAAAAAGTCACAGAGAGAGGGGCGGTGGTACCGAGGGGGCGGTGGCGCTTGAAGGCGGCTTGTACATGCCGGAGAAAGTCCGGCGGGGAGGAGGAGGAAGAATAAGTTGTGTCGGCGGCGTTGGTGGCCGGAAGAGCGAGGTTTTTTGGCGGACGTAGAGATGGGAGAGGAAGGTTAGCCTCCCTGTCCATGGCCGGATCTCAACGGCATTTCCGTCAAGGAGAGGGGCAGTTTGGGAAGTGGAAACAAAGACGAAAAAATTTACCTGGAGGAGAAATGTTTTAATTAGGAGTTAGGTTAGGGCATGCGTGATGTCCATGAGTATGAGGAGGAAGCATCGGGATTTTTGAGTGCCCTGTGTTTGTGTGTCAAATTGAGAAAGTGGAACAGCGCTCCACTCTCTGTTCCTCTGCCGGAGCTAACTGAACAGAAGAGAGAACGGCGTTGAAGTTTTGAAATGACTTGTTGGCGCTCTTGAATCTCGGTTGTTTGCTGTATTTGGGCCTTTATTGGGCCTTTTCTTTTTTCAGCTCACAGCCTTTTAATACTGAGAAAATTATAAATTAATACATGTAATTTTACAAAATGAATTAAATAGTTATTCTAGTTTCAAAGATAATTAATTATTTTATATTTTTAAATATAGTTGTAATTAGTTGTATCACCTGCACTATGTAACCGGTAAGATTTTAAATTAATTTTGATTATAATAGAAGAATGTATTAATGATATAAATGTATTTTAAAATATCATGATTCTTTAAAAAAAAAAAATGAAAACCCAAACATTTTGTTTCTACAAATATATATTTTATGCAATAAGAATGATTAAATATTACCATTGTATTTTATTTTATTATATCATATTTTTTAAAAATTGAACAGAATAGATATGCTATCTACGCTTAATATAATAAATTTAAAAAAAAATCAGTCAGTAAATCATGAAAGAGTTATTAATGTTGAATAAATACTTAAATATAAAACTACTTTTTCTTATAAAAGAAAAAAAACAGTTGAGTATTTAATTTTTTTAACTCCAGCTTCTCTTTTTAATTTTCATGTCTTTAATTCATTTATCTTAGAGGTTGTTTTTTCTTATCAAGAATAAATAATTTTTATAAATACATAATGAAAGTAAATTATATAAAATAGTAATAATAATAATCCCTTTGAGAAACCATAAGACTTTTAAAAATATAAAGTAAGAATATTTTTTAAAAAATGTAATTTATGTATTATTATTATTTAGTCGTAAATGACTAATTTTTATTTATAATTACATCATGGAAATGTAATTTATTTATATCATATATAGAAGATAAAAAATATAACAATAACTTTAAAACATTTTAGAAACACATAATAATTTAAAAAAAAACTATTATTTAAAAAGTTGAACAAAAAAAATAAAAGATCATGTATTAATTGAAAATTAGAGGAAAAAATACATAAAAATTAATTTCTTTCTCTTACAATTACACAGTCGTCAATTGGCAGCTAATAAAGCAAATCAGAATATTAGTGATCAGAATTCAGAGCCATTCTACAATTAATCTTTGTGCAGAAGCTGATATTTTTCTGATTGACTCTTGTCCTGTTTGTCTCAGAGATACCTTCTCTCTTTCGTTTTCATGGCCAAAGCAAAATCCAATGCATTGCAGGGGCGCTCAAAAGTAGAGGAACCAGAATCAGGCAAGTTGGTTTTGGGCACAGACCTCATTCTCTAGGTCATTTGGGCTAATAGAAATGTCTTTCATTTTCCTAGAAATCGGCCCTTCGAGCCCAATATCTGTTTACTCATGGGCCTCGAATGGACTTTAGCACTACATTTTTTATTTTATTTTGTAGATTGGAATTTGGAAATCCAAACTCCAAATTGTGACAAATTCTCTCTCCAAATTTTTTTTTATATATTTTGTATTGTTACTAATATAAAAAATAATTACCACTATACTTTAAAATACCCTCTCGACTCAATTACACATTTATAAAATTATATACTTTATACATCAAGCATAATTTCAGTACAGTTATATTAGAATATGATGCATCCCATGTCCAATTTTTTTTTAAAAAAAAAGAAATTCCTGTTCTATTCTATCCAGATCAATCCGATCAGATTACGTTCGCATTGCTAATAAAATGTATCAGAATGATTTCTCCCAGTGATTTTGGAACTAGACCAAGCATGTGAAAATTTTCTTTTGAAGCTGTAGTGGTATAATTTTTTCTCGAGGAAGGGGAAAGTAGTCAATAACATGAGAGTCATCATGACAAGCCCTGGTCATTTCTGCCAAGCTAATCATTTTGTTTGGCATTCGAGATCGAGTGCTCTCATCCTGGACATTCACTCTGTCGAACCTGACCTGGTGAGTGAAGCAACACTTTGGAGTTTTTGATCTGTATTTTAACAGTATTTCTAAAAAAAATTATTTTTTTATTTTAAATTATTTTTTTATATTATTTTCATGTATTAATATCAAAAATAATTTTTTAAAAATAAAAAATATATCATTTTAATATATTTTCAAAAAAAAACAATTTCAACTAACCTCAAATATTCACTTCTCCTTTACAATCCTAATTGAGGAGCCAGGACTGCCACCGATTCCAAGTTGAGACCAGGTCTGAACAAAGAGGTTACCTCGAGTGAAGAGTTGACCAAAATAATCAGAGTAGATTAAAACTTAAATTTAAAAAATACAAGAAAAAATCAGGGTTTCACGGTATAGATAAAGTCATTATCAGATGGATAGTGACATATAATGGTATTTTTATTTCTTATTTAAGAAAATTAATTACCTAGCTATTAAATATATTTTTTAAAAAAATTCACTAGTTATAATCAAATTAATTAAAATAATTTCATATTCACATTTTTAAACTCGGCAAAATGATCTGGTTATCTTCAAAGACAAAAATTATTTAGCCAATGCTACAAGCTTCTTGAACTTTTAGTTTTTAAGGCACGGTAGAATGAGTGAACTACCATTAAAAGAGAAAACAATTAACTAGCATTTATGAATTTCTTTGTATTTTGATCATGGTTTTTAGTCACAGTTATGTTGAATGAGAGATAATTTTATATTTTAATAAATATAGAATAGTAGTTTAAAAATGAAATTAGTTGGAACGTACATTGCAAACGATAACACTTTTATTACTTTGTTGTATTCGGACGACGCATGTGATAGATTGAAATTGTTTTTTAATTTTTTTAATTTAAAAATATATTAAAATTATTTTTTTATTTTTAAAAAATTATTTTTAATATCAGCACATTAAAATAATTTAAAAACACTAAATTTTTTTTTAAAAAAATAACCGACACGTACTAAGTTCGTGCCAGAGAAAAAAAGATCGAGGATGTCCTTACTTTTTTTCTAACAAGAATATGTATCGACACGCATGATGTGCATGAGGTTCCGCCTTGGACAGCTTTTTGAAAACCTTGATGAAAGCTGATTGCTCCTCCATGTTTTACGAGCCATGATGATTACAAAGATCCCAGAATCCTCTATTTCTGCTTTCAAGTGGGACGATGAGATCTGTCTGTTATGCAATAATTTAAAATCTTTATTTGTTTTATTTATTTTTGAAATGTAAAACAAGCCTGATTGCACGAGCTTATAAAAAATTCAAACCCAGCCCCCCCCCCCCCCCCCCGGCACCCAGCAGTCCCTTTAAACCAGTCTTTTAAATGATTTTATACTATCCAGCCAATATTATAAATTCATTTGAAAGTCACTTTTCTACATGCGGTGTGGTTAACTATAATTTTAAAAAATTATTTTCTAGCCTAAGACTATATTTAAAAAGGACAAAGTCCACGACTCAAACGATAGGAGGATGGAGCTTATGTCTACATGACATGGGTCTAACATGCTTTCAAACTTAGTATTTTTGTGTTCGATTGGACCTAGCCAACAAGCTTATAAATATAACATTCGTAAATTTAGCTACATGTGAATATATATCATATTATTAAGTTTAGTTATGTGTTAAGCCTAAATATATATTAAATTTTGTTTAGATCAGGTTTTTTTTTCTTATAAGACCAAACATTGCATATAAACTATATTTTTTTTCCAATGTTTTTTTCTTCTTATAACTCATGTGTGTTTTTTATTATATTGTAGTTTTTTTTTTTGGATTTATGGCAACTCATATAATAATTATAATTTTTATCCAGTTTTCATTTATTGTAATTAACTTTTTTTTATCAAGGATTTTACAGTAAAAATCTCATTTAAATTTAGAATGAACTGCAAAATAATTCCAAACGATACCTGTTCAACGATTATTTTGTTTGTTAATCTTACAATTATCTGGTTCAACTTCAATTAGAATGGATGCTGGCTGAGGGAGAGAGGGAGACACTGCAACTATAAGGAGAAGAAAGAAGATGCCATATCAGCAGGGGTTGTGGCTCAGTGGTTGCTAGAGAGCATTCTCTTTCATTCGAACATGGTTCGAGTTCCAGTGGGAGTGGGGCTGGAGGATTCCTCCCTTCTTGTCTCTCTTGAGTCTATTTTTGCGCGGTATACCTATCACCCCGCGGTGCTTTATATATTCACTGAGCTTGCAGGATATTCAGTAAGCCCGGAAAATAATTGAGGTGCATGTAAGCTGGCCCAGACATTCCGGTCACAAAATAAAAATAAAAATACCAGGCAGTGATTTGTCATGATTTAGAATCACAGTATCCTTAAAAACTAACGGTTGCGACGAGCAAATTGTGATACTCTACTATTTTATTTTTTAAAACATGTTATCCCATCAATATTTTTAATTTAATATGCTATTTTAATAAAAAGAAATTCTAAATAGTAGCTGGCTGTTATTATCTCAGCATTAAAATTTACAAACGACAAGAAGTTTGTGGCCTTAAAGGGCGACATAGTTGATCGCGTGGTTCCCAATTGCGACTTCATAATATATCTTGGTTCTAAAAAATTTACTTTATATCATATTTTCTAACCACAAATTATCTATACGCTGTGAATGGAACTGTAACGATAAAAAAAACTATGCCACCACCATTTTTTTTTAATTTTCCATGCTAAAAGCACAAAATCCAAGTTTTCGCTGATGTAAGTAATAGCCTGATAGGAGTAACAAAACAATTACTGTCAAATCAACTGTTCATCAATCAACTTTTTTTTATTAAAATGTTATAATCTTAAAAACCCTAAAGTTAATAGGACAGCACCCAGCACTGCCTGGCTTTCTCGTACTGCTGCCCCAGCCTCCTGGACAAAAGGAACAACAGCCCAGGCAGTAAATAGTAATTCAAAAAGGGACCCGTATTTCTTACCTGAGCTGCTGATCCGGTCAGATTCCCGTCGGGAACAAGGTCTATTAGTTTAGTATAAAATTCAGTCTGTCACGTGCTTATCGAAGATCATCGATTCACCATCAACTCCAAATCTAGAAATAAATCTCCTAGCCTCCTACTAGTTTTCGCACCTTCCCAGCGGGCTTCGGCAAAATTGGCTCACGCTACAAAAGAGCTCAAGCTTCAACATTCTATCAACTCGTGATGGCCAAACCAAAAAACTCCATAACCACCATGGAAGTCCAACAGAATCAAAACCTCCAGCCCCTGAAAACAGAAAAACCACCTTCATGGTTAGTTGTAAGAGGCCTTTTTAGCTGCAAGCATCTCCAGGCACAGCAGCATAAGCCGGAACAAAAGCAACCGCAGCAGCAGAAGCAAGATCAGCTGCGACAAGCAAAGAAGGAGAAAAAACACAACCAGGATCAAGGCCGGTCAGCGGAGGAAACAAGCAAGAAATGCAAGAAAATGAGGTGTTCAGGCTCAATATGCAGCAACACAAAGGTCATGCACAGGCCTGGAACAGGGTCCCCTGAAGTCCAGAGGAAAGGGGCTTCAATGGGCTCAGCTGCTAAAAATGACACTTCAAGTAGATCCATGAAAGCTCCTTTACTTGAACTCAATGGGGTTGTCTCCTCCACCTACTCTCCACTTTCTGCATCTTCTAATTTCTCCATCAGTAATGTTAGTTCTTTCAGAGGAATGTCATTCGGTAGATTCTCTGGTTGCTATGAATATGGAATGGTAGTGGATCCTGTTCTTGGAATTTCCAGAGACCATTCCTTGTGTGGTAGCATTTGTTCTTGCCCTGATTGTGGTGAGATTTTCATGAAAGCTGATAGTCTGGAGCTTCATCAGGCTGTTAGACATGCAGGTAGCTCACCATTTCCTTTAACTTTCGATACGTATTCAACCACCTACCATTTAATTATTATTTCACATTTACTTATCTATTAGTTTATTTTTGGTTTATGATATTGTTTCTTGAGAAGGAATTTGGTTTTCATCCTTGTAGTTCACTGTATTTTTTGGAGGCAAAAGATGCCCAGAATTTATTTTGCCCATTAGGCTTTTTTCAATTTTATTTCCTTATTCCATTATATATATTGGTCGCTTATGATTACTCCATTTTTTCAATACTAGTTTTTGGCTAATTTTAACTTTTCAATACCCATCACACACGTATCTTTGCATGCCCATCATTACCAAATACCAACACAAACCCTTAACTCACTGATTTCGGGTTCAAATTTCACAGTATCTGAACTGAGTCCAGAGGATACAAGCAAGAACATAGTAGAAATCATATTCCAATCTAGCTGGCTAAAGAAACAGGTTCCCATTTGCAAAATAGATCGCATCCTCAAAGTCCACAATACCCAGAGAACCATCTCCAAGTTTGAAGAGCACAGAGACTCCATCAAAGCCAAGGCCGCCAAGCTCCCCAAGAAACAGCCACGTTGCATAGCAGACGGCAATGAGCTCCTCAGGTTTCACTGCACCACCTTTGAGTGCTCAATAGGCCTTAATGGCTCATCTAATTTGTGCAATGCAGTTCCAAACTGTAAGATATGTAGCATCATCAAGAATGGCTTCAAAGAATCCACCGGTGGAGATGATGATGGACATGGGATTTTGACAACAGAGACAAGTGGAAAGGCACATGACAAAGCTACAACATTAGAGGATGGTAATGGTGATCGTAGTAATAAGAGGGCAATGCTGGTTTGCAGGGTGATTGCTGGCAGGGTTAAGCAGAGCATGGAGGGAAATATTGAGGATTACGACTCAGTAGCAGCTGGCATGGAGGTTTACTCTAATTTGGACGAGTTATATGTGTTTAACCCTAGGGCAATTTTGCCTTGTTTTGTTGTTATCTATAGAGGGTTTTAAAATGGCCTAACTCGTAACTAGTAGTATATTGTATCGAATTGATTAGGGCAGTGTTTTCTGTTCTGTTCAATTGATTCTGTCCATGAAACTCGATATTTCCTTTTGGTGGGATTTCGCAACGCACAGCCTGGACTTGTGCTCGTCTCCGCCATATTTGAAAGTGGAGGTGATCAAGAAGCTGTTTGGAACAACTTTTCAAAATGTGTTTCAAAAATTTTTATTTTTTTTTTATTTTAAATAAATATATTTTGGTGTTTTTAGATCATTTTGATGTGCTGATATCAAAAATTATTTTTAAAAAATAAAAAAACATTATTTTGATATATTTCAACACGAAAAGCATTTTGAAAAGCTACAGCAACAGCTGTTTCAAACAGACCTCAAATTACCTATATTTTGAGATGTAACCACCGAGCACTGTGAAACTTCACCAACCTAACCCTAATTATTCAAGGTGCATTATTATCGAATGTATGGACTCGGAACAATACCAAAGTAAAAATGAACTCCAAAGCCTTCGATTATTTCGGAATCATTTTCTGAAAATGCAATGTTATACTTCCCGTAATTTAATTAAATTATGTGCGAGGCGAAACCGGAGAAAATATTTCTAACAGGAATGGCCAGAGCCAGGGGAGAAATGTCTGTTTGGAAATGTGATGAAAATTATTTTTTGTTTAAAATATTTTTTTTATTTTAACAATTATTTTTGATATTAGCATGTTAATATAATTTAAAATATCATTTTTTTAATAAAAAAAAAACAATGTTTTTGAAACAAGGTGTCAAACACAAATAAAATATTTATAATTCCGTGGGTTTAGCCATGGTCGATCCTTGATCTGAAACGGAGGAGATAGCCTCCCAAGGTCACAAAGATAAAAGATAGCCTCTCAAGTCTGCACTTACCTATTAAACGGCCATAAAAAGGGTAAACGAAGGAGAGATCTGTGCTGCCTAGTGGCCACCAAATGTCATCTCAAATTTTCCATTCCTCTTTAATTTTTTAGTCTTTATTTTTTTATTTCTATTTTTTTTATTGGAAATAAATTTTATTTTCGAAAAAAAAAATTATCCTCTCAAAGTTATTTTCCTGGTCAAACTTGATTCTTGTTATTTTTATTACTCTATTTTTTTTTTTTGCTTTGACAAACTTTTTTAAATTGATTATGATTCTATCATTTGATATTAGATTGGTTAAGAATTGAGCTTTTGATTGAGCTCGGGTCTATGATTTCATGAACTTTAGTTTCTTAATTGATTTCTCTCTTTATTTTACCCTTCAAAGTTGCATCAATTATGAGTTGTTTTTGTTTCCATCCTTTAAAGTTAAGGTTTTTTGATATTAGACTGTGTGATTTTCACCAATTTTCTTTCTATTTGTTTATCCTTGTCCCATCACTCAGACCACGGGATTTGTAGGCACTTAGACCACGGGATTTGTGGGTTGTGATTAGTCCTTAAACATTATGTTATTTTGGAAATGAGTTGTGTGATGTTTTCTAGTTTGCCTTCTACATAGCTGTCATCTTATTCACATAATCTAAATCGTGAGGTTTAGTTTGCTTGGTTGTTTTTTACGGGCTACACTTGATTTGTTTGAGACTTGACTTTGGTTTTTTTCTTTTTTATGTACTTTCTATTTTTTTTTATTATCTCAATTGCATGATATGTTTTACATATTTGACTTGCTCGATAAGGTTGATCAACTAAAGTCTTAAATTTTGTTTTTTTAACCTTTTTTTCCTGTTCATACATCGGCCTCTCTTTTTTGTTAAATTCACGCCCCAAGTTGATTTTTAAAAAACATGATTGCATTGCCTGAACAGCCGATAAAAAAAAAAAAGTTGGCCCAGCACACAAATCTAGCTCATTAATATAATACAAAATAGCTCCCACTAAGAAGTGGTGTTGAAGATGGAAATGTACGGTATTTATCATGGCACCATGCCATGAAATGTATCATGGATGGATGCCATGTAATGGTGGTCTATGTTAGGCCATCTACTAGAATTCAAGGGGTCGTATTAGGCCAACTAAGAAGCGGAGTATTTAATGTGTTCGCTTTAATTTCACAGTGCTTTCAGGTTTTACAGATTGTTAATGGTAAAAAGAGAAGGCAACATGCTTCAAAGAAGATACAAGGGCACGATCCATAATGTTGAATCTGTGGAGGGCAGAGAATTGGGAGGGGGTTGAAATGATTGAAGAAGAAGAAAACATGAGACGAGAAAGAATGTTCAAGAATACCAAACAAGCATGGAATAATGCCTTGCAAAGCATCTGATTCCCCTTTGCATCAACAATGACAATTGGGTGGTGGGACCCCACGCAGGCTGCAGTTGCTTGCTCAAGTCTGCAGGGTCAAGGTCAAATGGTTGGACCAGGGCTCACTTTTAGGACCATTGTATCTTTTCTCTTACAAGCAATGATTGTATAACGCTAATTAAGACCATCATCATTTCACTCATTGCTATTTATCGCAGTTTTAACTTTTCAATACCACACAAAACAAAGAAATTTCTCACCTGCACCAGGTGAGAAGGAAAGGACTTGAATAGAAGTGATATGAGCGAGATGAGAGTGTATAAATTGCGCTTAATAGGGAGACGGACTTTATGAACAAAGATAAACACATACCGTTGCACAATAGATACACTCAATTGCGGCTACCTTTTTTATGTATGTATTATGCAATAAATTAGGCTTGGACATATCAGTTTGTTTGACTGACCTCTATAGTTCAACAGTGTTCCAAATCGTGGAGCAAATTGAGAGAGGCCAAACCTGTAAAAAATTCTATTCCGTTCCTTCCTTTCTTGAGCCCTTCTACTGCAATTTCCTTCCTCTCTTTCCTACTCTGTAAAACACAAAATGAAGAATAACATAGCTCTTTCAGCTGTTGTTAAAAAGAAAACGATAAGAAAAGCTGACTGATTATTATCACGTATTATTGCATCCGGGAATCCACAATTACACCACACTTACATTAGTTGTACATACTTTGCCTCATAAATTGAATTCAGGGAAAAGATTTGTATTGGCATCCTGAAACAGTCAATCTGATTTGCTCCTGATTATCATGATATGTTCAAAAATTATGAAAGGACGGAAAACTTAGCAAAGATGAAAGCAAAAAGAACTTGTAATTTTCCTAGATGTTCATCCATGAAAGTAAGCATGTGACCATACGGTCAATATCAATAAACTAATGTAGCATGGTAACTGCAGGTGGATTGAGAGTTACCTTTGTATCACGATCCTTCTGACCGCAATATAGATGCCATATGTTTCTGCATCTCCAGGTTTTCTTCATCCCAGTCCAACTATTTCACGCGGGTAATGCTCTTACACTGACATCCCAGACACATAATGACTAATAGATAAGTATCAGTGAATGTTTTACCACTTAATCTTGAACTTCAGGCAAGATTAACTAATGCCATGCCGTGCCATAACCAGCGCATCTTAACTTGAAATCTCAATCCAGCTCGTCCCAGCTGCTTTGACACCCAACTTTTTAGCAGCTTCCCTCACTTGGCTTAGACTATCCCACATTCCCAAAGTTGCATAAGCATTTGAAAGCATAACATAAATCGAAGAGTCGTTTGGAAAATTAGCAAGAAGGTTCTCAGCAATGGTACTGACCAATCCAGTATTCCTGTGAGTCCCACAGGCCCCAAGCATGGAGCTCCATATGGTTTTGTCAGGTTTAAATGGCATCTCAGCAATTAACTTCTCTACCTCTTTGAAACATCCAGCTTGACATAGAAGATCAACCATGCAATAATAATGTTCTAGTTGAGGTTCAAGTCTGTTATCACATTTCATGGTCCCAAATATGGTCCGTGCCTCTACAACCAAACCAGCATGCCTACATGCAGTAAGGACACCTAGATAAGTGACTTCATTTGGCTCTGACCCTGATTGTACCATCTGTCGGAAAATCTCAAGAGCTTCCATTGCCCTTCCATTCTGCGCACACCCCACAATGATCCCTGTCCAGCATACAACATCCCTATCTGCAACACAGCCAAACAAAACCAAACCATCTTCTACTTCACCACATTTTGAATACATGTCAATGAGGGCTGTGATGGTGACCTTTTCTGTTTCATACCCTCTCTTGATACAAAAAGCATGGACCTGTTTACCAGTTCCAATAGATGCCAAACTAGAACAGACTTTCAGAACATTAGAAACCATATACTGATCTACTTCAACACCAAATGTAACCATATCTCTAAACAGTGACAAGGCTAAGGAGTTCAGTTCCATTTTAGTGCACCCCATGAGTAAACCAGACCAAGCTACAATATCTTTCTTGGGAAGCCTATGAAACAGTTCAAAAGCGTCTTTCATATTCCCCAGTTTTGCATAGAGATCTACAAGGATGCTTCCAACAACATAATCTAACTCGTGCCCACTGATAACAATTAAAGCATGAACTTGAGTCCCAAGTCTCACATTGAGCAAGTTGATGCAGACCTTCAAAGCACTACTCAAGGTGTAAGAGTCAACAGAAGCACCAGAATGATGGATTTGAGCAATCATATTAACAGCAGCTCTATTTTTCTCATGAACAACATACCCTGAAAGCATAGAATTCCAGAGTACTAAGCTATCACAGATTGAACCAGTACCACCTGAGTATTGATCAAACAGCCTCACGGCATCATCTAACCCATTGCAATTTGAATACATATCAACCAGCGCTGTCACAGCGAAGCAACTAGACTCCAAACCAGACTTTAAAACATAACAGTGAATCTGTTTTCCAGCAACTAAGAAACCAGCATAACTACATGTCTTAAGAGCACATGGAAAAGTAAATTTATCAAGCTTAATCCCTTCCCGGTGCATCTTACAAACAAACTGTAATGCACGTGAACTCCCGTTTTCTGCAAAACCAGCAATAACAGTATTCCAAGAAACAACATTTCTGTCCGGCATTTGATTGAACAAATTAACAGCCTCCTCCACCAAACCTTCCTTAAAATGCCCTGAAATCATTGTATTCCAGGAAGTGGAATTCGCCCTCAAAAAGATCCTATCGAAAACTTTTCTTGCATCACTCAGGCATCCGCATTTAACATACATATCCAAAAGAGCATTCAACAAAACAATATCGCAGTCTAAATTCTCTCTAGAAAGTCTCTTGTGAATCAGTCTACCGAGCTCAATCTCACCCACACGACCACACGCTTTCAAAACCACAGAGTACATAAACCCATTAGGGACTTCTGATTTAGAATCTAACATCCTGGTAAATAGTTTTATTGCTTCACGAGGCTTTCCGTTGCTGTTATACGCAGAAACCATAGTGGTCCAGGTGACGATGTTTTTGTCTGGCATTTCATCGAACAGTTTATACGCGTCGATTAAAAAAGTGAAGTCAACATACATGGATACCAAATTGCAGGCTATGTAGATGTTATGAGAATACCCAGTTTTGATCAAATGAGAATGAAACGATTTGCCTTGTTTGAGAGCTTTAACTCGCCCACAATGCCGTATAGCTGCAACTAGATGCTTCAAGTCCATTTTCATTATCCACGAAGGTCAAAGAGCTCATAAATAGTTAGATCGCGTGTTTGGAGGAAGCTCCATAGCTAGAAGCTCACAGGGCAGGAAGAAAGCAGTTTCTTCTTTTTCCTTCCTGCGACCGTTAGAGTGGAGGGAGGTCGTCGTCTTTTACGTTGATGCCAGTTGGCAAATAAATCCCGAAGGCGAATCCATCTGTGGAGAAACACCTGCGCAAATCTAAAGCTGTGTGAGCTGGATTCGGGCCTCATAGCTGTGGTTTGCGAAAATAAAATGCTGTCCGGGCCTTGTTAGTTTTTTTTTTTTTTTATGATGTAGTTTGAGAATATTGTTACAATTATTTTTTAAATATTTTTTATTTAGAAATATATTAAAATAATATTTTTTATTTTAAAAAAAATATTTTTAATATCAACACATCAAAATAATCTAAAAACACTAAAAAAATTATATATAAAGCAATTTTTTTTAAAAAAAATAACACTTCATCTACAGGTGAATACACACACATATATACACACACACATGCTAGTGAAATAGTTTTATCATAAAAGCTCAAAACAAACAAGTATTTAGATTCATGATGAAATTAAAATTTATTAATCCTGATAAAACTTAAGAGAAAACTAAATAAATTTAATTCAAAAAAGAAATTTTTTAATACACTAAAAAAGAAATTCACTTGATTTGTTTAGATTTAACTCATTGTCTCATTCTTATTGTTTTTTATGCTTTATTTGTTCTTTCAAATCTAGAGGTCAAATTCACCCTGATAAAAAAATACGAGTTGAATGATATTTAATTCAAAAACCTTGTTTAGAAATACGTCTATATTAAGATGGTAATGTTGTGATCCTAAAAGATATATAACAAAAACCTCGTGTGCACACGTAGAAAAAATAAGAACAAATAATTTATTATTTATAACAACAACAAAATCATTACTATTACTATTCTAAAAGTAAATATTATTTTTTAATTCAGTCATAATTAATTTTATTATCAATACACGTGCTAAGAACTTTAATTTTACGAGAATTGCAAGTTTATATAAGTAGCAAGTATACTAATATTTAATTACTATCTTTGTATTGAAATCATATCATTACTAATATCTCTAGTCGCTAGAATAATATATGTATATTCACAAACTTTTGATTTACACCAAGAAGAATTCCTTGAATGATCAAAATCGGAATCCACACCTCCACGTGGAAAATGTAAGTGCTATCAATTTTTGCATACCACAATCCATGAAAACGGGCTGAACTGCTGAAGGACCGCCGAAGAAAACAGCCCGAGCTGCAGACTATAAAAGCATCGACTGGAGTTTTTCCTTTTGTGGGCTCAAGTTGAGGATCAAGAAAATGGTTTATCCCGCGTGGAGACAGTCACATTCCGGCAACGGGAATGTGTAGATTGAATTTTTTCTGTTGAATTTCCTGACTCTTGGAATCATCATTCCCTTCCGATCACTTTCAAGGAGCATCGCTTCCATATCATCCTTGAAGTCCTTCCAGCTGCAAATCCAACGAGTAAACATTCCATCATCAACTAATGATACATTTTTTTTTTCTTTTCTGTATAGGATAGGGCCTTTGCCAAGAACTAGAGCTCAATAGCAGCATCTTGCACTCTAACCTTTAAACTATCACATAAAGCAAAAACCACTTCACCCTCGGCCTTCTCTGGTTAATTTAAATCCTTGTAACAATGTCCTTTTTAATACATTCTTCTACAACGATTTTAAAATTCTCGGCTTACTAGGCTTGTGCTGAGATGATCGAGAAATACGATCTCTGGAGCATTTTCAATGGTTGAATTTACTAACTGCTAGTAGATAGAACATGCCAAATGGCACCCACGAGACATTTTATCCGATCAGTGTTTCCTCCTGAACCCCTATCTATATCATGTCATTATCAAATAATCAACGGTAGAAGCAGAATGCAAGTCCAAAAGTTTTAACATTACCTTTTATCTCAGTTCCAATAAAAACAAGGATATGAACGATAAGGAATGACGCAGTTGATGGAGAAAATACCTGATCGTCATGTTCTCTAGTAGACCAACAAGCATGCGTTTATCAGGCTTTATGGTCTTTGCATGCCCGTTAAAAAGAAATCTACGATGACCCATCAGAAAATGTGGGAAGTTTCCACCGTGAGTTGTCGCAAAAACCTCACTGAACAAGCACACAGTGTAGTCCAAAGCTGCCAGCCTCGAAGAGTAGCCCTGCAATCATAGAAAATAGGTGTTATAGTAGTTTCTTGTTCCAAAAATGCCTCACGAATAAATAAAAAATTCATCTTGCCTAGTTATATTTTAATTTTTATACTGCTAACAAAAATTCAAAAAAATTGAAAAACAACAAGAAATTGATGAAAGGACTAGGTTATAAACAAATTTAAAAATGTAAACATAGAAATAAAATATATAGTTTTTGAAACCATGAGGATTGATTAAATTACAGGGACTAAATAAACAAATAACAGTCGGAGCAGAGTATCAAGTCTATTGCTTAAAATCCCTCGTAAAAAAAAATGCCTTCCAAATTTGATGGCAGAAGCTCAGACAAAACATGCCTTCCAAATTTCATGCTTGTAAGTGTAGCAAAAATGGTAAAGTGGGGCTTGATGAAGACATATATGGTTTGGGTAATCTGTAAAGCATATCAATCAATTTTCAAAAACATCCTGATCCAACAAACTCCTTTAACCACACAATGCAAGAGAGGAATAGTGAGTATTTAGGATTTACCTGAAAAGGGGCAAGCTCATCTGAGGTTGCAAGTGACTCCTTGGAGTAAAGAAGGGGAAACATCTTCAATAAAGGAGCTAAATGTTGTTCTCCTTTGTAAATTTTCCCTGAGGCTAAATAAATTGAAGTGTTGCTATCAAATCCCATGCCACGCAGCATCATCCCAACCTATGCTGACAGGAAAAACATCATGTAAAGAAGGTGATTACTGGCCAAATCAGATCACAAGGATGAAAACCAATATAGTGATTTAAAAGATAGTGTGCCAACCACACCAGATTGAATTAAGAGTTATTCACAGTTAATTTGCTATGTTATTATCAAAACTGTTAAGAGTTTTGTAACAGTTTTGATTTGTTTTATAGGACGATGCAACAAAATCTTTTTTCAGATTTTGAACAGTAATGAACATGTTGCACTGCACAAAACAAACCAGGAGAACATGGAATGTACTATGAAGGAGGAACTTGGAGAAAAGCTCTCAAGCACTATTCAAGGCCATTCTATTCGATGCTATAAGAGCAAGTTGAAGACCATGGAAATTTGTGTTAAGGCTGCAATTATAGCATCCATTCTATGAAAGGAAGAGGGCTCTACAAAGAGCTCAAATCAAAATGCTAAAGGTCGGGAAAGCAAGAAAAGAGGTAGATGAATGAGGTACCTCCAAGGGTGTTAGAGGGCATTTTCCATCTATACGATTACGACCAGCTGCGAAGTCAAGATCTTTTTCTTTGAACTTCCCCTTCCACTCTTTTTCCCGAAATGAATGCATTTCAAACTTTTCAGCATCACCTCCATCATACAAACAGCATGAGAAGGCCACCATGTCCTAAAAGATGAAGAGGGATATGTTTATAGTTATATGAAATAGGATCCTCGGCATGCTCAACATAAAATATTTTAAAGAACAGAAAACCTTGTTTAGAATAGATTAATATAAGAGCTTTAATACCTCCTCAAAACGAAGGTGAACAGACACATATTTTCCACCAGTCATTGAGCTCCTTTCAATCATTCGGGTCACCAATTTCTGTGCTAGGGTTGTTATAGGAGCAGAGAACTTCAATGCTCTATAATTTGTTATGCACCTAAGCAATTGAATGTGAGATGGGACATCCATTGCCAATCTATTGGCAAAGGGTGCGATGCGGATGACCCTGTTTTGAAATGAGTGAATAGTCAAAAACGAGCTAGAAGCATGTTTCAATAGATATCTGGTTAGAAAGTAGCAAATGCAGAAATTATGATAGCTGGACAAATTAGCAACTAACAGAATTGTCATTTTCCTTCGAAAAGTTACGATCTAATTGAGGGAAGAAATAAATGATAAGAAAAGGAAAAGAATGAACAGGAAAGAATGCTTCATCACGTACCCTTGCTCCTGCAGGACAGGATAAACTTTTCCTAGATAATGTTTAGCAGGAGCCCATGCCTCAACACGGAGGTGTGGAATATTAGTAATATTGTGGTCATATTTTGATATCAATTCATCAGGCAACTCTTTAACCACTTTCACATAACCTTCAAGAGTGGCTATAAAATGATCTTCATCATATATGTCTCTGAACTCACTGCAAAACAAATGAATCTTTAGCCATAATTGATTTGGTCATATGAAAGATTCAGTTTTAAAAGAAAATCACTGAAAGCAGCAGAATTCAGAGGTGGAACTCATTGTTTCTCCTATAAGCTTGCACTTTACCGGGTGCACTTTCGGCAAGTTTCCAAATACAAATAATGGGTCTACCGTCTATCACCACTGTTAGTTCCCCACCCAGAACCTCAAATTTACTCCAAAAAAAGAAGTCGGTTATACTTGATTACATGCACTGCCAATTGGGTTCATCCACAACTAGAAGAATTAAAATACCCAAAAACCATCGCCTGAAAAGTTACAGCGTGCCGCCTTGTGGACCGATGGGGTAATATTTTAATCCAGCACATACACTGCTAATGCATATGCATCATGATACGTATGGCGCAATCAACATCGACACATCCATCAATCTAGACAGACATAAATATTGAAATAATCACAAGACCAAGCCTGAAGGTTTTTATGGCAAGAACCCACCACCATCATGTCTCGAATTAAAAGAAAATGGTATTGACAAGATCAGTATTTGACCATGTCTTTAAGATGCCATGCTTGGAGTTAACCATTACTTGTTTTTAAAAATATTTTTCATTTAGAAATTCATCAAATTGATATTTTTTATTTTTTAAAAATTATTTTTGATATCAAAATATTAAAATGATTAAAAACACCAAAAAAAAACATTTAATTTCGTAAAAAATAAAAATAATTTTTTTCAAAATCTTTTTAAAAAGAATAGGACTTACAGGCAAAATCCTGGAAAATGGAGGCACCTCTCTCAGAAAACTCGAATATATTTATGTGTTTCAGTCTCAATTAAAGTTATGCTATATCTACAGTACTTCAAGGTTACACTAGCATGACTTCTTTAAATTCAAGAGTGCATTTAGATAATTAGATGGTCATTACAGTAGTCAGAGAGACCATAATATCAACTCACCAGGTTTGAAATTTAAAACCTGGTCAAGGAGTTTTTGTTTTTTTTATAAAAAGGAGGGAATAATTCAGCAGCTCACCTTGGATCCTTCCAGACACTGTTGTAACCAAAACTAGGGATGACCAGCACTGCATTCAAAATCCCAGCTACAGCAACTGCATTGCAGATCTACGACGAGACACAAGCGGTACATGAGTGCGAGCTTATGCGCATGTTATTAAATAAATGTATATCGACACCAATGCATCAAGACTCTGCTTATCTTGTAGGCCATGATGCCTCAGACTATATCCTACAGTGACAGCGGGAAATTGAAAGCAGTAAATAGGATAATAAATAACATACCGCTGAGCGCTGTTGGTTAAGACCACCATTTGCCTCAACAATTAAGTACCCGGCTGGACCAGACGACACTGCACTTGAAAATACAAAATATCAGTTTCGCTTCTTAAGAACTCGGTCAATTTTACCCTTAGCGCTGATTAGCATGCCGACAGTGTCTTTAAAACAGAAGGGACTCATGCCCAGGAGAAAGGCGAAGGGCTGCTTATTAGACTGAAAATTCTCAGCAACAATGACAACTACCTTCGACTGAGCCCAAACGCCGTCTAGTAGCCAGCACGGGACAAGGTTTCTGCACTTTCATTCTCCTTTTGAATTGCCATACAGAAGATAACTGCAAGAAAATATTAAAATTTATAATTTAATTGAGAAAAATATTTTTTAAAACAATATATATCATTAATTTGGCTATATGGCAAAACCCCTTGTTAGAACTTAGTAATTTATTACTAATCAAAAGCATCTCCAAAATTAATAATGCCTCGATCATGATTGAATTAGCCCCACTCTCTTAAGACTTTTGAGTTTTTCTTCAGCTATTTTTCTGTTCGGCTCCACATAGCAATTCGGTGGTTGCAAGCTTTATTTCTTTCTCTTTTTTTCTTCCTTTACTTTTCCTTTTTCCACATGTGCTCAACAGCCAAACAGAAAATAAAAATAAAACAACACTAAATCAAATGTTTACAGTAAATAAAAAAAACTGAAAACCTCAAGAGCAGTAGAATTATCAGTTTCGATATCATGCCAAAGCTTCTTCAACAAGAGATGGCTTTTATAGATCGCAATAGGCTCACGAGAGTGACGCAGGAAATCCGAGAACCGGCCTACACACATCATAAAACCAGAAAAGTAGAGAAAGAACAACAGCAGGAGAAACTGTATGTTCCGCCTTGCAAAAATCCCGGCAGCCAAACTGTCTTTGCGAAAGTACTGCAACTGAACCTTCGAGCGGAGCCGACGACGACACTGAGAGAGACCGCTTGTCTGACGCCGTGGAGACGGTGGTGGACTAGAAGAATTTCCGTCCCCGCCACTCCCCTCACTACTGAAAACATTACTAGTTTTATTTTTCATTATAGTGTTTATAGCCATGCAAAAAAAATAGAGAAGAAAGCTTATGCTCTAGAGTGAGAGAAAGATCATTTCATAAAAACGAGAGCGAGAGCGAGCTGTTTATGTTCTAGAGTGAGAGAAAGATCATTTCAAAACAGAGAGAGAGAGAGAGAGAGAGAGAGGGATGTTTGTTTTTTGTGTGCAAGGAAATGATGAAAAAGGATATTTTAAAAAATATTATTTTTGTGTACGGAAGAGAATAGTGGAGGGGGGGTGACTGTGTGAGAGGAACGGGGGACAGGAGCCAGAGGAGGCCAGTCATTGCAGATTTTTATGAAAAATATTTTTTATTTAAAAATATATTTAAGTTATTTTTATTTCTAACATAAATACATTAAAAATAAAACATTAAAATATTATTAAATTCTTTTTATAAATCACATCTAAAAATTTAACGCAATTTTCAATGTAATGTTTTTTTTTAAGGTTGAAGTTACATTCTTTTTAAAAATATATTAAAATAATATATTAATAAATTCTTCAAAAAAATTTAAAAACAATTTTAGTAATAGCGGCGAAACATTTGTGTTTAAAGCACCAAATTCATCTTCTTCTTTTTTATCGTTCCAGAATGGACGAACACGCATTTCTACCACGTCGTTTCAATTTATTTTTATTTTTCACGTCCCTGTTTTGTTCGTGGACGTCGATGATATCCAATCCCTTTGTGGAAGTTAAAGATAAAATTATAAAGAGGAACTCCGTTTGCAGTTAAAAACAAAATCGAAAACCTTGTCCGGGACGTATAAATCGGGAAAAGGAATTGTGGATACGAGAGTGAGACACTTAGATTTGCTCACAATTGTTAAAATTCAATGCTAAGGTCTCGATCATGATATGATGGCCTCCACGATAGACCGACGCAGCCAATCTCAGTTCCTCATAGTTATCTTTCCTGTAAATATAATTTACATTCTAGTGTCTAAGCACATTATAATTGCAACAAAGTTGTTCTAGATTGTCGGGTTTGATATTCGAGCGACTGTGCAATGTTTAATTTGTATTCATTAAATTAATTTCGGACTCAACAACGCATTTTTTATTATTATAAGTGATATGATTGGTCGCATCATTAACTATAATGTTACCGAATGACATTATATAAACAAGTTGGGAGACATGCTATGTCGGATGAAAATATTAATTTCAATCAATTTCAAGAAACTATACTCTTTTTTTTATACTGATTTAACGAACAATTTTGAATATCAATTTTGTTATATAACTATAATTCAAAATCATATCTTTTGAATAAAAACACTATTAAAAATCATGTTTTTATTTAAATTGTGCTATTTCTCAAATATATATCTAATTTATATTATTTTACCTAAGTTTTACTTAAAATAGTGTTGCTGCCAGAAACAAATTTTCAAAACTCCCGTGCTGCACGGAACAAATTGGCGGTGTGCGTTAGCAATGCTAGTGACGGTAGGGTTCATGAAGACAGTGGAGATGACAGCAAAAATAACGGTGGTGGTGCGGGTGCGGTGCGCGGCATGCTTTTTTTCAATGGTGTTATTTTCATTTCACTGTAGAGACTAATATAATTTTATTTAATATGAGTCTAAATTACTCTTTAATTTTAACTTCTAAACATATTACTTTTAATATACCTTTTAAAATAAAATTAAAAAGAAAAAAAAGATAGAGATTGTTATCTATAATTACCACACTTTTTAGTTTCTGATATATATCTCTAACAATTAAATTATTGCTTCATAAACAATATTAAAATGATAATTTATAATACAATTTTTTATACTAGAAAAATTATTTTGGTAAATTATTTATAAAATTTACAATATCCACTAACCACGAATATTTTTGTACGAGACTTGTGATTTTTGCTACCAGCTTGACACTAACATTGTAGAGAGAGAAAATAAAATTACACTTGTATTCTGAAAAACAAAGCCGCAGTTACTTATGAGTGGTCCATTAGCCAGCAAGGTATTGACCGGTGATTAAGAAGAGTGTCTCTTTTACTCTCATCCCAGATTCAAGCTTTGTCGGACATGTCTATTATCTTCGCGGTGTTTTACATGCTTATTGGACTTGCAGAATGTTCAATGAGCTTGAAAATTAATTGTGGTGCGTGCAAGCTGGCCCGGATACCCTGGTTATATATAAAAAAAAAGTCCATTGTAAAATTTATTACTTTTATAATTTCAATAAAATAGAAAAGAAGATATTTTAGTATCTACATTAAACAATGGAGCGTGAACAACACTATTTTATATTTAGTTAAATATTATAAAAAAATTATTTTTTGTTTTAAAATAAAAAAACTTGGTGTTTTAAGATTATTTTAATATGTTGATGTCAAAAATAATTTTTGAAAAATAAAAAATATTATTTTAATATATTTATAAATAATAAATATTTTCAAAAAACAACCTAAACTATATTTATAAATATACCCTTAAAAAAGAACCTATAAATTTATTGGTTACTGCAAGATTAATCAGGGATAAATGGGCTACGGTTTTTTTTCCACATAAAATGATTATTTTATTTTCAAAGCAAGAAAATATTAAGTTTTCGGTCAAGTTTTTTTTTTTGTCTTTTTAGAAGAAAAAAAAGTGCACTGTTAAGTTACAGGCATACCCTTGAGAGAGAGAGAGAGATAAAATGAACATGCACGAAGAAACTTCCTCATTTTTCTTATTTTTCCATAAAAAAAATAAAAATTACCTTTGAAATCCAGAAAAAAAAAAAAGTTGGTTTCAAAGCATTTTAGACTTGATATAACGTTCTGTCAGGGGGAGGGTTGGAGTGTTTAGATTAAGATAATTTTGTTTTTTAAAATATTTTTTATTTGAAAATATATTAAAATAATATTTTTTATTTAAAAAAAAATTATTTTTTATATAGCATAATAAGATATTTAAAAATACTAAAAAATAAAAAAGATTTAACTTATTTGATTTTGAAAATATTTAAAAAATGTAAAAACAAAATCGTGTTAAAGATAAAGATAATACCGTTTGCAGTTAAAAACAAAATCATAAATGTATAAATGGGGAAAAGGAATTGTGTTTTAAGGATACGGGAGGGAGACACTTGGATTGTTGACAATTGTCAAAATTCGATGTTAAAGTCTCGTAACACTTGTATCGATCATGACCTCCACGATGGACTGACGCAGCCAATCTCAATCCAAGAGTAAATTTCAACCTCGATATCTCAAAGCAATTTAACTTTTTAGGGTATCTTTCATGTAAATATCATTTACATTACAGCACATTCTGGTTGCAGGGAAGGCTTTGGTGATGGATGGTTGTCGTTTAGTGATTTTGGAGATTAAAAGGATTCTTGTGGGGGGGTTTATGGGTGACGAGGGAAGATCATGGTAGGAAGGAAAACAAGATTTTAGATTTCTACACTGGTTGAACAAAATACTTTTGAGTAATATTGGATGTAGTATTTTTTGGACTTAGTTAGAAGTTGCTTGGTAATTTTAAATAATTAAACAATATTAAAAAAATTATCATGCATGTGTTATCACTCGTGTTTTTGAACAGTACATCAGAGACTTTACGGTTGCCAAAATTTTCTGTTTATGCGATGTTAAGAGCGATAAGTTTATTTTTTCTTGTAGTGTGGTGTGTGCTCGTGACAGAGATTTGATTGAGTGTATTCTCTCGTACCTTTCAAATCTACGTCAACCCTTTAAAAAAAAACAATTGTATAGTCTAATCCGTGATTTTTATTAATTTTGTTCTATATTCTTTTAATTATTACTTATTTTACTTTTGATGCTTTTTGAAATTTATCTTTTTTTTTCAAATTCACTCCTAAAAATTTATGACATTTGATCAAGTTTAGTCCTCTTACTTTTAATAGCTCTTTTTTTATTTGTTTTATACTTTTCTTGGTATTTTTTTCAATCATATTTTTATGATTTCATTGCATTTATTATAAAACCAATTTTAGTCTCCATTCCCTTGATTGCTATTTTATTGTCCTCTTATTGATTTATCTTTTTTTTTATCTAGATTTTCTAGTCAATTTTGGTCCTCATTCATTCGATTATTTTTTATCCTTTTACAAGTTTTTTTTCCTTGATTTTTTCAAAAAATAATTATTTTTTTCAATTTCATCCCTTGACATTAAATTATGGACCCTTGGTTTTTTTTTAAAATGAGTTTCATTAAAAAAATGTATCAAAATGATATTATTTATTTATTTTTTAAAATTATTTTTAATATTAGCACATGAAAATAATTTAAAAACACTAAAAAAATTAATTTAAAGTGGAAAATAAAAATATTTTAAACTTTTCAAAAATCGTTTTTAAAACAAAATGAAAAACACCCCTAAGTCATCGGATTGCTGTCCAAATACAGCATTGATTGATTATAAATAATGGACCTGACAAAGATTTTTCAGCTAATTCTATCCACTACAAGATAATAGGAACACTGTCCAAAGACCACTGCTCTCCCTCCTAGCTCGGTATATTTTGCTTTTAATTTGGTTCACGGCTCGATTGCCCTACCGTTCATTGACTGATCAGCGTTTTCGTGATTTTAGCTTGTACAATTATGGTTTTAGAAAATATTTTTATTTATGATTTAAAAAAAATAAACATTTGATAAAAGTATAGCAAGACATATTTTTGCATGTGAAGTAAATAAAAAATAGATTTTCATGGATAAAAAATATGTTGTTTTAATCTTTATAAAATTTAATATTTAAAACGAGATTATATGTGAGATTCAGTCAAAAGAAATTATTTAATTAACGAAATTATTTTTTACGTGGTTAGATAAAACAAAAAACCCGACCATAATACTAAATAATACCTAAAACAAAAAACATAAAAAAGATTAAAAAAAAAACCGTGAAAATGCTCGTAAAAAGACCATCCCTCACCTGCTAGACATCCCGAATCTCCTATCGAACGACAACCAACAAAAACCCCCGAGAGATTCACCAACAATGAAAATTCGTTGCGCTACAGAAGAAAAGAAAAACGCCCACTCTTATATTTTTTTATATATATATATATATTAAGAATATAAAAATATTAATTTTATTTTTTAAATATAAAAAATATTAAGAATATAAAAAGTTTTTTTTATAATGTCATTAAACCTTGTCAAAAATATTAATTTTAATATTTCTTGTTTTATTTTATTGACTAACTCAAAATTTTAATTAAATCGTTTAGGAGCTGGTCCGACTTAAGTTGATTGATTTTATAAATTCAAAGACAGTCTAAATAACCAGTAAAAACATGAATTAATTTTTTTAAAAAATTAAATAATTTTTTCCTTTAAAAATATTGAGACAATAAAAAATAGGATCAATCTCAATCCCTCACAATCCGAGTCATGAACTCTATTGTTTTTAATAATCTTTTTATTAAACTAAATGCTCACCAAATTGAACATCAACACTAAAATAAATATTTATTTGAAAATATAATAACATTTTAAAAACAAAAACAAATCAAATCACTTTATTTCCTAACCAATATAATTTCGATTGACAAGAAAAACATATACGATGGTAAACCGTCAAACCCATTTAATTCAAGCAGTGAAATCAAGCCTTTTCAAAAATTCATAATGGCCATGAAAACCTCATTCTCATCTATAATTGTCAACAAACTAATCCACAAAAAGACGCACACCCTTCACCGAGTTACGCGATGATAAGTTTTATCGACGAAATAGCATGATGCACTCAGAAGATTAAAAAGGAATAAAATTAAAAATGATAATAATAATAGGATCCGACTTTCAACATATAATTTTCTAATTATACAAAAATACAATGAAATTAAATTATTCATCTAAACGGATCGTGAGATAAATTTGTATTAAATTCTAAACAAATATAAGTAAAAAAGGATGACAACATCAAACGGCAACGGGCCAATTATTCATCAATTTCGAGAATCTTCAGAGCCGCATGTAAAGTTCACACGGTGCTTTGGATTGCACTCACTGCGTCGAAACTACCTTGCATAAACACAAAATGTGTATACTGATCTACACAGCACAGTTGTGGACAAGAACAAGAATCCAAGTGAAGTGGATGCGGCTGTATGGGCACATGCGAGTGTAAAATTTCCACCAAGAAAGCCTATATTTCGCAGCAATGTTTCTATGAACAGGGAAGGGTCAAAATTACGGACCCCAGTCGCTTCAAGGACCGCAGGTCAACATCCGACATAGAAAGCAAAAAGTGCCGAGAAGCTCAAACAGCAGGGCAGGGACCATCAAGGATACTCCAGTAAAGTAAAGGGCAACGGGAAAAATGAGAAAATCTGGTGTTTTGATGAACAATCGGAAAAGTAAACCTGATCAACGGCCGCACATCAATGACAATTGGAAAAGTAATTTATCATTTTCTTGCTATGGACGAATATCTTTAAATTAGCAAGATTTATTAATAGTAGAGGCATATAACTTGACCGATAAAGACTAGCTGGGGCTGAAAGGGAACTCCAATCTATCAAACCTGGAAGAGATGAGAAACTTCGGAAAGGGTTTGATGTTATGTTTTTGTTTTATACGGAGCATCGTTCATTTACGGCGGCGAAGAAGAAAATCATGTGATGTTTGATTAATTAAAGTAGCCAAGGAAGAGAGGCGACAGTGTCACGCGAGGGAAGACATGAAAAGGAAGGGGGCTGAGTCTCTCTCCGATAAATGTGGTTTTATCCACTTTCGCGGGATCCCACGCAGCGATTTGGACTGCCGGGGCTCTCATTTACCAAAACACCCTGTTGTTTTGGAATGTTTTTTTGACCTATGAGGTTAAACTTGTCAATCCGGCCTCGACATCACGCACTGCACTTCATTCTTTTCATCGGTGCTAACTTTACTTTTCATCTCGATGGGCTCGCTCACTCACGGCTTTTAGCTGAGTTGTCACATCGTCTCTGATCACAGCGGGGGAGTAATTATTATCATCACTATTTTATCAAATGCTATGAAGTAGAAGGAAGATAAAAAATGATGTTTTGGACGGATAGAGAGCGAGTGCGAACTGTAATTATAGAATAGACTTGCGGTCGTATCGCTGATCCATTGCTATCCCTGTCCAATAATTTGGAATCTCAACTTCAGCCCTTCAAACGACGGCAACAAAAAGGGAGAGGACGTTGAAAACCCACACCAGAATCCATATTCCAACATCGCTAACATCACAAAATGCTCCCCCCAAAAAGCATCACACGAACCGAAGTATTTCATGGTCGTTGCTGCATCACCTGGATCTCCACAAGGCATTTAAAAGCAATTCATCACCTCCGGCCTTTTCAGCTTGAAGATTTTTCACCAAAAACTATGAAAAACGATGTCTGGTAAAGTTTTGAAAACCAATTGAAAGCTATAAGCTATAAAATAAAGATTTTGAAAACCAATTGAAAGCTAGCTGTGGACGCAGCAGCAATAACACAGCACATATTGCCGCAATTTCACAACTACAATCACGGCTACTGCAACCGTAGCTAACAACTCCGACCTCACCAAAAGCTGATCCTAAGTATTCTAATATCAGCAGTTGACGTGTCCCGTCTCCAAGGCAACACGTAACCCCAATCGAGAACGTAAAAATTGAGAAAATGCAACCGTCACTTGGAAGAAAATATCTGAAAATACTGGCGAGGTGGGCTCCTTCCTGTTGCTGGCCCCGACCAGGCATACATTATTAGAAGACATGAATAAGATAGTTATTGTGATTGGATCAGAGATCGGATTCAATCGTGATTTTAAGAGCCGAAAGATTGAGTGCAGCTTTAAATGCCCCTGACCTCACTTCTAAACCCATCACTGTGGACCTCGTTTCTCTAGGACACCCCTCTCCCTTTCTCCTCTTTTACCGACCTGCTAGAGAGCACGTGACATGTGAATCGATTTAAAACCACGTCATCTGTGTCGGCCGTGATCTGAAATGGCCTATGGCCTGGGCTCAAGTCTCTGATGAAAACAAGGCTCCACATAATGAAAGAGAAAGGACTAAGAAAAAGGACAAAGAGATCCTTCTATTATGATTGACTTGAAAGACCATGCATTGCAGCTACCTCACATCTCAATTCATATTGATTATGATACCAGTTACACTAATTAAATGTTATAGAATGGTATAAGAGAAAATAAAATACAGACTAAGCACAAAGATTAACCAGTTTTTTAGTCTGATGACGGATCCTGTTTTCAACATGCAGAAGCTCCAACCCTATCTCGCGGGATTAGGCGCAGTTCGGAACCATGTTTAAGGAAGACATTGCCTAGCCAGTCAAAGTCATGTTAACAAATATCAAAATACTTGAAAACAAAGCAGCGTGGTGCACAGATCATCACTAAAATTATATAATCATCAACAGATACTTCCTATCGCCTGGAGCTAGCAAATGAAAAATACAATAGCACATTCATGCATTGTTAATGCACTTATGCAAAGGTGATAAAATCCTAAACATAAATCGTATAAATTGTTATGGGACATGATAATAGAAGCTAGTGTGTCATCTGGTGAAGATGGACAAGGCTATGCTAAATGATTAGCGCCTTATTCATAATGCCAGCTGTTACTGGCATAGTTCTCTTTCAAATTATAATGCTGAAAATGGCAACCAGAAAATGGAGATGGGACACGCATGCAGCTTAATAATATAATGATCAATCAGCAAAGATAAAAATAAACAAATAAACAACACTGGCAGCACAGCTTAAAATGTAAAGAGAGAATGGCACCTGCACTTTGTTGAGGATTGATTCCTACTCCATCTGCACGCAGAAGTAAAACAAGAAGTATGATGTAAGAAATTGTGAGAGACACGGGAAAAAGTGATCAGAATGGCCTAAACCACATGTTCATGGGCATAATAAAGATAAATGTAGGTGACGATTCATTTATGAGATCAAATAGGATTTTTCTGTCCCGTTGATTTGATTTGGCTAACCTCTTCATAATGAAATCCCAAATCCCAGATACAAAGGCAACCATAAATCAGGAGCATTTTGTAACAGAAATCATAAGTATTTACTTGCGTCTAAATCAGTAGAAAATAATCAAGTACCATCCCAATTAAAAATTTCTTTTATGTATGGGAAAAAGAGGAGCAGAAATCAAAACTTTTTTTTTTCGCGCACAACACCAAATTGAAATCCAAGACAAATATAGACCAAAATAGAATAACAGCAGAACTGCAACACCAAATTGAAAGCCAAACAAAATGAGATGAGACGAGGCAATCATCAAAACAAGAAATCTTATCATGAAAACCTCGAATCCCAGGGACAAGGCAACTATAAATCAAGAGCATTTTGTTACAAATCTCGAGTTTTTGCTTGCGTCTAAATCAGTTGTTGAAAATTATCTAATATCATCCCATTAAAAAAATCCTGGTCTTAAGTATGGGAAAAGGAGAAGCAGAAATTGAATCATAATTTTTCTCACACCACCAAATCAAAGTCCAAGACAAGCACAGACCAAATTAGAATTCCAGCAGAACTGCTGCACAGGCATCAAATAATCCTCTGGGTCTAGAAACAATGCAAAAAAAGTTTGACTTCTCAACCATGAAAACAAGGCACGATCTTTAAAGGGAGTGAATTGTTAAGAAACAGTTTAGCAGGGACTGGACAAATAGTTCTGATAAGATCATTTTCCAAGTTCAAATTGGTATTCAAAAATACCAAATGTAATCTATGATGAGACAATCTGGTTCAACCATCTCTGTTGAGTGCAAAAGCATCAAGAGAGCAGGTTTCCACTTTTGAAAAGGAAAATCACTATAGGTTTAATTATCTCAGTCACAGAATTTTGGTAGCTTTTCTACATAACAAAATTAGGGTTGAACCAAAATATTTTAACCCAGCTGAAACCCTCCATTCTCAGCTCACTCATCTATTTTTCATGAGCATTTTCAGAACATGTTGGCCTGCATTCAACTTCCTTTCTATTCTAAAAGAAGAGACTTTCAGGTACAAAAATCACAGAACCATACAGAGAGCGTGATGAGTTTTCCAGTCAAAAACAACCTTCTATTTTACAAAACAAGATATCACTTTTCAAATACAAGAAGCAAACAGCTCATGCTAGCCGTTTAACAACTCTCAATTTCAGAACAAGAGAGTGTACGAGATGTGGCAATTGTCAAAAAAAAGCACGGGTAAAAGCAATATGTAACCACAGTTAGCTATAAAATGCAGGCACCTTTTTGTTTCCAATTATATCCCACTTCAATGGACCAAAGTAGTTCAATCTCTGAGGTGCAGCTGCATTAAATAAATATCTAGTATTGGCAGGCAGCTGGCCAAGTTGAAAACCATCAAGGGCACTTTCATAAATAAGGAGCAAGTTTTATATATGACAAAATCAGGAATTGAATAAATTTGAAGGAATTCACTTCATTGTGCAATGGCAAATACTATCTGAGGAAAAATATGTCCCTTAAATGAGATTCCAGCAGAACAATTATCATGTCAACTGAATAATCATTCAAGATCTAAGGTCAAAACCCAAGAAACAAAAGACTTCCCTCCTGTTTAAAGATTTATCTTTTTAGAAAGTAGAGTGTAAAAACAATTTAGGAGGGAGAAAATAGAAACAAAACAGTCTGGGATAAGATTACTTATGAAGCTCAAATTGGTTTTGAGCAAAACCACATGTCAAGAATACAGCATTTCTGCAAGCATCTCAGTGAAGTATATATGTATATGCATTAGAACAAAGCATCCACTTCAAACCGAAAGGCCATTTTTAGTTTTGTTATTTTTCACTTGGATAGATTAGGAGCATTTGCTCTCAAAACTATATAGCAGCAATATTTTATGCCGCACAAAGAAAGTAGAAATTAAGTAGTCCCTTGTTACCAAAACAGCACACAGAAGCTGTCAACCAACAATGAACTTCAAAATAAATGAGGGTATGGGTAACAAATAAAAAAGAGTCAGAGGGTGATCAGTAAAACAAGAAAAGGTCTCAGTGGCCAGCATTAGTATGCTATGGCAAATTATGACCATATAAAGAAAATTAAAATTTCTCAACAAGTAGCTCACCCAATTGGCAATAGTCAAGGATCTCTTGTGAAGTAAGAATTTCCAGATTTAAATATAAGAAAACAGATCAATACAGTTAAAAAAGTAACCCTGGCAAACTTATTAGGAGAAACCAACTCATCACGCTGCCGAATCAAGATTCCATCATGGAAATCTGTACCAAATTAGGTTTCCACAACTAATGCATCATTTAGATTTTGTTAGGGTTTAGAAACAATGACAAAATCAAGAAAAAACCTTACTCCCCAACCACGTAAAATAATAGTCTAAAAGGAGAGTAAAACATAGAAATCTCAAGAATTATGAATCCTTTCACTGACATCCCATATATATATATGTATGCATGTATTAATTTGAATTTAGTAAATATACTATGGATCAGAACCCCTCTTTTAAATTCCATGACCAAAAGAATTCATTCATACCAAACTTGAATCCAGCCATCACTAGAGTGGGTGTTTTAAGACTTGTAAATTCCATATGTAAAAAGTACCCAAAAGTTGTGTTTGATTTGAATCTGAAAATGGATTTTGATATTGATATCGAGGTTGGAAGGGTTGTATTGGAGATATTTTTTTGGAGGTTCGGTTTGGTTCTCAGAATTGGGGAATTCCAGCCATGAATAGGGACTTATAAAATCACAATCCAAAAAAATACAAAAAAAATAAGCACCATTAGATGCCACAATTCGTAACCTTGTGGTCGTTCTTTGTAAATTTTAGCCCGGAAAACAAAACATCAATTTAGCATGGATTAAAAGCTAAACAGCAGTTGACAGTGAGGTAATTTTGAAAGGTCATATTGTTGGTCAGCAAAACTGAAACTGCATGTGATCAATATGTGACATGGGTTCAGGCATCTCAGCTAAAAGTATCATTAGATGCCACATTTCATAACCTTATGCTTGCATACAGTTACAACCTGTCACAATTATTCTACACCCAGCACAACTAAGAGCATTTGATTTCAACACTATCTTATAAGATCTCATCAAATTATTTTAAACGACCTCGATGTTTTGCTGCTCTCATATTTACATAAGCACTTTCTCATTACATGTAATGAAAAAAAGAAAAGAAAGCTATGAAACGATGCTATATCAGAAAAACAAACACAAGAGGAGAGAATTACCGTTGGTAATGATAGCGCTGGTTTGGGGAGGAACTTTGAATTCCTCGGCAGCGAATTTCAGAACGGCCGTGAAAGGGGCTGCTTCCGGTACGCTAAACCTGAAATTTCGAAAATTAACAGATTGAATTAAAAGAGATAAACCACAATTAACATAAAAAGAAAACGAAAAAGAAATTGAAAGGAATTAACGCACACTTTGAAAGGGAGCTTTGGATCGGAGGTGAGCGTCACTTTGAACGACACCTTTCCACCAGCACCTGCAGCAGCACCGCCACTCGCCATTTTTCTTCCTTTTTTTGTTTAGCTGCAGGTGTTTTTCTTCTCTGTTGGGATTTGGAAGGGGACTCCGCAGAGATCTTACCGCGTTATATATACGCACTGCTTATGTCGGACGCGTCTTGCGTAACCTTGACGCAACACTGAGAAATGTTAGATGGACGGGCCGTACTTTATCGCTGCCTCGGATTTTATTTAGTGGGCTTAGTTTAAGTATGGCCCATCCTGTCTACGGTCCAATGCTCTTTCGGCTTAGAGTACGTTGTGTGGGGATTTTGATTAGGGTTTTAAAAAAATCTTAAAGTTGATTGTGATTTTGTTTTTTAGATTAAAGAGAATTTAGTTACTTATAAAGAAATAAATAAATTTTATTATAAAAAAAGCACTGAAGGGAGTTAAGATTTGCACAGACGAACCGAGTAATTGGTGACCTTCTCACTGTCCATTTGCTGCGGGTTTAATAATTGGAGGATTTTTAATTTTAGTGATGCCTACAGAAATGGAAACAACTATGTGTGTGTGAATATGTTTTTTATTTATTTATTTGAGATGAAAAATGAAAACAAATCATAATGATTGGAAGGGTAGGTTTTATACGTGATGTTGAAAAAACAGATCCTGTGATATTTATATTGTATGAACTAACCTGACCAACCTGATATATCAAAATTATACAATGCACATATCATATATAATAGTGGATAAAAAAATATAATAAATAAATATAATGGCTCAGAGGTGAGATATTTAAAACCTAGTTAACTCAAACCAACTCGTATACTTTATATTTATTTTGTTTTTATTTTTGCTAGTTTGTAAATTAAGTGTTTAATTATAAATATTTTAACTCCAGAATTCTTATTAGTGAGCTTTAATGCAGCAAAACAAAGTTTGTCTCATTATTAGAATGGAGGGCGAGGTAATTATAATTTAATGACAATACAAGGTATGAAAAACATATCCACCATTAGTGTTCCATGTTGCAGGTCTTCCTCTAAATGTAAACCAATAAAAATCAGTCAATGGTTTTTATTGGTCCTGTGTTAGATCGTAGGGCTATCCATTTGACCCTTAATATGACATGTTAAGAGTCCGAGATAATCATCTATCTACACTTTTGAGTGTATAAATTTTTTGTAAGAGCCGGTTATATCTCAATTGCATTAATGCTACAAAAAGTTATTCTTATTGATATCAATGTTATGTATGAAATAAGGGTATAGGTTCTTGAAGGACGTGACGTGATGACAAAAGGTTTGAGATCTACACAGCAGGTCTCGAGTTCGAATCAGGGTGTATATTTTTTGTAAGAGTCTGGAAAAGCCAGAGTTTTACTCGCTCATCTGAGCCTACAAGGTGCGCTTCCCGAGAAATAGGGTTTCTACGAATTTAAAAAAATAAAATAAGGTATAAAAATATCTTATATTGTTATTGTTTGACCATTGACATTAATAACATGTAAGGGTAATTCTAATCAACAACAATATCATGTAAAAAGATACTTTATTAGAGAATAATATAAGTCATATTATAGGATCTCACCTACAAACTTAAGTTTTTAGGTGAGATAATTCCTTAATATATTTGTATTAATATAAATATTGATATTTTCTTACTAGTATGCCAATGAGGAAAAGATTTTCAGCCCCGTGAGTAAAACAAACAAGGTTCGGGATATAAAAACGACTCGTGATTTTTATTGTCTTATCATGTATTTTTAGAGTATTTATCACACAAAAACTAAGAGCAAACACTCTGTTTTTCATAATTTAATGTTCATTTTATTTATTTATTTATTATAATCCTTTTATTGTAAAATCTTTGACTACATCATCGGATGATTTTTAAACCTTGTAAAGATAATTGTTTTGCAGGAACTAAAACTTTTACTATTAATCATATACTTTTTTAGTTTTTAAAAATAAAATACTATCATAAATGTGTAACTATCTATTATCTAAGAACTCAAACTCTGTTCCTAAACATATTAAATCATGAAAGATGATTACTAAACCCACCAAATTGTATTCATAAACTCCTCCCAGTTTTACCATTGACGTATCCAAAAAGTGAAAAATAATTTCTAGCAATTAAAATGCATATTTATCAAAACTCAGATGATTTATTTAACCAAATAAAAAACACATTTCTTTGGACAAAGCTTCACTTTTTTATATGTTATTTTATTCTTGATTTTCAGAGAACATGATTTGTTTTTTTGTTTTTATAAAAATCATGGTTGTTTAAATAAAAAACTATCATGATCTATAAAGTTATTATAAGGAAAAAATATAATATTTCAATTATTTTTACTCAACAACATAAAAAAAAGAAGATAAAAAATATAAAAATTAAAATGTCAACAATGATAAAAAAATATTTTTTATTCTCATTGAATATTTATGACATTGTTTACGAATTTGTGCACATTCGTTTCCTATACAATCATAAAAAAATTAAAATTAAAAAATAAAATATCACTTCAAAGACATGGTTTAACTTATTATCTTCCCAAATTCATTATAATTAATTATCTAAACAGGAGTTTATTCGAAGATATAAGAAATTAAAAAATACGACAACATGGAGAAGCAAGCGAATGCACTCCCGTGTTGTCGGCAAGTCCACACGCTTGGGCTATATATATAGCCCAGGCCAGTTTTTCTTTTTTTGTACATGATGTGTTAGTTTCTTGTACAATACAATAGGAATTTTAGTGCTCTTGTTAACCAGGAAAGGTCCACCAAGCATTCTCAGCATAAATGCTTTGAAAAGTATTTAATCATTCAGAGAAATTTCCAGACGTATATATACTTCTGGCCTATTTGGAAGTGCGATTGCGCTAATTTTTCAAAGTGCTTTTTATATTGAAATACATCAAAATGATATTTTTTTATTTTTTAAAAATTATTTTTGACACCAGCACATCAAAATGATCTAAAAACACCAAATCATATTCATTTAAAATGATTTTTTTTTCAAATTTCGGCAAAACACCGATTGAAACGCACAACTAAACGGGCACTTCATGACCGAGCCGATTACCAATTCTAAGCAACTCAAATATTATATTTTTTATTTTTAAAAAATTATTTTTAACATACCACCTGAAAATGATTTAAAAACACTAATTTTTTTTAAGGATGAACAAATTAAATTGAAATCTGTATTTAGACTCAATTAGGAAATAATTTCTAGAATAATCATTCGCTATTCAAATAGTACAGGGTAAAGCTCATGGAAAATGAGACTCCCTTTAAATTTCAAAAATATAAAATGTGTTTTCTTACTTGAAAACTATCATCAGAAAGTGAGTAATAGTGGCATTGCGAACACGAGAGCCCACCATCCAGTAATCGATAATTTCAAGCCTTTTGATGCACTGCAAACAAGCTTGTTGTCATGGTAGGTGCAAACCGTCTGCTTCCTGAGATTAAAACGACAAGTTAATCTGCGTTTATGAATCAAATAGAGGAGAGATTGAAGATTTTAGTATCTGCAGGTCTTCCTGTTCACTAACCTGGACGAGCAAAAGGCAACAGTATAATCAGTCCCTGCGCACGTAAAAATACTGGTAGGATCGTCATATGCATAGCTATAAGCAGTAGGGCATGCTTGTTTGAACGTCTTTGAATAATATGTAGGTTGACAAACTACGGGGTTTCCATAAACTCCCCGGCAACAATATTCATCGGTGCTGAACACGTCACAAGCGCTCCGGCAGGCGATAACCTTGCCGTTAGACTTAACAGCGAGCTCTGACGGGCAAGTATTCCTCAAATCTGCATCACAGCCGGAAGAGCTGCAATTACCCTTACCATTAATTGGTGTGACAGTTATTGGCAGATTAAAACCGTCGACGAGGCTGACGTCGTAAAAATCGAGTGCTGCTAGGGTGAATTCAGCAAGTGAGGCAGGGGGTTTACCGGAGGCCTTGCATTTCAGGGATGTGCCACAGGGGCCCGTCTTGCATGAACCACTGCCGTTTTTATCAAATTTGCAGCCTGTTCTACCCCATATCCGGCCACTCCAGCCAACCGGAGCAGTGAAAACAATAGATTGTCCTGATTTTAACTCAAATCCACCACCATTGAAGTTGTCACCTGGGGTGATACCCGGCCATACCGTTTCTTGGCAATAATTAACGATGGTAAAAATCCTCGTTGACTGCATCATTCTTGGCCCTGTCCATCCGGTCACGAAAATTGAGATAAAAAATTGGAAAAAAAAATTACTATCGACGAGATCCAAAATGTTTAATGCCACCCAGTGATATAATTTTCTTTATTGTGTAATTTATGAAAAATGAATTTCAAATTTAAATCATACTTTCGAATTTTATTTATTTCTAAATAACTAATGTTAAAAACAAGTCCAATTAAAAAAAATACTTTTAGCATAAATTAACCTTTTTTATTAAATAAGATAGCATTAAGTCACCATCAATAAGTAAGTCAAATATTTTAATTTCATCAAGGCAAGACTTTGACACCATTCTGTAACAACTTTTTTTTATTGAAGCAAAAAATTACTTTAACCAAAATATTTACATTTTTAGGTAAAAACAAAAATAATAATAAATTTATAAAAATCATATCAAATGAAATATAAAAAGATTTTTTAAAAAAAAAACATCTTGGCCGTCAATCGTATGCCATGACGACGCTACTGGATAAATTAACAGAGTTAACTAATCAATTGCCGAAAATAAAGAACAAGACTGGTAAAGATTTAGCAAGCATTTACCTGATGAAATCATGAGTAGAATCAGCAGTGGCGGCAAATGCGCATTGAGAGGTGCCATCTGTCTTTGCTCTCGCTGCTCTGTATAGAGGTAGAGGGTTTAAATGTAGCCGGCATATAAGGCAGAGTGGGGGGAGAATACGTGTGGACGGAGGGATAGTAAAATAACTGTGCAGGTGTGAATGAATTTGTTTTTTAAAGTGTTTTTTTGTTTAGAAATATATTAAAATAATATATTTTATATTTTATAAAAATTATTTTTGGTATAGCACATGAAAATAATTTAAAATAAATAATTTTTTTAATTTAAAATAAAAATAAAAATAAAAAAAATCTTTTTAAAATGCTGGCTTCGGAGCAAAGCTAGATGATTCTTTTCCTCATCCTTTCATGCAAGTTGTTTCAGGTTCCATTCATTCCTTTTTCTCAGCTTTACTTTTCAGCTTCGTGCATCAAAATGATCGGTTGATCTGTATACCATCAGTGGCCCAGCAGAATCTGCCGCCACCTTGTGATAATCTATCTGTAGCCTGTCTCGACTTTTTTCCACACAAAGTATTCCTGTCTTTGATTTATAGTTGCATGTTTGGATGATATTTCAAATGCTAGTTTACAATTTTTATTTTATTTTAAATGAATATGGTTTAGTGTTTTTAGATCATTTTAATGTGTTGATGTTAAAAATGATTTTTAAAAAATAAAAAAAATATTATTTTGATATATTTCAGCACGAAAAGCACTTTAAAAAGCTACAGCAACAGTCTCCCAAACACCCACGTACATTTTGTTTTCCAGCAACTTGCCGAGTCAATTGTTTTAACGTGAATATATATAATTAACGAATGGTAACTTGTATTTGACAACTCCCAGTGGAGAAAAAACTTTGATTGCCAAATAAAAAATATTGTGGATATCTATAACAGAAAACATGTGCCTCTTTTTTTTTATTTTTAAATCTAATTTCCAGTTTTTTAAACAATATAAAAGGTTCTCAGATCCCTTTTCCAACCCACCATTTTCTGAAAATTGATTACGTACGATAATAATCTGCATTTTTCAGTTCGAGTTTACATTTGTAGCCTCTCTTTTGTTACTGTTTTTTTTTAAAAGAAGTTTTCATTTTCTATGGGCCGGGCTTCAGTTGATTGTGGACATGGACACGTGAGCAATTATAATGGGCCGGGTGGTGCAGATCCTTTTCTTTACGACGATTTGAAAGACTTTTATCAGTCCGTACTAGTAAAGACAGGGACAACTTAATTTAAAGATTAGCATGATGTAATATTTTACTATAAATTAAACTAACTATATATATAGTTATAATTCTTTATAGTTATGCGCAGTTTGTCGATTTGTCCCCCCCTAAAAAGTACTCTAGCTTTTTGCATTTTTTAAATATTTATAATATTCTTTATTTGGTTTGTAATGTCGAATTTTATTTTGAAAAAAAAAAATTATATATATCATAGCCTAAAGACTTGACATAGATTAGAAGATGCTTTTTATGACACAAAATCTTTTTAGATAAATTGATGTAGTAAAAAAATATATTCACTGTATTTATATGCTTCGCTATATTATTAAATTCTTTTTTTACACAATCTTTTTTAATTTTCCACTCCAAAACCTACAAATTTATCACTAGTTTGGAACTTCAAACTCTTATCTTAAAATTCTCAAACTGAATAGTGTACCAATCATTCTATGAAGGAAAATGTGATTTTTCACATAAAACATTCATAAATTTTAAAGATTATAAAAGAAAATCAAACCCACTTGCTATTCATAAATATTTGATGCCTATATAGATTGATTTCTCTATAAATCTACTATGATCGCATCTACTATTATTGCTGTTATCTGAAGATTTTGATGTAAAGAAAATAAGGATATTGCTTGTGATTTTATTATTTGAATCATGAATTAATTGATTTGTACAGTAGAAGTTTTATACATGAGAAGAGAAAGAACTCATACTAACGGTAACAATACCGTTAGTATTAATTACAGGGCTGACACTAATGACAGACACTAATCAATTACTGTGCACATTCTCTAAGGTAGAATGTGCACAACCTTTAATCACCATTAAAAGCTGTTATCTTCAACACTCCCCCTCAAGCTGGATCAAGGGGGTTGATGGATCCAAGCTTGCAAAGAAGACGATTAAACTGGGAAGACGGCACGGCTTTGGTAAACACATCGGCAAGTTGGTCCCCGGTCCGCACATAATGAGTGGTAATATTGTTTGATTGAACTTGCTGACGAATAAAGTGACAGTCAACTTCGATGTGTTTGGTTCTTTCGTGAAACACAGGGTTCTTGGCAATATGCATGGCAGCTTGATTGTCGCAAAACAGGCTCATTGGAGTGACTGATAAACAACCCATATCTGTTAGAAGGCTCCGAAGCCACACAAGTTCACAAGCCGCAACCGCCATTGCACGATATTCGGCTTCGGCACTGGATCGCGCAACAACATGTTGTTTCTTGCTCTTCCAGGACACAAGATTACCTCCAACAAACATACAATATCCAGTAGTCGAGCGCCGATTAAGTTGATTTCCAGCCCAATCGGAGTCGGTATATCCCATGATGTTGGTATGGTTGTTTCTGGTCATGACAATTCCGCGACCGATAGTGCCTTTCAGGTATCGTAGAATTCGCTTGACCATGCTGAAATGATGGACAGTTGGAGCATGCATGAACTGGCTGACCAGACTGACTGCATAGGTAATATCTGGACGAGTAATCGTCAGATAAATAAGTTTACCCACAAGCTGTTGATAGTACTTAGGCGATGTAAGGGCCGTACCTGCAAAAGATAATTTTAGTTTGCTATCAACAGGAGTAAGAGAAGGTTTAGTTGAAATCATACCTGCATCTTGAAGGACATCAAGAGTGTATTTACGTTGATTAAGAAAAAATCTTTTCTTGGATGAAGCCATTTCAATCCCAAGAAAATATTTTAAGCCACCAAGATTTTTAATAGGAAATAATTGTTGAAGAGTTTTCTTTAATTTAGCAATGGAGTCAATATTATTTCCTGATATAATTAAATCATCAACATAAATTAAACCATCAATTTATCATCATTTTGGAACCGAATATATAGAGAAGAATCAACAGAACTTTTGCTAAAACCTAATTGAGCAAGGGCACCACTAAGCTTCGCATGCCAAGCACGGGGACTTTGCTTTAACCCATAAATAGATTTATGAAGTTTACATACCAAATTAGGAGTGGCACTCAAGGAATGGCCCGGAGGAAGCTTCATAAACACTTCTTCTTCCAGATCTTTATGTAAAAAGGCATTTTTTACGTCAATTTGAGATAAAAACCATCCATTATTGACGGAAACGGATAAAATAACTCTTACAGTGGTCATTTTTGCAACAAGAGCAAATGTCTCCTTTTAATCAACACCGAATTCTTGAGTATAACCTTGAGCCACCAGGTGAGCTTTGTGCCGATTAACAGATCCATCAAAGTTGAATTTGGTTTTGTATATCCATCGGCTACCGACGGCATGTTTACCTTTTGGAAGAGGAACTAGACTCCAAGTATTATTATCAGCTAGGGCGGTCAATTCCTTTTCCATGGCTTTTCTCCACACCAGTTGAGATTGAGCTTCAGCGAAATTTCTAGGTTCATGATCATTGGATATAGCTGACAAAAAAGCAGAGTGCGAGGGTGAGAGTTTTGAGTAATCCAAATAATTTGAGACAGGGTACCTGACTGTATAAGCCATATAGTCTTGAAATTTGGAAGGGCACTGGTGCGGTCGTGAAGGATTGCGTCTTAGAGCTGGCGCCGTTTCTGATAAAATTGGAGACACAGATTCGGTTGGCATGAGCGCGGATGAAGGCTCATCAACCGGGATAATCTCATTTGGAGTATTTGGACTAGTCACGTTGAGGCTGCAGATTTCTACTCTAGGAAGAGGAACTAGATCCTCCAAGGACTCCCCCTGATTGGGAGTAGGGAAATAAGGGTTGGTTTCGATAAATCGAACATCCCTGCTGACATAAACCTTCTGACGCACAAAGTCATAACATTTGTACCCTTTTTTGGTGTGAGAATACCCTAGGAAAATACATTTGGAAGCTCGAGGGTCAAGTTTGTCACGTTGATTGGGATGCAGGTGAACAAAGCATTGGCACCCAAAGATCTTTAAGTGCGAAATATTAGGAGGTTTACCCTGCAAAATTTCAAGAGGACACTGAAAATCCAGTACTTGACTGGGTAAGCGGTTAATAATATAGGTAGCAGTAAGAATTCCATATGACCAGAATTTTTTTGGACCATTCATTTGAAGCATTATAGCTCTAGCTTTTTCTAATAAATCTCAATTTTTGCGTTCAACAATTCCATTTTGTTGAGGAGTATTAACACAACTAGTTTGATGAATTATGCAATTAGAAATTAAATAATTTTCCATATCATGGGATGTAAATTCAGATCCGTTGTCAGATCGGAATATTTTAATATGTGTGGAAAATTGAGTAGAAACTAGTTTGTGAAAGTCTTTAAAACAATTAAAAACCTCATTTTTTGCTTTTAGCAAATAAATCCAGGTAACTCTTGAAAAATCGTCAATAAAAGTGACAAAATATTTGAAACCATCAATTGACATTGAAAAGGGTCCCCATACATCTGAATGAATCAGTTCAAAAACTTGAGACACTTTGGACACAAATAATTTAAAAGGAAGTCTGCTTGATTTGGAAAAATGACACGTATCACAATCATAATTTCTCTTGGACAGATTAGGTTTGATTTTTGAGATGACGTAGTTGGAAGCATGAGCCAGACGAAAGTGCCACAATTGGTGATCATTGATTGGAGAATAAATAGCTTGTAGTCCTTTCGCAACTTCGGAATCACAGAAAAAATAGAGACCATTCAAATAAAATCCTTCACCAATCTTCTGTTTGGTGTAATGGTCCTGAAAAAACACCTTAAACGGAGTAAATATAACATCACACTTAAGGGAAGTGGTTAACCGGTGAACAGATAATAATTGGAATGGAAATGACGGAACATATAAAATATCAGAATTAATAATTTTTGACACAATTTTAATTTTTCCCTTACCTTTCACTGCTGCAGTAGATCCATTAGCAATAGAAACAAAGGATGATATCGGAAAGGGGATAAAATTATGAATTTTATTTAATTTATTTGTCATGTGATCACTCGCACCCGAATCCACTACCCATATATTATGTAATTTACTTAATTCAAAAGCAGTCATAAGAGCTATGTACATACCTTGGAATTTTTCAGCATAGTTAAGGGGCAACCCAGTTGACTCACGGGTCAACCCAGCTGCTGCCTCTCGGGTCAACCCGGCTGAGTCATTTTCCCGGGTCAACCCGAAATGGCTTAAGAATGCGCTGGCGTCGCCATTCTCGCCATTCTCAGCCGAACTCCCTTCTCCTCCATTTCTGCCACAATTTTGTTTTTCTTGGAGAAAACTTGCAAACTCAGTTAGTAAATTCATTGGGCTAGAGAAATTCGAGTCATGCGCAGCAACATGAGCCCTAGGTCTTAGAAATTTCTTTCCATTTTCTTTGGGAAATTGCTGCCGATTACCCAAATTTTTTGGTTTCAATTCAGGGTGAAGGATCCAACAACGATCCATTTGATGTCCCACAGAGTGACAATAATTGCATCTTAAGTTCGATCGATTACCTTTGAAGATTTGTTTTTCTGCAAATTTGAGGGTGCCCTGTTCTTGATTTTTCTGGGCAACGAACGCACGGGCTTCAACAATTTTGGATGGGTTTTCTCGGGTCATCACCTTCCTTCAGATTTCTTCTCTTTGGATGGTTGCACAGGCACTCTTTAATGGGGGAAGCTCGTCATTCATCAAGATATGGCTTCGAAGGTCTTCATAATCCGATCCTAAGCTAGCCAGTAGCTGAAATATTTGGTCTTCTTCCTTGCGGCTGCGAAGGACAATTGGGTCTACCGAGTGTGGTCTGTAAACGTCTAATTCGTTCCACAGACCCTTGAATTTGCTCAACAAATTGATGAAAGGCTGCCCATTTTGGTGAAGACCAGCAATTTCTTGTTGGATTTGAAAAATTCGGGCAGAATTGTTTTGGCTGCCATACATGTCCTTCACTGCCTCCCACAATTCCTGTGAAGATTGATAATAGCTGAACATCTCAGCAAGGTGGCGTTCCATGGAGTTCAACAGCCAAGACATTACCATTTGGTCTTTGGCTAACCAACTGTCAAATTCCGGGGAGCTGCTATCGGGAGCATTTGCTTTCCCATTGATAAATCCCAACCGAGACCTGCCCCCAAGAGCAATGGTTACTGCTCTTGACCAAGGTAAGTAATTGAATTCATTGAGTAACACTGTGGTTACCTTTTGTGAAGAATTGACATCACTGTCAATGTTTGAAGGAGGAATAATTTTTTGAGAATTATTCCCAGATTTTTGACAGTCCATGTCTGTCAATTGAAGAATCGATAGAAAAAAAAAGGGTGTTAAGGAGCTGAATCACAGCTCTGATACCATGAAGATTTTGATGTAAAGGAAATAAGGATATTGCTTGTGATTTTATTATTTGAATCATGAATTAATTGATTTGTACAGTAGAAGTTTTATACATGAGAAGAGAAAGAGCAGACTCATACTAACAGTAACAATACCGTTAGTATTAATTACAGGACTGACACTAATGACAAACACTAATCAATTACTGTACACATTCTCTAAGGCAGAATGTGCACAGCCATTAATCACCATTAAAAGTTATCTTCAACATTATCTTTAAAGTTACGTTGTCTATTATAGACAATAATAATACATATGTTTTCCAAAGATATGAAGAAGATTACTGAAGAATGAGAATGCAAGTTTGAGAAACCAAAACGATAACTTGTGTTTGAACCCAAATAGCCTACTCATTTTTGCTCCCCCCCCCCCCCCCCCCCCACCACCACGATGGTCACTTTCTTTTTCTGACATTGGTCACCAATGATTCAGGCTCTGCTTCTTGTAAAAGATCATCCATTCTTGTCGCACAGTATTTCTGGATACCCAGAATCAGAAAAGCCCAGATCATCGATGTTGTGAGAAGTGATCGAGTCAAAATAGGACAACCTTTTCATCTTTCGGAGCCCTTTGGCCCCCCTCTCAAACCCACAAAGAAAGGTCTGTTGTAACCATACTGGTACATATGGCTCGGGACCTACTCGCATCGAAAGGTGACGATCAGCTTATCAACTTACATCGATGTTATCCTCCGAAGAGTGATTACAACCATCTGATTCATGATCATCTGCAATGCCGTCATCAAATTTTCTCGTTACTGGTTGTAGCTATCAAGGATTCAATGGATAACTAGCTATCGTTACTTTGATGACTTCGTTTAAGATTCAAGAAAAGAAGAAAGGTATTATCAACGCAAGTCTGTAAGCTAAACAAATTCTATCACGGGGTTACCTGTAGTTTAGACATATGACATAGGCTGTAAAACATGAATAAATTGTGCTTTTATTTTGAATTATGTGAGGTTAAAGGCAATCAATTTACGACAATCATCATCATTTACAAGCCATTTGGTTACTCATTGATAAAAGAATTGTTTTTCAGAAATGCTTAACCAAACAAAACAATACCCCGCTGTTTTATTTTCTTTTTATAATGACATTCCCAGTTGTTTAAATGAAAATTTCCATAAATAAATTTTTGTTTTCAGAGTTTTACAAAAAGAGAATTCCTCAAACAATATGGATACCACTTCGATTTTTTTCGTCTCGGAACTCTAGGGGATTCCCCATTGATTATTGCAATAAAAAACTCTCAGAAGTTTGATTTTCTTTATAGAATCGCATGGTGCCCTAAAGTCTAAAGGTTAGATACCTGCCTCCTTTAAAGGTCGTTGAAGTTGATCACACAGCCTCTCAAGTTGCAAGTTTCAAATAATTCAGGTTTAATGGGCAGGGAAGGTGGCCCGTCTCATTCCAATATCAAATCCCGAGTCTTTTTTTTTGACACACTTTCTTAAAACAGTAACACGTCCTTGGTCTATCTCCTAGTGATCTTACCTAAACTTTAAGATAGATCCAATCAATAAACAACAACAAAAGATAAATTTACAACTTATTTATTCAGACATGCCACCCCATTCTAATTTTTTTTACCGTTCGCGACTCTGCGAGACATTCATTCAAGATAATGATTGAGATTGAGATGATGCCTAATCAAATGGGCCAAAGGGGATAGACAGTATCGCATAAGAAAATGAAGGGGCTAATTCATTCCTAGTTTAGTCTTAGTAATGAAAGATAAGAATGGAAGAAAAAAAATCAAACCTTTTACAAACCCGGTTGGCACACGTGTGGTACTAATCATGTTGAGCACCAAGCCCCCCTTGTCAAAGCAATAATTCACTCCATCTTAGCCTCTACCTCCACAAAACCAAACACTCAAATCCAGATAGCCATCTTTCTTTAATCCTTCTTTCAAAATCCAAATATTTAAAATTTCTCTTCGGGATCAATCCATATACATGGTCTCCTTTAGGTTTAGAAAAAGCCTTTGGCGGGCCACCGCGATCGTGCATGCATGAGAGCCTGGGTCCACCATTCTATTTTCGAGCCCATAGCACGTAGGAAAAAAAGAAGAAAAAAGAAATAAAGCACAGTGAAATGAGTTTCTCACATGCGGTGAACATTGCTATGTCACCTACCAATGAGATTCAAAGCTAGACCCCATGAAAAAGAACATGAGATGATGATTAAGTTAAACTATGTCATCTGACAATCACATTTTATAAAGGGTGACTTAACTACTTAGGTCCCCACTTCGGCGACTCAATAATCGCTCCGAGATTTTTTTTATAAAGACGAAGGAAAAGGGGAAGCGTTACAAAATATAGCGAAAAGAAGCACTTATTTTATCTATTTATAGACTCCAATTAGTTCATCGCTTCCCAAGCATTAGCACTAGTAAGCTACAACAATGGCTTCTGAGAAAGTTGAGACTGTTATTGCTGGAAACTACGTGGAAATGGAGAGAGAAGAAGGGAGTTCCAAGTCTACCAAGAGCAAGTTCTCAAAGTTTTTATGGGATGGTGGTTCAGTATACGACGCTTGGTTTAGCTGTGCTTCGAACCAGGTAATATATTCAAGCATGCTTACAAAATTTTCTGGTTTCATTACCATCCTGCAAGAAATGTAAATACATCAACACATGTACATATATGTTTAACATCGTATATATGTTTCTTTTACTGTTTTTGAATCGTAGGTTGCACAAGTGCTTCTCACATTGCCCTACTCATTTTCACAACTTGGCTTGTTGTCTGGAATCCTGTTTCAACTTTTATATGGCTTGATGGGAAGCTGGACTGCTTACCTTATTAGTGTTCTTTATGTTGAATATAGAACTAGAAAAGAGAGAGAAAAGGTTGATTTCAGGAATCATGTAATTCAGGTAATTTATTCTAGCTATATATACACTTGTATATTCTAGGTAATTTATTCTTTTAGTTTTTTGAACTTTATGGAGCTGTTTACAGTGGTTTGAAGTTCTTGATGGGCTGCTGGGGAAGCACTGGAGGAATGTCGGCCTCCTTTTCAACTGCACTTTTCTTGTATTCGGGTCTGTGATTCAGTTGATTGCCTGTGCAAGGTATCCTTACATACTCATCAATCATGATCACATGAGCTTTTTTCTTCTGCCCTACTCGATCGGTTGAAATGATTTCATCATAAACAAACAGCACTTTTATTCTTGTTTTCTCAACCAACGTTTCGCAGCAATATCTACTACATAAACGACAATCTAGACAAGAGAACCTGGACCTACATCTTTGGTGCATGCTGTGCAACAACTGTCTTCGTTCCCTCATTTCACAACTACAGAATCTGGTCATTCTTAGGGCTTGTGATGACCTCATACACCGCATGGTATATGACAATTGCTTCCCTAATCCATGGACAGGTTGATTGCATATTCTATCTTTGATTAATGAATTGGCAGTGTTATTTAGCTAATTAAAAACCCAATTTTGGCGTGATATACTTACCCTTTATTTCCCTTGTCCATTTAGTATTGTTTTATGTAAGGTATCAATTATTAACTCCCTTTTTTCCCCATTTTTTTGAAGATTGACGGAGTGAAACACTCAGGTCCAACCACAATGGTTCTGTATTTTACTGGGGCTACCAACATTCTTTATACCTTTGGCGGGCATGCTGTCACAGTGTGAGTGATGACTCGGTATATATAATGGCATATACAAATATACTTTATGATAATAATGGAATTGATGTATAAATACGTATATGTACCCATGTATAATTACAGGCAAGAGTTTTCCCAGCAAGAGAACATCTTTCCTGAAAAAGCTGGCACACTAACTTTCTGATTCCTTTATCCAATTCTCCATTTGGTTTCCGAAGAAATGAGAAATTTAAAAATACAACCACACCATCATTTTGGAATTTAAGTGTTTGTGTGTGTACGAACACAAACGTATCAAAAAATTAAATTTTGATTGATGAGACCATGTGTTATTGTTAATGCAGGGAAATTATGCATGCGATGTGGAAGCCTCAGAAGTTCAAGCTAATATACTTGATAGCAACACTTTATGTGTTAACCTTGACACTACCATCAGCTTCTGCAGTTTACTGGGCATTTGGGGACTTGCTACTTACTCATTCTAATGCCCTCTCTTTGCTACCAAAGAATGGATTTAGGGATACTGCTGTCATTCTCATGCTCATTCATCAGGTTAATTAATCGATCACCGCTCCTGTCCAGCATGACTTCTATTAATTCCTGATTGAAACAGGTTTCTAATATGAGTCGAATCTGGTTCAGGTCTTATATACATGTTCATGTTCTTCAATTGATCTTCATTTTTTTTTTGGCAGTTCATAACATTTGGATTTGCATGCACCCCACTATACTTCGTGTGGGAGAAATTCTTAAGGGTTCATGACACAAAGAGCGTGTTAAAGAGAGCTCTGGCAAGGCTTCCGGTGGTGATACCAATCTGGTTCCTGGCTATTGTCTTCCCTTTCTTCGGACCTATCAACTCTACTGTTGGATCTCTTCTTGTCAGCTTCACTGTTTACATAATTCCATCATTAGCACACATGATCACTTTCTCCTCAGCCTCGGCTCGAGAGGTTAGCCATCTTAATTTCCCTCAATCCACTATACAATTATGCAGTCAGAAAGCAGGTCATTAATAATTTCTCAATTCATTTTGTTTTCACAGAATGCCGTGGAGAGACCACCCCCATTTCTTGGAGGCTGGGCGGGGTTATACTGTGCGAACATTTTCGTGGTGGTATGGGTTCTTGTGGTGGGATTTGGATTTGGAGGATGGGCGAGCATGCTCAACTTTATACGCCAGATCGATTCATTTGGTCTATTCACAAAGTGCTACCAGTGCCCTCCCCACAAGGCTTGATTATTGGATTCCCCTATCTACTTTCAGAAAAGAAAGTCAACAGATTAAGATACTTAAAGCAGCCAGTGTGTAAAGAGAGGTTGGCATTTGTAACTTTTCCTTGCAAGGATATTGTTGTTGATTTTTGAAAAGGTGCGATGGCCATCACAGCTAGCTGTAACTTGTGTGCTGATCTTTAATCTTTTTCCTGGTTTTTGTGGGATACATCGCGCTCTTCCTGTACAAGTTGTGTGTGTGTGTGTGTTGTTATCGTGCGCTCACGAGATTTACCATGGCTGAGATAAGAGATGGAGAATGCTTGGCTAGCTAGTAATTTAGTGAGATTTATCTGCTTTCAGGACAGTAGTGGATAAAACAGACAGCTGTAGACATCGGCCGAAGAGTCTGGGGCTATGTTCATGGACCAAAATGTGGCGTGAAGAGGAAGGGCATAATTTTATTATCCGTGTCATCAAGTTTTGCTATCAATAACCATAATTATCTTGTTCGATTCGAGAATTATCCCTGATTAATTACGTGGCATGGAGAGGATGGGCATATTTTATATCTGTGTCAGCAAGTTTTGCTATCAGTAACCATACTTGTCATCGAGTCAAGTCACTAATCAATTATGTAAAATATGTAAAAATTACAAGAGTCGAGACTGAGTTTTTAATAAATAAATAAATAAATAAATAACCGAAACAATGAAATGAATGGCAAAAAATATTAATTCTTTTTATTTAGGAGCATGTGCCTTTTCATTTAAAATAGATTTCTTAACGTTAATTCTTAAACATCTAATAGCTTGGTAATTCTGTAACTTTTTTATTTCTTAAAATTCCTGAAAATCTTTTTTTTAATATATGAAATTAAAATGATTAATATAACTTGGTAATTCTGTAACTTTTTAATGATTAAAATTAATTTTTTTTAAATAGTTTTGAAAGTAGTAAAAGGGAAGGCGTTGTAGTTTTGTGGGTCACAAGCATCTTGAAAAGCGTATGGGCCTGTTGATTTGGTGGGCTTATAACGACCATCTACCTTTAAGGCTAAAGTGACTTAGACTTCTGACAAACAGAAAATGATCACAAAAAACCAATCAATACCTAACCACTGGAGACGTACTAACCGTAAAGTTTTTTTAAAAATATTTTTTGTTTATAAATAAATTAAAATAATATTTTTTTATTTTTAAAAAATAATTTTGATATTAATATATCAAAATAATTTAAAAATATTAAAATTTTTAATTTAAAATAAAAAATAAAAATATTTTTTTTTCTTTCCAAAAACAATGAGAAATACCCTTTAAAGACTGCCACAGCAAAATTTCCTCTTTCCAAACCTTACCCCAAACCAACTTGTGGAAAATAAGCTTTCTTCCGAAGAGAGTGCGAAAAGAGGAAGTACAGCACTGCACAAAATAAGAAAGCAAATAATCGGACGTGTGGGAACTATCATTCGATCGAAAATGCACTAAAAAAAACTACTAGCTGGAGGCTAGTTCTTGAAAAACAGAGGTGATGGGTGGGGTTATCACACATGCATGGCCAGTCACTGGGTGTGAGACCTTCACTTTATTTAAGAACTTTCCAAGACAAGGAAGATTGTCAAGTCATTGTCGTGCAATGTTTGAATTATTTTTCTTCTTTCTTTATCCAAGATCAATGAATTTGGCTATTTACCGAGATTGCTTTTGACCATAAACTGGGAGTTTCCTAGATCAGCTAGCGGGGACCCAAATCCTCATGGGGTGTTTGTGAATAAGATCGGAGCTCCTTTTTCTTTTTTTCTTTCTTCCCACCAAAGATCAAATCACCGAGGCAATAGCACAGTTGCTTCTACGTACAAATGCGAAAAGGTAGAGTAGGCTATTAATTAAGAAACATCGCAATACGTTTTAAATATTCAATTGCCTAATTTGCATTAATATGTCTTACTGATTAATAAAACTGAGAATATATAAAATCAGGACACTGCAATATGAATATATAATTCTCCATTCTCATATTCTATGATTTCAAAGGTAAAAAACACAAAAACAACCAGAATTTGACTTGATTCAAACTATATCATTCGTTATACCATGATGAACAATGAAAACATATGAATCGTAATGTTGAAGAGTTAGCTAGCTAGAATTTGCCAGCTTGATAAATGCGATGACTGTTACATGAAGCAGCGATCGATGAAAAGCAAAAACAGCATCATCCACTAGACAGCAACTGTATAATTATAAGTATCAAGTAAATTAATTAGTTTTATTGTACGCATGCATAGTGTAAGCTTGTAGAGCAAGAATCAAATCTTGATCAATATCAGGGATCGTCTAAATCAAGAATATTGCAAGCGTGTAGATAAGGCATGCAGTGGATGGGTCCTCCATCGTCACCTCTTACAATCTGACAGCACGCCTCATGTGATGTGAATCAACTTGCATCGCCAAGTAGTTGGACTCTTTTGATTGTCTCGACACATCGCAGGTTTTTTTCGTTTCATATTGGTATCAGATTTTATGAGGCTTATCTCCCCCTTCTACTCCCTGAGCCTCTCTTTTAAATAAATTGTATTCAAAATGATGAATTTTAAAATATATAATAAATATTTGGTTTTTTATTTTATTTTAATTTAATGTTTTCTGCTTTGTTTGTTACAATTATTTTAAAAAAGAATTTAAATAGATTACAAACGGGATAAATCCCTCAAAGAATTCCTTAAACTTGAAAAACAATTACAGCAAATACCACTGATAACATGTACTCACTTATGGAATCAAAAAAGGTATTTTTTAGGTGATATGACATAATCGCTGATAAATTACCGACAAAATTATATGGACCGTTGTTTTGGTTTAATGCACTTTGTCTATCTGTAATATTATTGGTGATAGTATTACTGACGAAATGACTTTCGACGATGAAAAAGTTTTCAATAAACAGTAACTGCCAATGATCTTATTGGTTAAAGCATTTTTTTTATATAATCAGTATTTAAATACCAGTAATTCGTAGATAAAATGCATAATCGTGGTAGAGCCACCACGCGCGTAACAAATCTATAAAAGCAACATCACAACACGTGTCTCCACTCAAAGAAACAGCATCCTGGATATTTCTTCAGAACTCAAATTAAACACTCTCATATCAAGGAACTTAATAGGTGGACATCAAGAACACGTACAGCACAAATCAACGTTAACAGACAAGAAACATAAGATGTATATTGACACTTTTTTTCTGGACAAATCAGACAGGATTTCAGGAGCTCATTTTGATACCCAGGTGATGTCTCGCTTGCGCGTCAAACTTCCCTACTAATACAAATCCTTGTAACCTGATGAACACCATCCTGTTTCTTGCAGAGGCTTCTAAATAATTGCCCAGAATACAATAGAATTGGCTTTCACAGATTGGCAAAACGTGAAGTTGGGTCTGTTGTAAAAATTATAAAAGATATTTCAAAAATACAAAAAGTATATATAGAGCTTATTATCCCACGTTGGAAAAAGAACTTGCTGTGTGGGAGAAATATTCTTAAAAGTTCTGATTCTGTTCCTTACATTCATTTGATTTACAACAGGATCTTCCTTGAAACCAGTTGGCACTTGAGTGAATTTCAAGGAACTAGTAAGCTTTTATCAGCTGCATGCAATAATAGAGTGCAAGCATCATTCTGTTCTTGAGACAGCATGTTACAGTTGAAAACGAATACATACAATCCTCTTTACACCATAGCCTTCTTCTGAAATAATTGCATTCATTCATTTGACATTATTCTTTGACTTTTTTTTCAATATTTAATCTCTCCTACAAGTTTGTGAAATGATAAAGACCAAAGACAACAAAACTGCGGATATATATCATGGAGCCAAAACAGGAGATGCGGGATATTAAGACCACACACACGACCCTTCAGGGAGTGGCTAGTCTGGCCCCAGGAGAATTCCAATCTTAACGAATACAATTTGAACCTTTCATAGGCTACCAACTTTTGGATAAGATTGCATAAAATTAAACATTTACATATACGTAGTCACACGTCCATTAAATAGTAATGACTGTTAAGATAAGTATTGCTATCTAATCGACACGTAAAACTGAATGGAACCGAGATCGAGACACGATAAAAAGGAATAAAAAAAGAAGAAGCATGCCATCACTTTCAAATAGTGGCTATCACATTCATGCACACTCCCCAGTAATATTTATTCAGCTTCAAATTAGGGTTAAAATCAAACGACAAAATATTGTTATCAATTGCATTTTAAACGCAACAATTATACCAACATTACCAAAATATATAAAAAGAAAAAAAAAAAAAAACACCCGGTGAATAGAACAGGAAGAATTGCTGTTCTATCTTCAACCCACAAAAGAATTACTGAAAAACACCGCATGCAGTCGTGTGATCATTGACTGAAACCACCGACATTCTCTCACTTGTTATCAGCATTAGGACAGTTTCTCGCAAAATGCCCTTCCTCTCCACAGTTATAGCATCTTCCACCTCCACCGTCACCAGAATATCCCCTGCCTCCACCGTCACCTGAATATCCCCTGCCTCCACCGTCACCTGAATATCCCCTGCCTCCACCGCCACCGTATCTCCCGATACCGCCGCCACCTTCATAACAATCCCTTGCTAAATGACCGTACCGTCCACAATTAAAACAAGCAGCAGCGCTGCTTCCGCCGCCATATCCCCTACCCCTTGAGCGGCCTCCTCTCTCATAACCGCCGCCTCGTCCCCTTCCTCTGTAGTACCCTCTCCCGCCATGAGGAGGACGGCGAGATCTGAAGACGCCTACAACATCAACGGCCTTGATGCGGCCTTCTTCTCCTGAATCGACAGCGAACTCCACAGGCTGTCCGTCGGTGAGGGTACGAAAGCCGTCGGACTGGATCGAGGTCTGGTGGACGAACAGATCCTCTCCGCCGTCATCGGGAGCAATGAAGCCGAAACCTTTCTGAGCACTGAACCACTTGACGGTGCCAGTGGATCTCTTGGTCTCAGCCATGGAAATGAGCTTCCAGAAGAACCTGCAAGGTTCTCAACTTGGTTTGAGTACTTTGTCAGTGGCTGAATGCAGTTTTTAGCGTTAGTGCATGTAGTATGACGTGCGCTGTGTGTTAAAGAGTGTCAGAGTTTGGGGTTTTTTGAGTTTGTGAAGCAGGACCCAGTTGCTGGGAGATGATCAGGGGGGGTTTCGATTGGTATTGTACGGTTGATAAGGGTTTGGTGTTTATCCAATTTAGTTCTGACCACTCACCACATGGGGTGGCCAAGTGGGGGCTTTTCTTTCTATCCGCTTGTGCCTGATCTGATTGGCCAAGCCTCAAGAATAGCCTCTTATTATATACGCAGTCCCCATTTCATCCCCTAGGTTATATTTGTATCGATTTTATTCGTAATTCTCAATTAATTATTTTCATCTATTTCATTAATTCCATTCAAATCACACCTGCCATTTTAATTAAAAAGAAAATCACTTTTTCAGGACACTCACTTCTTTCTGTTAAAAAAATAACTCTAATTGAATTCTTTAATTACAAAATCAACATTATTAAGAGAAATAATTGATATGGAAAAATTGATTAGAGATAAAAGTGATTCTGATCATGTAGTTGGATATAAATTTTTAGATCTGCCATTTACGGTGAATTCCTTGCCACTAAATAGTGAAGACAAAAGAATAGTTATTGGGGGGTCCGGTCCGGCCACTTCTAGTATGGAAAATATATTATATTTTTTGAGCGTAACCATTTATTTAGCAAAGTAATTTTCATCTTTGAACTCCTTATTGGTGCGCTGACTTTGTATGATGAGAATTGCTCGAAGGTTAACAGGCTAGCTCTGTGTGTTAAAAGCTATTTTCATTTAGCAAAAATAAATATGCTGCATGTTCATTAAATATCCTTATATTTTCATAACGAGAAAAGCCATTTTGAAGTCAAGATCTTACGATGAGATTTTCTTATAGAAGATTGATCCCCAGAAAGATGGCTAAGATGGCCTGCAAATCTCATTGTGATCGGGTTCAGGAATTCAATGAATTAGTAGCTAATGTAAGTGAGCATTATGACATTCCTAAATTAAGTGGGACCTGGTTAGTTTGTTCCTCTAATTTGTGAGTTTTATACACTCTTTTGAAGAATTGAAAACAATGAGCTTTCACCGGTTAAAGCAATGCATATTGATTGAAATCACACTGCGAGTTGTGTCTTGAATGAGTATGTTTTCCAGTTCATTTAGCGGCAGGACTAATGGTGGCCACGCCATTTCATCCATCATGTAAAAAATAATGCTAAAACAATACAATTTTTTTTTTAAAAAAAAATGATTTTGGTTATTAGCTCAATTGTATTTGATAAGCATTATTAATTTAAATAATGCACATAAACAAAACAATAAAAAAACATTAAAAATTTGACTTAAGCCCATTTGGGTTTAGCATGCTAAATTTGAGGCTTGTTCATGATACTAGGGTGACCTTATAAAACAAAACTGAAAAAAAAAAAATATTAAGCAGCACAATGTTAATGGGTGAAACTAGAAAACAAATATTAAAAGAAGGCAACAAAAAAAAGAAGTAAAGTTCAATTCCCAGTAAATTAAATGTTGAATTATAAAAATAAAAAATAATCTATAAAAAAATCAAATTCAACCTATTTTAACCTTTAAAACCTACGACTCTCATTGTTATGGGTGAAACTAGAAAAAAAAAAGCAACAAAAAAAAAGAGTAAAGATCAACTCCCACTAAATCAAATGTTGAATTATAAAATTGAAAAAAAAATTCTCTACAAACATCAAAGTCAATCCATTTTAACCTTTGAAACCTATGATCCTAATTATGAGCCCAAGACTAATTTCATAGAGAACAAACCCTAAAAATTAATGAAGCAAATTTTAAATCAATAAAATATTGAGAGATGAAATTAAAAAAAATAAAACAAAAAAATAAAAATAAATTGAATATTGAGAGATGAAATTGAAAATAAAACTCAATTAGGAAAAGGATAAAATAATAAAAAATTATAAAAAATGAGAATCAAATCTCATATAAAAATTAAACAAAACCAAATCATGAGGAATTGAATTAAAGAAAGAAAGAAAGAAAAAGATTTTAAAAAATAAATGATTAAAAAAAGATCGAATATGTAATTATAGTAAATTACTTTTTTTAGAAGTTTTTTTTTTTATTAAAGAGCAAAGTGGTAATTATATTATTATGATGAATAGTGATTTGTGTGTGAATTCTCCATGACTTTATTTTATTTCTCTCTCTTTATTTATGTATTAATAATTACGTAAATGACTTGAGTGCTCTCCCTGACGACAAATTTATAGATATTACTATTTCTATACCTGGGAACTTGTTTCGCTTTTCATACAAACAGTGAAAATGCAGTCTTTATTTTCCTATGGCATCTCTCTCTAACAACTCTGGCATTTCTATTGAATTATTTTTACGGGTGTCTAAGCAGTGTATTTCAAAAGTTTTTTTTTTAAATATATTTTTTAAATTATTTTTAATGTTTTTAAAATATTTTAAAAAATTAAATTTTGATTTATTTTTAAATAAAAATAATTCTTAAAAACAATATTAAAAGCAACGTTACCAAATTCTAAATAGGTAATTGTATTATTGATTTCACGGATATTAAAGAAGTCAAGCCTAGCTTCAAGAAGATATTTGATATTGAATTTTAAAAATATTTTTTAAAAAATTTATTTTTATTTTTATTTTAAATTAAAATTTTTAATATTTTTAAATTATTTTAATGAAATGATATAAATAAAAATATTTTTTTAAATAAAAAATAATTTTAAAAATAATCACGGATTTAATGAAACTCTGACACTGCGGCTGGTAATTCAGCGAACTGCGCATGGTCATCCTCGAGCCCATAATACCGAATTCTCTCCAAGAAATGTACCTACTCTGCCCATATCGTGCGCAGCTGGGCCAAACCGGGCAATACCAGTTGCTTGCAATCTGGTGGGCTCTTAATGGGCCTACATAGAGCCACTTTCGGACAATATTTTTATCAAATTCTGGTTTGATGAGCGAGGCATGGCTGGCTGGAACTATTTTCTTTAAGTGATTTTATTTAAAAATATATTAAAATAATATTTTTTTAATATTAACACATCAAAATAATTTAAAAATATTATTTTTTTAAAATTATAAATAATTTTTTTTTTTAAAAAAAATATTTTCGAAATGCGATTTTTTATCATTGAAATGTGAGTCCACGTGTCAACTGGACGGTCAAGAATGAGCAGAATCGATTTGACTTTTGAGAACTTGAGATTGAGAATTGAGGTAAAGATTATTTTGAAAAATGACTTAATTTGATAATAATAAAAAAAATGTTCGGGAGTGTCGTTTTGAAGACTTGAGATTGATTTTCAAATTATTTTTTGTTTATAAGAATATTAGAATGATTTTTTTAAAAATATTTTTTAGTAACAGCATATATATATATCAAAAAATTTAATTTTAAAAAAATAAAAATATATTTTTTAAATATTTTTGAAACATAGTATTGAATAGTATTTTAATGAAAATAACCAGACACTTATTGTGTCTCGGCCTCTCAGGCCCAAACAAGGAACTGTCACCTTACAACATCTAAAAATTGGGAGGTTTCCTAAACAGGTGCGTGACCAGAAGTCTACCTTTTCTTGTCGGACAAGAGATTTTGTCATTCGAACCTCGCAATTGGGCACAAGAGAAGTGCTCTTCCAATGCTAATAATCCTGCTGGTAAGCGAAGTTCTACACCATATTGAGTCACAAATATATTCTTAATATATAAAAAAATATTTCAATATTTCCCATAACTTCTTGATGAACATGGGATTTTTTTTCAAATTTATCAAGAGCTTTTGAGATACAGGGTTTGGCAGTTGTTTCCAACAAAATGATGGGAGAAAATTAACCAAAAGCAAAATCTATGTCGATAACACAAGGCCCGTCACCATGCCGAAACGATTTCTTTTAAACAGTTCATAACTTGATGAGAGCTGGTGGGAGAATACGTGGAACTAGCAACGTGGCCAGCCATATCACGGCCTGTCATACCGAATACTTTTATTTTCTGTTTGGAAATACGGTTGAATTTATTTTTAAAAATATTTTTTTTCATAAATATATTAAAATAATATATTTTTTATTTTTTTAAATTATTTTTGATATTATCACATTAAACATCAATTTTTTTAATTTAAAATAAAAAATTAAAATATTTTTTTTATAATTTTTTTCAAAAATATTTTCCGATTGCAATCCTAAACACCTCCTTAGTCGGTGCTGTTAATCAAACCATTTTAAAGTTGTCTTAAGACAACACAATTGATTTAGCAAATTCAAAACCAAGTTGGAAGACAAGAAAAACTTGCCCTTGGTTTAATATAAATCTCTAGGTGACACAATTTTCTTTTTAAAATAGTGGGATTATAGTTTATTAGATCGATTGAGGTTTTATAGTCTAATTGATTGAATCCACGATGTCATGAATTATATCATGTTGAAATTATATTTAGAATATTTTTTATTTAATTATATAATAAAAAAATAATTGTTCATAAAATTGCTCATCAATTTAATGTCAGAATATATGTTTGAGAACTCGAAGACTTTATAAAAATAAATTGATATAAATTATAAAGTCTGATTTCTAATTAATTGAAGCTAATTAGTTAAACCCTTGGTATTTTCTAGTAGTGTATAATTTAATAATATTATTTAAGATAACGGTGATAAGTGGGCACGATTTTGTTCCATCCATGTATTCTAGGAGGCCATATCCAACAAAAGGGTTTGAAATTGAAGTTTCCAGGAAGTATTGTTGCTTGTGGTGAGTTTGAGTGGAGCTTGGACTGATTTGTGTACGGAAACGAGGGTGTTGTTTGGTTCGTTTGTGTTGTGAATAAGAGAACTGGGAGTTATGTGTTTTTTGTGGGCATAGCTGCGGTGACCAGGGAAGAACAGCTGTATCAATTTTAATTGCTCTGTGATGAGAAAGAGGAGAAGAGATGAAATAAATGCAACTGTTTATTCATTGACATCAAGGTGTATATACACCAAGTTAGAAGAATTTAAAAAATTGTGCAGCTAAGCTAAGTTTTGAAAGGGAGTTATGAATTAAAAATGAAAGGTAATAGCTGCAAATTCAAAATTAAAACAGATATCCAATTTAATACAATAAACATAGAGCGGCGGATGGGAGAGGTTGACTGCCTTTATTACATAATAACCTCGATCTCTCATTAAAGATCGATATTAAATTAATGACACAGTAAAAATATTCGGCAAATTTCAAATTATGTTCGTACGTTAAAAAGAAATTTCTGTTGGAGTCAATAGCGGTTTGATTCTCCTTATTGCAACAAGAAGTTCAGAAAACTACACTCGATCGCATCCTCCTCTGATCATCACTTCACCTACTGTGGAATCTTGTTGAGCTTACAATAGCAATAATCACCATACTTCTTGGTCTTGTACATGGGAGGATTCTTTTCATTGACGAGCTTGGGATGTGGCCCGACAGCGAGGTCCGGTGGAGGCTCCAAGAACACAGGCCATGAGATTCTTGTCTTGTCCTTGGTTACTGTGGTTCTGTGGAACACACTCTTATACTTCCCATTGCTCAAAATCTGTAAAAACACAAGGATAGATGTTTTAGCAGACAGTAATTAGCAAGTACCCGGAGCATTTGGTTCGGAGAGAGAGGCACCTCCATCTGGTCGCCGATGTGGATGACTAATGCATTGGGTATGTACCTGACACAATACCATTCTCCATCCCTGCAGGCCTGGAGGCCCTGGATATCATTGGGAACAAGAATTGTAATGGAGCACATGTCCGTGTGAGCCACCACCCCGAGAGCTAGATCAGGTCGCGGGCAAGGCGGATAGTAGTTTATTTTGAGAAGGTATGCCAGCTCATCTCCACCCACAGCTTCTCTGAGTTCATGCTCTTCAAGCCCTAAGCCTAACGACAGGCTCTTGAAGAGCTTGTCTACAACCCCATGCAGATACTTCACGTACTCCTCGTTGGCCTCCCTGCAACGAAAACATCACCGGAAAACAAATTAAACATTAATTGCTATGTTTCTATTGATATTCCTGCCCTGTTCAGAATCAAAATTGATAATTTTTAAATGAACTTGCACAGAAATCTAACAACATTGAATATATATCATCACATGAATGCATTAATCGTCCTCGCTCCTTCCATTAGTTCAAGAACAAACACTAGATTATGAATATAATCCTAAAATGTTTCTTAACATTCTACACGTACAGAGAAAGATGCCGTCGTGTCTATATGCCAGTGCTAAAACAGTTTTTGAAGACGATGGAAAATTAACTGATACAACGTTGACAAATTGAGACGATTAGTTAATCAAAATAAACCTAGCTACTGTTGCAATTCTAAAATAAATAAAGGACTGTCTTACCTTTGCAAACACAAAATTTCTTAGTTTTTGTTCTCATTCCATGAATAGCTAGTTAGACTTTATTATGACAGGTTGCTTGCTCATTTTTAAACCCTAGCTTTTGGTTTTTTTACGTTGCCGACATTGGATATAATCTGTTGTGATCTTAATTCAAGTAGTTTTATTAATTAGTTTTTAATTAGAAGCATTTCTTAATTCCCCCGCAAATTTTCACATTTTTTTTCTAGAAAAAACTTCTTTCTCGAGAATAAAGCTTCTAAAATCACAACAAACAATCACATGATATACGACCACGTAAATCGCATATCATAAAATAATCAGGGGAATTGCTGAGTGGCTCTGGGAAGAACAGGTATTGAAGAGCGGGCCAAAGCAATTTTGGGGATTCGAACTCGGAGGAGACCAACGAAGGTTTCGCCCCCCTCTCTTTCCTTCAATTTTAACAATTATGTGTTTTTTTGCTAGCTTTTGCATATAAAAGCCATTTTTCTTTTTCTTTTCTTTTCTTTTTAAAAAAAACTATGGCTCACACACAAAACTGTGAGAATGATTTTCCAAACGTTCAAAACCAACTTAGCAACACAAATGTAATTATTCTAAAAAATATAAATAAAATGGTGGACGGAATTAAGAAAAAAAATTCTAATAGAAATTGTGTTTATTTGAGAATGTGGTTAGAGTGTGTTTGGCATTGCTTTTGCTTTTGTGATTGAGATTGAAAAAAAAACAGTTTCAAAAAAAGTGCTTTTACTGTGGTTCAAAATAAACAATGAAATATTTGGTTAAAACTGTGGTTGAGTTGGAGGTTGAAAAAAAAGCAGTTTTGGATGTTTGGTTACCAAGCTTTTTATATTGCTTTTAACTTGTGAAATTACTTTAAAGGGTATATATATATATATAATTTTTGTAAATATTGTAAATTTAATAATTTTTGACATCAACACATCAAATTTATCTAAAAACACAAAAAAATTAATTTAAAATAAAAAATAAAATAAAAATTCTTTTTTTTTCAAAAACCTCTCCCAAACACCCCTTTAGAATCACACTCAATTAAAAGTTGAACGAATAATAAAGATGAGATTGTGTTAACGTTAAGATTGCGTTAACTTTATTACGATAATTATTATTATTATTATTATTATTATTATTATTATTACTATTACTATTACTATTACTATTACTATTACTATTACTATTACTATTATTATTATTAATGAATTTAATTTGCACATGTCATTTTTTATAGGAATTTGACTACATTAAATTGAATAATCAAATTTAGAGAAAACATGATTTAATGGTTTTACTGAAATAAAAAACAATCCAACTAATGTATATGAGAGAAAGAAAATTCAGAATAATAATAAATAAAATTCAAGATGGAAAATTCTGAATAGTAATAAATAAAAACCCCAATACCTTTTGGTGCTTATTTCATATTTTGTTTTAAAAGTATTTTAAAAAAATAAAAAAAAAATTTATTGTTTTAAAACTGATATTAAAATTATTTAAAAAAAATAATAATATTATTATAATATATTTTTAAATAAAACATATTTTATAAAACAAAATTCCAAACAGGTATTTATTCCACACAGACCCATGCCCGCACGAACTAGCATTTAAAAAGGATAGTTCAAATATGGATCGTGGTTTTGATGCAGATGAATCGCAGATCAAAAAACATCTAATTCCAGCTTTTTTTGAATCGGCTTTTTGGACTTAATTTGGTGTGGGTCCCACACAAAAAAGTGCTTTTTTTGGTTAACTAAACAGCAAATTGTGGTGCGATCTACGAATCGCAGATCGCACCACAATGCCAAACACGCACTAAGTTGTTTTTGAAAGTGTTTTTCCATTCAGAAATGCATCAAAATAATATTTTTTTTATTTTGAAAAAAAATTAGCATAAAATAATCTAAAAAAATAATTAATTTAATGTTAAAACTAAAACTATTTTCTAAAAAAAAATATTGAAACACGGGGTTTTACCTGTATAAAGGTGGATTGTTAGGCCAAAACTGGTAATTAATGGCAGGAGGAGGCCATATCCGGTGGAATAAATGATCAACCCAACCTTTCTTGCCCTCAATTTCTTTTTGAAGAAAGGTTCCATATCCTTCGATAGACTTAGACCCTGGTGGCTTGGCATAGAGTTCTTTCTCTTCCTGTGGGAGCTCAAAAAAGGCTCTACCCACACCCTGAAACTTGCTTATGACCTCACTCGGTATGCCATGGTTCACAATTTGGAACATGCCCCATTCCCGGCTAGCATCAGCGATCAAACGGTTGATCTTTTCCTCATCCGGGTCGCTTACATCGATGACTGGGACATCAAGGTCGATCCCATGAACGGTGGTGATCGCAGGCTGCTCATGCTCAGACCTGATAAACGCTTCCGGGATCGTCTCTTCGAATGTAGATGCAATGTTTTGAACTCTTTCTGACTCCATCTATGATCTTTCTACTAAAAATGGTTGGAGAGATTTCAGGCTAGCTCCTTCTCTCTGAACTATAAATGCATATTTCATGGGTTCTGCCTCAGTTTCGCTTGCGAGTTTTCAACCGTTCATTATTTCCCGCATTATTACAATACGGAGATTAGAAAACGACATGTGTCGCTTTCAATGACCACCAACATTTAAGCCTAGTGTCCGTACTGCAACAACCATGTATGTCAAGTTCTCGATCTTGACACAGACACAAAAATGACTTTAAAAAATTATGATGGTAAAATTATACCTGAATTTTTTTATATAAAAATCATAAAATCATAGTTAAAATCGTGTAAGCAGAGAAATTATAAAATCATAAGTAAAATATTTTCAAATACAATACATCATAATTATGGCCATAAAACTTCATTAATTAAGGTTCACACATGATTTGAAATAACTTAAAAATACATTACAAAGCAATTATATCCATAAAATACATTACAAAACAATTATGTTTTATAGAGCAATTTTACATTTTCTGCTTGGTAATTATCTGCTTACATTTTCTGTTACCTAAATTTGTTCAAGATTGAAATGTCTTCTATCATTACATGTAGAGCATTAAGCACACCTTTGTTTCCTCTATATATTGAACTCTAGTTTCTAGGTTTTCCACCAAAATCAGTAACTAGATAAGCATTTTCACCCCAGCATACACATAACTCATAACAAACATAGTTGCAAAAATGCAGGCACTCAAACATCCACGAAACACAGCTGCACAAACATAGACAATCAATCATCCATAAACACAACTGCATAAAAAAATCAAAATTAAGGGTGTTAACAAACAATATATAATCGCCTCATATCCATCCTAGTCGATTTCATAGCCATGGTTTCCCTCTCAGAAGGGGAGGTTTTCTAAGAATACAAAACCACAAAAGAACAGCAGAAATATCCAGTATGTTGTAGTGTTTTGATCCAATAGATTCGGTTCATGGTTAAAAGAAATATGTTTTCTTCGTAGAATTATTTTTGAATTCAAAGCTTGAAACTAGTATTTAGAGAAACTATTAAATTTCTTATTAATTTAGACAAATTAATGTCACCCCAGCATACACACAACACATAATAAACACAGTTGCACTATCATCCACATTTTGTTCAAGATTTGGTCGATCATAGTATCATAATAAAAAAACACAGTTTAATAGGGTCAGCCTCTGCATCATGGCACTCGAGGAAGAGGTGCAAATCAAAGAATAAGGTTAATGATGCTTGGACTTAATAGGAAATCACTAACCTTGAGAGTTGAGAGGCGACTACGGCGACGACAACGATGAAGATAAAAGGGACAAACTGATGAACTGTTGGTGAAGACAAGGATGAGAAGGTCTGTAATCAGTCGAGGAGAAGATCACCTCTCACGATGAACTGACGAACTGCTGATTTGGGAATGAGAAGAGAAGACTACGATGGAGAGGAGAAGATAAAATCGGTTTGGGGAAAAGTTTGAACTGATTTAACATCAAGTCATTAAGTGAGCCTGTCAGTCCGAACCACTTAGGATCGTAAAATCGGACCGATCCGGTCTGATTTTACGATGCTGTATGATTTTGACCGAGTTTGACCCAAATCGATTTTTCTACCCCGAGTTAACAAGGTTTGATGAGTTGACTCGCGATTTTGACAACCATGGCAACAACGTTCGAAACATGATTTTTAAGAACTTCAAAAAATTAATATCATTTTTTTATGTTTTTAGATGGTTTGAATAGTCTAATGTTAAAAGTAATTTTTAAATAATTTTTAAATAATAGTAATAAAATATTATTTTAATATATTCTAAAATAAAAAATAATTTAAAAACAAACTCTATTTTACTCTCACACTTTTTTAAAAATAGATCATGAGTGATCACTTCTAAATTTGCATGGTTTCAACAAAAAAAAAAAGATATAGGTACACAATTTTAAAAAAAATATGTAATTGATATGGTTTTTTTTTTGTCAATTCTATTGTGGAGTATTATAACTATACAATTATCCCAATAGCATATGAACTAAAATAAAATAAAATGATTGACTGGAACATTGGTTCTTTTTTAAAGTGTTGCAAAGCTGAGCTACAATCTTGAGTGATCTTAGGGGGTGTTTAAAAATATAGTAGTAATTGTTTTTTAAAATATTTTTTATTTGAAAATATATCAAAATAATAATATTTTTTTATTTTTTAAAAACTATTTTGGATATTATTATATCAAAAAAAACTGAAAAATACTAAAAATAATATTTAATGAAAAGTAAATAAAAAATTTAAAATACAAAAACAAACAGAGCTGTTAGTGTATGACCTTCACTTTCCTGATTTATTGTATCTCGAGCAAGATAACAACGTAGAGCCCTTTACTTACTTTTGTTTCCCTTCCAGTTGATAACGTGTTATAATAAACTATTAGTACCCCTACTAATATTATTATTATTATTATTATTATTATTATTATTAGTATTAGTATTATTGTTGTAGTGGTAGTAGTCGTAATATTTTTGTTAGTAGTAGTGGTGTTACTATTATTATTATTATTAATGATATTATTACAATTACTATTATTGTTATTATAATTATAACTACTACTATTAATATTATCAGCATTATTATCATTACTATTATAATTATTACTATTAGTAGAATTATTAATATTATCATTATTGTTGTGCTGTTGCTGCTAACACTATAATAATCCTAATTTTTATTTTTCATAAAATGTTATGTATAAATATGTATTATTGTTGAAAGTACACGCACACACAGCACACGCGCGCGCGCACATATATATATATATTGAAATATCAATAGAGTTTCTTCATTTTTTTTTAATATCAAGTTATTAATTCAAATATTTTCCCATCATCCAAGACTTTTTTATTCATATTAATGGAGTTTTTGGGAGTGCTTTTCAAAAATATTTTTGAAAAAAAATTGATTTTTTTTATTTTTAAGTTTAAATTAATAAAATTTGATGTTTTTAGATAATTTTAATATACTGATGTCAAAAATAATTTTTAAAAAATAAAAAAACACAATTTATTGTATTTTTGAACGAAAAACACTTTTAAAAGCAACTGTAACACGAGAACAAATTATTTCCTCATCTTCAATGTTACTCAAATGAATCAATTCTTATATTATTCAAGAAACATTACAAATAATGAGATGAGTAATCTAATTACACCGTGATTCAAGACACACATTCATTTTTAAAGCAAAATAAATCTAAAAATAATTCCATATAATTTAAATCATGTGTTATTCAAAAAGAGCTAATTTAGATACATTGTGTTGTGATTTGGTAGGACTTTGGAGGATGTCTAATTATTTTAGCAAAAGAATTAGGACTTAGTTTTCAGATATAAAAAATTTTATCTCATAATTAATAGAAAGATGAGGCTAATCGATTATGTACGCACCTTATGTTTAATTAGTTGCTCGATAGGGTAATTGCACTGCACCGCGGTTAGCAAGCCTTTTTTTTTTTTTAGGAATTTAGTAGTTGATTTTTAAAGTATTTTTTATTAAAAATCATATCAAAATAATATATTTTAAAAATATATTATTAATATCTTCGTATTAAAAATGTTTTTAATAAAGTAAAATAAAAATTTATTATTATTATTTCAAAAATAATATAAAAACAAACCTGTGCTATACGTACATCCAATCATCCATCGGTCTCGCGTTGCTGTCCGAATTGGCGCCTTTCACTGTGGAAATAGATAATTTTCGTGGTCTTTTAATAGTGCACGCTCCCTGTCCTCTCTTCTTCTTCAACCTCAAATTTCTAGGGTTTCAAATCGTCCCTGTCTCCTTCAATATCTCCAATTTTTTGCAGTGACTTTCTTTCATCCAAAATCAACATTCCACTCATTATTTCTCTGCTATCATGTTGTTCTGTAATGACTTTTTTCTTTTTGGCCAGACTTATTAAGAATCAAATAACCGTGTATATGCGAGTACTGTTTGGGGCATCTTTGCAGGAGAGGAGAGGGATGTGGATTGGAAAGAGGGTTAACAAGGACATGTTTGTAATTTAACTATGTATAAAAAAACCAAAAAGAGCCCAACAATTTTATTTTGGGCTGTTTTTTTTTTCTGTTTATTAAAATATAAAATAGACGAAAATACCTCTAAATAAATCAAGAGGCAAAAGAACGTCAAATTTAGAGGCAAGTAAAGAGCCCGGAGTACTTGAGCTGATCATTGCACATGTACCGAAGGATTAAAAGTTAGAAAATTATCGTATATTATCTGCGGTGAGGATTGATTTCAACAAACACATGTTATTTCATATGAGCCATTGTTGAAATCATGAAGTTAATTGACATCAATTTCAAACAAGATAGCATGAAGTAATTGTGAAGCAAATAACAATATTTTTTCTTCGAAAACACCCAGGATAGAATTTCTGAAAATGAAAATTGAACTCCACGAGAGTTGTATGCACACGGAGCAATTAAATGAATGGTATGCAAGGTTGTCAAAATTGCGATTTTGACACAAAACGGAAGTAGCTTCTAAACTCGAATCGTAAAATTGGAATCGTAAAATCGTAAAATTGTATTTAAATTTTACCTTACAAAAATCATAAAATCACAGCTAAAATCGTAGAGGTAGAAAAATCGTAAAATCGTAAGTAAAATATTTCTGAATAAAATAGAACATAATTATAGTCATAAAAATTTATTATTTAAGGTTAATATATGATTTAAAATAATTTAAAAATATATTACAAAAAAATATATAAATATACAATAATCAATATAGGAGCATTTAATAAATACCAATTTTTTTATTTTTAAACCAGAAGAATTTAAAACATACAAATTTTTTAATTTTTAAACCAAGAAAGAGAGGGAGATAGAGGCATAGAGGGCCAGGACATGGGGGAAAGGCATGGGGGGCAGGGCATGGGGGGGCTGGCCTAAGGCCACGTGGCAAGGTATGAGGGAGCAGGGCAAGGGGAAAGGCATGGGGGCGCGGGGGCAGGGCATGGGGAAGCCTAAGGCCACGTGGCAAGTCATTCACGGTGGAAATGTAAATTAGCCTGGAATCGTAAAATCGAACCGATCCGGTCCCTGTCCGATTATACGATTCCGTACGAGTTTGACCTGAAATGATTTTTTTCTCCGAATTGACATGATGTGATGAGTTTACTCGTAAAATCATACGATATTGCGAGTTAACTCGCGATTTTAACAACACTGATGCTAGGAATCCTGAGCAACTAAAATGGTGAAACGGATGGGGGACCAGAAAAAAATAAATACATATAATAAGGCTCCTCTATGTACGATAGAAAACATAGAAGGCCTGTAGTGTACGAAATTAAAGCTCATCGTCACAAACAACGGAAAACCATTTGTTACTCTCGTCATAAAATGAAAGCATTTCCCGGACACTGGATTTTTCTTCCCAAGTTATTTCTGTAGTTCTGAATTGATTGCTTTTATTTATGAAAAGTCGCCATAAGCTAATTCTGTATTTTCACATTCAAACTCAACACCACAGTTCCGGTTCTACATACATGCCGGCGCAGGGTTTGGATGAACAGTAAGGACCAAACCGCTCAAGACCATTGGAAAAAGATTTGGTAGACAGCGAAGACACTATATATTATCCTCCAAGAAGGATGGTGGTCTCCTGATGCGAAACACGAAAAACAATACGAAATAAACAATAAAAAAAAAATGAAGCTTTAGAGAAAGAAGCTAGAGAAGAAAGAAGCAAAAGCTTAGAGAAAAAGAAAAAAGCTTAAGAAGAGAAAAGAGGATTGAAGGATTTGCAAAGTCTGTATATTTTCATTATTCATTAAAATTGCTTTCAAAATGATAGAATAACATATAAATAGCAAAACCTTAAAACATATAGTTATTGGGCTTGGCCCATCAAATAAAAATGTTTAATATAAATAATTCCCAATAAATAAAAGACAATGAGATGAGCCCAAATGGGCTTAGTCTTCCGATCAAAACATAACAGACCGGGCCATCCTACATCATCTTTGACCATATAATCGTGTAGTTTGCGGTGTGGGTCTAGTGTCCCCGCTATCTCCGAAGAAAAAAGTTAGGCTAAATATTTAGAGACTCTGAAATATCACATTAGCTTTTACAAATTGTTGACATAAATCACATGCAGTGACAACTGTAACATTCAAGAGCTATGAGCGTTCTTAGAAGTTCTGTTAACACAAATTACAATATATTTCCAGCTGCAAAAGAAATACAGGTACCTCAACACTTTAGCCACAGCAGGAGCCACAGGCAGGCAAGGAACCTGGAAGTTAAGGGTATCAAAATTGTGTTCAACAAAAGGTTGATAAACGAACACATTAATATACAAAAATAAATAAACAAGCAAGATAAACTCACTATGGTCAATCCCTCTAACATTGTCCAGTCCACGGGGTGGGCCGCGTGGGCCGCCACCATATGGTCCACTCCCAGGACCTCCTGGGCCGCCATCCCATTTCTTGCTAGAACCAGATCCTTTTCTATAAGCATCTGTCTTTTCCATCTAAGATATAAAAGGAATTGAGAAGATAAATCTCTAGAGGTAGGAAGTACCAAAACAGACTTGTTATGACAAAGCAGCAAGGGAAAATCACTAAATTACCGAGAACATAGTAGAAAAGAACACGCCTATGAAATTCACAATAGCCCAGAAGAAATCAGTGATTGTTCTCAGTCGCCATATCGATCGCTTGGATTTCACGACACCTGACAACAGGGACACAACCACATTGCTGTTAATCATTTGTGCACATATTAATCAACAATGAAACTAATAACAGAATGACGTTCACATAAAGTTTCCAGCATCAAAGAAAGCTAGAAATTAAAGAAACTAAATGTTTACTGGTCAAGAATTAATGATATCAGCAAACAGATTGCGTGTGCAGTAGAAAACACCGATGGCATCATCTTCCTTAGATTTATTATTCCCATCAATTTCACTCAAACATGAATTACCTTCCACCTTAAGATGGTTGAAACTCCTGCCTAACTCGTGAAGGGCCATAAGTTGGTATATCTTATAAAGCTCAAACACCAGATTATGGCTTGATCTTCTAACAATGATCAAGCTCCGCATCATTAATGACATTAACAGCAACAGAACAGATGATCTAATTAAAGAATCTCAAAGCATGATTTATGTCAATCTGTGATGCATTAATTCATTATTTTAGGCACAATTAATCCTTCACCAGGTCAATCTAACCGTTGACTTCAAAAAGAATAACCCTAATTCCCAGAATGAATCAATCAAGCAAAAACCACAAACCAAAAACTCCGCAACCAATATCGATAAATTCACAAGTAGAACTGGATAGATTAAACCCTGAAAAATCACGATGAAGACTGAGAGAGCTTACCTCGTTCAACGTATGCCATTGGGTCAGGGTTAATTTCAAGGTCTCTCTTCTCGAGTTTTCTTCGATTACTTTTTTAGTCTTTCTTTCCTTGTTTATTGAGAGAGCACGGCCGGTGTGTTTTTTACGCTCATATAGAATGGGGATTTTTTGCGTGTTTCGAACGGTAATATACCGTTTTTATTACGCGTGCGGTTGATTTTGATTGGCTAGAAGAGGGTCGTCATTGACGTCATGTGCACGTGGCATGTAATTACGTGGTTCTGATGAAATCAAGGAAGTGCAGGCACCATCTAAAAAAAGAAAAGAAACGGAAGTAGAGGCAGGTGCCCCATATTTCCCCGACGAAATGATATAAGAGTGTTTTATTGTGTTTTTTTTTTTTTTTGAAAAAATATATATTTTTTAATATTTAATATATTTTTAAAAGTAATTTTAATTATATTCTCAAACAATCGGTGAGAGGCAGTTTTGGGCTGAATACTTGATCTTGTAATTATAAGCCTAAGACAACGTTGCCACGGCCCAGCCCGTTTCCAATTTCCTAACATGTAATGAAGGAGAAGAAACTTCTGCATTTTGAAAAACATTTGAGTGATCTTCTTTTTCTTTTTTCTTTCAGATTCTCAATCATTTTTCATTGATTTTGAAAATCATTCTTCAAATTCACAAAAAAAACATTAATAAGGTAAGAGAATTTTTAATAGATAAATACTTTTTTAAAAAATTCAAATAAAAATTCTTCTGCTAGATAAATATTCAGTGAAAAACTATATAATTTATTTTTTTGGCATTCGTGTTTTCCTTCTCTTTTTCTTGTTCTTTTTAGAAACTCTCATATTTCGGTACCATTAATTTATACCAATTATGCTTTTAAAAAACTTTAAAATATTATCTTGATTTTAAATTAATTTTTATATATTTTTAAATTATTATTTTTAATCAGGATATTTAGAGTCAACTTGTATGTAACTCGATTAATTATCAAACTGTTGTGTTTGTTGTACTCTTAAAAATTTTAACAAGTTAAATCACTAGTTTTTACACTTGTTTTAATATATTAATATCAAAAATAAATTTAAAAAAATAATAAATATTATATTAATATATTTTTAAAATAGAAAATAGTTTACAAAACATCCGATGCAACACTTGGAAAAAAAAAACACAATATCTAAAAGGATGATACGCGCTTGGACACTAATTAAGAACCTCTAGCTTCAAAGGTCACGCCATCACGGGTACATAAAGGAAAGGGGATAATGTCACACCCAAACTCTTGAAACTTTACATTTGAATCCTCAGATTTTTATTATTATTATTATTATTATCCGAAGCAAAAAAAAAAAAAAATGGAGCTCATCATGATTCCTCACTCCCTCAACCCTGCTTTTTGCCTAACCAATTACAGTGTGTGCTTTTTTCAGTGTTATTGCAAAGTGAGCGATTTTCTAACACGAGGAGAAAAGGTGCGAGCGGAATCAACTGTCATATAGCAATCGTCCCTGCATTACTAAGAAGATGAAAATGGTGTCAGAGTATATTTCTAAATCACACAGGTAAACTTAATATTCTCTGTTAGACGTTCTCCTCTCCAAGGCTAGTGCCAAAACCATCTCATTAAATTTTCTGGGGAAAGCACTTTCGTTTTTTCAGGAAACTGTTCTTCACAAGCTTTCATTGACACGATCAACGGTGGCATTTGGCAAAATGAATAGCTGGAACTGACAAACAAACTGGTGGTAGATCAAAAAGTTTCTACCAACATTTCAGAGCTGGTTCATGGGCACCTCTCAATGTTACAATCAAAACTGTGCATAACTAAGAACAACATCATCTCTTATTCTCGCAGATGAAAAATCCAAAATTTTTATTTCAGAGGAAGGGAGAGTAGCATCAGTTGCTTCGTACTTTCTCTGATCAAAACTCTAAATAAATGAATTTCATTTCTGTGAGCACAACTTTATAATCTCAGTAGATATTGAGCACAAACGGTCACATAAATCAGCTTGTTAATCTTCATGGTACAGATGTAACTGGAGATTTGTCATGCCAAACATTGAACTCCTATAATATCACCCGGTTAATTGTGAAACATCTTAAAAGTTACACGACAAGATAAGCAGCAGGGAGTGTATAGAGAGAGGGAACTGGAAGATTCATAACTCAACCTTTCATCAGAAAATGTGTAGCAGAAAAATATAATACATTTTGAGCTTAGCAATAAGTAGGAAGACATAGCTTCAATCTAGAGGGAATGCTATGAACAATTGAAACCCTAAACCACATACATTGCATGGTTTCCATTCATTCAAAATATCTATACATGTATTTCATCCATTTGCACTATCTTGGGCCTGAGATCTGCTGCGAAGAGATATAGGAGAAACAAGCATGTGAGCCATTTGTCGTTCTAGTAGTACTTGTATTTGCTTCTGGGTACAGGATAGTGCCACTCTGTTCATTTCCCTCCCCGATCATGGAAGCCTCAGTGAATCTACGTCCATAAAAGCGCAAGAAATTCAGAGATTCTATTCTTGGCTGACCTAAAGGGGTGCCGCCTTCCAGCATTCCAACGACACTAGCCATAGCAGGCCTCAGTAATGGCTCCTCTTGAACACAGCATAGAGCAACACGAACCAATCTCTCCGCTTCTTCACTTTTTACCCGTCCCTCTAGCCTCGGGTCAGCAAGCTCCAGGTAATTCCCTTGCTCGTGCATCTCCAAAGCAAATAGTGGGAAATAAACAAATCCAGACCCAGATGATGAAGTCGACTGGCCACAGCCGCTGTTACTGGCATCCATGCTATGGCTCTGAACGGAGCAGTTTTTTCTTCCACTGACAAGCTCAAGCAGGACCATTCCATAACTGTAAACGTCAGTTTTTTCTGAGATAGCAGAATTAGTCAGCCATTCAGGTGCAAGATAGCCACGGGTACCCCTCATTGTTGTAAATAAACTAGATTGTTCAGGGCCTACAAGCTTTGAGAGGCCAAAATCAGATATCTTTGCCTGAAAAGAGTCGTGCAAAAGAATATTCTCTGGCTTGACATCACAGTGAATGATTTTTTGGTCACACCCAGAGTGCAAGTATGCGAGCCCACGTGCAGTTCCAAGCGCTATCTCAAACCTCTCTTGCCATTCCAAAACAGGCCCGGTGCCAAAGAGGGTCCTGTCTAGTGAGCCACGATTCATATACTCGTAGACTAGAAGGCACTGACTCCCTTGGGCACAAAATCCTCTCAGTTTCACCAGGTTGACGTGGTGAATGTTTCCGATGACTGCAATTTCAGAGCAAAACTCTTTTTTCCCCTGTACTCCTAGAGTGGTTAACTTCTTTACTGCTACAGCTGATTTATCAGGCAGCGTGCCCTTGTACACAACACCGAACCCTCCAGACCCTATCTTGGTCTTAAAATTATCAGTAGCTACCTTGAGATCTTCATAGTCAAACCGTTGTGGTAAGCCTGGGATGTAGATGGCATCCAGATCTCCTGAAGAAATCGAGTTTGCATGGCTTAGTTTTGTCTCTTTATTCTTCAAAAAACTCCGTTTTCTCAACCAGAGGAGACTGAAAGCAACTATGATGAAGATCCCAGTCATTGTTACCAGCACCAGAGCAATTAGAGGGAAGACTTGTCTTTGATCAGTAGACCCATTGTTGGAAGTTGAATCATTTCCACCTAGAATCTTAATGTAGCCCAAATGATCGTCGTCATCTGTAGTACTTGCTATAACGGAACCTAATTCATTTTCAAATACATAGCAAGATCCAGAAGAATTTTTGTAATAAATTCCCAAACAAGAACAGTTAGCAGTGCAGACATCTTGACAGACTGACAAATTCACACCATATTCTATGGGCTCAGAGAAACCAATAGAGAAGTAATCCATACCGTAGCCAAGTCTCAGATAAGAAACACCAGATGAATTCAAGCGAGTATCATTCTTGGTTGAATTGCAAGCCAATGGCAAAGAATAGCCATCACTTGGCACACAGCCACTCGAATCTTGTGGGCCTCTTAGGAATCCTTGGGGGCATGAACAAATTGGGCCTTTGGATGTAGTGCCTGTGCACAGTCCAAGTCTTCCACAAACAAATGGAATTCGACAACCATCAATTGGCCCTACAAATTCTTGTTTCCTGACAGTACCCAGGAAACTACTGATCATGAACTGGCCAGAAGCATCCAGCTGGGCAATTCGGAACTTAGATGGAGGCAAGGTCATCTGCGTCACAACTGCTGATCCATTACGACCAAAGAGAAAGAGACCCTTTCCGTTAATTTCCATATATTCATTTATATAATTAGAGTTCCTGTTAGATCTGGCTTCCATAGATAATTTCCAATATGTATTCCCAAACCATTGCAGCAAGACATCTGAATCACTGACGGTCAGCTTGTAATCACCGGTTGACAGGTCATCATCTGATACAGCACTGGATAGAATTGCGTCCACAAGTAAGTGCTGTCCCATGACAATCGTGTCTGTTGGATAGTGGAAGCTCTCCCAAAGAGAATGATTAAACTGGTCAAGCAAAACAAGATTGCCCGCCTCAGTTAGCATTAATGCATTTACCGATGATCTTAGTGGTGGAGTTGACCATTTATCATTGCCGTTTTGCTCGGCAATGGTAATTCCAATCGCTGTGAGAGCCATTTTACCGGAACTCGAGATAGGACCGTCACGATTAGCAGACCAGATGACGGTGCCTGACTCTGCATGCATAACACACAGGTAATAGTGGGCCTTTTGCACTCCAGGGTTAAAAATAGCAGCTTTGAATGTTCCATTACGTGAGAACAAGAAAGCCCCTGCGTTGTCAATAAATTTAAAGCTTGAAGCAGTGAAATTCGGAAAGATTATTTCAGTGTAAGTAACACCAGATACAAGAACATAGAACAAAAAACTGGTGAACGAGAATAACAGCAAGGTTCCCATATGGTGGATTGGTTGAATGATGAACAGACAAGAGAAAAGCAAGCCGTTTGATGACAGCGGGTTTGGTGGATTTGGAATTGGTCTGCCTGAATTTCTCCATTTCTTTTTTCCTATCCATCCTCTTGGTTCTCCGTTGACTTCTCTCTCTCTCAGCGCCAACTAAATGCTGCCTGATTTGTGACGAAGGTGGAGAGGGTACGCGTTTACTTGGTGTTTGCATCAGCTGGGGATGTTCCGATTTAAAAATTTCATGCTGGTCAAACCTGAGGTGGGGTTTTATTATTATTACAGGACGATTGGTGATTCAAGAATTTAAGAACCAATCGTTTACACAGTCTTGTTGTCTTAAACAACATGCTGACAACCATCATCCCGCCTCTTTTATTCCATACCAGCCCTTCGTTTAAAAAGAATAGCCACAGTCCACACCTCTCTAATTACATAAAAAATCCAGGCCCGCCATGACAGAAGCCTGTCTTTGTTTAAAATTAAATAGCACACAGCATTATTGGTGTTCAAGCATGAACAAGCACATGCCAGGCCATTATCAAACACAGGAAAATTAATAATTAAAGGCCGTCATTCAGTGATGGCTTGACGTAGTTATATTGTCACCAAAAAATTTTATTTCCCGCAAACCCATTTTGTAAATAAATCAATAGACGATTACAGCTTTCAAGAAAGACCAGATTGCCCTAGGACAAAGAAAAATTATACAAAACATCAAACAGTGTTTATCGGAAAGCAAACTAAAAAAACACCTTATTTGCGTAATGGCGCCTCCAAGACCCGAGAGAGACAGCACTACACGAAAACTCCCGACAGTTGCTCGCTATAAATGGATGGTTTTGGCTTCAGATTATCTATTAAATAGCATTATAATTATTTATTTGAATTTTAATATTTTTTCCAGTTAATATGTATTTGATATAATGATGATGATGATAAATTTCTCGTGAAAATTCAATTAACCTTTTGTGTTCAGATTTTTAAATACTTTCTGAAAATAATTTTATCACATCTATTTTTTTTAGTTTCAATTACATTAAAAAAAAAGGAGAGAGAGACATTCTATTTTGGTTCTTTTTTAACCTTCTTTAACAATCATGAACTGTTTTTTTTTTTAATAAAACAATATTCCCAATTAAAAAACATGGTTTTACTAAAATAAACAAAAATATTTTACCAGTATATATATAATTATTGATCGATTTTATTAAACACGATGAAAAGTTTTCTTAATGAAATAAAAATCTCAAGAACAACTATATTTTTAAGTTTTATAACAATGCAAACTAGTGGCTACTAACCGACAGGTTGTTGTTTATATACGTTATCTCTTTGTTGATTCTATATGGTTAGACGGTGATCTACAAAAATACGAACATGGCACGACTTCGACACAGAGATATGCTGATTCTCAATGATATATTGAATACCATCTGATCATTGGCCTTGGTTAGGTTGCGGTCGGATCAAATACTTTTTAAACATAAAAATAAATATTAAAAACTACTAACACGTTTTATATTAGAGATAATAATAATAATAAATTATTTGGAGATTGCTCTAATATGATGGAGATGACTCGAAGGATAAAAATATAATTTAACTAAAAAAATTAATATAATATGTTTTTTATAATACTGAGACTATATTATATTGGATGGACTTGTGTTAATTTAAATTAATATTTAAACTCGTGTCTTGGATTATTAAACTATGATAATTTCATATAAAATAAATCAAAATAAATTAAAAATTTTAATTCTTAATCAATTTAATATTGAAGGATAATTTTTTTAAAAAAAAAAAACTCGTGCAAACTTAGATTAACTTGTCAAATTCATAATTAGATCGTGAGACAAAGATAACTCCATCAAAAAAAATAATGACTTTAATTCCTAATCAATTTAGTATTGAAAAATAAAATTGAAAAGAGAAATCAAATAAAATATAAAACACAAGAATTAAGTCAATTTTAGTTAATCTGTCAAACTTGTGACTCGAGTCATGAGATTATGATAACCTCATATAAAACAAACTGAAATAAATTATAAAGCCTAATTTATAATTAACTTAATATTGAAAGATAAAATTGAAAAATAATAATAATTCGAGTTAATCAAGTTAACATGTGACCTTGATAATAATATCATGATAAATTCATAAAATACAACACAAAAATAAATTATAAATTACAATTATCAATCAATAAAATATTGAAGCATTAATCTTGAAAAAAATCAATTAAAAAAATATGATTAAAAAAACTCGAGTTAACTGGGTTAAATAACTAAATTTATAAAGAATTATGATATTAAGTAACTTTATAGCAAGAATTTAAAACAAACTATAAAAATATAATCTCCGTCAAATTTAAAATGAAATAGTGATTTGTGAGGACGGGACCGGATTCTCCCTCGATGTTTGTTACAAATTAACGTGAGGTGTCTGTTATTTTTTTTTAAAAATACGTATAATAAAAATAATTTACTCTAAAAATTAATAGAATTAGCACTTAAAAATTGGATGACAATTGTGCCCATGACATAGAGATCCTCTTTTATTTATCTAATCAGCACTTTTCCTCGTGAAATGGCACGTACCCTCTGATCCAATAAATCTCTGTGTTAATTTACGTAGTTTCTTTACTTGTAAGATTAATCTTGTCTGGTGAACGTAGAAGATTTTTATAGCACGTGTGCTTTATATAATAGAAACGGGTCATGAAAAAAATCACCTGAAAGCCTACCTCCTACGGAGGCATGTACAAGGAATTGAAAATTATTTCTAATATAAATCAAAGCATATATGAAGATTAGGAGAGCATTGGAATTGAAAATTATTTCTAATATAAATTTAAAAAAACATCCTTCTTGTCATTCATTCCTCTTAAATAATCAATGCAATAGTATATGGCTGTATATCGGACATCATGCATGATATTCATATTTGTTTTGCAATTGAATAGATCTGGATATTCTTATTAAATGCAATAAGTGATTATTGTGATAATTATGAAAAGATTAGCGAAGATTTCATTTTATTTATGACGTGAGTAAATAAGTTTTTAATCCACCAACATAAGAACATAATCAAAATTAATTTATTTATTTGGTATACACTGATATATACACAGTCACAATCCTATAAACTACGAGGATTACAAAATTTAAATTCTATATCTATGACTACAGTTATACAATCTTATCCGAATATTATGAATGACTAATTCAAGTGCAACAGTTGATTCCTCTATTACAACAATCATAATATTATATCTCAAGCAATGAAAGTGAAAAGGAAAATATCATATGTATTAAATGTTTAGCAGGTTAAAACATCATCATCTGCCTCTATATGCTATTTGATCGACTAATATTATTAAAAATAAATAATTGCAAATGATTAGTAAAATAAAATAAAATCAAGGAGATGAAGAGAAGGAGGTTATCGCCTTCGTTTTTTTTTCCAGAACAACCTGCATCGATCCGGAATCGCCTAACGCCTTCTATTTATTAAAATATATTATTTTAATATGCTGACATAAGAAATATTTTTTTAAAAAAATAAAAAAATATTATTTTAATACATTTCAAAACAAAAATATTTTAAAAATCCTTTAAAACATGCAATAGAGATCACTGCTCAGAAGGGCTATGAATCCCATCAAATCCCGGGGGATGGGTGGGTGCCCACCCCACGTAATCTATTCACTTGATTTGCAGGGGGGCCTGTGCAACAGCTGGGGAAAGTTTAGCTACCAATACCATGGTTCTGACTTCCTGCTAGTATCCTGTGAAAGTCAAGAAAAAGGAGCCCATAACCACACACGACGACAAGCTTTTTACCGACCAACATGCTTGGGCTGTGTAAAATAAAAAGCCATTTTAAAGGCTGATGCTGTAATCTTTTTATGAAAATAAGTTTAGCTATTTTCTATCTCTATTTTTTCATTTCATAAAAGTTATATTTGAGGAGGTTATTTTTTATACTTTTTATATAACGCATCAAAACAATTAAAATAATTATAAAAAATAAAAATAAAAACTAAAAACACGGCGTACAAAAAAAAAATCTCGAAATATGTCTACTTGCCTAGCAAGACGGCTGGATCATACTCAGAAAGTTTTTCAAACTTGCACCGTCACTTTCCGCTATGTATATCTTAAAGTTGATTTGACTTTGCTTTCATTTATTTATTTATTTATATTTTTTAAATTAATATAAGTGTCCGAGAAAATTTGTGCGTAACTCGACTAATCACATAAATCTTGAAATTAATAATTATGTAAACTTTTAATGATTATCATATTAACAATTATATATTTCATGAAACTAAAAAAAAACTTTTTAATTAGATATAATCTTTTACAAAAAAACAAACTTTTTAGATATTATTACAGGTGGTTCAGATTTTCTTTCAATATGCTTGTATTCTTTTTTTTCTCATCTATATTTTTTTCCTTGTCCACAAATTATATAGATTCAACCTGTACGCGTGGCGCATGAATTGACCTATATACTTATCAAATCATATAAGTTGTTTTTTTTCAAGAAAAAGAAGACGTGTTGCGTGACAACTGCCAACTGGAAATATGATAAATCTCGAGAGAAAAGGAAAACACCCAAAATAAAAGCATAAACTGCATATATGTTCCTGAAAGCGCACGCATTTATCAGCTTAATTCTCTCTTTGAATTATTAAATGTTGTTTAATTGGCTTATTCGTTACTAATTAACTTTTATCTTAGAATTGTTATCATTGCTAATTAACTACGAAAAAATTGACCACCCGCTACTCATGTGTTTGATTGTGAGCATTGTTAAGGCTATTTTTGAAAATATTTTTCTATTTAAAAATATATTAAAATAGTATTATTTTTTAAAATTTATTTTGACAATGTCATATGAAAATGATATAAGAATACCAATAAAAAATATTTTTTTTTAAAAATAAAATGAATTTTAAAATGTAGTGTCAAACATGTACAGTTACTTATATGTATAGCTGTTTTTTGATTTCTTTTTATCTTTTATCATTTAATTTTTTCATAATTGAAAGATTTAAGTAACAAGTTTATATAAATATTACATAACCGTGAGATAGACAAAATTCCATACACAAACAATTTTGAAAAGATAAAAATAAACAGTACATTAATAACTATTGATGTGAAAGTAAATAAGTCAATTTCGTTAGATGTACTTTACTCTAACCTATTCAATTTGGGTGGATGTAGGAAAATTCGCACAGAAAAGGTACTTGACATGATCCAATACATCACTTGTAATCAAGATTTTAAAGATAAAATCTAAGATTCATAAAATCATCGAATATAATTTAAATCTCAAAACCACACATAAAATCATAAAAAAAATCCATAAACATAATAAACAACAACATTACATTAAACATTAAACTATCTTACAAAAAAAACCCATGTATATTTAAAAAATAAATAAATAAATTAGATTGGAGTTGGATCAAGTGAAGATTAGATTATATTTTATTCGACTCCAGCTTAGTGCATATTTGATATTGTGGTGATAATAACTTTTCACTTGAAAATACATACCAACAATTTACACATTTTATTTTATTTTATATAAACATATCAAAATGATAAAAAACACATAAAAAATTAATTTCAAAATAAAAAAATTTAAAAACACCACTCATGATCGAATAAAAATTGATCAAAACTGGAGTGATCTCAAATATTCACAGAACCAAATGAGATTATCATCCCTAATGCCAAGATATCTTTAATGACTAGAAATTTACTGCCTGTTCAAACGCGCGCGACTGGACTTTAACTTTCACTCAAGAGTGTAAATTCCCGCAGTTATGCTTTCTCCCTGCCTCTCTGAATTCTTTTCAACAAATCGAGACGGGGTGGTTTGGTAAAACTGGTCTTCTACACCACCGTCCATTCGACCATAAATACCAGCCAGTACACGCACACAAACCCCGAGATTTAAAATTCTATACCCCCTCACCTCCACGGCGCAGTTTAGAGCTCATATCTCACCAACCCAACACTGAAACGTGGCACATGATCCATCCATCCGTCCCACAGAGCACCAAACCTCCCACTAAAGAAAAAAAAATCATAATCATAAAAAGAGAGAGGGGAAGCGAAGAGAGAGCACAAAAGGAAAAGGAAAGTGAAGAGGTTGGGCTGGCTAGGGGAGAGTAGACAAAGGAATCAATTGTCGGCGCCATTTGTCTTAGCCGACCAATCATAACGTCCCTTTCACTTTCTAACTTTCCCACCTTCACGTCTTCATAAACCCTATCATCTCTCCCTCTTTCCCTTTTCTTCTTGTTGTTTCTTTTTTATTCTTTTCTTCCCCCCCTCCTCTTTTTTTTTTTTTTTTTATGTCCCATTATTATCGGTTCTTCCGTAAATTTTTTAACAATCGGAAGTTGCCTCAGCTTTAGGGTTTTCTTTATCTATCCCTTCGTTATTTTTGATCGATTTCCTTTTCCTTTTCCTTTTTCTTCTTAATTCGTTTCTTTTGTTGTCACTGTTTAATTGTTTTTCCTCTGAGGAATTATGAAAAGCTCGAGTGAGCAATCGCCAGTGATGGTGGTGGAGAGGTCTGAGGAGAGTGGTGAAAGGGAGAAGGAGAAGAAGAAGAATAAGCGCAGATCTAATCGCCGATCCAAACAGAACTCTCCCAATCCAGGTATTCTTCGCTTACAATTATTAATCGTGTTTTCTTTCTTTTATTTTCTTCCTAGGTTGTTGAGGAAAGTACAGTTAGCTGCTGTGATATTTTTGATTTTTAACGGTAAAAAAGAAGAAGAGAGATTCGTGTTTTGGAATTTATTGTTGTCTTGCTCTCATCGGATTTTTCACCAGGAAAGAATTTTGGAAAACAGAACAATGGTCAGTTTTTGTTAACCGGGTCGATTAGCTTCCTCGTTTAGGTAAATAATGTTGTCATTAGCTGAGGTAAACAGAAAATAATCCTCTGGCAACCATGGAGTACGCTAGCACAGTTAACTTCTTGATCTCGGAGTCGGTATTAAACCTTGACAGTAATAATTCTGGTATTTGTCAGAATAAATTTGATGATATGGTTTTTCTTTTTATTTTTTCATGAGATCAGCTCTCAGTTCACAAAATGATTTAAGTGGAGAATCATCAATGCCTGTTGGAAATGGTGGCAAAACAAGGTGTTATACATCTATGGGTTGCTCATCTTCGAAGCAGCTGGAATTAGACGCTCATCTCCTAAGTGAGCATGGACCAACCACAGTGTCACGGATTGCGTTTAGTTCTATGCCGACTATGCTTGTAAACGAACAACAGGAAGACCTATTGCTATCTGGTTCTGGTGGATCAATGCTTGCTAACTCATGCCCTGAACCAGCTGTTGGTGGAGGGCCCCATGGAAAATTGCTTCCTTTTCACCAGTTTGCGGGTCAAGCTCAGAGTAAGATTTTTGCTCCATACTGGTCCATGGAGACTGTCAACGAGGCATTAGAGGTTAGCTTCATATTTAGTTCAATAATATCGTAACTATAGCAGCGCTTGTTATTTTCTGTTGGCTCACTTGTTTTCTATCTTAAATTCTTGGCAGAAAGGTGATGTTTTCAAAGTGTCATTTCGTGTAAATGCTCACAATAGACTCGAGGTTTGTTTTATATGCTTCAATAAATTCTTTTGGTTGCAAGTGTTGCTATATAATTTTTATTCTTAGCTATTTGCATATATCATTTTCTATTGGTAGGCATACTGCAAAATTGAGGGAGTACCTACAGATGTTCTCATCAGTGGAATTGCTGCACAGAACAGGGCTGTAAGTTTGGGCTTCTCCAATTTGTTTTCAGTACTATTTGTTTGTTGGTTGGTAAATTCTCACTAAGTAGTTAGAAAATGACCAAGACTTGCATTTCTAACATGATGCCTGATCTACTTTTCCAATACAGCTAATAGAATCAATGATAACATATGGGAAAAGGATTTTTTTTTGGTATTGATTGAAGGCACTTTTTTTCTCCCTGTATAGATGGATGGTGATGTTGTGGTCATCGAGGTAGATCCTTTTTCATTCTGGACCAAAATGAAAGGGTCAAATGCGCCATCAAACAATCATTCCACATCAGAAGATAGCAATTTACATCTTGAAGCCAATGGAGAGGTTGGTGGTAGCTGCAAAGGTAAAAGTAAAATGAATTTGGTTTTGGACTGTGCTGATTTTGGAAATTCCTTGGTTCCTCAGAAGGGGTTTCATTATGATGAGAGTACTTGTGCTAGTGAAGTCGTTCATGATAATTATGTTAACGGGAATCATCAGTCTGCTTCAGAGTCTTCACACACTGCTCCTTCAACCAGGAAGGATGGAGTTTCAAATAGTGTGGGGAGGATTTGTGCCATGCTTAGTTCATACCCATCAAAAAGACCAACCGGTAGAGTTGTCGCTATCATTGAAAAATCTCCTCGTCGAGATGTTATTGTTGGTTTTCTCAATGTTAAGCAATGGTTTTACTACAGGGAAGGCTGTAAACAAAATGCAAAAAAGAATAAGAGTTTGCTATCACTTTCAAACCGAGAATACATCGAGATAATGCCCACTGATCCAAGATTCCCAAAACTGATGGTCCTTGTGAGCGGTTTACCTGACTGCATCAAGAAAAGATTGGAGGATGAAGATGCAACAATTGAAATGGAGTTGGTGGCTGCACAAATCGATAATTGGAGTGATGAAAGTCCCTTTCCAGAAGCTCATGTCTCATGCATTTTTGGACGGGGCAGTGAAATGGAGTCCCAAATCAATGCTATTTTGCATGAAAATGCAATTTGTTGCTCCGAATTTTCTCCTCAATCACTGTCCTGTCTTCCAAGCAATACTTGGGAGGTGCCAAAAGACGAATTACAAAATAGAAAAGATATTAGGAATTTATGCTTATTTACCATCGACCCTTCTAGTGCTACTGATTTAGACGATGCTCTCTCAGTTCAAAAGTTACCCAGTGGTCTAGTCAGAGTGGGTGTCCACATCGCGGACGTGTCATATTTTGTTTTACCCGACACAGCCTTAGACAAGGAAGCTCAATTTCGATCTACAAGTGTTTATATGTTGCGGCGCAAGATACCAATGTTGCCTCCATTGCTTTCTGAGAGTTTAGGTTCTCTTAACCCTGGAGTTGATAGGCTTGCATTCTCTATCTTCTGGGACTTCAACAGTTCTGGGAATGTTGTAGATCGTTGGATTGGCCGCACTGTGATACGATCTTGCTGCAAGCTTTCATATGAACATGCCCAGGACATTGTTGATGGTATGATTGATTCCGAGACTTGCAACACCCTTGGAGATAGCCTTCCACAGTTGCATGGTCATTTTGAATGGGCAGATGTAGTTGGATCTGTTATGTGTCTTCATGAAATTTCAAAGACTTTAAGGGAAAAGAGGTTTGATAATGGGGCTCTACGGCTTGAAAGTTCTAAAGTAGTTTTCTTGTTTGATGAATGTGGAGTTCCATATGACAGCACTCTTTGTGAACGGAAGGACTCCAATTTTATTGTTGAGGAGTTTATGCTTTTGGCGAACTCGACTGCTGCTGAAATCATAACTAGAGCTTTTCCAGATAGTGCATTACTGCGGAGGCACCCTGAACCTAATATGCGGAAACTCAGAGAGTTTGAAGCTTTTTGTTGCAAGCATGGTTTAGAATTGGACACTTCTTCTGGTAACTTCCAACAATCCTTAGAGCGCATCAAGGAAAAGCTCAAGGATGACTCTGAGCTATTTAATATTCTTATCAACTATGCTTCAAGGCCAATGCAGTTGGCGACCTACTTTTGTAGTGGTGCTTTGAAAGATAATATGAATGATTGGAGTCATTATGCACTGGCTCTTCCTCTCTACACACATTTCACTTCACCACTGCGCCGATACCCTGATATTGTTGTCCATCGAACTCTGGCTGCAGCAATAGAAGCAGAGCACTTGTATATGATGGATAGAAGAGTCTCTTTTAAAGCGAGGCCAGGGGAAGAAGGGACACGATGTTTCACTGATATTTGTTTTCGCAAAGATGCTGCAGAATCCTCAGAGGGCAAGGGAGCATTAGCAGCTGCAGCATTAAAGCATAGAATTCCCTGCTCAGAGTTACTTTCACATGTTGCTGCTTATTGTAATGAGAGAAAGCTGGCTAGTAGGAATGTCAAGGATGCCTGTGATAAGCTCTACATGTGGGTTTCAGTGAAGAGGAAGGAGGTATGTTTTCTCCATTTGGACCTCTGAATGTTCAGTGCCTTATCATCCTGTAATATGCTATAGCATTTGTTTCTTTAAATCGTCCAATTTGTTCGAGCTTCATGCATAGCGCTGAATAGGACACTAAAATTGATGAAACAAATTTTAGGTTGAGGTAGTTTATTTTGGTGATTGGCTGTATAATGGTTAATATGCTCCAGATTCACCCGATTATAGCATGTTTGTTTATATGTTTGACCGGGAATCCATTTGTTCCCTTTTTCTCTACTGCAGCTTTTATTGTCTGATGCCAGAGTTTTGGGTCTTGGTCCAAGGTTTATGTCCATTTATATCCGCAAACTAGCTGTGAGTATATCGACCTATATATTAGCCATAGTTCTTGCTAGATTGCATAACTGTCTCATATGCAACCACAAATGCTTTCAGATTGAACGGCGTATATATTATGATGAAGTTGATGGCCTGACTGTGGAATGGCTTGAAGCCACATCGACACTGGTGCTTAATATATGCGCCTCCAGACGCTCAGCTAGGAGAGCAGGTTTGGGGTATTACAAGGCCCTTGAAGAGGTTGCATGGGTCATAAATCCATATGATCATAACTTGGAACCTGACATGGAAAGTACCAAGGGATGTAGTGCAAGCCAGCATTCTGATGCCATTTTGAAATTTGAAATCAATCCTTCGGTTTTCCCTCTCACTGTGCGTCTTCTCTCAACAATCCCTGTTGCCCTTCATGCGATTGGTGGGGATGATGGCCCCCTTGATATTGGGGTGCGTCTATTCATGAGCTCATATTTTACCTAAACTGCATTACATGAGCTGGCAATTTGAGTGGTGGATAATGTTTCTCAATTCAATGAACCTACAGAATTGAAGGTAACTAAGCTTTACAAGGGATCACAAGAGCTCTGCTGTAGATAAGAACTCTAGTGTATAGTTTTTTATATTCTTCTTAAAAAAGGAAAATCCGTGGTTTTTTAAGAATCACTGATTTAATGTGTTTTTTTTAAAGAACCTTCGATGCTAAAGCATCTAGTAGAAGGTGTAGATAATAGCGGGCTCCGTGCTGTGGGAGTTTAGCTAAGGTGGCTGGTTTTTAACAAAAGCTGCTTAATAGCGGAACTGGCCCTTGTTTTTGGAGGCCAGTTCCATCGGGCATAATTTTGTGGCTCATATATGGTGCTTTGGAGCCATATATCTCTTGCTTTCTTAGTTATTGTAATTTGGACCAATGCTTCCCATTTCTTTTTATCTTGGGTAGCTGGTTCCTGGATTTTACAATAACATAATGCAGTATGTTGGACTGGGAGATGACAATATTTTTACTTATGAATAGAATGGTCCCTTTTCTTTTGGTGAAACGTGAGAGAAATCATATTACTTTCGTTTCGATTGTTCCTTGCGAAATCTTAGATGAATCAGATAAGTGCCGAGTCTCTAATTCTGGAGGGCTGAAGGGTATATGCATCGTAAATAATACTGGATCGCTGCGACTTGTCTGCCGTATGTACTCTGTCTGTCTGTTATTGTTGAAAAGGAATATTAAACTTCTTTCTTTTTTGATATTGTAAAATTGAGGGGCTGATCTTTGATTTACTTTCACAGTATTTATGGAGACAGAATTCCAATCGAAATTCAATTCCTAACACTGGAGAAGGTTCGAAACATAAAATCTCATCGAAACATCTGAATTGAATTCAACTTAGATACATGCTGTTGATATACATACATGTTGGTTTCATTTGAGTCCTCTATGTAATTTTGCTCCGGGGAGTCACTATTTTAGTCAAATCTTGAGCTTTTTGCATAAAATTTTAGTGGGAAATAAGTTTGTTTTAGATCTTGATGCTATAAATAATGACCCTAATGACAATAAGGGCATGGATTGATCAAAATCGGTGGGTGAGAGACTTAACTGGAGCAGATATGAAAAATATGTTATTTTTCCTGAAAATTTTAGAAATGATAAAAAAACCCCCTCCCACAAGCCCTAAATGAAATCGACTGCATGGCAAAAGTTCTTGTGTACACAGCGGCGATGAAGACAATGAAAACAATCCATTGATTAATCTGTGCTAAGGACCTTTCTTAAATACTGGGAAAATAAAAAAAAAGAGAGAGAGTAATAGATTAGATTGTCAGCAAAACTTCGATTCTTATTGCTTGCTTCCTAAGTCTCTAACACATGGCTTATATACAATGAATGTAATCTATTACCTACACACCCAATAGGTTCAAGTAACATTTATCTAATTAATTTCCATCACATGCCCATAACTTCCATGGTAACTTTGATAATCACATGAAGTGTGGATTTTTTCTCTTTTTGGGTAATTCAGATGTGAAGATCACTGTGTGGCCAGAACTGCTGAGTGCCCATCGTTAGTATGTTTAATCCACCCTTATGCATCAATTCTTTCGACAGGTACCTCATTTTGCTTCTCTTTTCGGCTTGGAAGTGTCAGCTCTACCCTGGATATACGGAATGGAATCTTGGACGTTCATTTCTTTTTAAAAATTACTAATGATTGGAATTACGAGGAGATGATAAGGGAGACTATTCTATTCATGTTCAATTCATCTTACAGGCACGTCGAGCATGTGGAGGTATAGATATGCGTTAATAATGGAATCTCGAGCAGGGAAAACAACAATGGAAAAGCTTCACAAGGTAACAACAATGGAGAGCTCTGTCAGCTTTGCAGTAATGTCTGTGCTCCTTTTGTTTTGTTGCTCTAGTTACATTGCACTCAACTACACCTGCTAGTCTTATATGTTGCTTTGGGGGTTTGAATCCAGTAAACTTATGGACTCAGTTGTTTAATCTTGATAAAGACTTTCTTTTATGATCGTGCTCTGCACATGTTCGTTTTTGCTCAATTCTTTTGTACTCTAACGGAACTGCTCCTTTTGCTGGTTATGCCAGCCACTTTTTATTTGAGAAAATAACATGGCCACAGAGTTCTTACTCCATTGCAAGTCAATTTGGATGGTGCAGTAAACAATCAAATTGAACCCACCATTGCATTCTCATCACAACAATTCCATCCTTGAGACTTGAAGTTGTATTAGTACTGTTGGCTTGTTAGCTGTACACTCATACGAGTAACTACGCAACAACATGCATGGATGAGGAAGTAACCAATTAACGAACTGGAAAGTGCCTAAACTGAGTGAATCTCAGAACTATCTCTTACTTTCAGATGTATAGCTCTTAAGTACTTCCTGTAAGGCAATTTTTAATGCATCGATTGGTATAATTTTCCTGACAATTACCAGCAGAGCACTTGATGACTCTGAACAGGAAAAGATGCTTGTCAGCGGGAGGATAATAGAAGTCAAAGATGGTAGTGTAGCCGAAGATTTTGTTTGTATTGGCTGCCAGCTCTGTGATTCTCCTTAGGATTCAGAGAAAGGGTTGCGAAATTGAACTGTTATAATGCAATTGTTTCCTCGATGTAACATTGAAAACAAATTGGATCACTGAATAGCTCATCGGTTTCTGCAGGTCTATATGCAAGCAAAACTCCGTTTCACTTTATTGCCCAAAAAGCTCTAACACCTTCATGCTGTACCCTGATTTACAGACCCTTTATGGTATGGATTTGTTCATGATCTTGTCTTGATACATGCAATGCTCTCCTTCTTATTGAAATGATGACGGCATCGAGCATTCAGACTGATTGATGATATTCCATCCATCATTCCTCGTCATTCTGCTTTCTATCATTATATGGTTGGTGCAGCCTCTGTTTGCATGATTGATTTTCTTGCATGATAGATTTCAAAAAAAAGTATTTTAGAAACAATTCCATCTGTTCATCTAATTGTATGGATTATATCATCTCGAAATCAGTTTCATGCTGATTATAATTTTCTGCATCAGACTTGTTGCCCGATGTATCATTTCATCATATTATACCAGCTTATCGCAATTTGTTTTTTCTACCGCAGTTATATGTTTGGGATGATTCAGAATATCTGCCATTTCTTTTCAGAAACGAGGCTGCAGTACAGTTGTTTGGAAACATCAGGGCTGAAAGAGTCTTCTCTTGCTATAGAGAAGAAAATCCGTTGTCATAATTCCTATCAAACATATTTCTGCTGGGAGAATAACCCTCAAGCTGCAAGGAACGGATTAATAGGTTCTTGCTCACCAAGTGCGGACAGGAGTTTAGAAGTTAAGAAGAAAAACCACCATAATGAAAACATTAACTTTCATTTGATTTGGGTTGGTTCATCTAGAGATGCTGCAAAAGGGAAAGAACAGTCTTGAAATTTGAAGCAACTACGGCCTAGTTACTGAACATGGGAAGTTTGAAATGCTCTGTTTCAATTCCGGGCGTCAGAAACAGATTGTTCTCTGGTTGATTTACATGTAACTCTGGTTAGTATATAATATTATGACTAGCTAGTTAGAGGACCCAATATTTCTTTCCATGTAATCGTAAACTCTCCAACACACTGCATCTTCAACAGATTGGTGCGTCAGACTAGTTATGCTGGATCCCAGTACCCCATCACCTTCTAGTAAGTGTTGGTTTGTAAACAGTGCCTAGAAACAAGTTTTACCTTCGTACGATGTTGACATAGCCTAATGTCATTATGTAATAGGTACCTTCATATGATCCTATAAATAGAATATCCCTGACCCGTATTGGGTCCTGGTAGCAGTCGCATTGGCTTGTCAAAAAGGAAAACGGATAATAAATAAACAACAGAAAGAGTCGTACGAACATGAGAATATGTATCATCGATTTCATGAAGGTCAGATGTGCCCTTATGACTTCGAAAGGTTTCAACTTCTCAAACCATTCTCATAAACAAACAAACCAATTAATTCTTTTTGCAACCAATGAAAAGGCTTCTTGAAAAACCTTTATTTTTATTAAAAAATGAAGTCTTCTTGGCTGATCATAATATGAAGTTACATCATTATCAACTCTTTTAAAGCGAAAACCAGGACTGTAAGAAGCAGAATACAGAATCACTACAAAGTAACTAAAAGGAGAAGCCAATCCACCATCTGTGTCTGATGGCAAGCAAGCTGAACCATGAGGTACATTACTGTGTGAGCTCGAGATCAAGACTCAGATCCTGTTAATGTAATTGATGCATCCCCAGCAGAATTCTGGGTTTCCAGTAGCTTTGCCTGGCGTTCTGCATGTTCTCTTTCACATTGACTAATCCCCATTATAATATCAAGCATTGTACCTGTCGTACCAAAGAACACAAGGGGAGCAAAAGATTTTCGTTTTATCCCAACTGGAATCGCAAGCAAAGCTCCTGCAACTGAGAAAACCCATGTACCTAGTGCGCTGCAGATAGAGATCATTCAGTAGTTATCATCATAGTTTTGTTCGGAACAACAGGCAAATGAATGAAGAAGAAAACTCACGCCTACATATAATTTGCATAAATATTTTTTCATGTGCAAGTGTTGTTTGAGGGACATGGGCTTCTGAAATGAAACTAAGACATAAAACTTGGTGTTCTTAATCGAAGTCAAAGACCAAGACCAAATCAGAAACCAGACACATATCTGTTCACGAGTACAATCACTAGACATGGCTAGGATAGCAGTGTTACAAACAAATGTCCAATCTCCAGTTTTCTCCCTTCTAATAAAGATCAAAATGTGCTTAAATCAAAAGAGAGTGCACATTCGCAAACTCCTCTAACTAGAAACAGTCACATGAGAGTGTAATGTGAAAAGACTCACTAACTTAAGGGAAACTTTCAAGTAACTGAAACCAAAGCGATTAGCCCAGAAAATCAAAATCTTCTCAAGTTTCAAATTCATCAAAGCAACGATAAAAGATACATTTGCAAATCGAAAGTAAAAATGAAGATTAAACTAACTTGGAAACCGAGCACTCCTCAAGGTGCTTAACTTTCTCTTTCCCTGCTGCCATTTCTTCTCTCTGTTGTGAAAATTGATATGATTAAAATAAAGAAATCTTGGGGTGATGTGATAGACCCTACAAGCTATCAAATTCGAATAAAGACATAAGAGAGCAGAAAATAAATTTGTTAAAAATTAATGGATACCCATAAAAATTACAAATGACTCCAAAACTACCGGATAAGATTCTCACCGTTCCAGAAGACGATGAAACTGTGAGAAAATAGGGTTTGAGGGCTCTGCTTCTTTCTGTTCAGTATCGAGTATGCACTGCACTCGTCTCCGTGGTTTAAGTGATAACCGGTCCACCCGTTCAATTGCCGGATCACATATTACCCGGTTTTTCCAAATAAGTATAGTCCGTGGGTAAAATGGAAACAGTGTGATTCTTATGAGGTAAAATGTATAAAACTGAAAAACTAAGGGGATGAAAAAGAAAAGAAAAGAAAAGGAATCCCGAGAGAGAGAGGGAGTGAGAGAGAGAGAGAAGAGCGTTGGATCGGAGACATGAAAGGAGTAGGAGGGCCACTGCTATGCATTGGAGATTTATTAAGCGATCTTGCAGAAAAGGAAGAAGAAGAAGATGTTGTCTCCGCAGCAGCTGATCGGTTGTCTCCTCCATCATCAGTTTCTGATTCCAAAAACAATACCCTTCAATCCTTAGACCTTACCAAACTCTTCCAGGTTCTTCTCTCTCTTCGATTTCCGTACACATAATATAGAAGCTAGGGTTAATTTACTAACAATTTTTTTTTTCAGGAAGAGTATGACCGCTTGAATCAAGCACTTGACGGAACTGATCACTCATGGACTGCGCTTACTCTTAAGGTTCGAAACCTGATCGTATATTAATAAAGGATATATTTTGAGTGATTTTCTGGCGCAGTTTATTATTTAATATAATTTGAATGGTTTGATGCCAATAAATATTACAGGATTAAAAGAAGATTTTTTTTCTTGTGGCCATTATTTCAGTTATGCACTTCCCTAGAAACTGCAAACAAGTTGGTTCAGTCGACGAACTCGAATGTTAGGTTGTTGTCTGAGAAAGTTGAAGGGCTGGAGAAAATTATCAAGAGAGGAGACTCAGCTGTAGCAGCAGCCAAGGCCATCCATGTTTCTCTAAACCAAAAGGGAGGACCATTTAATGGCGGTCAGAATGTCTAACTGTCTACAACTCATCTGAACATACTTGGCAAAGTGAGATTTATCATATTTCTTTTTTAAAGGTTACTTTTTTTTGCTTTCTATGGATACGATGCAGAATTTTCATTCGAATAAAGATGCAGGGTTGATTAATTGTGTTGAAATATCTCTACTTCCTTAATTGCAAATTTATTTCTTGAATTCTTGCTCCATGGAGACTAGTAATATGCACGAGCCTTTTTTCTACTTATCTGATCTTTTGAAAGATAGCGATGTGCACAAAGGTAGCTGAGGTTGATAGAAAAGCAACCAGTAACTCAGCATGTCCTAAACTATCACTAACCAAGAGCTTTGCAATGATTTCAAACGGTTTTGTGCCTACATATTTGGCTTTTGTTGTTGACATGGATAGTGGCAAAAGGCACTGTTTCACTTCGCAGGAGAAAGATTGCATTCTGACTGTGCCAACAAGTCTTTAGGTGCAATCGACTCCTTTGTTTTGCCTGCCTGGTTCAGACAAAAAAAAAAGTGAAAGATTGCACTGCATTAATTAATATGGTCATTATACTTCTAGGGTGAGCTAACCGCCCAGAGATGAATTTGGAGAAATACAAGCTTTTATATCTCTTCTTTGTGTGCTCAGACAATTCAGAATGACACATGCATAAAAAGTTTTATGGCATGCATGTTATGATGGAGATTTCCTATAAATCATTTGTCTCTGTCTTGGGGGTGATGGCCATACTCTATGATTGAGGTGATTGATTTGTTTTTATTTATCTCATGCTCAAGTGTTTTTGTGCCTATTATGTCAATGATTTTCTTTTTGCAAGTCATTTTATTCATATCATTATGAATGCTATGATGGAAATCACCAAGGGATTCTGATTTCCTTCATTGGGTATATGTGATCCAAGTGAGCAGCCATACCAATTGCACATAAAGAAATGGGGCAATACAGTTGCTCCGTACATGTCTTACAAATTCCACATCAATGTTTTAGCCCAAACATAAGGTAAATCACACCAATTACCTTTTAAGTTCCCTGTATTTACCCTAGGCCAAGGACACTTTCTTTTTGACACACACACATATATACATATTGGCCCTGATATATATCTGCCCCTTTATTGTTGTCTCTTGTAGAAAGATCCCAGGGTTATAATTTCTGTGTTGTAGGATACATATCGATCCAATTATCTGGGAGAAGGAAATTTTCTGAAACAGAGTGGATGATTGAAAAGGGATCTCATTTCGGTATGCAATAATTCGCAGGGAGACATTTGACCATTAAAACCAGAAGGAAAAACTAGCAAGTATTGGTTGATATCAACCGAAACCAAGTCAAAGTCTGGTGTTTGACATACACCAACTTGCCAAACATAACAGGAAGGAAACTGCAGGTGTATCTTGTTTCCCTTTCTTGATATTATATTTACACAAAGAGCAGTTTTAGATTGATGATTCTGAATAACTATTTAACAATAATATAGTGGGATCAATATAGAGTACGTGTTCAATTTTATGAACCTTTAGAGGTGTTATTATTTCAAGACTGATAAAGTAACTAATTTAAGTTCAATTTCATGTTTCATCAGTCAGATTCTATGACTTTTAGCAGTGGATGTTGATATTGATTGAAATAAACGAGTTAGTCTTTTATCAAACAAGATGATGGCTGGGACTGTGTGAGTGCTTATTGCCAAGTGATTTTTGTTTTTAAGATTGCTGCTATGCATCCTACAATTTTACATGGTGAGGAGGATATATGTGTTTGGAAACACATTCCTGACATCTGCCTATGGTGTTCTTCATGCATATCAATGGAACAAGGAAGATGGTAAATGGAGTGTTATTTGGAAATAAAAAGGTCATCGTAGAACTCAGACATATTTTATAGCTTGCGGTTCATGACAGGCTTCTCACTAATGAGATGAGAGTTCATAGAAATCTTGATGATTCTCCTTGTTGCCCCTGGTGTGATAATGATGTGGAATGTACTCTTAATGTCTTAGGAAAGTTGTCTTGCTCGGTCTAACTGGGGTGAACTTGTTGCTCAGGAGGACAGGAATTTCCTTTTCTATTCAAATCTTGATGATAATAGGTTGATTGAGAATTTGAAAGGATATAGACTTGGCAATCATTCTCAGGAATGAGCAATGATTTTTGGTTCGGGTACTAGGAAGATATGTTCTTGGAGAGCCGGGAAGCTTTTTAGCAATAAACATATTTCTTGCTTCCAAGCCGTATGGGAATTCAGGAGGTATAAGGAGGATGTCGAACAAGCTGATTTGATGCATAGAAATTCAGGTTCTTCTATTATTCGGATGGAGAGACTGGCTGGTGGGAAGCCTCCTACCTATGGCTGGTTTAAATTAATCATGCGGATGGAGCTTTCGCTGAAAACCTTGGTTAGCTGCTGGCGGGGATCTTATTAGAGATGATTAGGGTTCGTGGCAAATTGGTCTTGCCAAACCTGTTGGTTTTTGTTTAGCAGTTAAAGCATATTCAACTTGCATGGGATGATGGACTTCGAATGCCTTATCTTGAAGTAGATTCTCTTGTACTTGTCATGGTGCTGCCTGAAAGGCAATGTCATGCCACAGTTTCTCTCCCGATCAAGCCTTCGTTTATTAAAGCCAACATTAAAACCAATCCACAACCAAAGATAACCGACAGCTCATGGTCTCTCTCTTTCACCATCTCCACAGAGTCTCCTTCATTCGAGACTCTTCCCAACTTTCAGAAAAACACCAATGCATGCTCAAACAAGCTAGAAAGGTTCACCGCCGGCTCTCACGACCTTTCATTCTCCTAAAAAGCGCTCTTCTCGTCCTTGCCACTTCAGAAGACATCACCTCCACCTCAATGATGGATTGACCTCACCAAGTGCTCAGTAGCTACAGTTTTGTTTTAAAAAAACATTTTCATCTTGGGTAGTAGAAGTTAGAACCAAATTTGCACCATTAACCTCGGTGCTCTTATTCGTGTTTCTGCATCAGATTTCGGGTTTCCAGGAGCAAGCTTTCCGAAATAAAAGGTCCGAGACAACTTCTGTAAAAGGTATAATCTTAATCCTTGCATGTTCTTGGCTTGAGTTTCTCATAAGGATGCCAAGGAAGTGAGTCTTTTGTTTTGGGCCATAAGCATGCCTTTACTGTCATATTTGGTTTTTATGGCAACATGTGGGAAGAACCACAGTTATGTTACTCTTTTTCTTACCATTTTTCCTCTCCTAAAAACGTGGTACTATTGTACTATTCATTCTCTATTTTCATGCATGAGTAAAGGGCATAGTCCAGAGGTTTTCTTCATAGTTTGTGTCTCGTTTCTGTAACTTAAACAAGAAGAGAGTCGTCCAGTTTGCTTCCCCCCCCCCAGACTAGCATGGAGTCATGGTTTAAATGGTGGATATTCATGGTTTAGTCTTTGTTTATGGATCGGGCCTCTTTGGTTTAAAAAAGGAAGTTTCCGCTGATATTAAAAACTTTGGTCTTTCATTTGGTTTGAGCTTCGGTCTTAGAATGGGTCAGGGTACGAAGCCCAACAATGTAGCCAGCCGAGCCTTTAAAGTTTTAAGACTATGTCTGGGCAAGACTACAATTTATCAAAGAAAAAACATATTTTTTTCATTCCTTAAAATATATCTGAAAAGCACGCCACTCAGACAAATTTGAAGTCTTTTTTTCTAGCGAGGAACATGTTTAGCAAACATATCCTAACCTATATTTTCTCTGTCTTTATTTATTTATCTTTTCGTATTTTATTCTAATTATTTCTCAAATTTTAAAGAACTATTTTGCAATTAATTTCAGGTTATTACTGTGCTTTTGGCTTGTGCTATGCCATTGATTGAATCATATTTTTTAAAAAAATATTTTTTTTAAGTTGCTAAAGTGTTTTTTAACATATAAAAATCAATCATAAACTCATAATCTTATGCATATTGAATGGAATCCTTTTCAAATTACTTAGATGGTGACATCGACATCATCTTTCATTAAAAAATAAATAGACAGAAAGCAACATATCACATATCAACTTAAATCAACTTTACGTAAAATTTGTCTCGAACTATGAAACCATGATAAAGTAAAACAAATTAGTGAACTTAATTTTCAAAAAGTAAAAATGTTTGAAGGATTAAAAAAAAAATCAGCCATAAAAAAAGATAGAAAAAAACAGCTCGAGTTAAACTGGATAAACCCGTCTCTCAGGTCATTGAAACATGATTACCCCTTAGATAGAAAAAAAAAGAAAAAAGAAATCTGATTCTCAATCAACTCCTTATTGAAGGATAAGATTAAAATGAAAGCATTTTTTTTAAAAAAAAGGAATAAAACCAATCCAACTCTTGACCCAAGTCACGAGACTAAGATAAATTGATATAAATATAATTAGAAAAAAACTATAAAACTAAATTCTCAATGAATTAAATTGTGAAGGTAAAAATTAAAAAGAATTTTTTTATATAAAAAAAGCTTGATATCACTCGAGCTAACTCTTCAAACTCACAACTTCAAAAAAAAATTAAACACTTAAATACACCCAAAAATGTTGAGCATAACTGAAGAAAACATTTTTTTATATATAAAAAGGAACTCGAGTCAACAAGGGTTAAACTATCAACTCTCATGTCACGTCATGAAACTAGGATAATCCTATAAAAAATAAATCAAAAAATATAAAGCTCAAATATGAACCAATTCAATATTAAATGATAAATCTTAAAAAAAATCAATTTTATGGAGAAAAAAAACTTAGAAAAAGACCAGAGTTAACTTATGTTATCCTTATAAACGTGTAAATCAAGTCATATGATCAAGATTATCCTATAGAAGAGAAACCATAAAATTTCATGAAATCCAATTCTCATTTAATATAACAATGAGGGATGAAATTGAAAAATAATAATTAAAAAACATTCAAAAAATAGCGATTAAAAGAATAAGACTCAAATTTAAAATAAAAATAACAAGACCCCTTGGTATTTTAGTAAGTTTAGGCATGAGAACCAAGGAGAGAGAAAAGAGAGAAGGGAAAATGAATCTCTACATGCCTTCAATCAATATACATGTTGCATCACAAGAAGAAACTTATGAGGATGTTTTCAAAGACATCAAGGATGATGATGTTATGACATCAAAGAAAGTTGCATGCCATGACTGAGTATGATAGTTGCTTTCACATATTTTGTCACCGTCTATTTATCATAATACAAGTAATTATAATAATTTTTCAAATTTAGTTCCTCAAATCTTAATTATTTTAGATCAATAAGATGAGTTTTATTTCACAAAACCAAGCATCAATTGCGTGCTAGAACTTCTCCTCGACATTATGGGATCTCTATTTCTAGACAACTAAAAACATTGTTAGGTCCAATCCCAAATAAACTCAATTTCAAAGGATCAACATAAAAAAAAAAAAGGATCGGTGACCACAAGAAATTGGGGCAGATCTTTCCACTACCTTTGCAATTCAATCCCTTATTCTTAAAAAAAGAAAAAGAAAAGAAGAAGCTAAAGACTTGTCCACAGTTCAAATTTGGTCTTTGTACCTTCAATTATCTTAAAGCAAACTAGACATTAACCGAGCGAAATATTTTTCCACGACACCTTAATATATGATAAATGATGTAATCAAAACAAACTAACAAGTACAATTTCAAAAGAAAGAAAAAACTTTGAGAGATAAAAACAAATTATGCAGTCAGTATATATTATACGCTAAACTTTCAAGAAAAAAAATCATCACCATGCAAACGAAAGAAGACAGCCCTATCAACAACCTTCTCATTTGGTCTCCAATCTATAATTAAATCTTCCAATTTGCAGGTATTTTAGCTATTAAGTCACTGTCTTCCCGCCATAGAAAACTCCCCTGCTGATGCGTACGATACCCCGCAAAAGCTCATGTTTTTTTAAAAATCAATTAGAATATGAGTTGATTCTCTTTTAATGAGACAATTATGTAAACATCATAGCCTCCCCTTGCGTTTTCTATTAGTTTATCATTGTTTTCCACTCTTACTTCAGTGATGAATCTAAAAGCATTGAAGCACAGTGACCTCATTGGCCTCCTGTTTTAACCTCTTTTCTTTATTTTTCCTCGCTAGTAAACCTTTTGATTAATGGCATGATGTCTGTAATGAACAGCATAAAACCTGGTTGAGCACCCTGATAAAGATCCAGGAAGACTCGAAACTATCGCTCCACGTGGAACCTTAATTATCAGACAATCTCATAGACAGTACTGCTGAACTCGAAGAAACTGTGTGTATATATATATATCATGTTCTATATATTGCCAAACTCCAAGGGGAAGTGCTTTTGGCTTATGTTTTACCAATACATGCTTACTAGCATTGACGTGCATACAAAAATGAATTTCTCACGTGCAGATCTTGCTGCTACACGCGCACACGAACATATATTATCTGTGAGGAAAGCACCCAGAGCTTTGTTTGTTCGACAATATCAAGGACGGCAAGCTGTCATTGTAGAAAAATAAAAAAACATGGAGAAGGAAAGATCAAATAATAATTGAAACAATGTTAGCCCTAGAGATATCACTGTTCAGGGACCGAGAACAGATATTATAGAAAGGATTCAATGAGGTCACTGTGCAGTTAATTAAGGCAACTGGTCAATTTTTTAAAATTTCTGTGTGTGCCTCGCATAAGTACGTACCGATGAGTTACAGCAATTAATAAATTACTTATTTATTTATCTCCAAATGGAACTCTTTAATCATTGCAAGGAATGATAGTGTGTAGATTGTCATTTCAAAAGGAAAAGAAACTATATATATATATATATATATATATGGTCCTATTCTTATATCAATCACTCTTTATATTGGAAAATAAGACACTCCAAAGGGTATAGCAGGATTAGTAAATAAATACAGCATAATGCATGATGATGGAATAGGAAAAGATATACACTGGTCCTATATATATATATATGTTGTTGCTGTTAAAGCTCGATGTCGTAAGAATTTTCTGATCATAATCTAAGAAAAGATGCAGCCTGACAGCTAAATTAATGGGTTGTTATGAAGGAAACTATTTTGTTTATGAGACACTGACAACAAGTAAAACAAAGAAGTGCAAGCTCCCAAACTTCTCGGCTTACAGATTATCCAACTGCCGCAGGGTGTTAGCCTGATCTGCTGGTTGTTCCACCACGTACAGCAATGTATTCCCGCAATAATTCATTCGTAAAAATACAAACCCGTCACGCCAAGTCCATCTAAATCATGTTTGAAAAGCTGCGACCTCACCGGTAATATTGTGTTCAGGAATCCCTTTCAATCATGTTTGAAAAGCAGCGATGTTTCTTAATGGAGTGCGCTGTTCTTGATCTCATAAGGGATTGCGATATATGAAAACTAAAAAAAATCCTTTAAAACCACAAATACTACTGGCTTGAATTTTTAAATCACAAGGACTCCAATTGTGACCTTAATTTAATAAGTGACTAAAATGTCATGGTTTTCTAGATTGAACATGTTAAGGAACCATTTCATCTAAAAACTTAAGCGGTTAGGTAAAGTTCCAGAAGCTTGAAACTTCACACAAATCCACACTACGTTGTGCTTAAATTTTTTCAAATGAAATGAGGACGGTGAGATTTGAACTCGTGATCGTTGGATCAATAATGTTCTGATACCATGTTAAGAATCATCTCACCTAAAAACTTAAGTTGTTAAATAAGACTCTAGAATATGATTTGTATTATTCTCTAAGAGAATATATGATATGTGGTGCTAATTAAAACACATGAAATACATATAGCATAGAGACATTGATTGCGTTTAGTTTATGTAGGCAAGCACTGGCCTAAACTTTCTTAAAAGATGGAGGTATGTTTTTGTGTCAGGGTCGGATCATATTGCTAATTAGGTCAGGTTTTCTAATTCTAGCCAGGGAAATTAATTAAGTGGCTCAATTAACATAAGAACATTCACTGCATCAACACTCCTGCATATATTTTAAAGAATGAGATCTCGTGGTCCTTTTTAGAGACGATGAATGGGATCTCGTGGTCCTTACTAGAGACGATGAATCTCATCTCTTACTAGGTTACATACGTGTGAATATCTCCGTTGAACCAATTTTTTAATAACAAAAGTTGAAAAAACGCTATATAATATTTATATGATAAAAAAAAAATGAAAATGAAAATGAAAATTGGGCTGCATTTTAATGGCTATACATCTATTTGAATATCTGATTATAATTAAGAGTGGACCAATTGTATAGTGCTTTGACTTCGATTATGAATTTTTAATACCGGTGCTTTCATCAACATCAAATTGGTCCCTGGACCATGACGAGCAGCTTGCTTTAAGCAATTATAATTAATTTAATAGGAAAATTAGTCTATTAATTGTTCAGGTGTCCTTCATCCCTTTTTCCCTAAAAAAAACTTAGGCTCCAACCTCTCACTTAAGATCGGCATGACCTAGTTTACATACAATTAATCCTAAATTGTGAGCAATTAGCTGCAGTGACGTACATATTTGAGAGTTTCATGTGTTTTTTGGAGAATCCCAAACGATAAATTTAATCTGAGGTGTGTATACAAAAGATGGATATGCATATTATTGGTTATTAAGATTGATCTGGTTCGCCCATGAGGGATGAATTCTGTCTATATATCTAGAAATGCGGTTTGGTATTGGTTCACCCATGAGGGACGAACCTAGTCTATTTATCTAGGGGTGTTACTTATTGATAACCGCTAAATAACCTCTCCTCTCTAGTATAAAAATATATTAAGCTATGCAAAGCATGGTGGATTTCTTGTAAGAATATAAAATAGCTAATATTTTATTTATTTACTTAAATTTATAAAATATGTTTTTTAAAAAATCAAATCCAAAAAAAAAATCATGGTGGGGTTAAAGCGACTTCTAGCTTAAGATTTTTCCCGACAAACAAAAGATAGCGACGATAGGTTCATATTTAAGACAAGCAACTTGTGATTTTATTGCGCTACTATTTTGTATGATTGAGTTAGGTCACAAGTTTGATATTGGCATTACACTCGAATTCTTCAAGATGTGTTTTCACGTGGGAGTATTTTATGCTTGATATATATGAGTAAGGGACACGTTAAGAGGGCTGTCGCGCGTTACAGGCGGATAAATCCTTCATCGGTGAGGTGTTTAAAAATAATAGACCCACGTCCGAACATTCTAGATTCTTGTGGTTGAATTGTTTTCCTGTGAAGTAAAATGAGCTATAACCTCATTTTACTTCCATTTATAATCATTAAGTTTTGCCAAGATTAGACTAATTTTCTAGATCAGTTTCTTCTCTCATTATAGCATATATTAGCCTCAGCGCTTATTCGCTTGAATAAGCTTATTTTATTTTGATTAGATGAAACGAAAAAACATAGAAAATGTCAATTGATGGATCAAGTTTAAAAATAACAAAAAAATAGTCATAATTAACTCGTGTTAGCATGACAAAAACCTGTAACCATAATAATTAAGATCAAACTAACCTAGATTGTCTTGCTTGACCTATAACATAAATAAAGAGAATTATAAAAGCCTTTTAAAAAAAACTCGTGTTAAGTTTTGAACATATGATCTAGATCATTAGATTCGAATCACTCTATCTAGAGAAAAAAAATATTAAATCTAATTCTTAATCAATCAAGTATTCAAGGGTGAAATTGAAAATAATAATAAGTATACAATATGATTAAAACCTAAGAGAATGAGAATTAAAAATGAAATACAAAATAAATTTTATATTTGATTAAAGGGTGAAATTGAAAAGAAGAACTAATTTAGCAAAAGAATCCTAAAAATAAAAAGAACACGTATCAAAATTGACATAAAAAATAAAGAATAAAATTTTAATCGAAAGGTGAGATTGAAAAGAATAATAACTTTTTTTAAATGACTAAGAGAAAAAAAAAATTAAAACAATGAGGATCAAATTAGAAAATATAATACTATTAATCTGGAACTTTGTGGGCTGAAAATGGGTACAAGAACTTTGATCCGATTCCTGTCCATCCATGTAATGTAATTTTAATTCTCTGAGGTTAATAACGTGTGAAGTTTAGTTAATTATAATTTTGACAAGGTCAATTTTTAAGATGGTAGCTTTGACCCAATTTATAACCTTGCAGGCCCACTTTTTAAATGGTAAACTTTACCCGTCAAGTATGCTGGGGAATTTTAACCTCCAGAACAATTTTATTTTATCTCTTTTTTGTCTTAGGATTCAAGTAAATCAATTCTTTATTTCACTTCAATGATTCCTTTCAAGGTTATCAATATTTTTCTGGTTATCATTTTGATTTTGAAGTGTTTCAGCGTGCCGTTTCGAAATTATACTGTTTATTTATAATTAATTTTATATGTATATATATAATTAAAATATTAATTTAACAATCATAATTAAAATTCAAGATAAATTAACTTTAAATTATACAATATAAACACAAAGTCAAACAAACATAATCTCAAAATTAGAAAAAAAAAATCACAAGTTAATCAAAATAAAGAGGATTTTAAGGCCGGAACGGCATACCCGAAATCATACCAAGACGTTCCGGCCGGAATTTCCGAAACAGGTCGAAATTAAAATCGAGACAAAAACAATATCGTTTCAGAATTAACAACTTTGATTTTTTTAACGACACGGGACAAAATCGATAACTTTGATTCCTTCAACATATCTAATGCCCATTCGTAGTGATTGATCAACTCACCTTTTTATTAGATATTTTCTTGAACTTTTGATTCTTAAAAACTCGTAACTATATAATATTAATAAGTTCAATTTTAGACAGCAACAAGCTAACTCATCATTTGAATTCTTTTTCTTTAAGAAATTATCTCCCCCCCTCTTCCAAAACATTATCTTTTCGAATATAAAACTATCGATTTATTTTTGTAAAGGGACTTGTAGATTTAGTCCTTACATTCTTCAACTGTTATCGAATACTTTATAATTTGTCATTCTTTCACTTGCATCATCAAGATAGATCAGTCATGGCACCTTCTAGCTTAAGATTTTTCCCGACAAACAAAAGATAGCGACGATAGGTTCATATTTAAGACAAGCAACTTGTGATTTTATTGCGCTACTATTTTGTATGATTGAGTTAGGTCACAAGTTTGATATTGGCATTACACTCGAATTCTTCAAGATGTGTTTTCACGTGGGAGTATTTTATGCTTGATATATATGAGTAAGGGACACGTTAAGAGGGCTGTCGCGCGTTACAGGCGGATAAATCCTTCATCGGTGAGGTGTTTAAAAATAATAGACCCACGTCCGAACATTCTAGATTCTTGTGGTTGAATTGTTTTCCTGTGAAGTAAAATGAGCTATAACCTCATTTTACTTCCATTTATAATCATTAAGTTTTGCCAAGATTAGACTAATTTTCTAGATCAGTTTCTTCTCTCATTTTAGTATGAGCCTGTTTGGCTGTGCAATCCAATCTGTTTTTAGCCGAAATTTGAATGTTTTTTTTTTGGCATTTTAAATGAATATATTTTGGTGTTTTTAGATCATTTTGATGTGCTGATGTCAAAAATGATTTTTAAAAAATAAAAAAAATATCATTTTGATATATTTCAGCACGAAAAGCACTTTCAAAAGCTATCGCAACCACACTCCCAAACAGGCCCATATATTAGCCTCGGCGCTTATTCACTTGAATAAGCTTATTTTATTTTGATTAGATGAAACGAAAAAACATAGAAAATGTCAATTGATGGATCAAGTTTAAAAATAACAAAAAAATAGTCATAATTAACTCGTGTTAGCATGACAAAAACCTGTAACCATAATAATTAAGATCAAACTAACCTGGATTGTCTTGCTTAACCTATAACATAAATAAAGAGAATTATAAAAGTCTTTTTTAAAAAAAACTCGTGTTAAGTTTTGAAAATATGATCTAAATATTCCAGCCGGAATTAAAACCAAGACAAAAACGATGTCGTTTCATCTCTATTTTTTTAACTGTACGGAACGGAATTGACAACTTTGATTCCTTCAACATATCTAACACACATTCGTAGTGATTGATCAACTCACCTTTTTATTAGATATTTTCTTGAACTTTTGATTCTTAAAAACTCTTAACTATATAATATTAATAAGTTCAATTTTAGACAGCAACAAGCTAACTCATCATTTGAATTCTTTTTCTTTAAGAAATTATCTCCCCCCCTCTTCCAAAACATTATCTTTTCGAATATAAAACTATCGATTTATTTTTGTAAAGGGACTTGTAGATTTAGTCCTTACATTCTTCAACTGTTATCGAATACTTTATAATTTGTCATTCTCTCACTTGCATCATCAAGATAGATCAGTCATGGCACCTTTTTCTTTTTTTTTATGGCCTGTGTCACATAATCTGTCGAACAGTTATTGGATATGCATATTTTTCAATTAAAAAAAAAGAAAAAGAAAAGGTAGGTGACGTACGTGCGATGAAGATTCACGTTTTGAGTGGTGTTAACTTTCCTTTTCCTCTTCCTTTTCTCTTGACAATGAAAAGTAAAATAATTAATAATAAATAGAGATTTTCTTATTCGAGAGGAGTTATTAGATAGTCGAAAAAGAATCGAATCTATCTTGGGAAAGAATTTAAATATTGAGCAGATTGGTAGTTCAAAAATTGATGGAACCCATTGGCCTTTAGGTTTTTTTTTTTTTTTTACTAAACTTGTCATGATTTTTCCAATATTAAGTCACTTTATTTCTAATATTTAATGGAGTAATTAGAAATAAGAAACTTTAAAAAAATAGACATGTAGACATAATTAAATTATTATTTTTAGTGTTTTAAATCAATAAAAATCCAAACAAATATGTAAATCAACTTAAAAACTATTATCCAGCCTTCCCAGCCTAACTAAGCTTCCCGAATTACTTGTACATTACTTGAGGACTGCTTGCTAAACAAAGAGATTTTGTGACCCTAAAAAAAAAAAGACCCCAAAGGACCTTAAACACATAAATAAACTTGAATAGGGATCAATTTAGCAAAAAAATATAATAGGTTTAAAAGTAAAAAATAAAAAACTAAAATTTAAAAAAAATAATTGAAAAGTACGAGAAGCAAATTTAACTTTTCACGCTATCTTTCAAAACACCCTTATTTATTTCTAGACTCTCGTCTTTTAATCTTATCATTTTCTAACAAATTAGAAGCAAACGACAACCAATTTGCAACTTGAGGATCGAATGAAAAAACTCTCACTTTCATGTTGAATGCTCAGAGAATGCGCGCTAGTTTTAACTACAAAAAAACACGACTTGGTTTAGTTTCTCTCTTACGGCAAATAAACCAAATGAATATAACGGGCTGAGCCGGCGAATGATGACGTGGCAAACTCGAGGTGTCTCCGGGGCAAACTGAATCGTAACTGCCATTCTGGGGCCTGGAGTACGTGTATGCATATATGTGGTTAAAACCAGAGCTTTCATTTTGATGATTTCTACGCTAAGAATATACGGCCAGTCTCTGTCATTTTAGGGGAGGCCGCTGGTAGCGTAGAATTTGCTCTCGTACTCCTCATTTGTTCCACTATTACCATGCTCACATGATTTTATTCATTCATCTCACTTTTAACCCTCTGTCTCTGTCCATTTACATTTTCAGGCAGCTAAATTTTGGAAATTAGTTTTCATCTGAGCCTGTCCTATTGGTCTGGACAAGTTGCCTGATCAGAGATCGTTGCCTCAAGCAACTTAAAATAAGGTTATGGGTGTCTATTATTATTATTATTATTATTATTATTATTATTATTATTATTATTACTATTCAAGTCTTGATAATATTGGTCTAAAAATGAAGGGGCTTTTTTTAAAAGAAAAAAAGAAAAGATGGGTTCAAATTTAAAACATTTTAAAAGGTAAGAATACACGAATATTAGTTGATTTAAAAGTATATCAATCCTTAATTATGAAAAAAAAAAAGGAGTAATGCTATAGCACACTTATTAAGGTTATTATATAAGCAAAAACTCTACTTTGTAAAAATAAAAAATACTAATTAACTCACTCATGTGAAAGTCATGATTTCATATTTCGGAGAGATTTATCTAATCAGAAATATCATGTGGTTGAGATTGTTTTTAAAAATAATTTTTATTCAGAAATATATTAAAATAATATTTTTTATTTTTTATAAATTATTTTTTAGATCATTATATAAGCAAAAACTCTACTTTGTAAAAATAAAAAATAAAATACTTTTTATTTTTTTAAAATACAGTGTCAAACAAGATAGTGTGCCGTGGTAACGATCAATCAGTGTAGTTCCAAAAAAAAATTCCTCACCGAGGCATTAAGGGTAAATATCGTATAACTTAAGGGCATCAGTGCAAAATTCAACTTCCATCATTGAACATTACTGCACCCCTGAAATGTGTATATAAAACCAAACTAGCATAGAATCAACAGCCTAAGCTACCTTAATTAAATCTTTAAAGACAGCTGCTGTGCGCCCCTCACTGTCTCTTGTTTCAGCTACTTCTCCTCTACAAAACCCCCTTTAAAATTAACACCCCAAGTTGGCAATCGATACACAATCACTACACTTGCTCGTCAATTATTAGTTCAGCTCAAACCATGACCATGTCCATGGCTATAGATGGAGCCCAATTCAAGCTCGACTTTTCCGGCTATAGCAGCACAACCACCACCGCCACCATTTCCACCGAAAATGACCATGACCGTGGAGGCAATTGGAACGGCTGGTCTCCAATGGTCGACTGGGAGGCCTTATCAGGCCCTCACGACGACTTTCAAGACCTCATCGATTCCATGATGGATGATGGGGCATTAATGAATCAGAGTATTCGATTGACACCAGACACAGGCAACTCCATGTCCGCAAGTGGCACTGTGTTCGTCGATGAAGAAACAAGCTGCGGCGACGATTTGAAGGGCTTGCGGTTAGTTCATCTATTGATAGCTGCTGCCGAGGCACTTACTGGTCTAAACAAGAACCGTGATCTGGCTCGGGTGATATTGGTTCGGCTCAAGGAGTTGGTATCCCCAAATGATGGAACCAACATGGAAAGATTAGCTGCTTATTTCACTGATGCCCTGCAAGGTTTACTAGAAGGCACTGGTGGTATTCACAGCAATAAACATCATTCGGAAACCAACAATGGACCTTACCATCATCACCATCGCGACGATCCTCAACAACGTCACCACCAAAGTGATGTTCTTGGAGCCTTTCAGCTACTGCAAGACATGTCGCCTTATGTCAAGTTTGGGCATTTCACTGCCAATCAAGCAATTTTGGAAGCTGTAGCTGATGATAGGAGGATTCATATTGTGGATTATGATATCATGGAAGGGATCCAATGGGCTTCTTTGATGCAGGCTCTAGTTTCCAGGAAGGGCGGCCCGCCCACTCCACACCTTAGGATCACGGCTTTGTCAAGGGGTGGGAGTAGTCGGAGGTTCATTGGGTCTGTTCAAGAAACGGGACGTCGTTTAGTGGCCTTTGCTGCATCAACTGGTCTACCGTTTTCTTTCCATCAGTGTAGGCTAGACTCTGATGAAACATTTAGACCATCTGCTTTGAAGTTAGTTAGAGGAGAGGCACTGGTTATGAATTGTATGTTACACCTCCCTCATTTTAGTTACCGGGCACCCGATTCTGTTGCTTCGTTTTTATCCGGAGCCAAGACATTGAACCCCAGATTATTAACAATGGTGGAAGAGGAGGTGGGGCCCATTGGAGATGGAGGGTTCGTTGGCCGGTTCATGGACTCGCTGCACCATTACTCTGCCTTTTATGACTCGCTGGAGGCTGGTTTTCCGATGCAGGGTCGGGCTCGGGGTTTAGTTGAAAGAGTGATTCTGGGCCCCAGAATTTCGTGGTCATTGGCTCGGATCTATAGGGTTCGTGGAGAAGAGGCTTGCCCGTGGGGGGTGTGGTTGGCTGCGGGGGGGTTTCAGCCTGTTAAAGTAAGCTTTGCCAATCATTGTCAAGCAAAGCTTTTGCTGGGAGTTTTTAACGATGGGTACAGGGTGGAGGAATTGGCTAGCAACAGGCTCGTCCTTGGTTGGAAATCCAGACGTTTACTATCAGCCTCTATTTGGACCTCTCCTTCTGACCCTGATTTATAATAATTATTTTTTTTTGTTTTTGTTATTTGCTCCTTAATTTTCAGTTTTTTGCCTCGGCTCCGACCTGTCCTTTTTTTCAACCTTCTCAGCAAAATTGAACGTGAATGTGCAGCTACGTGTAATGGGCATAAATTTGCTGGTTGGGTTATAGTTAGACTGGTATGTAAGAAATTTGAGCTTATAACTTTCCCCTGTTAAAATAGGACTGCATTTTTAAAGATTAAAAAGCTACAGCTCATTGATTCTTTTTTATTTTTTTTAAATCGTGGCTGTTTACTTTTATTGTGGTTGACTATTTGAGATTGTGGTTGATGTTTCTTTTGAAATTTGAAAAACATCAAAATTATGTTTTGCAATGCATTACCATACACGTATGTAAGTCTTGGTTGTTGATATTTTGATTACATATGCAAATATGATATTGTACGTATAAATAATTACATTTGATACATGGTTCAGAATGATATAGGAATATCATATACCTTTGCATTTTGCTCCCGTAAGCACTCTTTATCAGAGGACACACATGAAGAGTTTTTTGGGATCCTGGCATGGTAAAAAAATCAATAAAATAACATGGTGCAAAAAATATCCAGAAAATTAATACAATTTAAAGAGTTGCAGATGATATCTCTCGTAATGATGTACAAAAGATTCAATAAAAGAGAAGAGAGGGAGAGAAAAAAGATCTCGAAAGCATTTTAAAATTTGATGACGATGCTACTAGTACCATTAAAACAACCTCAACGGGATGAATATAATAAAACTATAAACGGTGATCAACAATGACCGTAATGAGCCAGATGAGAGATCTAAAGGCAAGTGAGCCTCGATATGTTTGGACAGCTCGTATGACTCACCATGTTTATCATTTGTGATCTTATTTGGTTCTGTTTTTATTCTTCTTGTTGAATCTATTCAATGATACTATTAGTGTTACCATTAGAGCTTAAATGTGCATTTGAGGGTTTTTATTTTTTTGTGTTTTCTCTTGTCTTTTCCTGTAATTTGTGAAGAGATAAGTGTGAGAAAAAAAAGTAAAAAAACAAACAAGAAGACTATGATACAGTAAAATGACAACATCATTAGTTTCATAAAAAAAATCTCAACATGATTATTCCAATAACACCAACGAAGGTTACAAAACAATGAATTGTTCGAGTCAGATGAGCTGTTTGAAGTTGTCGAGGCTCACTTGCTCTTGAGTCTCCCATGTGTTCCACTCCAGTCATAGTTGATCACCTTTCATAATATTAGAAACTACTGATTTTTTTTTAATGTTTTTTCTTATCAAAACAAGATTGTTTTAGTTATTTAAAAAAAAATCTAGATCAACCGAGTTTAAAATTATAACAATAACTATTTTTATCCATATATTAACTTGATTTTACCCATGTTAGCCCTCTTGACCTGTGATCGGAGCCTTTCCATATTCGACCACTTAGTTAAATTTAAAAATTTTAATGATAAATTTTTTCTATTTTTACATTGACTCGAGTTAACACCATTAAATTGAGCTATGAGCTAACACTTTTTTATTATAAGATAAGGGATTCACATTTTTTCCCAATTTACAGATTTTGAATTTTCTATCAACAATAATTAACTTCTTGAACTCTAGAAATTATAACTTTAACATAAACATGATAAAAAAAAAAAAAATCATTCTGCAGGTATATTTGGAACTTTCATCAGCAATGGCAGCCCACTTGCCTCGTATTATTTAAAACCTTAATCACTATTCTACGTATGATTATCGCCTCGTATATTCTTTTTTAAAAGCAATTAAATTGCTACCTGCCTGCCCTGCATCATCATCCGCTCCGCATCGCATCAGCCCTTGTTGCTCAGATCATAATCCTGCAGGCAGACAGCGATTTCATAGTAATATTTGTGCAGTCAAGCATTAAATTATACGTGTTTATCCTACCCATAAACATAATAATTTTTTTTTTTTCATGGCAACACGTTAAAGCCAATATAGAATATGGATTCAAAACGCGGTTTAGGTCCCCGAACCACCACTTTTACCTTATTAAAGACTTGTTCCTGCATCAAGCTGATGCTTTTCAATATATTGAAGGAGAGCAATTGGCCAAAGCATGTGAGGTAAGGAAGGTGAATTATAAAAATAAATAAATTCTTGCCTTCCTTTTCAATTAAGAGATTCTCATAGATCAATCAAAATGATTGGATTGTTGGAGAATAATGTAAATCATATTTTGGGTCTCACCTAAAAACTTGATGATTCTTTAATATAGTATCAGAGCCTTGATGACCCAGCGATCTTGAGTTCAAATCTCATCACCCCATTTTATTTGATAAAAAAAATCAAACATAAGGTAGTGTGGGTCTGTATAAATTTGAAATCCAGAGAGCTTTCACTCGAGAGAATGTATTAAAAAATAATACAAATAATATTATTGGCCGTAGGAATCATGATGGGATTTCACTTGATTTTTATCCTACGGTTTGATGGGGGTGATAGAGTTCAGATTACTGTAGCAATTCGCAGCTCTCGAGGTGGGGATTTGTGTAATCGTCGACTTTTTAACGAATTGAATACAATCTCTTTAGATGGTGTCACAAAATAATGAAGTTTTTAGTGACCGTATAGTTAATAATTAAATGTTCATGTCAATACTATTTTTTTAGATTCACTGAGTTGATAGTTAGTGGCTGGAGTTTTAATACATGCAAAACTATTTTGCTTTATTGGGATTTAAGTGTTATTTCTTAATAAAATCAATTATTTTTAATATAAAAAACTATGAGAAATAAGAGAATAAAATTTAAACCGTACAAATGAGAATGTTTGCTCTTGCTTTTATATGATAAATATTATAAAACAAAAATATAAAAACTTAGAGAATAAAAATCATAAGCTTTTTATCTCGGTGAATTGGAGATATATATGACTTCTAAACCTTGTTATGTTAGTTGAATAGAGAGGTTAAAATGTCATTTTCTTTCAATAATATGATAAAAGATAAATATCTTTTACACGATATTAACGAGAGATAAATATATTTTATACAATATCAATGCTAGTGAAAATATGATAAGATCTTACAAGATTTTTATACACGGGGTGTAGAAAAATGATTTTTCTCAATTTTTTATATTTTAAATTAAAAGTTATAAGAATAAATAAAAAAAAGCCTCGTGTGACCAAAGCAGGAATATATAATTATCATCAATTCCATAAGCTTGAATTTGAAATGATATGGGATCCAAAAATGATGAATTTGATAACACGATAGACTTATATATAATTAATTTTACTATATAATTAAATATAAAAATATTAAAACTGAAAAATTACCAGATTTCTATTATACATAGTTCAACATGGATATAGAACCTGAAAAGAAACCATGCCCATATCATTTGAATTTGACATTCTTCCTTGCCCTTATCCTTTTAAATATGGGATTATACAAAAAAATGAACACGTTATTTCATTGAAGCCCACGTCATTCTTAATTGGGCTAGACCAAGATCTTACAGGCCTAGCAGATTTGGGCCATCCACCTGAGTTCCTGGACTTCCATGCTCCAGGAAATTTAGATAAAGCCCGATGTTTTTCTTTCACGAAGCTTTTAATTTGAAAAATAAAAAGCTGATTTCAACTCGAAACTTTTAGCAAGATGTTAGGGGGGGTGGTTGAATTGTTTTTAGTTAAGCGTGTGATTAAAATTAATTTTGAAAGTATTTTTTGTTCAAAAAAATATTAGAATAATATTTTTTTATTTTTAAAAATTATTTTTAATATCAGTCTCATTAAAATAATCTAAATATATCAAAAATAATTAATTTAAAATAAAAAATTCAAATAAATTTTTTTATTTTATTTAAAAAATACTTTTAAAGAAATAGTCACATGTCTATAAATAGTACTGTGTCTTAGTGTTTGTCTGGTATAACAATACCCTGCCCAAAAAATCCTGGGTCAGAGGTAGCAGCCCCTTTGACGGTACTAGAATTTTTGATGCTGTGATGTGATGCAGAGTCGATGTATCTGGACGCCTTGTAAGGTGCACTGAGCTTTAAACCCTCGTCAACTTTCTTCACCTTTTTATTTTCAAAGCAATTGCTTCTACCCTGCAAAAGCATTGCCGCTGTAAGCCCTGCAAGGAGAGGAATCTCTTCCTACCCTTCTCTCATGGCATCCTCACCTGCCGGTAAAGATGTAGTTTCCACTCAAAACAACTCAAACCAGAAGACCCAACATCCATTACAAGTAATCCGATTCCCCTTTCTTTGTTAGATTAATATTTTCTTAGCTAATTTATACGCGAATAGCTCATTTTTTCATATGGGTTTTGTTCCTTTTTTTTTGTGATCAACTCTATTTTCGGTGTGGTTTTGCTTAATTCCTCAGAACCAGGACCAAGACCATATTGTGATTCTGTTGTTATTTTTTTAGCTTCATTTTCCATTCAAATGATTTGCCTGTGAATGGTTAATGTTCGAGGAGCATAAAAAAAGAGAACTTTTTAGCTAGGGCAATTAGCGGGTTGCTATTGTTGGGAAGCTTAACAATTAGATTTGTCGTGCTCTCTTGGTTCACAAAGCAAAGTTGGTGAGAAGTCTTGAATCACTGGTTTTGTTGTTTATAATGTAAGCCCGAATGTGATATGCTGGAGTTATATTTTTTGGTCGGAGCTGAAATAGAGTTAGTTTTGTGGTAAACTAATGAAAACACTCTGGTTGTTCACCGGGGTTCCTTGAAATCTCGATCACAACTTTTATCGTGGTAATACATGGCTTGAAATGTACTGCTTGATTTTTCTCTAACCCCATGAGTATATGGTCAAAGAACGATGGATTCCTTCAGTTTAAGTCAATCAACTATATGAAGCAATATTTTCTTTCTGTCATGTCTTGATGAATAGTTCCATATCAAATTAATCAATGACAAGACTCGGAATATTTGTTTTCGGAGTCCCTGTTTTCCTTCTAATATTTTGGCCTCCTTAGCATGTTGCAAAGCGTTTGGAGAAGTTCAAAACCACAATATTCACACAGATGAGTTCACTTGCTATCAAACATGGAGCAATAAATCTGGGCCAAGGCTTTCCCAACTTTGATGGTCCTGAGTTTGTCAAAGAAGCAGCCATCCAAGCTATTAAAGATGGGAAGAACCAATATGCTCGTGGATATGGGGTTCCAGATTTGAGCTCTGCCATTGCCGAGCGATTCAAGAAAGATACCGGGCTTGTGGTGGACCCTGAGAAAGAAATTACTGTTACATCTGGGTGCACCGAAGCTATAGCTGCAACTATGCTAGGCTTGATAAATCCTGGAGATGAAGTAATCCTCTTTGCTCCTTTCTATGATTCATATGAAGCAACATTATCAATGGCTGGTGCAAAAATAAAATGTATCACATTGCGCCCACCAGATTTTGCTGCTCCCATAGATGAGCTTAAATCAGCAATCACACAGGATACTCGTGCAGTTCTCATCAACACTCCACATAATCCAACTGGAAAGATGTTTACTAGGGAGGAGCTTAGTACTATCGCATCGCTTTGCATTGAGAATGATGTGCTTGTTTTCACTGATGAAGTTTATGATAAATTGGCTTTTGAAATGGATCACATATCAATGGCCTCTCTTCCAGGAATGTATGAACGGACTGTGACTTTGAATTCCTTAGGGAAGACATTCTCCTTGACAGGCTGGAAGATTGGCTGGGCAATAGCACCTCCTCACTTGACATGGGGAGTGCGACAGGCACACTCTTTCCTTACTTTTGCTACCTCCACTCCTATGCAGAGTGCAGCTGCAGTTGCTCTAAGAGCCCCAGAGTCTTACTATGTTGAGCTAAAGAGGGATTATACGGCAAAGAAGGAAATATTGGTTGAGGGGTTGAAGGCTGTTGGTTTCAAAGTATTTCCTTCAAGTGGCTCTTTCTTTGTTGTTGTTGATCACACCCCTTTCGGCCTGGAAAATGATGTTGCATTTTGTGAGTATCTGATCAAGGAAGTCGGGGTTGTGGCAATTCCGACAAGTGTATTTTACTTGAACCCGGAAGATGGAAAGAATTTGGTGAGATTCACCTTCTGCAAAGATGAAGGAACTTTAAGGGCTGCAGTTGATAGGATGAAGGAGAAGCTGAAGAGAAAATGAATCCATTTGTGTGGGAATAGTATTCTGAACTTCTGATATTTCAATGATCCATGCTGTAATGCTAAATATTCATGATGGAGGTAAGTGCCATTTTTTGGTGAAGATGAAGGCCAATTAGTATTTAGAATAATAGAAGGCATCTTCTCCATGAATCTATTGATATTTATCAGTTTGATTATTTTTTCTTATTCTCATGTTTATTGTTTGTGTAATTTGTATCAGAGGATGCACTCTGGATGTGGTGTTAGAGAAACTTGAATTGGTCCATTAAATGATTGATTTCCTCTGAAAACGGAATTCTTGTAACTTTAGGCACACAAAGCTGAAAGGCTTGACGTGTTAGGGCAAATTAGGGCTGCCCGACGTGAATTTTAAGGCCTCTGATCATGTATCTTGGGCCTTGCTACTGCATGTGTAGGTGGCTTTTTTTCTTTTCCCCCCCTGAACAATGCGGGTGTGCCGTGGCGTTATGACACGTGAGCCCCGGCCAGGCTTGACTTGTGGCACGCGTTTCAAGACTACAAGAAATGGCCATGAGCTTGACACGATCAATATTCAGGTTAGGGTGTCAGGCTTCAGAAACACAGGTGTCATGAGTTTGGTCTAGCTTTTTATTTTTTTTATTTGTTTTTTCACTTTTATTTTGAGATGAATACAATAAAGAGAAAAGTATCCCTTTTATTTCTAGAGATTTTTTCTTTCTTTCTATATATATTAGAAGTGTCAGCTTTCATGTGCTGATGCAAACAGTATCGCTAATTTCTTCGGGAAACAAAATAATTAACTGTTTAACATTTTATTTCAAAAATGATTTTTTTTCAGTATTTTTAATTATTTAATATATTGATATTAAAAATTATTTTCAAAAAATAAAACACATATTATTTTAATATATTTTTAAATAAAAAACATTTTAAAAAACAAAATCTTCAGAATATAGGAGAATCGAACTGACTGAAAGAGTAGATCTACGGTAGAATTCCTACTTCCCGGACTCTGAAACCCTATCCTGATAGACTACTGTGCACGATTCTCGTTCAAATAAAGAAAAAAAAGGAGCTCTTAGCAAAATGTTTCAGATCAGGAGGGCAGGTGAACCTCAACCAAGGCCACCATAGGGCAGGTTGATCTTTTCCTGAAGCTAGACCAAGCAAAAACACAGTTGTACCACATCAAAGATGTGATAACCTCTGGCATGGGATTTTCCACTGATGCTTCCGGTCCTTTTTGCATCTTTTTGGTGATCATTGCTCGGTCGACCGTCATCATAAGCCAGCCGCTTGGCCGATCCAGACCAACTGGTTAGTCAATTGACCAGATTTCTAGAATCCCGATCTGCTTGTTTTCGATCCTCAAAACCCAAAATCGATCTTTGATCCTCGATCAGTTTCTTTCAAGCTAAAATTAATACCCTAAACATCAATTCCACCTCCCAAATCATGCACTTATCAAGCCGATATATTGAACATCATATAAACCCTTGTTTAATCCATGAACTATCAAATCTTCAATAAAAAACAAAAGAAAAAAGAGTCACGATACTTGCTTCTTCGACACTTCTTAAAATCCAAAAGCTTAGGTTTTAGAGCTGAAATCTCTCGCTGAATGTGAGAGGAAAGTCACGGCAGGGGAGAGAAAAAGAGGAAAATAATTTTTGGCAAAAAATCTCTTTAAACACATAGCTTAGGTTGGGTTCTTGTGTTTAGGCTAAACTTAAGCTTGGGTTTGTTGGACCAAAACATGTGTCTTACAACTTAGCATTGCAATAAACAAGAAATCCAGTCGCATGAGGGCAGGCTGATGCTGAGATTTCTGTATTTTGTAAGTGATATTGAAGCCGTGCGTGGAAAGTTATCACCATTCTGCATATCTTCTTTAGTTACAGAACCAAACCCCTTGATGAGCTGAAGAAGGATCTTGCATTTCAGAGTGCCCAACCAATGAGATACGGCGTTATAGATTACTTGCATAGAATTTGCTTCCTTTTACGTATTCATTCCCTTTCATACTCGGAAATGGAAATGGAATCTTTAGCTGCTATAACTAGACCATTGGGCCATAATTTCTGTTCAAGTTCGATGACTTTTTCGTGGGAAATTTGAAGACTTGCATAATTAAACAACAATACACTAGCCGACTGCGCTTTTGTTGCCCATGGTAAATTGAAGCTAAGGTACGTAGCACTTGCTGAGGGCACTGGTTTTGACAAAAATAATCGAGACTCGAGAGTCTTGTGGGTTGAATTTTTGGTTTCGCTTCAGAATACTGAACATGAAATGTCACTCTCATTGCAAGCTTCACCAAACAATATTCTAACAGAGGGTAGAAGATCAAATGATATGGCGTGATGAAGAAAATTAAAGAAAGGCCAAGAGCAAAGCAACTACTGCTTTTACGAAAAGAATCCTAAAACGTATCTTTCAAACACTTATGTTTACAAGAGTCCAAAGACATACGTATTGGCTGATAAATATTCCACCCTGCTTTTGGACTGAGAGTTGCCATGAAAAGTTGTCTGATTGGTATATAAATAAAATAGTCCCTTGGGCGAGAGATATCGATCGTTCATTTGGGACTCATAATTACCAGCAGATTCTGTAGCTCTTTCCATGTGAGTCTTATCTATTGTCGTGCCTGCAATTTTTGACAACGAATTCTACCTGTCTCCAACAAAGATACTGCAACTAAAGAAAGCTTGATGGTATTATTACAATGTACCTTGATAACGTTACCACTAGAATAATATTCAATAAGCTTTTAATTTCTAACACGAGATTTCCCCTGTGTGTCTGTGTGTGTGTGTGGAGAGAGAGAGAGAGAGAGAGAGAGATGCCTTAGCGAACATTGATTAGGCATCCTATATCACAAGAAGGTAAGATTCTCTTTTATAGAGGATTTAGTTGTCATTAAACAAATGGGATTACACACTTATTTTTAGCACAGCAGAGTAACTATGTCACTCTTAAAAACAAAATAAATAAATAAATAAAATTATGTATAGCTTCTGTTCGGGGATTTTTTATTTTTATTTGCCCGTAAAATACCTTTAATTCTTTTAAAAAACATTAAACTTGCGAAAATGTTTAACCTTATAATAATAATAATAATAAAATAAAGTTAGGCTAGCGTGAAATGATATTTTTATGTCATTACCATGAATTACACTTAGAGGATGCTTCGTAATTTAACGAATGTTCAAATCAATAAAAACAAATGTCAATTGGTGCATGTGTTTACGTGTACATTGGCTTATAAAACTTAGTTTTAATATTCTATAAGTAGCCGCCCTTTCATTTTGCGGTGGCGTGCATGGCCATCAAATCCTGGGTAGATGCATGGAGTTCTTCATTGATTGTTTGAGAGCTGGTTAATATTTTGTTTATTTTTTAAAATAATTTAAAATCATTAATTTTTTTAATATAAAATAAAAATTAAAAAATTTCAATTTTTTTCATATCTATCATTTTAATTTAAAGTTTGTTTTGTATAAAATGATTTGTTATCATTTCTAATTTCATTATTTTTTGTTTTATCATATGTTAGTCTTGTTTTTTCTTCTCCTTATTTATTTGTTTGGGATAATTTTTATAATTGATTCAATTTTGCAATTTTATTTTTTTCTTGTCCGACTTGATCTTTATTTTCTTAACTTTGACAAAACTTTAAATTTAATATTTTTTATTTCATCGTGCAATAAAATTTTATTTTTATTTTCTTTTCTTAAAAACTCTTGTGTTACCCTAATTTTTATTTATATATTACTGGAAGAAAATGTAGCCATCAGATGCATAGAGCGACCATCACTCTAGTTGATCTAAATAAATAAATGGTGGACAAAAACAATTTTCCTTGCCCGAGGTGGACTCCTAACATGATTTTTTTGTTGGATTAATTTTCATTAAATGAAATGCATAAATTAATTAAAAAATAAAATATTTATATGTATCAAATAAACTTAGCTGACAGAATATTATAAAAAAAACAACGCAAACTTCAACTACTACTATTATTATATGCCCATTGCAATGGAGGATGCCCCTACACGTCTCCGTATTTGACTAGGTAGAGTTTTTTATTTTATTTTTTTATCTCTGTCTTTAATTTTATAAAAACAAGATTTTTCCCCACGCCTGTTGCAATCGTGATATATAAAAATAGATTTGCATAAAAGTGGATACCATTTTCATCCTCACGCCCGAGATGGAAAAGAAAACAAAGAAATAGTTCTCTTTTCATGCATTATTTTTTTTCCTTTTCCACTAACAGTCTTAATTTTTTTAAAGAAATAATAGAACATTTAATTTAAAATCTTAAATTATTAGTAAATGCTCTAGAATTTTATTTATATTACCTTTCATATATTTCATCAAGTGAAAGTTTTTTGAATTTGAAACTTGTATAAGTTCATATTATTTTGTGCCTATTTTTTCATTAAAAACAAATAAGAGTAATGAGATTCAAACATGTGACCGTTAAGTCAATAAAACTCTGATATCATAATAAAAAATTCAAGTTATTAGATAAAATTTTAAAATATAATTTATATTATTCAATATGATAACATATTTAGGCTTGGTCTAGCGATTGTATATTTGATATATATTTAGTAATTTAAACCTTTAAGAAGTTTTTTTCTTGATTTTAATGCTGTCATGTCATGCAGAACCGCGTTTAATTTTGTTCAATTATAGATATAATAGTAAATTGAAAAAAATACATTCATATCATCAACTTTCCATTTCAGGTTTCCTGCTATGGCATTCACAGTCCAAGATTTTTCTCCTGGCAGGCTAACAAGAACACAATGACAGAATGGTGGCACTCCTGCTAGAGCCCTAGGTTGCCCAATTCCTCCTCGAGTTGCTGGACTGATTCATCTCTATATTCCTCAAATGATACGTAAGAACATCACCCATTCAACCCTTTCACACCCCAAATCGAGTTTAAGCCCGAAGATTTCACCAAAACCTGCCCAAACAAAGAATTATCACCCCCTAAATCCACCAGAAAGATTTTTCTTTAAACGAAAAGGAATAGAGTAGGATTGCTTCAGAACCTAATGAAGCTACGTTGATGATAGATAAATAAATTAATATAGCAATAAATAAAAACAAATGGGATTCAATGAAAGCAGCATATAGAAATTCCAACCAGCATTTTCTCGCATCGAGTAAAAGAGAGTACGGGCGAGGGAAATTTCCAAAGCCACGGCCACTTTTTTCTCTTGGAAATTGCCTCCTCCTCCTGCCTTTTCCATTAATGCAGTCTTTTTTGAAACTTTCCCACCTTGTCCCTCCCTCCCTCCCTGGCTATCTTGTCATCTAATGACACTGCTCTTGCAAAAATCAAGTCGAACAGGGTAAAGAATCCGTGTACATAAATAGTATTTCCTGTAAAAAGGCGCCGAAATTGGGGTTTAATAATAGTTATATTAGAATTATTAATTCATAAATCAATGTCCTTGATCCAAATCCCTGTCTGCTAATCAATCCTTAATTCCTTACCTCCACCGCCCCTGTGTGATTATTACTGCAAAGAAATCCATTGCCCTCCGCACGTGACATCCCATCAAGATGGCCCCTGCCTCCAAATCAATCAAGACCGCCAAATCCCATCTAATGATAAACATATCAACGGCGCGTATGAATGGGCCTAAAAGAGGTGAAAAAATAGAAGTTATTTGCATGTTGTTGAGAGTTTAGTAGCGTTACTTGTTAGAATGTTTTTCATTTAATTTTTATTTTTTAAAAATTATTCTTAATATTAGTATACCCAATGACATGAAAACACATAAAAAATAACTTAATATAAAAAATATTATTTCAAGTAAAAAATATTTTTAAAAAATAATGGATATTACAATATCAAACAAATTCTAAATCAGGAAGTTCATCACAATAAATCAAATGATATTTTTATATAAATTTTTTTAATTAAAATGATGTATAAAAGGTTTAGAAAAATTAAAAAATAATTTTTATCTGATTGAATTAAACCTCTGTTTTATTCTTAAGAAATCGGTTTATGCTACAATTGTAGATTGGGTTCCCAATAGACCTGCTAGGCGCGAGGTTCAATAACACTAAGCTGGTGTTTTGTATAATGTTTGTGAAATATTTTTGAAAAAAATTATTTTTTTATTTTTTATTTTAAATAATTTATTTTTGATATTTTTAAATTATTTATATGCATTGATATTAAAAATTATTTTTAAAAATAAAAAAAATATTAATTTCATATATTTATAAATAAAAAAATATTTTTAAAAATAATATCAAAAACATTTCCAATCAGTAACAATAAAAAAGCCCATCAAAAGTTAGAAAGATGAAAACACGAACAGAAAATCCAATCGTCCAGACCATGGACTTCAATGATCGATAGCTATATCAACGGTAAGGATAAATCCTAGAAAGCTATACAATTCACCAAGTTAAATCCTCACCGTTACCCACATAGTGCACCTATATCATCGCCACATCAGCAGTGATAAGATCAAGGGTAGGATTGACAGGGACAAAGTTTATTTTTTAAAATACGTTTTATTTGAGGATAGATTAAAATAATACCTATTCTTTAAAAATATTTTTAATACTAATGTATTGAAATAAAAAATAAATCAATTTAAAATAAAAAGATCGAAATTTAAAAAAAAACACAGTAAACCGCCCTTCAAACACCCATTGAAAATGCAAAACATGGAAAAAGATGGTATCCTTTCAAAACCATGTGATGTCACGTGCTGACCTGCCACAGTAAACATAAAAAAGGAGCCGAATCTAGATCCGACGATCACACCATATCTCCCCGTCAACGCCGGATGTCCTTTTGATTAAATCCAACGGCTAAACTTCAACTCCGTAATTAACCGTTAGATCACAGTCATATTAAACTCCTCCTGCTCCCCATTACACCATAAACACCGGTCCAAATCTTAACACGCTCTCTCTCTTCCTCTCTAAAAAGGTAGAACCAAGAGCCATTGCTTTTCAAAGGTTCATCTTTTCTACCTTCGTTTGCTTAACGTGCGCGCTCTGACACTGCTTACTGTGCGCCGTATGAGATATGTCGCCGGCGGCAAAAATTACAACATTAATAAGAATTTCACGGTACAGGAGGTCCCAGTAAGAAAATCATCAGACGGTGGGGGTTAGCGGGCCGGATTGGATCTCCTCCCAGGGACACATCCCATCAAACAAGGAAATGGACGCTCAAAAAAGCAGCCAAACGAAGCTTACAAGAACTCAGTCTTCACTCCGTTCATCTCCCACTATCCGATCATCCATTCATAGCTTAACTTCTGTAGCCGAAGAGGACGTTATCAAAGCCCAGCAGCAGCAGCAGCAAAAACTAGAAGATGATTTAGAAGAACAGAAAAAAACAAAGCCGAGCCGGTGTGGTTCAACCCCAAGAAGAACTGGTTCGACCCGGTTCACTGCAGTTTTTACAATGGTTTCACTCCTTTTTTTCACATTTTTTTCCCTTTCCTTCCTATTCTTCTTTTACTTGAGAAGAGAAGAAATACCCACTTCAGAGAATCTTTTATTGGCTTTGATTTTCATTGCCATAACTCTGTTCTTTGCAAGCAAGAACAAGAACTTAATCAACCAGAATATTATAGTTTTCAAGCAATTATGGGAAGTAAACACAAAAAGACTCCATCTTTGTACTTCAAGAACCAAATCAAGGCAAGTTCAATGGTTTATTGGAGACCCCAATGCTATCAACAGAGATAAAGATAAGAAATTAGAGAGGAGGATTATAAGAGAAGGAGTGGAATTTTACAGCAATGGGGATTTTTATGAAGGAGAGTTTCATAAAGGGAAGTGTAATGGAAGCGGGGTTTATAATTTCTTTGTGAATGGGAGATATGAAGGTGATTGGGTTGATGGAAGATATGATGGGTACGGAATAGAGAGTTGGGCTAGAGGGAGTAGATACAGAGGGCAATATAGACAGGGTTTAAGGCATGGTTATGGGGTCTATACGTTTTATACAAGGGATTCTTATGCTGGTGAATGGTTCAATGGGCAGAGTCATGGTGTTGGAGTGCAAACTTGTGCTGATGGGAGTTGCTATGTTGGTGAATTCAAGTGTGCGGTTAAACATGGCCTTGGTGTTTACCATTTCAGGTGATTAATTTCTTGACCTCAGATTTATTTGTTTACACTCTCTGGATTTTGTTTCCTGTTTTAGAAACCCTTTTGGTTCTTGCTGTTGGATTATTTTTTAATTGGTTGTTTTGAAAGGTTTGCCATCTTATTTACTATCTTACTGAGCCCCGCTTCAATTTTTCAGTGTTAAGTTGGGTTTCTGGTGTTGGTGATTTTAACTGTTAATGATTAGTTTAGCAGTTCAAGCATCTTAGATTTAGAATTATGGTTGAGAGATGAAAAAATTGGCAAATTTTCAGGTGAATTCTTGAATTGAACTATAGTTTCTGATTTTCTTTTTCCTAAATTTGTGGCTGTATGTTTGACTTTTCCCAGGGTTTCCTTTCAATCATGTGGTGTAGAATTATTGCGGGGTTCCTATTTTAGAACTGTTCATAATTTAATGAAACAGTAAAAAATGTTTTTTTTTATTGATGATTACGTACAGCATTGCAGGCTGATTATGGATTGTAATGTGCTATATTTACGGATTGAAGTTTAATTGAATTGGCTGTGTATCTTCTGTGGATTTCTTATGATTTCCTGCTCCTCTTTGTTTTAGTGATTGTGTGTTTCTTAAATTCTACCCTTTTTTTATCGGTGCACACACTAGGAGCTCAGTATTGATGAAGAAATTGATTGTGTTGCAGAAATGGAGATAGATACGCTGGAGAATATTTTGGAGACAAAATGCACGGCTTTGGTGTCTATCACTTTGCCAATGGCCACTGCTATGAGGGATCCTGGCATGAAGGACGGAAGCAAGGCTATGGCATGTATACCTTCCGTGGTGGCGACACGAGGTGTGGGGAATGGGATGTTGGTAACCTCAGGACCTCTTTACCTCCTTTAACTGATCCAGTCCTTCGAGCTGTTCAGGTATTTTAGTGTTGTTTGTCAATGTAATTCAAAAGTGTTTTTGTTAAAAAAAAAAACTTTAAATTAAAAAATTTGGTTGTTTTTAGATCATTTTGATGTGTTCATATAAAAAAATGATTTAAAAATAAAAAAAAATGTAATTTTCATGTATTTATGAATAAAAATCATTCTCTGTGAAGCAAATGCAACCATATTTTCGACAAATACACAAAATTTGGACTCTAAACTTCCTTATTGATCAAGGTCATGAGAAGGGTTTCAATCTTCTCACACACTTTTGCTTGTTGATTGCTTTAATTTGCAGTCTGCCAGAAGAACAGCAGAAAATGCCATTCACCTGCGCAGGGTGGATGATCTGGTGAACAAGGCGGTTCATGCAGCAAACAGGGCCGCAACGGCAGCTAGAGTTGCTGCTGTCAAAGCTGTTCAAAATCGGATAGATGGCAAATTTTGCGATACTAATGTTTGACCCAAAGCTTTTATGGAAAATGTAAATTTACTAATTTATGCGCTTGGAAGAACCCTGATGAACAAAAGCTCATTGGAGGTTGAGAAAAAGAGTGTGTGAGCCTTCTTTTATAACACCGTAACCTGTACATACTCCATGTATATCAATGGAATCAAGATCAATTTTCAAGAGGCTCTCTATTTTTCCCCTTCCCATCGCTTTCTGTAAGCTGTTTGAGATTGCTTGACGGGGTTAAATCATAATAGTAATTGTACGAATTGATTTAAATTATTTTGTACTTTTTTAATTTATAAAAAGCGTTTTAAATATTTTTGTTTGGAATTGCCCTTCGATTTATATTCAAATTTTGATTTGACCAAAAATACTTGTAAATCTACTTACTACAATCTTCTCTAAAAGTATTATTTTAAATTTAAAGTTATTTTTATAAATTAAAATTAAAGAGCTATCTTACACGTTATATGGTCTTAATTTGTCAAAACAAGACATTGAAAATAAAATATATACTTGAAACCGAACCCTGAAATCCAGCACCCATGTTGCCAAGTAATCTTCCTTATTTTTCTAGTCAAATCTATACCACACCAATAAATTTAGACAACCCTTGCTTTGGTTAAAGCAAGGAGTGTGTTGAGTGCTTTAAAAAATACTTGTATCTTAAAATATTAGTGTTTTTAAATGATTTTAATGCATTAATATTTTAAAAAAGTATTTATATTTTCTACACAACACAACCTAGCTAGTCTTGTCAGCAGAGACTCGGGGACGGGTTTGCTTTTTTCTTTCTTTCCCTTCCCTCCTTCAGCCCAGGTGATGGGCATTTATATTCAGGTGCTTGGGTTTGCTAACCCTGTTTAGTGTTTATTTAGTAATTTTATTGAAGTTATTCTTGAAAAAACACTAAAATTTTTAATTTAAAATAAAATAATTTTTAAATTTTTTTTGAAACGTAAATTTCCCAACTGACCCGTTCTCTCCGTGCCCACAACACAGGATCACAACTCGAGTAATTACAGGAGCAGATGTGATAAGATCTAAGCACCATGACGCCATTAACACTTGCTAATGTGTGCCCAGAAAATCAATTGAATGCTCAGTCGAAATTCAAGAAGACCACTTATGGTGTCTCGACAATATATGACAAATAATGAGTGCTTGCGATAAGATTGGACCCGAAACTAAGCCTGAAGATGGTGCATCCATTTCAATGAATCAGGAAGTAGAAGCCATGTGCCTTCCTGATTCTGTAGATAGGATAATGTTTTTTGTTTTTCTTACCAGTCAAATAGTGTAAAAGGAGCATGATGGGGTGGGTGTGGGGTTCTTCATGCATGATGGATCCACTGTCCCTGTTCCATGTATTTTTTAAAGGGAATTAAGAAAGAACCTTTTTCTTTTTGTTTGATTTTCAAATCCATTTAGGGTTTTTTCCCCCTCGGATCTTATTCTTACAACTCTGGTCACCACCTGCTGTTCTAACTTCAGATTCAAACTCTCCCGTCAATAGTAATGAACACCCAACCACTCCACATGCATTACATAAAAGTAAGGCCAGCACACACAAAAAAGGAGGGGCTAATTTGCGAGTGTTTTTGTTTCTGCTTCCTCTGTTTGACTGGTCCTCGTGGCTTTGAATAATAATGTCGCAACAAATGACGATCGCCTCCTGCATCCTATATCAGGATGCTAGTCTGGTCTAAGTTAGTTTTTTTAATGTGAATGTCTGTTCTAATTTGTGTTTATCTTATTAATTTCACAGATTTTAAAATTAATAAACATATAAACTTCTAATAACTCTAAAATTTATGAGATTCAAACCAGGAATTTCTAAAGAGTAAAAATCTAAGATCTGAACAGTGTAGTAGCTGCACCCCCAATACTAGTCTAGTTTCTTTAACAGTGGCGCAGCAGAGAGAGAGAATAGTCCTGTTGCATTGTGCAGCAGTGTCACACACACCATGTCCCTATCATTATTACCATCATGGCTAATTATATATGTGGTAAACGTGGGACAATTGAGTTTCGGACCATTGGGGTAGATTGTGGATTGAATCTAGGTGCTAAGTCTTTGCTCTGTTCATCTGAACCATTGATCTGGTCAATTTCTTGGAGGATACCTCATTAAATGTTTGTTGAACACTAAGCTGCATGTTGAAATATCTAACCTTTAAATATTTTTTTGAAGACAATTTTTCAACCCAAGACAAATAGTAAAATTTCAGTGAAGATCTTGCGTACCTAGAAGTACCATCGACAGTTCCCTCCCCGTGACAAATAATTAATTGGTGAGACCGACCCATTTTAACTTTTGAAAAAAAAGCTTCCCGCATCCTAAATTAAGCACGCTGCCTCTTTCTTTTTTTCTCGCAATATTTTCACACCTCTAAACCAACTCTTTATTCGTCTCCAATCCCAAATAGTTTCACTGACAGAATTAAGGTGTTTACTTAAATTGAGATAAATTTGAATTCAAGCGGGAGAGTTGCTAAGGATTTTAAAATTCAAATGGATCATTTTAAGGGTATAACGGTATTTTTAATATTGTTACATTTTAATTGATAATTGAAGTATCTCATCTTAGAATGATATATAAGAATTCATTCATATGTTATGCAGTTACTGTTTTAATTTATAAATGAGGTGATACATTAAATACATAACCTTAATTTTGATAATCTTTTCACAATATTTTTTAAAAAATACATTTTTTTTATTAAAAAAAAGTGTTTTCATTGCATTTTGGCTATCCACATGTAAATTTTGTAATTTTCAACTATTTCTCATGTGGTGTCTTATTGAAAAATCAAATTCAAAGAAATATGTGTTCTTCTCATAATTCTTGATCACTTTTCTAATTGATTTGGTGTTAACATTGATTTTTATTAATAAAAATACAAAATACTAAAAAAATAATAAAATTATTACCACAAGCTATACTCTAGTCCCTAGATCTCTAACTAGTACCAAGAAAATAAGCCTACACCATAAGAGTCCAAACCAACAAAAGAAGCTAATTCTCATCACTATAGTTCAAATTATCACCAATAATACAACCTTTTTATATGCTAAGTGTGTCACTATAATTCAAACTAATACCAAAAAGATTATCTTGTAATTAATTTTTTAGAGAAAAAAGAAATATCGAATCTTCAATGCCTTTGATCTCCCTTCACAATTAGTAGTGGATGGCATCGTTGGTGTAGAAATAAAGGTTGAGAGTCATGCACTAGGCATATCCATTCATATACTTGTCAAAACTTGACGATACATGCAGTAAAATATCAACAGTCTGTTATTTTCTCAGCATGTGTCAAACATACACCGTCACTGTTTTATCATTGCCACCACTATTCTAGCAACTTTTGGTCCACCTCAATAACTCTAGGAGGTCTATTTGAAATATTTGATATCTTTCACATGATCATTTTGTTTTATAGTTGATTTGGATGTGTATTGTGATGAAATATTTAAATTGAATGAGTTTTGAGATTGATTGCACATGTGTATTGACACTTGAATTTGTTCGAGTTTTTTTTCATGTATTTGCTATCGTTGATCAGCGTATTCAATGTACAGGCTATCATTGATCATTAGATTTGATTATGAGTGATTGGTTATGGATAACCTCAACCTTAGAATGAATTCTAAGCTTATCTCGTTATAGTTCATCAAAGTAGATAGACAATTAACTAAAAATAAAAAACAATTTGCAATGCAACTAATCTCATATAAGATATTTCAGAGTAATAGTATTTTTTTTTAACATGATTAGTTTTTTATCCTAAGATTTTGAAGACTTGTTAGGGTTCTCAATGAATATAACACCAGATAACTTTTTTCAAAGTTCAAACATTTCTCCCCTAAAAAAATTGTTTTCTCAAGGAAAGATGGTGGGTCACGGTGTAGTCGGGCTATACACACCTAACAACTCCTCGCTTACAAAGAACTAGCAAATTAGGAAAAAGAAAGGGTCATGAACTTACAGACCACTTCATAAGTCCTCGTCAAGAGTTGCTTAAAACGCAAGGGCTAGCAACCTTCTCAGGCGGTTCATTTCATCAGGCCTCAATTTGACTTTCAAACATTTAAATGCAGCAGCGACGGAGTTGTCGAAAGATGATGTTTTAATGTACGAAAGTCCAAAGTGACAGTGATAGATATATAAAATTGGTTAATGTCATTTAAAGCTATGATGTTTCAAAACATGAACTCCTCTTCCCCGCCAGCCATTCCTTTCCTGTTTTGGTAGCCGGTTTGGGTTCGGTCACCTAATCCGATTTCTTTATTGACTTCTTCTTTCCCCCCTTACAATGGTTTATTGACCGGCATCGAATGGCGCGGAGCATGTGATCGTAATGTGAAGTTGGGTCAGACACGCCCTTCCTAAAGCTCCTTCTCCCCCGTCCACTTATTTTGTTTTAAAAAAAAGGTTAAGCTTTTACGTCTTGAAAACCTTACTTTGAAAAAAAGAGTTAAGCTTTTGCATGTATGATTTATTACTATAAGTTATCACTCTATCTAATTATTAATTCATAATAAATAACAGCATGCTCGCCATTTTATTATAAATCAGTGTCAGAAACAATTCAATTGGAGTTTTTTTTAATGCAAATACAAATAATATATATTCTTAAAATACAGAGTATTTACTTCAGAATTTCCTGAAAATTAAAGGAAACGTCAAAGCACCAATGTTTACAAGGCTACCTCATTGGCAAATCATGCAAAAAAGGAAGTGCGTGCGTGCGTGTGTATACACGGCCATATATTATGAACTGATGAATCAAATATTAGCGACTTATTCAAGAGATTCGGCTTTGATGATTCAACAGTATATTTAATTAGATTCTCTTTTAAAGTTTATATATTTTCCAAGTTTCCAGAGATATGCTGGTGGGTGATCGAATTATACGTTCATCTTCTGGGGTTTACTTGGGAAAGAAGCTTGTGCTGCTGCTGCTGCTTAATTAGGTCAATGATATCTTGCCGGCTTTCAATTTTCGAAGGGATTTTTCTAATATTGGTAGACTGCTATTCTCATTTGTTTTTATTACTTGAGAAAATTAACCAAACAATTCAGAAGGAAGGTGCATGGGTAGAGAAAAGGAATCATAGATTTCCTTTTCAATTCTTCTCTTTGTTTCTTAGTTATTCTAAAACAAGGCTGTTTTCAATTCTTCTCTTTGTTTCTTAGTTATTCTAAAACAAGGCTGGATTATTTGGTTTGAAAAAGGAGATATAATTACATGAGTGTAAATGTTTGATATGTAGAATTTGTTTTTTCATATTATTTTGTATGAGAAGAGAAATCTGATCGTTGGATATGGAATGGTGGGTGGGGTGAATTATAAATAAAATCTAGAAAGCAATAAAAACAATTCCCCCCTGAAGCCTTTTATCATCATCATCATCATATATATATATATATATATATATATAGCTAAGATTGTCGCAATAAAACACTATATCGAGAATTACTGTACTATAAATGAGTAATTTATAGTACCAATATATAAAGTGAAAAACGAATAACAGAACAGTCTTTTCAGCGTATATATTTAATATTACATTAATATTCATGTGTTTTGTGCATAGTCCAATAACCTAATTAACTCTAAAAGCAAAACAATTTAATGATTTGTTTTAGTTTTATGAGCAAGGTAAAATGATAGAATTACTCTTAGAAAAAAAAATCCCATGCTTACCTACAAGTGTGTTTTATCTTTTCAATATTATTAACAAATATTTTTTAATAACAAGGTTTGCTTGGGGCCTATTTAACAAATATAAATAGGATTAAAAATGTATTACCAATCATTTCAGTGGATTTGTTTTGCATTGTTTAAACCCAAACTATTACCCCTTCTCCCTCGTAATAATTTTGAAATTAAACACCATTATCTTTTCATTATTCTTGATTGTTTAGCTTCTAAGAACTTCACTGTATCATCTATCTATGAGAGATGGAGAGAGAGCATCCACCAAACACCAACATTGCAAAGCTGTTAAGCCATGTCTTTAAGTAGAGTCGTGCTTTGTTTTTTACTAATATTAAAAAAAGCCATCAAATACTAATTCATATTTACTAGAAAAATAGGTGTAATTATTTTTTTTCATATTTTTCCACAATATAATAATATAATTACACTTGAAATAAAAACTATAAACCTTGCGGGGAGAGGTGAACAAGTCTTTTTGTTTGTTAATGTACAATAAACTGACAAGTATGCCCTTAAGATAAAAAAATATCAAACTATAAGGTCATGGGCTATTAAGTCTTTTTACGTTGGTTCTTCTGATAGTTACCAGGGTAATCAAGGGTTTATATTTTATTTTTTATATATTAATTAAATAGTATTTAATTTTAGAAAGTTTTTGACACATGGGAGACACCATATATTTTAGGTGGGACGTGAAACACCTATTAATGACAGAGAATAATTCTTCATCATGTCATTGGATGCATCGGCACATTCTCTACATCTTATTACAGCATGTGTAGATGAATGTTGGGCATTTTCTCATTGATCAACCTTTTATTTTTTCTTCTTCTTTTCTCTTCGATGCTCGAAGAACATAATTTGGTCCTTTTTGTTTTTAGAATCTCAACTCCAGTACTTATTCTTTTAATTTTATTTATTTTCAGTTTAATCCTCAATCTAATTTTTCATTAAGAATACTTTTCAATTTGTTCATTCTTCTTTTTAATTTATATTTTTTTTCTTTGGTCCTTTTGTCTAGATTTTAGTCCAATCAAAGAATTATTATTTCCCTCTAATTTATTTATAATTTTAATTGTTCACACCTATTCTTTTAATTACTATTTTTTATTTAAGATACTTGTGTGTAATTGATTTTTTTACCATGATCTCATCATTAATTATTTGATTTATTGAGAATCAAACTTCTCATTTTTTTTTCCATGCATGTTGCTTTTGATTTAATGACTCATGTTGTAAGTTTTAAAAGTTATATATCACATGGTTTTTAGACCCGACTAGGAAGTCGACCCTAGACAACTCCCAGGTCACGGATTAGTGAGTTAACTCAAAGTTACCCTGGACCAAGATTTTTTTAAAAAAAAATCATAAAAATAACATTATTTTGAAAAAAATTAAAAACAAAAAAAATCAAGGAGTTTTGAATGGGTTTTCTTTAGGATAATTGGGTTGATGGTCATCTTTTTTTTTTTTATCAAATCATATCGATTCTATTTTTGTTGAAGCTCAGCATGACCTAAGCCTCGGATCATCTAGGTTGGGTTGGGTTGGGTTTTAAAACAATATAATGCCAGGATATCTCAATTTACTATCTGTACCATAAATTTTTCTGGTCAAACCAAGTTGACTTATCTCTTTTTATTCAGGCTACATGTTTATCACTCAATTTTCGATTTACTCAAGTGAATTTTTTTTATTTTTTAATTTTATCCAACCATATACTCTATAGGGACGTTTTTTCCCCAAAAATTATCACAGTTATTTTTTCAAAAAAAAAAAAGAAGCAATTGTTTGTTTATTATTGTTATTGATATTTTTTTATTATCTTGATAAAATAAAATCAACTTATTTAGTAATCTTTATGTTTACTTGTCGCCTTGTTAGGCGGAAAAGAAAATCAGATTCGAGTGCTAGATATATAATTGACAGCCCGGTGCAATTTGTTTTAAGAGAATATTTGAAAGTCTGATAACAATTGTTTTTTATTTGAAAATACATTGAATTTTTTTATTTTCTCGAAAAAAATTCTTTTTAAATTAATAAATTAAAATAATTTAAAAATACTAAAAAAAAATCAAAAACAAAAAAATAAATTCCAGGGAATTTAGAAATGCACGTTCGAACTGAATTCCATTCCCTGACATCGCTTTAATTGACTCACGAAATCTAGGTAGTCGGGAAGAAGCAAACGGGTTTTGATAGCTTAGAAGTTTTTTGCATGGGCCGCCCAATCAGAATGCCCTGGAAATACTGTTTTCAACAAGTTTCTGACCCATTTCCCTTTGACCCTCTTCACTCCACAGAATACGGGCTAAATATACAGCCCCTCTAGTAAAGATGGGCCTAGAGCCCATCAAGTATCCAGCACGAGCACACTTTAAGGACGGTAAATCAGAGCTACGATCTGGAACCCATCGTGGTTCGAATAAACGATTCACAGAAGGAATATATATATATATATAGAAAGATGCTGACCTCCCTTCCTGGGAAAGTTAGCCGTTAGCCTTTCCCTCCATTTTCTCTCTTCTTATTTTTGGAAAAACAGCCCGGAACCTTTTAACCAGACATTAACAGAGCTCTCTTCTTGAACCAAACCCTCACTCATACTTTCCTCTCTACAGAAGAAACAGAAGGGATTGGAAATGAATAGACTGCAAGTAGAGGGAGGAGAAGAAGGGATTGCTTTATGCAACCCCAAAAAGCCATCCTTTCCTTATCACTTCTACATTTGCTTATATATGCTCTCTTCTGGATTACTTTTTTCACCTTATGCATTGTCATTTTGAAAAGAAATACAAACTCTTCAACAACCAAAACCAAATTCTGTTTGGATTCTCTATCTAAAGAATTATGTCTTTGAGCCCACCCAGACCCGGGACCAATGACACCACAAGAAACTTCCGGCCATACTGGTGCTACCAGTGCCATCACATCGTCAGGATTGCCACCACGAACCCATCAGAAATCATCTGCCCTCGTTGTTCAGGGCAGTTCCTTTGTGAGATTGAAATTAATAGACCAGGACTGGTTGCTGATTTCACTGCTTTTGATCCTTCACCAGAAGCTCGCTTACTTGAATCACTTTCTCTCATGCTTGACCCACCAATCAGAAGATTCAATTATGGTCTCGATGAATTACAATCTGAACCTGAACCTGAACCTCCTCGCCGGTCCTGGTTTCGTAGACGGAATCGACATGACCTTTTTGATACTGAACATCCACGGAGGGGTAGAAATCTGTCGCTAGAGCTTGATGGGGGAGATGCTTGGGGTTTTTTGCACCCTGGTGCTGAATTCCGCCAACGGAGGAGGCCTCGGAATCGGAGTTTTGATGGGATAGGTATTTTGGAACATGAACCTGGGATCCAATCCAGGCCAAGAACTTGGGTCCTCCTCAGGCCAAGGAATCCTTTGGGTGAACCAATCGATCCCCTTTCTCAATCTGAAAACCCAATTCCTCCCCGGGTTGATCCCAGGGACTTTTTTTTGGGGTCAGGCCTAAACGAGTTGATTGAGCAATTGACACAAAATGACCGCCAAGGGCCACCGCCGGCTCCAGAAATCGCCATTGATACCATACCAACTGTAAAAATTGAGGCGAGTCATTTGGTGAATGACGATCATTGTCCGGTTTGCAAGGAAGAGTTTGAAGTTGGAGGGGAGGCAAGGGAGTTGCCTTGTAAGCACATATACCACAGTGACTGTATCGTGCCATGGTTAAGGTTACACAATTCTTGTCCAGTTTGTCGAAAGGAGTTGGCGACTGATATTGAAAGTAGTGCTCAAGATGAAGATGAGTGCGAGGATGGAAGGGGTAGGAGGGGAAGGTGCATGAGGTTGAGGCGGCAGTTGGCATCTTTTTGGCCATTTCGCGCTAGGTATGGGAGGGTTAGTCCTCACGGAGAGGTTTCCGGTACCTCTCAAGGAGGTGAGAATTGAATTCTCAACCTATATATACTTTGCAAGATCATGCATTTGATATTTGAGTAAATGGTTTCACGTTTATTTGGATTTACAAAATTATTCATTGGTGTATGTGGTGCTTAATTTATCTCTTTGAAACCTGCTCAGGATAGTGAAATTCAACTCTCACGTTTCATTTTGCAACTCTGGAAATTGACAACATTTCCATGCGACAAAAACACTGCAAATCATGCTATTTAGCAGCAAAGATGAATTTCTGAATAGCAAAATTTGATGGATGTGAAATATATCAGAAACTGGTCGTGATTTGCCTGTTACATACTGAATTCTTCTTTTACATATTTTTTTTCCAGCAGTCGATTCACGATGGTGTTCTTGCAATATTCTTTAGCAATAAAACGTTGATGGTCTAGCTAGAGCTATTTATATCGACTTTATTATGGTTACGTGTTTGTTAGGAATGTAAGTGTGTGGACTAATCAAGGATGGACCCTCAAGAAGAAATTGTGCAGGACAGCTGATAGATTACAGGTCTGCCATTTCCCCCTCCTCTTCCGTGTAGTCTTCATCATTTTTCACTCGATTTCCCAATATTAGACCGGGTCCAGGAACTCAAATCAGTGTGGGATGCAATCAGAAACTATTTTTACGGAACTTTGATACTAAAAACAGTTTCTGATTTCACAGATACTTGCAGGTTTAGCAGTGATAGTTTGTCAATCAATTCCAATTTGTCCCAAAGAAACTCGATATCATATTAGAAGTTTAGAGCCACCATTATTCTGCACAGTTCACATGCAGGGCGTCACTCTGTAATACTGTTTAGTGCATGTGTAATACATCTGCTAACCAGGTGGTGTGACTTTGTGTTGCAGGACAAAGCTAATTCCGCGGATAATACATCATTTTATGCGACCACTGTTGTACTTATGAGAGATGACCTAAAAGCTTCGCGGTTGTCTCTAATTTGGTTGACAAAATTTATTCTTTCAAAAGCAGCATGAAAAGAAATGGAAGAATAAATTCTTCGGCATGCACTTTATTGTACAGTGTTATGTTTTATTTATTTGCAGAGATTTTATCAAACATCAGGGAACTACCGAAGCTATTTATTTATTTATTTTCTTCGCCAAAGAAGCAGTTCTAGATTAATGGTGAAGCTTTCAAGGTCGAGTCCTTGAAAATGCCAGATCCCATGCTCAACAGACAAAAATTCAATTCATTCACAGCTTCATAAGTGGTTGTCAAAAGCATTTGCATTCAATCACTTCGGTTAACTCTCCATAAATTGTTTCTTTTTCATTAAAATATCCGTGATACGCTGTATAAATGCAAATCACGCGATCGTTTCTCGAAGTCCCTATTTGACGAACAAAGATCAGTACATTTTTCTCAGGCACTCGTTCCTGTTTATATGCAACAGAATACAGAGAGAAAGCTATAAACGATGTTAAGAAGCATGAAACCCTTATGTATAGGCTGTGTTATTGAACATCATTTGCAAAAAAAATCAATAAGAGATGATAGCCCTCATGAATATAGCTTCCAGGCAATGCCTTCTGATGGTAAAGGCAGCTTATCTTTTTTTCCTTTCTTCTTTTTTTGTGAGATAGTGGGAATGACAAATACTCACAGAAATACTTTGCAAATCTGAATGAAGCTGCTTTCTAATATTGTCAGCAACCACGGTTCCTAGATTTACACCATTCTTCTTGACGGCATCCTCTGTGATCTGCGTAGAAAAACTCCACAAGTCTTGCTCAGAGATATGACTAGGTTAAGATTGAAGAAGCATACTGTACTACCCTTCTGAAAGTAATAGAGCTGATGTCTTATTTAGAATCTCTTCCGCAAATAATCCAGCATCTGAGAAAGCACTTACAGCGTTGACTGACTTGTCTTTAGAATTTTGTGCAGCAGTATGCAGTTTATTAGATTTCACTACACCAAAGAAATAGTTGTTATGTCATGGGCTATCAAATAAACAAACCAAAAGATGAATTCACATTATACATGAGCAAAGCAGACATAAATCTTTTAAAGAAACTCATAGTCAAGAGATCTTATAGTGATTGCTGAACAGAAGATTATAAGAACCATTGTCTTTAGTATTAAAACAGTAAAAAATGAGGCGATGTGAATTTACAGAAACCCCACAAACTAGTATGTGTATCATAGAGAAATCAATGGACAGATGAAAAGTAAATCACATTTGGATCGAGTACACAGATTTCTTATTCACAGGAATGGAATTCTCAGTAGGATCTTGCAAGGGAGCAGCTGCTTTTTCTGGCTGATCTGGCAGAATAGTTGAGCCCGATGGAACAAAAGCAACAAGATCCGGAGGTTGATCCTTCCCAGCAGTCGGGTTAGCCTGCGCTAAACTATGAATTACCTCGAGGTCAAAAAATGTGGGATCTCTTCCTATTGATTTAAGAAATGTGTCAAGATCACAAGCGTTTAGAGCTCGAAGCAAGAACAGCACATGCCTGATCAGACACTGTTCTTTGGATTACTATGCATATCTCCTATCACACTGAGGCAATCCAAATTATTTTATTGCAGTGATGTAGAGTCGCCTTTTAGCCTTCATGTGTCAAAAATTCAATTCGCACCCTGTTTTAAATTTAGAACAGTTACAACCAATCTGGTCAAAACACAACTCAAACCAGCTCAGTTGATAACATCAACAATTAGCTACTGTAATTCCGTGAATGGCTAAGACTGCTTGCAGGCCTATGTCTGGCCTTGATGGTTGTCCAACGAAGAGAAAGACAAGTTCAGAAGTTCACAGTAGCTAACTGATGTTTTTATCAATTGAGGTGAATTGGACCACATTTTGGGCAAGTTGGACTGCAACTGACCGAAATTGAAGCTGAATTGCAATTCAGAGTTGAAAACAAAAACAGGGGTTAAAAAGTGTTTTTTCATATTATTCCACAAAAATATAGTTCTTAGGAGTCGCAAATTTCAAATAATTGGTTTTAAACAAGGCCACTAGAGAAAGATTTTTACCCCAAAGATAGAAAAAGTGCCAGAAAAAAGGATCGACAGACTTACCAATTGACATGTCATTAGTTAGTGGATGGAAAAGGCAGTGCTCCTGAGTTTTAAATCCTTTATTCAACAAGAGTGAGACATGTCTTCATAAGAAAAGATATTCATTAATGTACACAAAGTGATTTTTGCCTAAAGATATCAATCAACTGTGAATTATGAATAAAAAAAGTAATGAAGCAACAAAATACACGTTACAAATGAAAGTTAAACGTGTTAAATACAAGACATGCCCACATTTTTTTCTGATTTGTAATTCATTGTTCTCAATAGACAATTTTTTTACTAAAGGGAATACATGTGATGGCACAGAAAGATGTAGTCTGACAACTTTTCCCTTTATAAATTACCCTTGGACAAAGGCAGAGGCCATTGCTCTACTTTCTGACCTAGAAGTGATGACTTGTTGTTTTTTTCAAAGGTCGTTGGAGGCTCAAAAGGCTCTACTTCAGTTAGTCATCAGAATAAAAAATTATCTTTCCTGTTTTCATGAACCTGAAAACCATCAACAAATAATTTTTCTGAAAAATCAGCCAACAGCATGCAAGCACCAGCTGCTAAAGCAACTCTAAAGTAACCATTAGCAGATAGATTCAATGTCTCCTGTACCCCCAAAAGCATGCCTTCCACTTTATAACTATTGTCCAAAATCACTTCAGAACTGTTGTTCATATACCTTCGTTTTACTATATTTCATCAATCCTTCACCTTATGCATCCCACCAATCTCCTGTAACTACATTCTAATACATCCCTCTCATCAAGCAGGTTGCTTGATAATCTTCAATTAAGAAATGCTTTCATAAGGTGTGGCTGAAGATGAACATTTAAATGGAAGACTTACCTTCAGTTTTATAATAGTGCTGATTGTGTAGCGATTTAGATGATTACAAAGAGAAGAACTACATATAATGTGCATCATAAGTAACAGCAAGATATCAGAATCAATGTGATTTGAAACATTTCACATTATTTTAGCAAGGTAGCAAAAATGCAAACACAAATTTGTTCAAATAAAGACTCGAGAGGAAAATAAATGCCAGGTTAGATAAAATCTAATGCTCACTGAGCTGACACATTTATAAGCGCAAATGGAGTAACACACCCCAAAGAAACCTTGAAAAAAAAAAAAAAAACACAAGATCAGAGAGTGAATTACCATTGAGCTTTCAGACCACAAACAGATTTAATCAAACAATCAATTTAATGTCTCTGATCCAGGGAGAATAAAAGAGGAAACAGAATCTCGCTCACATTTTCCAGAATTTTGTCTAGCATCCTATTCCAGGCTGTAAGAAGTCAAGGCCACAAATACAAGTGCAAGCAAGGATAAATAAATAAAAAACTGCATGTAACAAGGAAATAACAAAAGAAAAATGAGATAAGGGAGGGACTCGAGCAGAGTCCAGGCATATACCTGAAGCATCTCACCCATTACACTTCTTCAGGAGCCATTCTTGTACCTCCTTTTCCCAAACCAAGCCCTTGAGACAACACTGCTCAGTTGAAAGGCATGGGCAACTCCCGCCAATATCCAGGAAATGAACAAAAGCAGAATATCAAAGCTTCCAACTTTGATCCCATTTAGGCTTTATGAATTCATAAAATGAAACGGAAAAGGAGAGGTGTGTTATCTTTCGTATCTACTTTCATATCCACCGAAGCGGAAACAATATAAATCCGACTTCTCTTGTCCTGCATGTATAAGGATGCTCAATTACCGGGGTATGGATGAGAAAAAATGCAAAAGACAGCGGAGATGTATTACTGTAACAATTAGCAACTGAACAACTCAAAAACAATCTGTATAGATTACCTTCAAGAACAATTTTCTACAGAGGCCACATCCCGTATCTCCAAAATATCCTGCCTGATCGAAAACAAAATATCATTGCATCAATATACAAGTATAATATAAAATATTATTTCTGACAAAAAATTATCTGTGCTTTAACAGTCAAAACAGTAGGATGTTCATACTGCGAAGAATCAATTTGAAGCTCCTAAAAAGATACCAGGAGCCGATTAGTGAAAAAATAACAACAGGAACATTAGAATAAGCTATCACCAAGTAATGCGTGCAAATTCAAGTTATAAAACAACTCACTTTTAGAAATTTAATTAATAAGTCAATAAAATTGCTAAATCCCAATGCAAATGTAATGATCATGCAAATTAATATTTGCTAATTTTCTGATAAGGCATCATCACCCTTTCCGAATTCACAGAATTCTTGTTGAATATCGTGCAACCATAAAATCAGGAGAAAAAATGACTGACAGCTAAATCCAAATTATCCAATATTACTCACCACTAGTTAATCTAATAAGAGATCTAGAAAATGGAAAATGAGACAAAACGAAGATAACCCAGATTAAGCTTTTGCCATTAATGACGAGCTCAAATAAAAAAGACAGGCAAACAGCAAACCTTCAAGCGAGCAAGCAACCGGTCCTTCGTAAAGCCCATTGTACGTGAATAGTAAGTAGAGAAGGAAATAAGGGAGCGTTAGCTGCGAAGATAGGAGGCGTGGTCTCTGTCTGACTATGATTCATGGAGCTAAGGTTTCCATAGGGTTAGTCATGATAAGTCCAAATCTAACTTTGAGTCCATCTTTGGGTTTAGCCCTAAATCAAGACCACACGAGTGGCCCGATTAGAAGGATATCGGTGCTATAGATCGAGGTGGTTTCTTGGTTTTCGACTGAGCTCGTTGAGAGCCTGAACATTGGAGATTTGGGCTACTCTGCATGAATTAGCCTGCTTCATACAAATCTTAACACATTGGATCCATGGGATTTTATTAATGAGTTCATCATCATGTATAGAAGTGTTTGTTTGGAAATGTGGTTAAATTTATTATTAAAAATATTTTTTATTCAAAAATATATCAAAATAATATTTTTTATTTTTTAAAAATTATTTTAGACAACAACACATCAAAATAATTTAAAAACACCAAAAAAATTAATTTAAAATAAAAAATATTTTTTTTTTAAAAGCGTTTTCTAAACGCATTCTCAAACACCCCCTAAGTTTTATATGTCCTATGCTCATAGACATTTTTTGTGTGTGTTTTTTTTTATCTTCTTTCTGTGTGTTTATGTGTAAAATAATCTTACTTTTGACATTATTTGGAACTAAACTAGCCTATAGGTCAATGCTATATCAAGGCTAAGCGCAAAAAAGATTTTCAAATGAAAAGAGAGAGAGAAAAAAGGCATTTAGGCATGCTATTGTTTTATAGAAAAATAAGTTTTAACAATAAATTCAAAATTAATTGCATGTTAGAGATAAAAAAATACATTGAATCTACCCAAGTTAATCCAAATTGACTTTCAAAACTCTCAAGTATAATCTTGAAAAGAACAAGTTGAAAAATTCAATCCTCAATTAACTTGATGTAAAGTGATAAAATTGAAATAAAATAGTTAATTAATAAAATAAATAAACTCAAGTAAACTAAGAAAAATCACAACGCAAGTCATACATGTCATCGAATTCGATAAACTCTTTATCACTGAGATTATTTTTTATTTAATTATACAACAATAAAGTGTATGAGAATTTTTTGTATAGGGTGTTTTCTTGGAAGAAAAACAAAATATGATAAGCACGAGATCAAGATAAAAAAGGTATGTCATTGATAACAAATGGTGAAATTGCATATATTTTTTAGTTTTAAAACTAAATAGAATAAGAATATATCATCAATAACAAATGGTGAAATTATATTTATTTTTTAATTCTACATTACATAAGATAAAAATATATCATCGATAATAAATGGTGAAATTGTATTTTTAAAATAAACTGACAAAAAATACATTAAAAAACTAAAATAATAACCTGAATATAAATCTCTCATGCTCTGCAAAGATGTTAATAGGGTTTCATGGCACATCACCGTCAACACACTCCATAATGCACCCAATGTTGGATTATTTGTCTGATTTTTTATCATTAGATGATACAATAAGTTTCTGTGATGTAACAAATTATTTGCACATATAATTCCAGTACTGTAAAGAAGATTATACAAAACAAAAGCAGAATTTTATCAGGACAGATTGCATCATGCGTGACAATCACCCTCGGTATGAACAAAACTGTGGGCGATAAATAAGAGACATGGCTGGCTTCTCCGATCGACGGGTGGTTTGCGGATCACATGACGTGTCGTGACCTCGCAAAAAGGGAATTGTAATGCTTCTGTGGGACCGACCGTATTCTAATACAGGCCCCGCCATGGCTAAAAAACTCGATATTCAATGCTCGACGACGAGCGAACGCATCGAAAGTGAGTAACGTGGGCCAACGCAAACTCACCTTGAAGAGACCAAATACAATGTAAAAACTGCAGGAGAAACTATTCAGGATGGGACTCCATGCCCTAACCCATTGCAGAATAGAACAGGTCACGTGCGATGGACAAAAAAACCAATGAATTGGTCAGTCTGTCTTCCTGACCTGCTTTGAAGAATTGACTGGACTTTTATCGCAAGTGATCCTGTTATCAGGAGGTTGACGGGCATCTCAGGGTAAAAATTCATAGCAGCCGATGTGAAATCAACAAGTCAAATTTAATAATGTTACATGAACCAAATGATAGAGACTATTTTAAAAGCTATCTTAAAAATCTAATTTTTTTTAAAAGAAATTAAACTCTGTTTTTATATAAGAACAAGTATTTTGTTTTTACACAAACTCTACGGGAGTCATGCCTTTCATGTAAAATTAAACTTTAAGACTAAAAAATTTTTGGAATGAGAAAAAAATAAAAACAATTTAATTGGTATAAAAAACAACAGGGACGTGGACGGGTCATGGTCAAATATTCTAGAGACACAAGCAATAAAAGCCTTTCTGGAAGACACAGTCGGAATCAAACTGAAATAATTGCAGTCCGGAAGCGTTCTCATCAAAATTTCAGCTCCATATGATTAGACATGCACATGCCATGCCTGTCCAATGGTTAATTATGGCAAGTAAATTCATGCATCCCATTAAAACACAAAATCATAAAAATAAGGTTGTTTCTTGAGGATATTATTGCAAGCAAACAAGTGATCTTTGGTTGGATTTGCTCAAGTTTTTCTCGTTTGACATTCAACGTAAGAATATCAGAATAATAAACAAATATAAATCCTTTTCTATTCTATCAGCAGAGCTTCTCTGTGATAAGGGAATTCACAAAGAACCAAAATAAAATGAAGGGAAAATGCAGTTCTACTTTTGTTGGAAAACACCAAAAATATACTCCAAAGAAAAGGGGAACTCCTTGAGCAAAACCCTATGTGTGTATAAAATACTGATGGATCGATCGATCTTCCGTTCTTTAATTTGATATTTTGCTGGGTAGATAAAATAACAATTAAAGCCATAGATTGACCCATTGTTTAGTGATTGCAGGTACAAAGGAACAGGGCACATACCACACCATGTCACCAACATCTAAATCTCTTTTAGATTTACATGTTTGTATTAACATTTAAGGCAACCGAATTAAAAATAAAAACTCTTGTAGATGGTTTCGAGTTTCCATACCCCGATCGAGTACATTGTTCCCGTGACAGTTCCATCACAAAAGGACTAGCTTTCCGAGTTTCACTTTGTCCGAAGGCGCAGGAAACTGTAATTTCCTTATTAGTTACAGCATCTAGTTGAGATTAGAAACCCTGGCTTGGTTTATGCAACAAGACTTGGATGCAAAATAATAATAGTAATAAGAAAATCCCCCGCCCCCTTTTATTCCATTTCTAGAATGAAAGAAAATTAGCAATTATTGCATGTAACGACACGCTTTGAATGATTAATATTACATAAATTGAATATATAGAGAGATCCACATGAGATGGTTCAAAAAAATGCTAACCCCCCCATGTGAGTCTCTTTTTTCTATCTCAAGACACTAATATATGAACTTGATGATACTGTCAGTGATGTCTTCAGGCAACAACAGAAGAACATGAATTAAATATCATGAATGGACAAAAGAATGATAGTTGTTGGCTTGATCTGGACTAGACTATTCAGCAAAGCTCCATAGACGAATATCGGTTTCGTAGAAATCATCGATCATCGGTGGATTGAATGAGGCCCCATCGAACATTTGATCAAGATACTTTGGATATTGTAATCCATCAAAACTGTACCAAGAATCTAGCATTGGAATCGGTTCATTGTCGGTCCCAAACGATTCCATCAGTGACATATAATCATCAAGCTGATGGGATGGCGAGGAAACCATTGACGGAGATGATAGGATTGACGATGACGAGGAGGAGGAGGAAGGAAGAGGAGGTGACGATACTTGAGGGGTGGTGGGATTGTCTGCGAAAGTATTAGCAGCAGCCGCAGCCACTCTCTGAATGGACTTGGGGGACATCACGGCGTCAGGAATGTAATGTGAGGAAGAAATAGGAAAGTTGAGATTGGCTGAAGAGCCCTTAAGACATAAAAGCGCAGCATCATAGGCTCTAGCAGCAGCTTCAGGAGTTGAATAAGAGCCTAACCATATTCTTGTTTTTTGATTGGGTGCCCTTATCTCAGAAACCCATGAGCCCCAACTTCTCATTCTAACTCCCTTGTATTTCTTCTTCTCGCATGCTGATGAAGATGCCGGTGAGGCTTGCAATGGTGTGGAAGTCTCTGACTCATGGATCTTGAGCTCGTTCTTCACCATTGCTGGATGGAAGTCTAGTGATGTAGGTTTTTTCAGCCGTAAAAGATCAAAGGCTCTGAAACAATAAAAAGCTGGGATGGAATCTGTGCCTGTGCTTAATTTCTTGAAGGATGATGAATGAATGAATGCTTCGGTGAACAAAAAGATTTTGAAAGGAGACGTGTGTTTTACTCTTCGGGTAGCCTGTAATCTTCTTGTTCTTTTGAAAGGGAGCGAAATGAATTGAAAGAGAGGAAATAAAAGTGTTTATATATAGATGGTGTAGAGTTTCTAGGTTTAGCGGACCCCTCCAGTGAAGGAACAGTACGTCCATACATGAATACGAAATGGGTGACAGATATTTTCGAGCTTATAAAAATGGAAAATTAAAGTCCATTTTGATTTCTTGGAGAATGACTTATCTGCCCAGCAATGGTCAAAATCGCTCCGGATCATAAACTATACGCGTAAAAAACCCCAAGTAAACAGCAATGAAGAGAAATGTTGATCGAGCCAGGACCAAAAAAAACCCTGCAATAATAAATCTAATTATTGGCAAATGTCTTTTTTAATATTTACCTTACAAAATGTGTGCCCGATGGTCTAATTAATGAAAAAATTTACTCGATCCATATATATCTGTTTTTATTTATTTTATTATTATTATCTTTAAGAAGACCAATATCACAGCTAGATACATAGTCTTGGAAATGGTCAAATTCATTATGAAGCCATATTGTATATTTGTTCAAACCGATCTGACCCTCAATACTATCGAAAGATTACATGGTCTTAGATTAATTACTTTTAGCAAGGTGGCGTGCTATGACTACAATAGTTAGCAAGTAATTCTTCAGAAGATCATTAACACAGTTTTATGACTTTTTTCTTGGCTGGAGGTTACCTACTTCAACGTGTAAATGTCACATATATGTACGTGTGTGTGTCTCTCTCTCTCTCTCTATATATATATATATATTTTGACACGTTTTTTCAAAGAATCGATTAATCCAGGCATCCAGCAGACTACAGCCCACATGCACTGATCAGAAACCAGCAAGTTTATACAAGCCCTCGATCTTAGAGCTCTTTCCTGGCTTCCATAGCAAGTCACCCCTCCGATCCTAGCCCAGTTGACCCCCCGAAACAATCAGAATAAAAGATGGCGACAAATCAAAGAGAGAAAAACTCAAGGGCAAATATGTACTTGTCACGTAGCATTGTGTATCGATATTCAGGTGTCGGGTCATTAAAAAGAAAAACAAACATGTATGTATGATTAAATAAATAAATTAGTGATATCAAAACATAGGATCCTGTCGCAGAGGCAACTTCCAGGATCTTCAAGTGATGCTTCGAGCTTTTGTGGTTGGCTAAATAGAAAATGATTCTACTTGACACGCGCATTCCACCAATGATACTTCGAGTGGAAAGTACGAGCTCAGGCTCCAGTCCCAGCTGTCGCTCCTCTGTCCTGAAGCTCTAAAACCGCGTCATGCAAATTGTCCTCTTTTCTCAAAAATAAAATAAAACACTTGTGTTTACTTAATATTAATGTGGTGGTCATAAGTTAAAGATGGACCCATCTCGACCGTTTTAGTGGCTCTCGCCTCGGTGCATGCTGACGCTGCAATACTTGACTTTTTAAGCACACAAATTAATATGGTTTTTTTATATAAATTATATTGAATTTTTTTTCCTATAATAAATGATTGAATAAGATTAAATTTCATTTTCAAATAATTTTGGAAATACAATTGAATTGAATAATGTATTCAAATTAGCCTAGACTTTATTTAAGATTAACTTTCATTTTCAAATAATTTTAAAATAACTTATCACATTGAATTGAAAATCATTTCAGTCTTATCAACCTTTTGAAATGAAAAAAAAAATCATATGGCAAGGCAAAATCGAAATCAACTTCTTCTTTTTCAAGGGAAAAGGAGTAGTGCCAGGACTGATGCACGGAACACGCCCTTTTTGGGGACAAATAACGCTTTTTCCATGTTGAGACATATTATTTGAAGTTAGTTTCACACTTTTTTCTGTTTAAAATGTATGGTTAAAATTATGTTTAAAAATATTTTTTATTCTGAAATATATCAAAATAATATTTTTTATTTTTAAAAATTATTTTTGATATAAACACATAAAATAATTTAAAAATATCAAAAAAAATAATTAAAAATAAAATAAAAATTAATTTTTTAAAAAATATTTTGAAACACAATGCCAACACAATCCTTAAAGAATAGAATAAGGTGCTTTTTGTCATCTCCCTTTATCTCCACCAAATTATGCACCATGCAAAATATGCATTGCAGCTTTCATACACAACTAAAAAATACATGTTGGAGTAGAGACTCCAAATTTATTCTTTTTTATAATAAATAAATTCAATCAGTGAAATTACCAACTGCAGGTCAAGAAAGATTTTAAAATTAGGAACCACTAGTCATAGTCGAAAATACTATATTAGGATCAGCTTGTGCACTAATTTAGATTAATTGTTTTCTAACAATCAGCCTGCACTCTAATTTAGATTAGTTTTATATATATATATATTAACCAGGAACAAAAAAAAACTACAAACCACTTATATGGAGCAAGATAGTCTCAATCAAATCACAAAACGAGCAAATAGATCCCTAGGACCGATCATTTAAAATATGCAGACGTAGCTCAAGCTCGTGTCAAGGTTCGCTAACTAGTCAACACGAACGTACAGTAATCAACAACTAGCTTGTGTTACATACTTTTTTCAGTAAAAAAAATTATAGAATTTTTTAATGTGTTTTTTATATATAAAAAAATAATTATAAATTTAAATACCTATAAGCACATATAATTATTTAAATTGATATTTAATAAAAAATAATTCGGACTGGAATATTTAATCTCGCAACATAGAACATGTACTTAATTGTTTTTAATATCTTTATTTTTCTAGAATAAATATTTTATCTAGTTTAATTATTATTTGTGCCAATAAAAGTTGTAAAAAATACAATAAATAAAAAAGAATCTAATAAAATATTTTATATCATTAACTTAACCCACTCACATTTAATATGAGGAAACCTAACACGCTTACATTTAACAAATAGTACTCGCATTGATATCATTTTGAATTCACACACAGTAGATGAATAATTATGTCAGGTGAATGTGAGCCAAGAATTTATCGAGATTAATTTTTTATTTATCTTCAATTTATTTTAATTATGATTTTATTTCGTATTTATTTTAAAATAATTTTTCTTACATAAATTTAGCAGGAAGTCAGCTGGCGAAATAGCGAGACGAAGTATTAAAGGGACCTGTGCAAAGTAAATATAATTTGATAAGACAAACCATTTCTTATTATTAACTTCTCGATAAACCAATCAAAGTTTTTTAATATTAAATATACTAAGAATCCATTGGTAGGCGTCTTATACAGGATATTATTAAATCTACAAGAAGAATCGAGTTCTTCAATGATAATTCATGTGCGAAAAGAATAGTGTCGTCAATCCGTACTAGACATTCACTAACCTCACAGCTCGCATTAAAATAAAACACAAAAATCAAGGCATCTTTATAGTAGAAGCTATTTGGGACAGCTTTTGAAAATGTATTTCTAAAAAAAAAAAAAATTTCATTTTAAATGAATATGTTTTGGTGTTTTTAAATCATTTTGATGTGCTGATATCAAAAATGATTTTTAAAAAATAAAAAAATATCATTTTGATATATTTCAGCACGAAATTTTTTTTGAAAAACTACAGCAACAACTGTACTAAACAGGCCCACATCACGTTCCGGCCACACTCCTCCTCCTTTGTTTATTTTCAATTTGTCAGAGATCAAGGAATATGACAAGGACTTTGTTTGTTTGCAGGAGGAAGTTCAGGACGAAATTTCTTCAGTAGTATGTGAAATGGCTCAATTTTGTTGACATTTTTACACCACTTTAGAGGTTGTGGTTCAAACCAGCTAGGCCACCACCCATGTGCCATAACATCAAAGTTGGGTTTTTTTACGTGCTTATTTTTAAAAATGATTTTTATTTTTAAAAAATTATTTTTAATACCAATACATAAAAATTATATAAAAATATTTTTTTTTAATTTAAAATAAAAATAAAATATATATTTTTTTCAAAAATATTTTTTACATACTCGGTAGACTGTGTCCCAAGAGCTGGCTGAACAGTGAAAACTACAAACTTCTATATAGAAAGCCTTACATCGAAAAATTACTTGCGGTTGTTTGTTGATTTTACTCAACCACCCCGAGACATGGTAAAGGTTGCCTGTGAAAGGTAGAGAAATTTGACCAAAATGAGAAGCCTGATCACTTGCAAAGAGTTAAAAAAACCGATAACTATGATGCTGTCCGAGCCGGTAACCTTTAGACCCTGTTTAGGAGTGCGTTGCAACCATTGTTTATCGAAAATTTGAATTTTTTTTCATTTTAAATGAATATGTTTTTGTGTTTTTATATCATTTTGATGTGCTGATGTCAAAAATAATTTTTAAAAAATAAAAAAACATCATTTTGATGTATTTCAACATGAAAAACACTTTGAAAATCTATCACAATCGAATTCCCAAACAGACCGTTAATGTATCTCTAGCACCTCGAGGGATTTTTACAAGCACGATATATATACCTTAGCCGTGCATCTCAAGCTCCAGTTAAATGACAAAAGCTTCGACTGGTAGCACACCAAGAAAATGATGATCCTTGTATATCAAGGCAGTAAAAAAATCTATATAGATTTTATAAACTGTTCTCTTAACGCAGATCTATCTAAATGTGCATTCCAACTCCAGTCCCCACCCGATGTGTAAGCTACAAATGCTTCATGCTTCTTTAATTGTATCAGATATCTATCACATTGCATGTAATTATCAAAATTATTGATACCGTTTCGGTTGATATTTTTTTCTCTTAATTGAAATGAAATATTTCAGTTTTGGAGCGTTTCAGTGCGTCATTTTGGGGTTGTATTGTTTATGTATATAATTAAATATATTAATTCAATTTTTTTTAGTTCAAATCCAAAAATAAAATTATTTAGTATTGTGCAATTTAATCTAAAAAAAGACACAACAAATGATTTTTCTTAACAAAATTATGAACATGTATTATATTACGAGAATATCATCACCAATCTCGTAAGTTCATTATATTCTCTGATTGCTCTAAAATTTTAACATAATATATATATATATATATATATATATATATATATATCAAGAGACTTCTCATAAAATTTCATTTCAATCTAATGATCAGATTAGGAGATATGATTGATATTGTAAAATTATTCATTATTTTTAAAAAAACACTATTAGGCCAAAACGGAACAGGCAAAATGAAACCGGTATGTTTTGGCCGGTATTTTGATGAAACATTTGGAATAAACCAGAATTTAAATGAGATAAAAATAACACTATTTTATTTTATTTTTTAACTAATAGAGAATATTTTAGCTATTTCATACAAAACAAAACAAAATATACAACCATGTTAGTTACAGTTGTCTTATAGAAAGTAGCTAGGACTAGGATTGATTGCTTAACAGGTTCCGTACCCAGAACTTTCCGTATCTTCGAATACTTACGTACGAATCATGTTACAATGTTGACCAGTATTAAAAAAGTGGCGAGTCGAGCCAGCAGGAAGTAGGACACAGGACAGAAGGGGGCAAATCCAGATGGCAATAGGAGACCATTTCCATATCCCAATAAATAAAGGAAACATGCAAGAGATGGGATATTAGGAGTGCGGGCGAAGGTGCAGTGAAGGTTGCTCAAAGATTGGAGTGTGCTGGAGGGTGAAAGGGCAAGATCCATGCGGATTAGATTTAGATTTTAGGAGAAAAGAATCAAATCCATGATTTTTATTCTTTTTTCTTAGGTAAGTGAAACTTCGAGGAAAGGTTTCGTGAGGGCATCAATGGCAACCACCGTATCCCTTCGTAATGGCTCGCGTAAATTTCATATATGGCTGTGCTAGTACTATTTTGTTAGCCAAATATATATATTATATATCTTGAGAGTACAGGGCGCACTTGTTGACCCAGCTCATGGGAATGCAATGCAAGTCCAGATCCCGACCTACAAATCATAAATCGTGGAAACTTCGAACCTCTAGCTCCGGAGTTAACCTAATGACAGTGTGGCTAGCTGCGTGGTTTAATTCATATTCAGAGTTTGAGTTTTAGCTAGCTAGCTAGCTACATACTTGATTTTTAAAAAGGCCAATATATCCAATTCACTGATGTTAATTACATTACAGCTTAATATACGTTCTTTATTAAACCCGAGAAGAAAAAGTTACAAGTCCCTCTAGAGAGTAGTGGGAATAACAAATGTTTTAGCTATTTTAGCAGAGCACCATTTCCTCTTTTCTTTTTTCTTTCTGTTGCGATGGGCAAGGCCCAGGCCCAAAGACTACCCTTATATCTTGACACATACATAATATGGGAAATGGCAGGAGGCGGAGCGTCTTAAGATCTGCACGCATATTCCCCTCGCTATGACTCCGCTTTTTTTAGGCAATCCAATTACGTTAGCAAATGCATGAGATGGAAACAGGACACAAGTTAGGCGGAAACATTGTGAAGGACTCAGCTGTTTTCTTGTACTCTGTTCTTTTTTATGTGCGAAAACCTCTCCCTACAAAGCGTAGGACTTACCTGTTTTCTAGTATATTTTTTTTGGGGTGCGAGAAAATCTCTCACTAGAAAGCAAACTTTGTAGGTTTAAATGAACCTGTAAAATCTCAGTTGTTTCAGACTCTTATAAAAAATATACATCCTAACTTGAAATCGAGTCTTGCGGTGCAAATCACAAACCTTATATCGGCACGCCCCTTGGAACTGTTTTCTTGTACACGTTCACATTAGAAGCCCACCAAGGGTACACAAACCTTCAAAATTTTAACAAATAAAAAAAGAAGGGCGAGCTACCGTAATGCATAAAATAAAAGACCATATATATCATCGATGAAACTTCTTCGATGTGCAGTTTTTAATGCCAGGTAGCAGTTTCACACTTTCACTGTCTGATTTCCCCTTACCTTAATACTTGAATAAGGCAATCAGGGTTATCACGGAAGTGCCTTCTCAAACCTCAATATCAGAGCACATGCGGGTTTAAATGATGGAACAGTCTGTACAGTGGGTTTTAATATATCCGTACACATCAAACTATGTTTCTTTTCTCGTAGATAAGCGCTCTTATTTATTAACAACGATGATCATTATATCAGTCAAGTGCCACATCAAAATCTGCACACAATACATTGGTCCTCCAATCATGTCCAAACTGAGATCATCTATACTGAACCAGCTTCCTCAAACGAACTCAAAGCACGGATTATATGTTCATAAACCTCAATTCCTCTCAAGAATATGGTGTCTTTCAAGAACTGCAATACACGCTAACAGATGTAAGTACCAGGCAGGAATATTAAACTACAATAGAGATATATTTATATGCAAACTTGTCGAACCTCGTTATGGTCATGCAATAAAATAGGGGTATTTGTCATTGGAGAGAATCCAAAAGTGGGAATCCCCAACTGTCTCATGAACCGTGCATCTGTAGTTGAAGACAATATTTCAGGCTTTGCAAGTTTTCCTCCAGCTGCAGCGATGGCTTGCTTGAAAACAGACCACCATGGGTTTGAATCATTTGTTGCTGTCATTAATGGCCGTCCCATATAATCTCTCAACGGTCCCTTCTCAATTATCTATCATGTAAAGAAGTAATGAGGTAAATTTATCTAATTCAACCTTTACAAAATCAACACCACCGACAAAAGCAATGAATCCTGACATTTTAAACTTCTCACTTCCATTGGAATGGTCGTGAGAAGAAATTATCAAATCCTGTAATTACATGTGGCTTTTAAGTACAAGTGAGACGTCTCAATCAATATTCTCAAGTGACTCGCAAACCAGAGTGACAACATCAATTAAAACGAAGATAAAAAGAGGCGAACAAGGTAATCCAGATCATCACATTGAATTCAAGTGCCATTCCTTCACAAATTCCAGACAAATTCGTTGATGTTCGAATGCCAAAGAGACAGTGAACAAGAGTATATATTGCTGATTTAATAAAAGGATAACATAAAAGACCATGGAGATGGATGGTTCCATTCCCTTTGTCTAGATGACATAGTTTAGGTGGTCAGTGGACCATCCCATACCAAACCTTTTGATGGAGGAGCAAATAAAAGGATTCAAAGCAGTTAAAAGTCAATATTGATTTCATAAAGGATAACCGAGATTATTTAATGCAAAGAAGAAGAACAAACATATCAATCCTAGGTCTTATCTAGGATCGAGTGTTCTTTGTTTTGAGAAGAGACATTTCCATGTTTAAAGATACTCTCGGTCTTCAACTGTAAAAGTCAATGCATCATTTGCAGTGGCACAAAGTACATGGATAACATTGAAAACACCCTTATTGCTAATACAGCTTTTGCAATGCACAATTTAATTTTTGAAAAATCTAAAAAAAAAGGGTATATCTAACTTGTTCTTGATATTAAAGCATTGAGAAACATATATTGCAAGAGGAATAGTCATCATATTGCAGGACTACGAAGAAATTTTATGAAGAAAAAAGTTGTGCGTATAGCACATGGAGATCAGAAGCTTGTGCATTCCATTTACGTTCCTGTATCCATGAGAGAGCATGACGAGTAATAGAATCATGTTTAATCTTGTTTGAATCGACAAAGCATTAATATTGTTATCACCCACGACCAGGACCAAATTTTGGCAATATGTTAAAGCACCTTATGATGGTCAGAATAGCCGCTAGATGACAAAACGGACATTCTGGGGCAACTTTAGGCCCTAGATTGCTCTTTGGGATCCCAATTTCAGGTTTTAGGGCAACGTTATTTACGAGGAAATATGAGTTCAGTCAAATATTGCTCTAATATGGAATGCTTTTAACTGGTACATTTCAAATCTCAAATAATCTGGGCAGAGCTTCAAACCAACCAAACTCTCTGAAACATTCCCAGATTCCCTGCCATTTCACGAGATAAGCAAAGACCACCGGAGATTACTTCAGATAATGAGCATCAATGCATCGTGTTAACCACCAGTTCAAATAACAAAAAGGGCTCCATCACTTTGCTAAAAGAGGGAAACAAGCAACCTCACATTCCCATGAATGAATTGAAAATGCCACCTAAAACTTCTAAGATTGAAGATAAAATTTACCCATCATGATGTTACCTCGTACGTCATGTTTCGTACAGCCGGAGCCCACTCTTCAGCAATTCTTTTCTTCACAAGCTCTGGATCCGTTGTAGGAGGCAATCGAAGATCAAACCCTGCTTCGGCCTCCGAAGGCTGCATGTTCATCACAAAACCCTACACAAGCACCTCTTTATCATCAATAAAGAAACACGCTTAGAATCCAAACCGGACAGACATAGTTGAACAAACACTTACCGTTGGGGAAGGAATCCCAGCTTTTAAGAAGACAGGATTAACTGAGATAACTTCCGAGTTCGCAGCTTTTCCAGCCTTAACAACATCAAATTGACTATCTCTAAACCTATTGATAATCTCTATACTATTCATTAAATTCTCCATAGCTCCGTTATCATACATTCTCGACCCGTGCCCAGGCACTCCTCTAGCCTTAATAATCAAATTCCAAGGCGACCTATCAGAATAAAAAACTCTAAATTCATCGTTAACTGATGCCTGCCCTTCATCTAAAACAAACCCAACATCCAAGTCTTTAAACTCATTAGACTTGACAAACTTATCAGCCCCATCAATCCCACCAATCTCCTCATCAGGAACAAAAGAAATGTGTATTGTCCTCGTAGGGACATAGTTCCTTGCTTTTAAGTTGCGGATAGCCTCCAGGTACTGAATTGCTATGCACTTGTCGTCTTGAGCTCCGCGTGCAAAGATTTTTCCTTCTGGTGTTAACGTGGCTGAGAAAGGAGGATGGGTCCATTTAGAAGGTTCAGCTGGGACAGAGTCGAGGTGGGAATTGAAGAGGAGTGAAGAGAGAGATGGGTTGGAGCCTTGCCAGGTTATGAGAAGAGTTGGTTTGTTGGGTACGAATTCGAGAGCATGGGTTTTGAGACCGAGGGATTGGGCTAAGGATGTTAGAAAAGAGACTGGAGCTGTGTAGTTTGGGTTTGGATGGGCGGTGTTGAATCTCAGGTATTTTTGGAACCGGGCGATTGGGGTTTCTAGGTCTTGTTGTGGTGATGAATTGGCGAGGGTGAGGCGGAGAAAGAGGAGGAGGAGTGCGAACGAGGGGAGGAGGGGGAAGTGGCGGTCGTTGAACATGGCTGGGGTTTGAGAGGGGGAGGGGGAAATGGAAGTGATGGGTGAATGTTTGTTTATGTGGTTTTTTTCATTTAAAAATATATATTAAATTAATATTTTTTATAATAATTGCTAGATGCTCTTAATATACTAATAATTAAAATAAATAAAAATTATTATTATTATTTTAAATTGTTCATAAAAAGTCAGTTAAATATTTGTGTATAATAAATTATTTCTTAAATCAAAGCCCCGATCAATTTAATAAATCTAAGATGGATTTCATGTCTAAATTGATTGTTGGGATTTTACTTGCAAATATAAAACATACATCAATAATGTCTGCATTTTTTTTTTTTTATCCCACCTACTCAGTCATCAAAAACTTTTTTTTATATATTTGTTTAGCCGTAGGATATGGAAAATAGATTTCCATCCCATATGTTCCCCCAACACTCCAAGCTGCACCATCACTCCATTGATTTCGATGTGTTTCACTGGGCACAATTGCTGCTATGAAAGCAATTCGGTTATTTTTTAAAATATTTTTTTTGTTTAAAAATAAATTAAATTAATATTTTTTATATTTAAAAATTATTTTTAACATCATAAAAACTAATTTAAAAATATTAAAAAATAATAATTTAATATAAGTAGCGACGGTCGATGAAAAAGAGTCAATAAAATAGTAGTAGTAGCAGTAAATAAATAACGCTAGGTTAGACATGTGGGCTTGGTGCTAAAAAAAAGATATATGGGCTTGGGCTCCTAAAACTCAGGGGGCTTTTTGTTTGGCCTTAAAAGGCTAACACTATCACACCAGTTCTCTAGTGTTTGACGTGTCTCATGGAGACTGCAGGAGAATTTGACCGATATCATATTGGTAACAAGCAAAAACATCGCGCGTGGAGAAGGATCTAGATTTCAGGTTTGCTGTCTTAACTGTACCTAACATCACAAACGCGATTGGGCGAACTAAACTAACCACGTCGCTTATTACCAAATGCGTATTCCAATCCCACGCGCTTGTCCATATTCTCTAAAATTGATGACTCGCCATCAACAAACGACTACTCTGCCATTTAAGACCCTTTTTAAAAATAAAATCTCACAAGAACAGAAAAAAGAGATATCTTTGTTGGAAGCGAATTCTCTATCCCTCAACTTTACAGATTCTGATCTGCATGATGGCGAGGAACTTTGATTCACGAGCTGGAGTAACGGTGTTGTCACTGATCTTGTTATGTCTAACGATCAGTAACAATATAGTACCAGTAGCAGAAGCTATATGGCTAACAATTCCTAACTCGGGACCCAAGTGTGTTTCGGAGGAGATTCAGAACAACGTTGTCGTTTTGGCTGATTACTATGTTCTTAACGAAGAACATCCCGAACACCACGTCACTGTTTCTGTTCGGGTACGTATATGCTGTTAAATTTCGTAATTCTATAAGTTTGATTAGGTTTTGCTCCGTATTGATTAATTGGTAATAATCTTATCAGCTTTGATTTTCTTATGTTGCTTTTCGAGCTTTGTCTCTCCATCACAGATGTAGTGGTTGGGTGGCGCGGATTAAATTTTATGATCCCCTTTTGATGTTTGTAATTGCAAGATTTTTTATTATTATTTTAGAATTTCTAATGCACGGTTTGGATTAGATAAATGTCCAAATGAACAACTTTATCGTGTCCAGATTTATTGAATTTCCATCGGAACGCCAGTTTAATGCTTTATTAACTTCAGGTTGGTTTTTCTGGAAGTAATTTGTTTTTGCAGTGAAAGACATTCTGTAATATTTTTCTGTTAAGTATTTTCCAGTAAAGTTGGTTCTAGTGCTTCGATCTTCCTCTTGTTTAAATACATTGCTTTGATTGCTAAAGTAATTCCGCAACACTAAGTTTACGCTATAGATAATAATCAACGGCAAATGATTAAGTTTGTACATACTAATTTATTGCTGAAGACAATCTCTCTGTCACTTGAGAATCTTGCCAGGGATTTAAATAAATAAAAAGGAATTAATGGGATGGCACAACATTGCAGGCTTTTATGAAGTATGACGACGAGGGAACCTGTTTTAGCCTTTTCATCTCTTTCGTCTCTTTACATTAGTGTTCTTGTATTTAGTTGTGTTTGGCTCTTTATGGGCTCTCTATGAAGTGGTACAGCAAAACTTCTTTTATAGCTAAACATGATGGTTCTGAGGGGTTTTTGCATCTATTCAGTATAACAAACCCTGACATGAGAGTGTTTGGGGTTTGTGTTAAGGGAGAGATTTTTTATTTTTTATTTAAAAAAAAAACCATGTGATTGATATTTGCAGTCCTGCTAAAGCTAAGATTACTTTTGAGACATGATTCCGGTAATTTTTCTTTGAAAACAATGTGGGGTGCAGCATAATTTTATCATATCAAATCAAATCAAATCATTTTCTATTTTGGATTTTTTAGTTTTCTGGGCATGTAGAAGTCTTGCATGATCTACTATGGAAATAAATGGTGTATGATCCTTATTTCATGATCAGTCTGGCCAAAAAAGGGCAGGAAGAAAATGGTTTCTTCTATAGCTGTTTGTATTGTCTTTTTTTCTTTGCCAATTATTTTTAGGTCAGATATTGAGTTATTTTAAGCCTGACCTTCTTCCTCCCATATAAAGAACACGAATGTGCAAACAGTCTTCTAATTTCACTGCTAAGCAAACAGAACTAAATGGAAAACAACTATGATGTATCCTGACTCTTGTGATTTTATGGTATGCATGTCAATAACACTAATTTCTCCCTTCATTCAATCATGTACAAGATTCTAGTTCATGCAACAAATGCTGATGAATAGTTGGGAGATGGATTTTTTTTCTTTGCTATAATTCTTGTCTCTTTTGTTAGGTAACATCCCCATATGGAAACAATCTTCACCACAATGAAAATGTGACTCATGGTCTGTTTGCTTTTACAACCACGGAGGGTGGTAACTACTTGGCATGTTTCACGATAGATGGTCATCAGGAACCAGCTACAGGTGTGACTCTGAGCCTTGACTGGAAAATCGGAATCGCTGCAAAGGATTGGGATTCTGTGGCAAAGAAAGAAAAGATTGAGGTAAGTTTCTTAAATCCCCACCTCCTACCCTGCAGTCTTGCATTCCCTTGTTGCCTTTTTGTCATTTGATAAATTGGGTTTAAAACTATATGTAGGGTGTTGAACTTGAAGTAAGGAAACTTAAAGATCATGCGGAAGCCATCCACAATAATCTACTCTATCTCAAGCAAAGGTATAACTGAACCTTGATTTTTAGCAGTGGATACCTCATGGACACATTCTTTGCCTTGTCTTCTATTGTATAAAAAACTTTCCTGTTTTGTTATCCTGCCTTTCTTAAACCCTGCTCATTTCCAGGTTTCTAATCAAGAAAGAGCCCAAACTGATTTATGAATTAGCAATGACTATGGTGTTAGAGAATAATATAATATATTCTGGAGCCTCACCTATAAGCTTGAGCTTTTAGGTGAGATGGTTCCTTAACATGGTATCAGAGCCTTGTTGACCCAGCGGTCACGAGTTCGAATCTCACCACCTCCATTCTATTTGATAAAAATCAAGCACAATGTAGTATGGGCCTGTGTGCAAGTTTCAAGCCCAAAGGGCTTTCACTTGAGGGGGTGTGTATGAGAATAATATAACATATTCTGGAGCCTCACCTATAAGCTTGAGCTTTTAGGTGAGATGGTTCCTTAACATATGGGGTATTTTTGGCTCTTAAATGTTTGACAGTTTCTACCTCTATGATTTATGATGAAGCTGATACAAGCGTAGAAAGGGAATAAATTGCCTTCTGCTTTATGTTCTTGAAGGTCGAGTTAGTGACGTCTCTGAACAAATAGAGCACCACTGGTCATAATAATGAAATCATTCTAGGTTTCGTAATGAGTGATAAAACCTGCGAAACTGAATCAGCTCGAGCAAAACTAAAGCGTCCCAAACTTTTAAGGGTGTCATATTTCTTGTCTTAAAAAATTGCAAAATGCATTTACCTTACTGTTAATCCTACTAGCGTGTTGGTTGGTACTTACAGGGAAGCTGACATGAGAGAGGTCAGTGAAAAAACCAATGGTAGAGTGGCATGGTTCAGTATCATGTCCCTCGGTGTCTGCATCGTGGTTTCAGTTTTGCAGCTGTGGCATTTGAAGAGGTATTTCCACAAGAAGAAGCTTATATAATCTTATGATGTAAATCCGAACCATGTGATTACAATATTGTGCACAATATATTATTCTTTTTTCTTGATTTTCACCTCCTGGAGGTGCGAGATAGCTCAGGCCCAAGAACAGCCGCATCTTGTGTGGGGAGGAAAGAGGAGAAAGGATAAAATAATAGTCGAGAATACTGATTTCATCACTTTTGAGTTTTCACCTTAGCTAATGTTCTGAGGATGTTTCTGTTGGGAACTCTTCTGCAAACTTAACTTCAATGCACTCGAACCCCTTGCCTAGAAGGTTATTGCCCTTTTCTTTTCGACTCACGGAATAATCTAAGATCATGAGCTTCAATTTCTTGATGGAAACGGGAAGACAATGTCGATTCTTGTGTTTGCAAATTTTAGTTGTACAATAATCCATATCATGATAATAAAATGTAGACACGAATTTAACTATAATCAATTGTGAAAAGATTTTTTTTTTTTTTAAAGGAACTCTTCTCAATTGCAACAATAAGCCAATAATAGAATGATTGAGACTTTGAGAGAGTATTCACACGATTTTCAAATGACAAACTGCCATTGGCGCCTTGCAAGTCAGCACTGCTAATGGAAATGTATCCTTTTGATGTCGAATTAATTTTCAAATTTCCATTGCAAGTTAGACAAGCTTGACCACCTCATACGGTCGCATCAGCAATAGATCCAAGGAAAATAAATAAAGTTTTGAAAAATAAGGACCAAAATAAAAAACAAAACATTTGAAAATTTGTAATTGAAGGACTACATTGAAAATCGATCTATAAAAGGAACAAGAAGAAAATAATATATTAAAAGAATGATGACTAAATTTAAAACAAAATAAATAATAAACTGTGATTGAATGACTAAATTGAAAAATAACAAAAAATTTAAAAAGAATAAGAACGAAACAAGAAATTAAAAAATGAGGATTGGAATTCAAAAGAAAAAAACAAAGAGGACAATGATACTTTAGTTGTTAGGAGAGAGAAAAGAAGAGGGGGAAAGAAAAATGATCGCCAATGAAAATTCAACCACCATAAGCTATCAAATGTTGCTCCATATGGAAAAGAAAATTACAGAGAATCTAAAAAGATGACGGGAGACTAGGTTTTGCCACCATATGATGTGAAATGTGTCATTTGAATAACATAAACATCATCCACACGGTTGCACGTTTGATACATGTGCTGACAAGTTTTCTTATTTAAACAATAATAAACAATGCAAAACAATTTTAAAATGCCCCCAATACCTTGACAATTTCAGAAATACCTCGATAAAAATACTAAAATACCCCCATTATGCAAAGCTTTGTTAATTTTTTTTGGTCTCATATAAGGTTAAGTTTGTATTTACACGTTAGAATGACAATTAAAAAAACCATCATCTAGATGGGAAATATTTTTTTAATTTTGGGGGCATATAAGTATTTTTACTATTAAGAAGTATGTAAAAGTCAAGAAAGTTTTTGATCAATAACTAAATTTTATTGACTTTGAGAATATAAAAGTTTTTTTTCTCCATAAAAAATATAAAAGACATACCTCAAAAAAACTTCAAAAAAAGGTAGCGTGAAAAAACTGTTTTACCTTTAAATCCAACCTTATAAATAAATAAAAAAATAAGAGTGAAATGGTCAAAAGGTAGCATGGAAAATAGTGTTCTACTTCCACCTTTAAGTCCAACCTTATAAATCAATATAATAAGAGAAAAATGGACATTTTATTGATAGACCCAGAATTTAGTTTACTGTTTAATGGATATGGGCCTATCAAGCTTGGACTGGATGTGTTACGGGCCTGACCACAAGAATCTCCATGGGACGGGCCTATCAGTCTCCTGAAGCAATAACTGGCCTAGCAAAAATTCTGGAGAGCGAAAACCAACGGAGTCAGAGAGAGGATTTACAGCAATGGCTATTGCAACAATAGCAGCAGTGGCAACAAAACCATCCTCAATACCCCTGTTAACAAGAAAGAGACCGAAATGGTTCTGTACTCCTTTGGCTTTCTGTTCGTCTTCTTCATCTTCGTCTTCTTCATCAGCAAGTAGAAGAAAACTTATTCTTTATTCCAAGCCTGGATGTTGTTTGTGTGATGGTCTCAAAGAGAAGCTCCAGGCGGCATTCTTGCTCTCTGGCCCTCATCCCCTTCATGATGTTGATTTGCAGGTAACCCCACTTGATTTCACCACCCTACTTTCTCTCGGTTTTCATTCTTACGGATTTGTATGCCAATGAAACTTTTTATTATTATTTTTACTGTTAATCAATATTATCAGGTAAGGGATATTACCAGCAATCCTGAATGGGAGAGGGCTTACCAGTATGAGATACCCGTTTTGGCCAAAGTACTCTCTGATGGCACCGAGGTTAGTTGTTTATTTCACCCCTTTATTAATTATTGATTTTAAGTTTAAAGTTTGTGGTGATATTCTTGATGGACATGTGTTGTGTGTTCTTCGCCTGTATTACTCCATTTTGAGTTAAGATATGGTCACTGTCATGTACGAGTAGCTGGTAGGGTACCCATTGTCAAGAGAGAACTACGTTTTGTTTTCGGGTCAGGGCGTCAAATTAGAAGTTTAGTGCTCTAATTGAGTGAACGAATAGATTAGGAAATTTCATCTGTAGAGTAGAAAGTTTAGGCATATATGTAATTATCGTCTTACAGAGAGAAAAGAACTGCAGTTTGATAGTGCTTAATATAATATGACAGCATAGATGTGGTGAAGTAGAATTCCGAACGGAAGGGCTTAAAAAGCTACTTGGGATGGAAGGAAAACTCTTGCATGGGAATTGTTTTCATATGGACAAATGACTTCACAGAATGAAAATGAAAATAGTGAAACATGGTTTCATTTATGGACTTGCTGAGGAGATGATATGTTGTTTTGGAAATAAAACCACTCAATTTAAATTGGCACCAATCCTCCACCAACAATAGTGGAAACCTCACCAAGTCAATCCATACTTTTGGAGGTCATAATCAATAATAAAAGTTGTGTTTCCAATGTGGTGGATAGGTTCACCTCTCTATGTTTTGTCCTCTTCGTTGAATGACCTATGCAATAGAAGATGGCAATGATGAGAATAAGTGCTCTAAAGATAATATTGATGCATAAAGTTCGAAGGTTATTGGAGAGTGGAAGGAAATTTATTGTCTTGCCAAACTTTTGCATTTTGGCAACAACAAATGATCGTGACTGACAGCTACTGCTTGTTAAAAAAATTAAGGTTCCACAACTTAGTCCCAAAGGATTTTGATCAATGGTTAAGCTTCTCTAAAGAACACTGAGCTTTTCTAGTTTTATGACTGGTAAAAATAATAATTGAGAGTTCTCAAAGCTTAAATATTGTACACAGAAAACCTTTTCTAGTTTTATCTGTGTTCATTTGCTAAATTATTAATCAGCAAGCAAGTTCTTCATTTAGATACTATCTTCATACTGTTCTATACAAGTATGATTGGCGGACTTTCATTTTCGTCTAATTTTTAACTAATCATATTGACATTGAAACCACTGTATTTTGTTTATATTGAGTGACATTGGCAAATGGCAAAGTTATGTTTTGCACATGAAAATGATGATGATGAAATAGGTTCTGCTGCTATCACTTTTTTTTCTTCATTTGAATCCCCTAGGTTCTGCTGCTCTCACTTTTTTCATTTGAATCCCCCCCCCAAAAAAAAAAAAAAAAATGATTCTTTACAATTTATTCCTCCTAGTCTTTTTGCGTGAGAGTACTTTCAGGTGACATACATTTTGTTCTTCTTTTTAAGCTTTTATACTGGTCCTATCTCTCACGCCCACCAGTTCCATGTGCATGCATGTCTATCCTGATCCACGTGCTGTTTGTCAAAGGGAGATTCAGAGATTTTTTTTATCCTTTGACTGTTTTTATTCACATCTGGCTTTTAGCCCTGCTCATAGACATGGTTCAAGATTCTAAAGATTGTTGTTTGCATTTGTCAAGCTGGATTCTGTTCAACCCAGTAATTTGCTTAAAATGGTGGGATCTTGCTGGCTCTCAAATCACACGTACCTTTGTCTTGCAACTCTCTAGAATATTAATGTAGTGCCTAATAATATTGGAAGCTTCTTGTGAGTAGTCTACTTTATGTGGATCGACCTGTCGGATGCCCTCATTTATTGCTGTCCTGAATGGTTTTAGAACTGGATATGTACTTGCATCTTAAGCCAAACTCTCTTTCTTCCAGGAAACTTTACCCAGAATATCTCCTCGACTTGGAGTGGAGCTCGTCCACAAAAAGATAGCAGCTGCTTTGATCCAATGAGGTTCCTCTATATAATTGAAATTCTAGCAGGTGTGGAATCTGTTATTGCATGGGACATTGTATCTTGTCAAAAAAGACTGGACATAAAATGCCTTTTATAACTTATGTTCAAATGAATCTTGAATGCATCAGGAATGATCTCCAAAAGGCACTCTTAATTCGGCTGTCAGAACTGATCACATGGCGTTTAATTATGCTCCTCTACTGAATAAATCTAGATAATATTATCAACATCTTGGTGATTTGCAAACCACCATTTTGTATTCATTGAGACACGTCATTCTCTATTTCTTATTATTTTTCTGCCTTCATTTTCTGCAAAGTATTGTATGCAAAGGCTGTGGGAACCTTGGAAACCTTTGTGGAAATGTAAAATTGTCCCTGTTTAACGTTCATACATCATCTGGAAAAAAATAAAATATATTATAGAGATCTTCTGGCATCATAGTTATTAGCTAATATTCATGTGATTCATGGGCGTTCCAATTGGAATGTGTTTTCTTTTGCTGTATGTTCTTTTATTTATTTGTTCTATCGAACTTAGTAATTTCTTAATAACATGGATCTCAATCAAGCAACTGGGTTGTTCAATTGGCAAATGGAAGCTCTTTAGACGAGTCTAACCAGAAAAGTGACCCGCTCCATTTATCTTGTCATCACTGAAAAATAAGAATGGGCCTCTTGAGATTTCCATGGCTAGACAAGGGTGCCTCGAATATTGCTGCCTAATTATTGTTTATATTAAAGAGGGCACTCCATTAGCACAAAGGTTCTCGACATTTGCTAGGATTATGTTGTTATCTCCCTTCATAAGATTACATTATTCTCTGCTCCTCCTTTGCAAGCTAGTATGATAAAATGTGATTGAATGTATAGCCTTTCTACTCGCCGAGAGCCATAAATATGCTATATTATTAGCACTTTCATTTCCACAACAAATGGAAAGCAGATAGATAGGATTCATTTCAGAATCTCCAGAGATCCTTTGCCTTGAATTATTATACTGCAGGGCCTGAACATGCATCAAGGAAGCACATTGCACTTTTGACTGCTTTTGTGCTTTATGATAAGAAGACAGATTTTCTTCTCCCCTTTATAACCATTTATTTTAAAGTGTCCTAGTTTTTTTGTTTTTTTTAATCTCCACATTTGCTGAATTATTAGGGCTAATGTTTTTAGTCTTCCAACTAACAAACATACGAATGAGTTTAATGCATATTTATCATAGAAAATAAATTATATAAAACTTTTATCTTTATGTATAAAGTATGGTCTGACTGGCCTAACCCAATTGAACATCTCCTTTTCCATGCACGATGTTTGCTTTTGATAGTGGGTTTGACGCTTTGTGATGAGGAAGCTCTTGATCTAAGAAAGAAAGGCCTGTTTGGCTGTAGCTTTTTAAATTGTTTTTCGTGCCGAAATATATTAAAATAATATTTTATTATTTCTTAAAAATCATTTTTGACATCAGCACATCAAAATGATCTAAAAACACCAAAATATATTTATTTAAAATGAAAAAAAAAATTAAAACGCATTTTGAGAAGCTGTTCCAAATAGCTTCGAAATGAAGAAAGCTCTTAGATCTAATAGAAATTGGTTTATTAACTTTGGCTAGTGATTGCAGCAAGCTCTAACCAGTTCGTGGTATTGATCTCGAACGATTTAGATGAAAGATTACTAGATCATGCACAGCCCTGTTTCTTTTTTCATTTTTTTATCTGATGAATATTTACAGTCTACTACTGTGATATATCAAATATCATCGAGCTGTATCATCCACTGTTTTTTTCCAAATCAAAGTCAGAGTCAAAAGGTCAGGCTATATAAGGCATCGCTCTGGGTCAAGCTGGATAGCTACCACGCCATTGCCGTTCAATCAATATGAGGGGAAGGTTATAAAGTATTGATTTTCAAAAATAATTTGAAAATTAATCTTAAATAAAAAATCAAAATTTAGAAAAGTATTTTTTGGAACTTAAGGGCGAGTACATGAGATTTCAATTTTGCAATATTTACACGACGCCGAATCATTTATCACAAATGATTTGACTTGTCAAGAAAGGGGCACTGGTAAAGGCTGTGAAAGGTTGATAGATCTTATCTTGGCTTCTTCGTGCTTGCTGAACGGGAAGCTACTAAATGCACAGTCAATGAGCTATCGTCAATTATCATAGAACTATAGAAAAACATAAATAAAGATTCCACACGTCCCAAGTTGCGGGGTGTTCCATCTTTTTCTGAAATGTTTGCTTTAGAAGTTGTTTGGAATAACTTCTTAAACTGTGTTTCAAAAAATTTCTTTTTTTTTTAAATGAATATATTTTGGTGTTTTTAGATCATTTTGATGTGCTGATGTCAAAAATGATTTTTAAAAAATAAAAAAATATTATTTTGATATATTTCAGCACGAAAAATATTTTGAAAAGCTATATGGTGGTGTTATTAATTTCCATTACGTTGCGTTGTTCGTCTTTCGGCATCTATTAACACACGCACCAGTAGACTTTTTATTTATGAAAATATGCATGTAGACAAGCTAGGGTAACTGGGACCTCAGTAAGTTTTAGAAAAGCTTTGGTGATGACAGTGTACAAAGGCCTCGTGATTGGTCTGAGAAAGCAAACCACCACGAAAGCACTGCTGACGTGTTTGATAAATATTGGGTGGCCGTGACATCCTGTTTCTTGGTGGTTGTGTTTCTTGGTCCTCTTTCTTTCTATGTATTGCAGGTAATAAATAACACGAGCATACATACTAGGGATTATTATTCCCTTGTAAATAGGTTTTTTTTATTTAAAATAATTCATTAATTTTTTTATATTTATTTGATGCAAGATTTATGTCTTGGATAATAAGCTAATCTCTTGGTTCTGAAAATCTTGTCTATGTTATCTAGCCAAGGTGGCTACAAGTGGATGCTTGTTACCTTCAAAATATTTTATTTGATTAATTCAGATAGTCTCTAATTATTAAATCGGTTATTTTTCAAGAGAAAATACAATAAAAATACTTATTTAATGATTAGGTCAGCCACTATTTAATTTAAAAACAAATTGTTCTAGCTCTCTATTAACATTGTAAACCAGTTAATTTCTTTTATAGATACTAGAAAGCTTTCTTCTCAGGATAGAAAATTTCTCAGAACAAGATTTTAGTAAAAACAACTTGTCGTAGCACTCACCCCGGTGTGTGGGCCGTTAGCTTGGACCAGGCTCCTCACTTCCCTTTATAGAGTAAGGCGGCACCTCAAATATAATGTTGGACCCATCCCTTCCAGGCCTGGCTAACTAAGACAGAACACTTCTTTTACCGAACTAGATAAACCAGATCATTTAACTGTTTATTTTTTGTCTCGTCGAAAAGCCAAGTTACTGGTGCAGTGGTGAGAGCAGGTTGTTCAATTATAGACCAAGCACTCCAGCAAGTATCAATGGTGTCGTGCAATTTCAGCGTCATTATTATATACAAGTGTGGGACATTACGACTGGTCATCCGAAGGGAACTGGACCTGGCCCATAAATGATGGAGAATTTTTTTTATATATATATAAATAAGGGTTTTACTTTTTCTTTTTCTTGCTCTGGAAGGTTTTCTTCCTGCAGAGACAACTCGAACATATATACCAGCTCGATCCTAGCTGAACAGAATATTTCTTAGAGTAAAAGGGAATTATGCTCTTTTTTTTAATTTTTTTATATCATTACCTAATTATATTCCCTAGAATATATATATATATATATATATATATCACTTACTGGATATTGACGAGTTTGGCTGAGGAAAAAGGAAGGGTTTCTGGTTCGAAGAGGACGAATAAAAATACTACTCTCTACTTTGTGGGCCAAAAGAACATCTAAGCGGAGATGAGAATCACAATGTCAGCCCTGGTTGGAAATGAGTGGAAACATGCATGTCAGCCTTTCCCTTCGTAGGCTTCTGTCAGTTGCAAGAATATGAATATAATACAGCCTTTCCGACGAGAAAATAAATTATGAGGTGAATTTTCGAAGACAATTAAGATTCTATGATTTTATTTTATTTTATTTTTATATGATTTTCAATAAACATCTTCCTTTTTATTTTGAACCCACTGATTAGACTGTGAGTGATCACTTCATGTTCCTAGCAATCCCTTCGAATACTGCGAGTGCGTGTATTAAATTATCATTTTTTTTCTAAATATCACCGAATTAAATCTTACTAAACGACAACACATCACCAATTAAAATTTAAAAAAAAAAAGCGAACTAATTAATTGACACCCGCCTTCTTTTTTTTTCAAGATCAGATTAACACTTGATTGGGTTTTTTTTTGGTTCACAAAATATTCCATTGGATATTTTATAAAAATTGATTTTACTCACTTTTGGTCCATTTACTTCTGGAATTGTTTTGAATGAGTCCCTATACTCTTTTCTAGAGCGGTCAAGTCCTTATATCCCATGCAATGTTTATAGGCCATGATATAATTTGTCTCTCAATTAGTAAAAAATATTTTATTAAATCGCATCGTGTTCCTGTATAATAAATTTTATTTAATAAAGCTCTTCGTGATATTTAATCGCATTTAAATATGTTGGAGGTGGAAAGCTTAGATGAGGATGTATGATTTAGAGAGAGAAAGGGTTTCCTAATCACCTTTCAAGATATCACTAATCACCTTTCAGGCATCATAAAATGTTTCCTCGTGATCCACCATAAAAGCACATCACTGGATTTATTCCTCTATATTCTCATTCCTGCCTATTGCTTCTCCTTCATTCAACTTCTTCTCAAAATAAATATATAAAAAATAATTATTCAATTTCGAAACCTGGATGAACCCAGTGAGTTGAATGACCCGGTTAGAAATCTAAGTTGATCTAGATTAATCACACCTAACCAATCAAGATCTGGCTGTCAACTCATTGAATTTTATTTTAAAAGAATTTTGAAAAACAAATTTATTAAAAATCCTTTTTAATCCATGACCATAGCCTTAAGTTTTAAGACTATGATATATATATATATTAAAACAACCATGTATAAATTTATTTTCTTAATACCAACACGATTGTGCGGTCACCATCACCTGATATCCACCGATTTCCTTCTAGTTTTCATCTCCTTTCCAACTTTTCCTCGGAAACTACGTGTCGGTCAGAACGATAATGGGAAGAACCAATTGGAAGAATTGTAGGACCCGATAAAAATAATAATTACTGGGAGCAATTCGGAGGGACGGATAATTGGAAGAACCGATCCTGAATTATGCAATGCAATTGTTATAATCAGGTTTGTTAATTCTGTTATGTTCTGATAGGAATGGCCAGAATATTCCGTGTTATTAAAAAAACTAAGACGGAACGATGTTGTTTTCGTCTCGGTTTTAATTCCGGCCTGTTCCAAAAATTCTGGCTAAATTCTGGCCGGAATGTCTCAGTATCATTTCGGTCATGCTGTTCCGGCTCAAAATCATAATATTTCTTTTATTTTAGAACATTTTACTATCATAATATTTTGGAATTTTAGAGATGTTTTTAATTTTGAGATTATATTTGTTTTACTTTGTGTTTGTATTGTATAATTTAAAGTTAATTTATCTTGAATTTAAATTATACTTATTAAATTAATATTTTATTTTTTTCATATATATAATTAATTATATATGAATAGTACAGCTCCGAAACGACACGCTGAAATGTTCCGAAATCAAAACGTTTCGTTCTAATAGAAAAACCGAAACAACGACCGAAATGGTATTGATAACCTTTGTTGTAATATCAATCGTCCTCTAAAAAAACGGTAAAACGTATTCTATTATCAATAAAATAATAAAACGAAATTCATCATATATATCCGCTCAGATATATATAAAGAAAACAAACTATCCCATCAAAGGAAAAATATTGACCCATGTTTGTCTCCACCTTTTCTCGCGATGGGAAAATCTATAGCCACATATATTCTGATATTGCCACAGGAGCATACAGGAAGAAATGTTTTCGAAAATGCGCTCCTGAGTGATGCCATCGATCGCTTCAGATATGCACAAATGCTTGACGTTTTTCTTCGGTGGGATTCCACCAACCTGTTCTCTCGTTGGAATCCAAACACGATAGCACCAGCATTAATTATTATTATTATTATTTTCTGATGACTTTTCCTAAACCAATAGATTAGAGAAGGAAGGGGCCTGAATTATATTAGCAAGACATTATTATTATTATTTTAAAAAAGGGACCCTGATCAACTTGGATACACAGGCCTTGTCAGCACTCAAAGGCAATTTTAGTACGCATCCTATGTAGCTAGAAGCATCATTGATTGACGTTATTAGTTGAAGTCCGGGTCCAAATATATGCTTCCAAAACATTAAAGGAATAAGAATAGTTACGGAATTGATGACGGTCCTGATAACTCGTATGAAAAACATGGACGCTACATTGCAGGATCATATATATTATTTGACACCTGTCCAAGCCAAGTGCGATCGCTCCTAATCCCTCCCCCGATTTCTAGCCCCTACCTCATCATCCTTCCTAAAACGCAAATTAATAAAACTGAAATATCCACATAATTATTTTATTTAAAAATTTAAGTTTTAAAAAATTTTGAACTTAAAATTTATACAAGCTTATATTATCTTATTTTTTATTTTTTTTAAATAAAACAAAGATGATAAAATTTGAATTCGTGATCGATGAGTCATCAAAATTCTAATATCATATTAAAAAATTATTTAAATTAAAATTTAAAATGAGATAATAACTCGGTGGATTGATTAGCCCCTGCAAGCACATGCTACTTGTAAGTTGCAGTACCTCCGGGCTCGGAATGTATAAAAACAGTTCTAGCAAACCATTCTATCTTTCGATAGCATTAATACCATCAAGGCTAATCCAGCTTTAGGTCCCTCGATAACGTACTGTACGTTTTGCAAACCAACGTGCTTTCAAGTGGGTTAGGTGCTTTGATTTCCATATCAGTTGGATCGATCGAGGATGGATGGATCACCAAGATAAACATGTAATCGTTGAACGTAGAAAGAGAATTTTAAGTGAACCACCATCCGAGGCCCGAAGTTAACTAACTGTACTAGTTAAGCGATCTTCTGGCAGCATCCTTTCCACTAGCTTTTTTACTGGGATTAAGGTCAAAATAAAATCAATCACAAGTAAATCACCCGATGAATGATTCAATTCATCTTTTAGAAATGGTGTCCACTCTTCAAAGCACCTATTTTTAACACTGACCACAAACTCTACACACATCATCCTAGAGCACTAAACCTTGATTTCATTTGATGGTCAATGTCTAAAATCCCCATCACTGCTGATAATAAATACTCAAATGTGTAAAGCCAAAGTGAGGATTCTAGTTAGCTGCTTGGAATATAAGTAATATTGCTATTAGTTAATGGATAAAAGAATCTTGCATTTGCCCTAAGCGCATAGTACAAAATGTTAGAGAATAATATAAATGATATTCTAGGACTTCACTTAACAGTTTAAGTTTTTAGGTGAGATGGTTTCTTAACATGATATCAGAGTCTTATTGACCAAGCGATCACGAGTTCAAATCTCACCATCCCATTCTATTTGATAAAAATCAAGCACGAAGTATTGCGAGTTTGTGCAAATTGCAAACTCAAAAGACTTATACTTGAGGAAGTATGTTAGAAAAAAATATAAATAATATTCTATAATCTCATCTAACAACTTAAATTTTTAGATTAGATGATTATTTAATAGAAAATATATTGGCATCTTTTCTTGCCTATAAGAAGGCCACTCATCATCTAAATCCCTGCTCAGAAGTAGCGAGTTATTAAGGGAGCAAGCCACGTAGAGAGAGAGAGAGAGAGAGGAAGTTGCGTATAGAAAGATGGGAAACCAGAACCCATGCGAGAAACTGTGCCATGGGCTCAAGAAAGTCAAACCTTACCTGGCTATGGTCTCCCTTCAATTTGGATACGCTGGAATGTACATCATCACCATGGTTTCTTTGAAGCACGGGATGAGCCATTACATTCTAGCTGTGTACCGACATGTAGTTGCTACGCTTGTTATTGCGCCTTTTGCCTTTGTCCTCGAAAGGTCTGTTTCTCCCACAAGCCTCCACGTCGACAGACTCACATTTGCAATTTTCTCACTTTAATTTTGCTCAACCCTAATATTTCCTCTTCTTTTTGGCAGGAAAATAAGGCCGAAGTTGACACTCCCGATTTTCCTTAGGATAATGGCTCTTGGTTTTCTTGAGTAATGCACCCGAAAACTCGATACCTGCAATATCTTTGTGTGTATGCTTCATGAATGTAAATTAAATTGTGTATATCTAACTATATATTTAATTGGAAATTTACTACCAGGCCAGTGCTTGATCAGAATTTGTATTATTTGGGAATGAAGTACACCTCGGCTACATTTGCATCTGCTACAGTTAATGCCCTCCCGGCCATAACCTTTATAATGGCGCTTATTTTCAGGTGAAGGGAACTTACAAAATATTACATCACCATGCATCATTTTGTAGGGAGATCATGCAAATGAAAAGAATGTATGCATGGTTACGCTTCACAGGGCATAATCAGGCCACTGATTGTGAGATAGTGCCTGTCACATCATGCCACGTCACAGATTTTCTTGTGATCAATATATTAGTACTATATATAAAAAATATTGTCGTAATTATCACATGGTTCGTATGTATGTCTCGATACTCATATAAATTCAATAATTTGAAGCACCATATATTCCTTTTGATTTCATATATTACTAGAAAAAAGGTTATGTAACTTCAACAACATTCTTATTAGCGCGATACATGCTTAAACATGATCACAAAAGGGTAGTACTATATCACAATGAAAAAGATGGCCAGACATAATTCGAGAAAAATCACGGAACATTAATGGAGCAAACCAGTGGAAGAGTTAGCTAAACGACTGTGTTTGTTTAAATATGGTATGTTATAAACAGGTTGGAGACGGTCAACTTTAAGAAGCTGCATAGCGCAGCCAAGGTGGTGGGGACGGTTATCACGGTCACAGGAGCCATGGTTATGACCTTATACAAGGGTCCAATCATCGATTTTATAAGATCGCACGGAGCAGCTCACCGTGGAACTACAAGCAATGAATCCGGCAATCAGCATCGGCTTACTGGAACATTAATGCTCCTAGCCAGTTGCTGTGGCTGGGCAGGTTTCTTCATATTGCAAGTGAGTAGTTGCTTCTTCTTTTTTTTTGCATTTTTACAGTTCATGGGTAAATCTTTGATTTAAGTTGTTAATAAAATTTGTTGAATAATGCATCCATTTTGGTCCAGTCCTTTACTTTGAAGAAATACCCAGCAGAGCTTTCTCTCACAGCACTGATATGCATGACGGGCATGGTGGAAGGTGCAGCTGTGTCACTCGTTATGGAACGTGACATGAGTGCCTGGAAAATAGGTTTTGACTCCAGGCTTCTAGCTGCTGCTTACTCTGTGAGTATCCTTTTCTTATTTTCTTTTTTAATCTATAGTTTCAGATGGATAATAATGGATAGTTTCTTAACACTTTCAACCGTGTAATTAATTAGGGAGTGGTTTGTTCTGGAATGGCATATTATGTGCAAGGTGTGGTGATAAGGAAACGAGGCCCTGTCTTTGTAACTTCTTTTAGCCCTCTTTGCATGATCATCACGGCGGCTCTAGGATCCATTGTTCTGTCAGAGAAGATCCACCTCGGAAGGTATACGTCTTCGATTCTTTTCAGCACTATTTATTCTAGGCTCGTACATGCACGTTACAAGATTTCTTTTACTATCAGTAATATGTATTATGTAAGGCATGATTCAACTCTGCTCTCTCAAAGGATAAAAAGATAACCCAATCTGAAAGATATTACGTAATATATATGTTACGCTGTCTATGTACGTAGCTAATTACTGGATATTTTTTCCTTTTCCTTTTTTTTTTCTCGTGGCAAGTGTGATTCCTTATGGTACGACTTCGTTATTAATTGTAATTGAAGGATGTATATATTTCGATTAGTAACAATGTTATCTGTCTGTTGTTTTGTATTGCAGTATAATTGGAGCAATTGTAATAGTTTTTGGCCTTTACACTGTGGTGTGGGGTAAGAGAAAGGATAGGGCAAGCTCGTCGGCATTAGAGTTGACAAATGAGAAAAGTGGACTCCAAGATCAACTGCCAATCAAAGATAGCAGTAAGCTTTCATCAGTCAGTTTTGCAAGTAGCACCCAAGAACCTGATGATGGAACGTCGTCCAAGCAAATTCCACCAAAGATTTACAATCACTAGAAGGGCCACTGTAGATTTTTTCCTGCTCTCCCCGTCTGATCTGTATCTGTTCTATCCAAAAATAAGTAGCTAGCACTCTTTACTCGGTGTATGTTGAGATGGGGATAATTAAATTAATCGCTATTCGATCTTTAATTTTTCTTATTGTTACTCTTTGCTGTTTGATAAAACTTTGCAACGGTGCTTTCCGAAGTATCCGAGGAAGAAAATGATCAAGAATCGATGTCTAGCTCCTGATAAAAGAGATCGGTTTGCTTCAAAAAAAGGAATCAAGTTCTCAGTAACTTGGACGTGAGACAAGAGGCGGATAGATGTGCCGATGTTCGAGAGTCAGAATCCAAAGGGTAGGATTGCATTTGAAGATAGAGATGGCGAGAGATTCATTGCTTGGTAAGAAATGGCCTCTCGGGGGATTCCTCGAGAATCTGAATCTCATACCGTTCTTTCATTATGGGTATCACCCATGGGGTCGGGTGTGAGTGAGTGCCTCTTAAAGGCTTTGTAGCCGAATTATATTGGCTGTCCAGAATAACAGCATTAGAATCACAGAAAGCGAACCTGGTCCAGCAGCAAGTTTATGGACACAAGATCCAATTAAAAAATAGATGATAAAAAAAAGGAAAAACCCTCGCGCTAGCTTGCTTTTTATGGTTATATCATTTTATTCAATAAAACTCCAAAATTATTGTTAAAAAAAATCTAGAAAAAAAACATTAAAACTCTAATAATAACATTATTGATATCTTTGGAAAAACCTCAACAAGATAAATTCAATTCCACCAAGAAAATCATTCATGGTTACCAGAGTAAGGCAAGTAAGCCCTGGCACATTTGGACTCATTGTGTGACTTATTTTATTCACCATATATAACTAACTTTTTTTAGTATGATTGAATTTATTTTGTCAAGAATTTTTTATGGTATTAGTGGTATAGTAATCAAAAATCTGATATGCTTCCAAATCTCTCTATTCTTTTACCTTTTCTCACTCGTACCCCTTCACGTATTACAGGGGTGAGAGAAAAACAGATATAGAAAAAAAATCCTAGAGTTACACTGAAATTCCAATGACGACACCACTAGTACTGTAAAAAATATTGATAAGACAAATTTAAAAAATCACAAACAATTAACAAAGTTAGCCCACGAGTTGTCCAAAGATATCAAGGATCACTTTCTTTGAATCGCTCATGTAGCCCACTTGATTTTGAAGATCTTTCCAAAAGTATTGATGTTGTCATCATATTCTAGAATGTATTTGAGGTCTTTTTTGTTTTTTCTCATTTTCCCTGTCTCATCTCTTTTCGTTGAATCTTGTATCCATAAATTGAGCAATTTAAAATAGATATAATAACACCTGCGACTTAAAAATCACAAAAAATAACTCTCTTAGTGAGATCACATATCATACTTGCAACTCGTGAATTACAGATATCATATGGGACTCTATAATTTATATTATTTTCTTATAATATTTCTTAAAACTATGTTATTTTATTAAAAAAAAAAAAAAAGGTTTTCACTGCTCGAATCCAAAAAAACTCAATGTTATCAGTAAAGATACCTCCACTCCCTCAAGTGCTACTTTAATTACTGTTATGGCAAAGGTGCCCGCGTCATCATCGAACGAGTCTGTTTGTTTAGAATTTTTAATAAATTATGATTGAAATACTTTAAAACAATATCTAAAAAAACACAATATATTATATTGATAGTTATCGAATTGTAAAACGATACCCTGATGGAAGCAAAGGCATCTCTACCTAATAAATAACCGAAATATTGTTTTTTAGTCAGGGTTCTTTGTTAGTTTTTATTTTAATATGAGCACAAAATAAAATTAATAAAATTAAGGGGGTGAAAGAAATAAGAACAAGAAGGGATAAAAATATCTTTATATATTATAAAAAAAATATGATATAAAATTAAATGTGTGTGATATCAAAAGAAACAGATAATTCAAAGATCTCTTTTCACCACACAAAAAAAAACAATATTAACTTATTTCAAAGGGGGGGAAATTATGCTGAAATAATAATAATAATAATAATAATAATAATAATAATAATAATAATAATAATAAAAACAAATACCATTAGAAAGTAATAAAATAAAATCTTAGTGGAGCCAGCCCATGTGGCAGGCCCAGTAATTGTAGGGGCCCAAAATAGCGGGCTGGGTGTGGCGGGCCCATATCTGTTAATAATTGAAATAAAAATATAAAGAGAGGATGAGAGCAGCCTGTTTCTGGGGCATAAAATTGATTTAAAATCTTCAAACCCGCCTCTTTTTCTATAACAACTCCCTCCTCTCTCTAAGAAAGGAGAGTTTGGGGTTTTCCTAGAAATTTTCAGTCCTTGTATGCAAGATTTTTTCTTTGAAAATATATTAAAACAATATTTTTTATTTTTTTTCAAAAACACCATTATTAAAATATCTAAAAACACTTAAATTTTTTAATTCAAAATAAAAATAAATTTTCTTAAAAACATCTAAAGTTCGGGTGCAAGCCATTCCCATATTTTATCCTTTTGGAAGACAATTTATCCATGATGAAGGCCCCTCAGATCCCTATAGAGACTACCGTTTTCCAACTTGGACCGGCCCTTCTTCAAACTGATAGCATTTAAATTTCTACTGAGATTTCCAATCTCTTCCTGTGAAGGATAAGAAAGTCATCTCACCGTTTTCCCGCGTGGGATGTGAAGACAAGCATGTAATTGATCCTGCAAATGAAGCGAGGCGCGTTCTTTCAGAGACAGGGCTGACTGATTCAATATGCAGTGAATAATAGGCATGAAGGTTACTTATAAAAAATGAGTCAGAGCAGTTTTTTGCAGCTCACTTTCTCAGATAAAAGTTGATGAAAACGCATGAAATTATGAACAAAAGGCCTAAAAATACACATCTCGACTCGGTGTCGTTAACCATCTGCATCAGATCCGTGTATTCCTCAATTAGGAGCAATCATTATTTGTGGCTCAAGAACATTTGATTTTGTACATATCATTTTGATGTCAGCAGAGATGGGGGGTTGGGGGGGGGGATTGAATCGACTTAGGGCAAGCATCAAATTCTCCTGTTTCACTCGGTTATATTTTGCTGCAGAAACAAGCCAGTAGTTAGCCAACTATTATCCCCAAAATATTTAAAAATCCTCCATGGATGATGGGCATAACTTCTATCGTCCTATGACCACCTTTTTTTTGCCCTCAATGGTGAGAATGCAACCAAAAGTCACAAACATCAATTTATAATTTAAGCTAAATTTTACAGAGAAGATCCCTGTACAAGTCACTAAAGCAGCTGCAATAAACATAACCTAATAGGCAAAGCTGCAAACAAATTTCCCATTAAAGCTATCTATTGCTACAACCAGAAGGTAAAAAAAGAAGAAAAAAGAACTAAATATGGTACACATAATCAATCCAATGGATGAGGCTTCTGATATACCCGCTTAAGCTTTATTGTTGAAGCTTCTTTCATCCATGTCAAGTCAGCTTGTACAGGATTCAGTCGCTGCCATCATCTTGATCTGCATGAACAAAGAGAGAATTATAAAGAGGAAATGATATCAAAGCTCATAGCATGTGACCAATGTAATCCCTGCAACTATTTGAACCAGTGATCTATTCCGGGTACGGATCCTGCTTCTACCATACACATGTAGTAGTCTTTCATTTGTGCTCATTTACTTTCCCGGTACACTATCCACGAAAGAAGGTATTGAGGCACCTCAGTTTTTGTGACATTTTTTCTGGTTTCAGAGAGATTCCAGTCCACTAATCACAGGCCTGCATTTCCCTGAACCTCAATGAAATGCATCCAGGTGTGATCCACTAACAAAGGACCAATCTTTAGTCACTTACCCTCATCAGCCTCTTCAGTTGGGTTATCACTGCCCTCATTGTCTCTGTCATTATCTCCATCGTTGTCATCCTCCTCGCCATCCTCTTCTGTATCATCAGTGTCATCACTCTCACTTTCATCAGGTACTTTTGGTTTTGGTGGAGCTACAAAACTGGTGGCAGACCTTCTACGTGAAGAAGTCACAATGTTGCTCAAGTCAATGCCCTCAAGTTCTTTTGCCCTTTCCTTTTTCTTTCTTACTTCCTTGATCTCTGAGAATGCAGTGATTAAAAAGTTGTCAGCTTTGATACATGTACACATGCTTGTGGGTATAAAGTTGCATTTACATCAAGTAATGTGCCACGTGATTAATAACATTAATATTTGGAAATAATTTTTCTGTGAACAATATTAAGATCCAGAAAGCAGCATATTTGTTATTCACAGTTCATGTAGCTAGAATTTCAAAGTAAAAAACACCTTTTTCAGAAGGATGTGATGACAATCCTTCTCTAGAAAGAATTTCTTCAAGTTCCTTTATAAGCTGAGCCTCGCGTTTGTTCTCAGGCGCCTGCTTCACCTTCTTATATATTGAAGGAGGCACACTGCAAAAGAAATAACAAATGTTTGGGTGTCAAGCCAGACAAAGCCCTGTTTTGGGTCCATAAATGGCAGGTAAAAAGAAATACCCCATCCCACAGGATTTAATGACTGATTTCAGATGCTCCACACGTTTCCCATATGCTGGAGTAGAAATTTCCTTTTTCTACAAGAAGATCAAGACATATTTTACCTAACCATAGTTTATGATTTAAACAACTTCTCTTTTTTTCATGCGGGAAGTGGGTGAGTGTGGGGGGCAGTACCTTGACTGGTTTTTCCGCTGATGATGGAGAATTGTTGTCTTCTGAAGCATTTCCACTGACTTCTGAATCACTGTTGCTCTCTGCTGCTGTTTCCAAGGGCTTGATCCGTTTGTTGGCAGATACTTTGGTTTCCTTTGCAGTTCTCATCCGCTTTTTAGACCCTTCAGAGTTCTGCATCTTTCGTTCTACACCAATTTTCTTTTTCTTTGGTTTTATCTCTTCATCTTCCTCCTCGCTCTCTTTATCTGAAGAATCTGCACTGTCTTCACTGCTGACCTTTTTAGATGCTTTGCCATGAGAATTGTTGTTGAGAGTTTTCTTCTTAGGTTGAGAAACTTGAGACGATTTTAATACCTGATACAGATGATGGTGACAGAATCAGATGGTAAGTGAAATGAACACAAGCTAAAAGGCAAACTTAAACAAGAATATGCACCTCATCTAATTGCTTGCTAATGAACTTCTTGTAGGGGTCAAGTGAAAATTTATCGAGTTTAAGATCTTCCTCTAAGAGTCTACGAAGTCCAGCCATTGTAATATCCCTGAGATGAAAAAGGTGGCATTAACTTCCAAATCACATGGACCACTGAGAAATAGAGGGTAAGGATTGATTCAGCCAAAGCCCACGGGCACAACTATGAAAATCACATGAAGTTTAGAAAAGGAGCAGGCTGGCTTTCAGAATTGACAGCCAGTCCAAAGGAATTGACATACTCAGAATTAGCTTTGATATAAGCAGCCCGTCTCATCATGGCTTTCTTTATGCTTCCTTCACTTGGAACTTCTTTAACCTTGTTAGCTTGAGTATCCTTGGCCTTTGATTTAGTTTTTTTTTGCCCTGACAAAAGGCCCATTACAGGAGAGTCTTCCATTTTGTCCTCGTCTTCAGAGCAAGGTTCCTTTATATTGTTTTTCAACTCTAGTCTTTCAGGTGATTCTGTGACTTCTTTTGGAGAATCAGCGTGTTTTTCCACTGTATCCCCAGAATCCTTGGAGGCATTGTCAGTAACAGCACCATCTAAGCACTGGCATAAACAGACGCGAGTATCAAGTCAATAGCAAAGGGAGTCTGGAAACCAATTATAACTAGTAATGGGAACCAATCAGCAGTAAACTTGTAAGAGAACCCCAACTCCAGAAAGTAGTTTGTCAAATTAACTGGCAAAATTCCCAAAAACAATCAACAGCTAAATTTACATAGAGATTCCAATGCATCCTCTACGTCTTTAACTTCTTAAGATTTGAAGAGTTAATACAACAGTCCATGACATTGTCAAGGTCAGTATTAACAAGTGAGTGAAACATTAATTCCCACGATAGACATCAATCAAAAGCTAAACATTCTGCTAGAATCATTCACAAGCAAATTAGTCAGTAAACCAACCAAAATTAGTGCAATTTAATTTAAGCACTTGAGTAAGCTCAAAATGCAAACTAGTGCGTCAAATAATGCTCGTTGCTTTCGTTTAAGAGCATCCTCATCAGCTCGATCGCTTAGTACAGCAGTTAGTTCACATTTATAGAAACTTCAAATCCCACTTCTTGAAAACAGCACGTGACATTCTCTAATCTAAAACAACCAATATCATGAACAATCTTAAAATACATCAATACATTAAACCATTTTACTAAAACTGACAGACTCCCAGATTTCCAAATACAGTTTTTATCTTTATGCACAGGCATTTGACTAACTTCACCCGCTAACCTAAGCAGTGCAGACATACAACCATGCATAACTAAGTAATCTTTAATAGAAATAATCGTTCTAAACCGACATAAAATAGCAACAGAACAAAATACGTTATCATTCTAAACCAGCACAAAATAGCAACAGAACAAAAGGAATCGGGAGTAATAATTACATTTTAAATGAAGACGAGTGTAGCATATACCGGTATGACCACGGGCAAAATTACAAATGACAGAGTATGAAGATCTAAACATAAAAATAAATACCTCAATTAAACACTGCTTGACAAATCTCTTATGCACATCCAAAGCAAATTTTTCCAATCCCAAGTCCTTCTCTAACAGTCTCCGCACCCCCTCGAACGTCAGAGAGCTGCAATTTTATGTTTAATAACAACAAATTCATTCAATTCTCATAAGTCCCTTAATAACTAAAACTGCATAAATCATTTCCTTTCTTAATCAGTTCCCAGAAGAAGAAAAAATTACACCAGCTTCAAAAGAAAGAAAAACCCTAGAATTGCATTGAAACTCGCGGGTGAGAAGGAGAGAGTGTGCTCACTCGGCTTGTTTTTTGAAGTGACTAACGCGAGAGAGCATTGCTTCCTTGACTTGGGACTCGATATCTAGCGACTCGTCGGGCGTTTCTTTTTTCACCGTCTCGATGGCTTGCTCTTGCATCTCCTCTGCCATTCTCGTCGCTAGAGAGGGAAAATGGACAGACGCAACGGAGGGGTTAATTTTTCTCTCTTTCTCTACTTCTGTTTTAATTTTTCGTCGCGAGTCGTGATTTGGAAAGTTCCGCCCTTTGTCACCACGCCGCCCGCAACTATATTTTTAAAAATGTAAAAAACTTATTAAGAATATGTTTTTTTTTAATGTTATAAATTTAAACAAAATGATAAATTTAATAATTTGTGTAAAGTGTTACTTTCCAATAAAATATATAAAATTTAAATTTATATAAATTTATTTGTTTAGTTGGTTTTAAAAAATAATCAATATAAAATTATTATTATTATTATGAAAAAAAATAAAAATATTCAAATATCTGAATTATTAAATTCATTGTATTAATAATAGTTCATGTAATAATTTAATTTAAACTAGATACGATAATAAAATATAAATTGTGTAAGCATCTTTAATAATTAAACAACAAAAATAAATTATTGATTTTGTATCTATAAAAAAATAAAACATAATTGAAAATATATTGCAACGTCACTATTATTGTCATGACTATAACAATTATAATTATTATTACTATTATTGCCCAGATAATAAAATTATTAAATTGTCCCAAAAAATAAAAATGCAACACACTTTAACAAAAAAAATAGCAAGAAAAAAAAACAATCACTAAAATTATCATTGTTATTGTATAGATAATAAAAACCATGAAATTATATCGAATAAAAAAAAATACAAGACTAAATTATCTGTCAAATTATAAATGTTTTTCAACTTCACATTTCATTATCCATCAAGTTTAGTCCTTTTTTGTTAATTTCTATTTATTTTTCCCGACATCATTTTAAAAAAAAACTCGTCCTCCTTGATTTTTTTTGTTAAATTTTATTTATTTATTTATTCTTTGCAAGTTTTATTGATGTTTTTTTCACAATTTCACCCTGTAAAATTAAATTTATTAATAATTAAGCTTCTTGATTGAATTCAAGCTCATAATTTCACAAGTTATATGTTTTAGAGATCAAATAGAGCTTATGAGATTCTTCCAAGTTTGTTTTTTTTTTTTTTTTTTAGTTGATATTTTCTTAACTTCTTGGATTTATTTATAATGAGTTATCCTTCTATATATTGCTTTTCTATTTAAACCCAATTATTTTCTATTTTTTAATTTTTATTACCTGTAATATTTTTTATCTTTTAAATTTAGTGTTCATTCTCTTGATCATTATTTATTTTTATTTTGTTAGAAATTTCACCCTCCTCGGGTTTTTTACTCTCAAATTTTATCTTGTTTAATTTTTTATGTTGTTTTTTTGCCTTTACAAGTTTTTTATTAATATCTTTTTCACGATTTTATTATTTAAAATTAAATTAGTCAAGAGTTAGTTGTTTTCATTAAACCCCGATTCTTAGTTTGATGAGCTGCAAGTTTTATAAATTAGAATGTGTTTAAACGATTCAGCTTTGCTTGTTTATTTTTTTAATTTTTTTTAGTAATTTTGCCACGCACTGTCGAGTTCTTATGACAATTATATTAATGCTGTAAGGTGCCCGTTTATTTACGTAATAATACCCTGTTCTCACTTCTAAGCTCCCGTTTGGAAGTGCGTGATAACTGGTGTTTGCTGAAAATTTGAATTTTTTTTTCATTTTAAATGAATATGTTTTGGTGTTTTTAGATCATTTTGATGTGCTGATGTCAAAAATAATTTTTAAAAAATAAAAAAACATCATTTTAATGTATTTCAACATGAAAAATATTTTAAAAAAGTACCGCAATCATACTCCCAAACAAGCCCTAAACTGCATTGTTCGTTTATTTCCACAATAATACTCTTTTTAAAATGCACTTAACTGCGAGAAAAAAAATATTATTTTTAAAACCTTTTCAAGTTAGACACGTAACCAAGACAAAACATAACCTGTAAGTTTGGATATGCAGAGAGTCCGGAAGAAAATTTATAAATAATTGGTGATTTTTTTAAAAAAAGAAATGAATTATTTTTTTAAAAAATAATTTTAATATTTCAAAATAATCTCAAAATATAAAAAAATAATTTAAAATAAAAACTAAAAAATATTTTTTTTTCCAAAAAAGGTCTTAAAAAGTGCAAATCTGAAAATAACAACATTTACCCACAGCGGTTGAGAAAAAAAGAAAAGAAAAAGAATCCTTCTCCTCCTTCCCCAGGTCTGCACCATCAAAACCAAGGTTGATCCTGGGACACGCAAATCATACAGAAAAACAATTTTAGCTCTGTCTTTCAACATCAGAAAGAAATCTTTGTTGAACAAAAAGTTTTCATGGGAGGCCGCGGCGCTGTAGAGGTAGCGAAGACGGTCATCGAGGTGGCTGACGTGGCATGGAAAGCGATGGAATTCACCCAGCACCACCACTTACACGAAAAACACCAGCCTGAACCGGCCAACGACACCAAAAATAAACCAGTAGATGAAGAACTGGAGTCCTTAAGATCGGAGAATAATCGTTTGAGGGTTTTGCTTGAGCAAAATTTGAATCTCCTCCAAAATTTAGCTGAAGCGCCTTGCTTATTACACGAGTGCCCTCCTCAAGTATGTAATTTCCCTTCTATAAGAAAATTAGGCGCCATGGCATCCATGATAAGTATTATCTATAAAAAAAACTTTATAATGGAATCTGTGCTAAATTTTATGGGTCTTTGTTGTTTTTCGAAAAATTGCAGCTGTACAGCCGTCTAGTAGCTACCGTGGATTCTGAGAATTTCTTGACTGGACTTAAATCCCTCCAGCAGGCTTCAGTTAACGAAACTGGCATTCAGTTCCCTTTTAAAGAGGCTACAGGTTTGTTCATTTCTTACATGGGAGTCGATTTTTAGCTTTATAGTATGATAGTTTCTTTGATGTTCATCTGGTTTGATTTTTTATTAGGGGATGATATGCAATTAGTTGAGGTTCTAATCACTTTTGATAACAAAGAACCTAGTCGGTGGGTTTGGGTAACAGAAGACATGGTTCCTAGCAATGTTGAAGAGCTGAGTGGCCTTGATAATGAGAACTATGTGGTTGTTACCGAGGAGAATGTGGTGGACGGGGTTGCTTACTTCATGGCTAAATGCCTCGTGGCAAACCCGAAGGCACAGGTGATTTGTAACTGTGTTTGTTAAGATGGTTTGGTAATGGTTGGTGCTTGATATAATTTATGTAACATGATTTCCTATGTTGTAATTGCAGAAATTGACACCAGAGGAGCTGCAGAAAAGTAAGTTGTAATGCAACTCGAATGTTTTTGTGCTTCTGATTTATAAACCAAAAACCTGATTAGGCGCATATTCTATACTGAGATAACTACTAACCCAGTGTTGAGAAAACTTGACTTTTGCTTTTATTTCTCAACAATTCATTGTTTTCCTCGCTTATGGATTACCTATTTGTGCAAGGACTTCAGTAGAACCACCTACTTTATTAATTTATGCTTCAATGAAGTATACTGATGCTATGAATCTATGTTGTTACATGTTTTGTTCTTTGTTGTGGCATTCAAATGTGTTTGAAATAGCAAACCATGTTCTGAATCTGATGCCTAGCATTTTCAAATCTTCTTGGATATGTGAGTTTCTTATGAATTAAGTGTTACTCAATTTCACGAGGTTGGCATCTTGCAGTTCTGGCAAAAGCTTTGGGTGGTGTGAGCAAATTGGAAAAGGTGTTTGATATCTGGCATGCTGGGACCATGTTTTATACCCTGGGAACCTGGGGGCTTGCTTTCGCAGGGTGAGTATACGATGATCTAGTAATATCTTAGTTTGCAATTCTAGGAATACAGATTACAGGTTGAAGAGAAATATGTGCCACGTTGTTTGATAGAAGCTGATCTCAACTTCAGTTTTACCCTAAATAATGGATTCTCAATCTTTTTTGCCTACTCTCGTTTCTGGGTTAAGTAAAATATATTCCTTATTTGATTGGTTGAGAAAAATTAGCTCGGGAATTGAAGTGGATGAACCTTTATTATTTCCTGAAATGCCTCATAGTGACTGGGGTCTGCATTATAGATGTTTCTCCACCTAAATACATGCTGTTTTAACCTCGTTAGGAGGAGGTTAAAATACTAAGATCTGCCAGAAGCTTTGTGGACGGCCTCCCGATTCACATTTGTTTAGAATTAGTAGGGGATCCAAATTTTGTTTCGCTTCTGACACGTGTTCTGGATGCAGGTTGTATCGCAGTCGATCTGTACTGAGGCTTGCTGCAAAGGGCATTCACGCTACCAGCAAAGTTGTTCTAAAGGCCCTTTAAAAATGGCCGTTCCAACCTGAATGAACAAAGTGAATTGTAATTGATGTGGGACCTTCGAGTGTCTCAGCTGTGTTCAAATTGAAAAACACCATGATTCTTTACTTCTTGTCCTCCTTGCTCTATAACTGTAAATATTTGTAAATAACATTGGCTTTCTGTTCAGTTACAGTAATTGAAGGATCGATTTCTTTTTCTTGCACATACGAGTTCCAATTGTGCAAGTAGGCAACATGCGGGAATATAGTGTTAGAGAATAATATAAATCATATTCTAGAACTTATCTAACAGCTTAAGCTTTTAGATGAGATGGTTTTTTAACATGGTATCAGAGCCTTATTGACCCAGCGGTCACGAGTTCGAATTTCACCACCCCTATTCTATTTGATAAAAATCAAGCACAAGGTAGTGTGGATTTGTGCAAGTTTCAAGCCCAAATGGCTTTCACTTGAAGGTTTGTGTTAGAGAATAATATAAATCATATTTTGGAGTCTCATCTAATAGTTTAAGTTTTAAGGTGACATTGTTTTTTAATATATAGAACTTGAATTTAGTAGTTGAATATGATTGTATTGCATTCTTCATGTGTGATTTGAATTTAGTAGGTGAATATGATTGTATTGCGGTCTTCATTAACTTGATTGATTTAATTAAGAAGACTTAGTTTTTGAAACTTTTTACATGGAATTTATGGTTCTAACTATGATATTATATAAAATTTACTACTTTTGATTTTTTTAAAAAGATTTTAATCTTGTAATGAGCGTTTTGTTCTTAATTTTACAATATCACAAGTCTAGATTATTTTTTATTATTATTATCTCATGGAAGATTGTTAGTTCCAACAAACATGGGATAATGGAGTATTTGGAGATTTAATAGGTGACGTCAATATAAAGGCAATAGCGAACAAAACTGGACCTCTTTGCGATGCTCGCAGAGTACAGAATGTCAAGCGTCTGTCTTTTTTCTGCCAGAGTAGCTGGTTGCTAGAATAGCTGCGTAGTTCAGTGTAGCAAGGAGAAGCAATGGCGCTGTATGAAGCAATTACCATGGCCGGACTTTTTGCCCCGAGGTCGGTGATCATCGAGTGTGGCACACTGGTGGATATTGTATATATATAAAGCCATCAAGACCAGGCTCACACGCCAGCCCAGTGAATCCGTTTTGTTTATTCCGAGGTTGCAGATTGGCTGGCCAGAGCTATTCGGGAGCAAAATTGCCCGCCTGTGTTGGGGGTTAATTCTCCGTGTTACTTATTCAACATCTAATAATAAAAATAATAAAAATTGTTTAAAAATATATTAAACTAATATTGTTTTACAAAAAATTGACATTAATATATATTTAAGAACATAAAAAAATTAAATAAAACTTTTTTAAAATTCGAGATCTGTTGAAACTTTGTTCAAATGCATCTCTAAACAGACCTAAATATGATTTCAACCAACTTTAAATAGCATTTTATTACTGTTTTTTAACAGCAAAAAAAACCAGAGACAATACAACAATATTTTTGATTCAAGAGAGAGACAAACATGAAAACAAAATTCGTCTGTAATAGTTTTGGAGTGAATTTCTTAAATTCAAAACATGAGATATAAAAGTAACATGTTTCTATAAATAATATTTATTATTATTAAAAAATTCTTAATTCTAATAAATATTATCATAGTGTTAAAACTTAAAATGAATGACAGTTTAATCCTGAGTCATCAGTTGAAATCTAGGTTATAGATCTAGTTAATCCAAGTTAATATAAGAATAAAAATTATTATTATTATTATAATTCTAAACCTAATTTAAAGATTGGTTCTGAGTAAATCTGGAGTCACAAATAAAATTGATCATTAACTAGAATTATTTTTTTAATAATTTAAAATAAAAAAAATATTTTAATATATTTTTAAATAAAATGTTTGTAGCCTTGTGGGTACGGTGGGGTCAGGGGTAGCGTCGTTGGTCGTGTCACGTTATTGCTAAGCGCTCCTAAAAAATTACCTCACTCGTGACAGGTTTTTCTTATGCATCATGGGCTGTCTGGCATACCTTTTGAAAAAATATTTAGTTTTTATTTTATTTTAAATTAAATTAATTCTTTTTATATTTTAGTATCATTTTAAATTACTGATACTATAAATAAAATAAAATATATTTCTAAAAAAACATATTAAAAAACAATCTACACGCTCTTCCACACCTTTACGTAACACTGTTTTTGTTTATTGCCTCGCATTAATAATGAACGCCCACACACGGTGTCTTTTTTTGCAAAAAAGAATCACGTGATGTGATGTGATATCACATCAAAGATTTGCTTGCTCCGAGCTTTGCATATTAGGCGGTGTTTGGTTGGGAAAAAATAAGGAATAAATATTAAAGAATGAAGCGTTAATGATGTACAATAGAAATCGAAATGTAGAGTGTTGAGAATGTTTGATTGATGCAGTGTAGAGATTAATAGCATATCTTGCCCTAGTAATGGCGTGTTTTGATGTGAGATTAAATATATCAAATTATTTATTAATGAATTGTTGTGCTATGGTATTCGCGTAGTTGTCTATTTTGTTTTGTTTTATTTCGATCGAAATAGTCAAAATATTTTGTATCAGATAAAAAAACAATAAAACAATGTTGTTTTTATCTCGATTTAAATTCCTGCTCGTTTTGGATTTTTCAGCTAAATACAGACCAAAAAATTCCGGTTTCATTCCGCCCGTTCCATTTCGGCCGAATGATTTTTTTTAAAATAATAAATAATTTTACAATATCAATCATATCTCTTAATCAGTCCGTTAGATTGATTTGAAATTTTATGAAGAGTCTCTTAACATATTATATATATTATGTTAAAATTTTAGAGCAGTAAAAAAATATAATGACCTTGCAAGATTGACGATGACATTCCCATAATATTATACCTGTTCATAATTTTGTTCAAAAAAATTATTTTATTGTGTTTTTTTTAAGATAAAATTACACAATTCTTAAAAAATTTATTTTTAGATTTGAACTACACTTTTTAATATTATATATATATATATATATATATATATACATAAACAGTACAACCCGAAACAGCTCGTCGAAACACTCCAAAACCAAAATATTCCGTTCTAATTAAAAAAACAAAACACCAACCGAAACAGTATTAATAACTTTGGTTATTAATAGAATCATTAAATTAAATTTACTATTAAGAATATAGCTTAAATTAAACAATTCATTACACGAAAACATCATGGAAAATACATAAGTAAAAGGGAAACAATAACTAAAACATATATATATATATATGTGTGTGTTTTTTATGAAAAATAAACGTGAACTGTCAGGAGGCTAAAAATTGAAAACAAGATGGTGTAAAGTTGCTAACCATACCGTAGACTGCAAACAAGATTGAGAACTCTAAATAAATTTTTAGGGTTTTCATTAACAAGATCGAACAGAACTGTGATGTAAAGTAACGAAGGAAATATCATAGAGCTCTGGATAATTCAAGCAAAGAATAAATCACAAAAGAACTGCCCATGCCTTGACTTGTAATACATAATACAGCTAATAAGCAGAAGAAAATACCAGCCAGGCACAGGGACAGCCCACATTTTCCCGCATCCATAAATCAGTTCAAGTGGCAGAAAAAAAAATTAACAAGGTTACATACAACAGAGAATTGCGATCCTGGCAGGCAAACCATACCAACCAAAGCCATCTAGACACGCAGTTTCATGGTAAAACTACAGTGGAATGGAGGTCATGGCAAACAAGAGTAGCACAGCTGCAATTATAAGCGTGGCTGATGGATGGACTGAGAAAGAAACAGAAATACTTCCAACTGGGCCACTTGCTGGGGATAATCCAGGAAAAGATCCAGTTGCTGGCACAACTTCGGTCTTGGGTGTTGATGTACTAGAACCATCTGACTGAGGTGCAGGTGCTGGAGCAAAAGTTGAATCCCTGATCACCGTGGTGGGTGGTGCTACCAGGGGAGGAAATTGTTGTGGCCCTACAATATTTTTTCAACATAAAGCCAAACCAGGTCAAGAGTACCAAAATATGAATATCAGAATAAAACTTTGAGGTCCGATTCAATTGACAACACAACACAATAGCAAATTTGTTGAATTCTGACTTTTCTACATTTCAAGTTTCATAGCTGTGCTCATCATGTTGATGGATTTGCGCATCTGGCCAGAAATCACAAGTGGTACTGTGCTAAGAGAATTCATCTAGAATTGCTAAGATGTTTTTCCAGGCAAAATACTAATGATACCTGTATGAAGATCTACTTTTTGACTTGCTAAGATGTATGCTCAATATCAAATCATCGAACACAAAGCAATCCGATTTTGATGGAAGGAAAAATAGAGCAGCCAGCTACTTAACACCCGAACAGTCACTTGAAAGATAAATAACATTTTACCAAAAATATTAAACTTTCCATATCCCAAAAGAATCTCATGTCCCCAAGAGCGATCAATTTCATTTTCCCATATATGAATATCATTTATCAAACTTTTACCTGGACATCGAGGTTGAAGATATGTTGACAACCTGCATGGAGATAAAAAAGACAAAAGGGTTCAGCCATCAGGAAGCAACGACACTACACAAGGAATATGCTTAAGAAACTACTGAAGAAATAGCACAAGTAAGATGAGTAGCGTACGTGGTCATAATAGTGCCATTGACATATCCACCATAGCTGCAAGAAGTTACATTACACCCAGCACTGCTCTGCTGCACCGTAACATTCCCAAGCATGAGATTGCTATTCTTACATTGCATGCTCGAACAAGAAACTGCCAATGAAGCAGGCATGCAGTACAAACTAGACCAACACCCACCAGAAAGCAAATTAGCACCATACCGCATAAGGTGAAAAGGCCAGTTGTAGTTCAAGAATATCATCAGTAAAGTCTATGAAACGGAAGGCAGTAAGCAAAGTGTTCAATTACTTGAGGTTTCCAGGTCCACAACTGCACTGGACGCAGTGACTTGCAGAGATAGCGTAGCTCCCATTTGGCACAATCAAACCAAAATCAGAAGCATATCTTGGAAACGTGGAAGCACAAGCTGCAATGCAAGAAATAAAGTAACATTCCTTATCCATTTCATTGACATGAACACCACTATCACTTATAAAAGAAACCATTGTTGAAAACAAATTTAGCTGTGAATTTAGACACAAAATTGAAAAAATAATGCAGTGTTATTATGACATCGCGCGTTTTCTTTCCCACGGCTACCAAATGGATTCAAAATATGCTGATTTAACTACATTTTAGAAGAATTGAATGAAATCCAACAAAATATCTACAAGATCACTGATTAGCTAAGTTAACACATACAAACAAAACAATCACTTCCGAATAAAACCCACAGAGGAAAGTGAGAATAACACACAGCTTATATATTACCTGGCAATGACACAGCAAGAATATCACCAGCCTTGATTGCAGTACTCCCCATAGCATTAACATTCATCAAATCGGTAATTGTAGTTGCATACTGCGCAGCAATGGCAGCCAGAGTATCCACCTCCTTGACAACATAAGACAAATAAATAGCAGGCAACGAATTATCCGTCCCATTAAAACAAGTACAAGGCAAAGGAACAACAAGGTTCTGCCCAACATCAAGCACCGAAGGATCATCAATGGAATTTGCCTCCTTTATCTGGTCCGCGGAAACCAAACCTGCATAGATTGAATCTGCAATGGAAGACAATGTATCTGAAGGCCTTGTTTTATAGTGGGTCGAGACGGATTTGCGGATTCCATCAACACACGAGCAAGTAATGGGGATTCTGAGGAAGAGTTGCGAAGGGAGGATGTGGTTCTCGACATCTGGGTAAGAGATGTCGATGGCGTTGGCTGTGAGGAGAGCTATTGGGTCAATTTGGAAGAGGGAGGCCACTTCTGAGACTTTGAGGTCTGTGTAGAGTGTGTAGGCAAGAAGAGCATTGCAGGAATCTGAGTTGGAGCAAGGCTCAATGGTGGATTTGGAGGTCACTAATGCTACTGCATTGATGAAAATCAAGATAAAGGCAACGGATTTTGGGCTTAGCATCTTGGGGTTTCGGGTGTCTGCTCTGTTTTTCAAAATTCTCACCAAAAGAGAGGGTTGTAGAGCGGAAATGATGAAATGGGCTACAGCAAAGTTCTTTTTTTACAGAGAAAAACTCGTTTATGGTTTATGAAAAGAGAGTCAGGCGACAAGCTTTTCAGGGATTTGGGGTTACAGGTGAAAGGGAGTCGCGAATCACAAAAGGAAGAAGTTTTTAGCTTTGGATTGGTACCGGAAGAGAATGTGATATGGTTTGAGGTGTTTTCATTGCTCTGCTCACGCTGCTGCTCTCTAAAATCTAAGCCCAGTAAGAATGTATGTACATTGAGAGTTGAGAACTAGGATTTGATGCAAAAGACTGGATTTTGGCCCCGCACTATTAGTTGTTGGTTGCAGGGTTTTAGGGTTTGTCTGTCTACTCTACTTTTCTCTATTATTTAAGAACAGAAAATATGTCTGAGAGAGAGAGAGTAGAAAAGGAGTGCTTTCTTTTCTAAACAGCAGAGAGAGCTGAGACAGGAAGACAAGTGCGTGTTGGATAGAGGAGCATACAGAAGCCAGTTTTCTCGATCCTCGAGCCGCATACCAAGCTTTCAGTGGACTAATCTGTCCTTCCCATGACGCTCTATTTCATAATATAATGTACGACCTGTCTGATTCGAATTGTGTCTGAACAGGTTAAATTATTTTTTATATTAAAATAAAAATAATATTGGATCAAGTGTTTATTACCAACCAAATAAAAGGCGTGGCCTTTGTCCCTGTAGCTGCTCTCACAATTCACTGTGGATTGTGGCAGTGCAGGGACAAAAATGGCCTCGGGCGCGCGGGGAGAAGGGGCTGGCAGGCGGGGACAAAATCGGTTTTTCCTTTTAATTTTCTATTTTTTTTTAAATATTCATTGGTGAACAGTGTATTGACGATTTTGTCCCCGATAATAAGACAAAATCAGGCTTCCGGCTGAGGGGCACCGGCGTCATTGCGCGCGGCCGGACCGGCCTGGTCCGGTCCGGTCCGCCGCAACTTCAGAATTTTTTATTATTTTCTGAAATGGCTAAATACGGTTTTAGCCCCTAATAAGACAAAAACACTTCATTGGGTGCAGGGTTAGAATGGTAATTGTCCCTATTTTTTTAATTTTTTATTCCGTGTCTGGGAGGGCGTGCGGCGCACGCGCCAGCCGGTTTTGTGCCTCACGCCCTCTTCAAGCGGCGCGTGCGTGCTCCTCCTGTGTCCGGAGAGTGTCTACCGGCGACCAGAACGATGCGCCGCCTCCTGTTCTTCCTCCCGCGGTGGTGCGTGTCGCCACCAGATGTCCTTGGGCGCGGCGGAGGCCGGTTAAAGGCGCCGGCCAGGTTTCTCTCTCTCCTGCACGTCAATGTGCAGGAGAGTCCCCCATATTTGTTAACCTTTCACTTCGGTCCCTCGACTTTTAATTTGGTTTTTGGTCCTCATTTCTGTTATATAAGTTTTTATTTAGTTCAATTGGGTCCTCCGATTTCAATGAATTGAATGTCAAAGTTTCACTTCGGGCCTTCGACTTTCAATTTTCGGATTGGCTGTATATAACTCAATGAATTCGGTACAAAAGTTTCGATTTTTGCAATTTTGTCCTCTGAGTGCAATTGAGAATAAATGTAATTTGCATTTCAGCCCTTTGACTTTTAATTTTTTAATTTAAGCCCTTGATATTTGATTTTCATTTAAGTCCTTATGCTTTTTTTTTAAATATGTCTAGAATAATCACTACCTTTGTCCATATATATAAGTGTATTTAACACAATAATAATAATAATAATAATAATAATACTAATAATAATAATAATAATAACAGTAATAATAATAATAATAATAATCATATAAGTGTATTTAACACAATAATAATAATAATAATAATAATAATAATAATCATGATTTAATTATTTTACATTCTTACTCTTTTTTTTTCTCTCCCGATAATTTGATAATGTGTTTTTTTTTGCCAGTAATAGCCATTATAATTTTTTTATTTTTATTTTTATCTTTTGTTAAAGTTGCTAGGATATTTTTAATCTTTCATTTATTTTTGTTTCTTTCATTATTAACATAATAATATTATAATAATAGTGATTATTATTAATATTATAATAATAGTGATTATGTATTCTATTATTATAATAATAGTGATTATTTATTCTGTCATAATAAGAATAAGAATTTTTAATTGGTTTTTCTTGCTTCCTGTTTTGTTCATGCTTTTCATTTTTTTCCCTCGGTATAATTTAATAATTTTTTTTTATTCTAGCGGCAATAATAATTTTAGATGTTAAGACTCTGATATTGCTATTGTTATAATATTTTAAATTAATATTGCTTCCTTTTTCTTTTTTTTTTGTTTTTTTGCTCTTTCTATTAATTGATTTTAATAATTTTATTATCTGCACAATAATGATTTCAATCATTTTTTTTTCTTATTCAAATATTTTGCTCTTTTTTCTAATGTTAGTGCGCGCTCTTTTATGATCGTTTATGACGCAATACCTATATTCTAAAAGATGTAATCTATGCTTACGTGACAAGCTCGACTCAAAAATTTAAATATTTTATCTTTTAATCTATAATTTTTATTTACTTATATCATATAAATATATCATTGTAGATTTAATTGTGTTAAATTATATACAAAAAAACTACCCGCGGCAACGCGCGGGCAATTATCTAGTAGGTTATATAAGCTGAGTTAGCATGTCTGGATTCTATAAATAAATATGTTCCATTCTTATTTGATCACTTTTTTTCTCACTGGATCTAGTTGAGAAGTTTTATTTTTATTTTGATAAAAAAAATTATCAATGTATTTGTATGATTTAGAACTATTTTCACATAAAAAGATTATCAAATTAGTATGTTGTGCTGTCCATTATTTTTATTTTTCTCAATTTTATTAATAATTTTAATTTAATTTTTTCATCAAATTAGATATTTGTTTTTAATCCTTGGCGTTTTTCTAGTAGAATAAAATTATGGGGACATAACTATTGAGTGAAATTTGTCTAATTAATTCAAACAGATGGGTAAAAATAAAGTTTTTATTTATTCTGTAATGTAGTTACAGCTCTTTTTGGACTGTAGTTGAATGGGGGCTAATCGGTAATTCTGTAATTTGCTTTTGAGATTTGGAGGCATCCGAGTGAACCCCACTTAAAAAACTATAATTCGGTTCCTTTTCAGGCATGTAGGTAAGGAATTTCTGTTAATTTTCTTGCTGGTTTGTGCAAGGTATTATCTTTATCGTTCGCACGAGACCCACTCGCGCGTGCAATGTAGAGATCTGGTTGGTTTGAAGAGTAGAAAGGGAGGTCAAGACCCGTTGACCAACCATTGGTTTAACGCTAGTCCTCGAGCGATGGATTTGATGAACTAACTAGGCTTGAATAATTGATTCATATATTGGATTTAGGGAACGTTGAACACAAGTAATTGATTCATTTCAAATAATTTATTTGCATTTACCATATATTATCACCTACATTTCAAAAAAAAAAACATGGTACTAAATGAATTGTATGCCCTCACCATTAATTAATTCGACATTTATTTTTCAGAGATGCCAAAAATTAATTCCCAGGTGATTTTCATTAAGATAACTAGACAATACAAAATTTAAAAATAAATTTTATTAAATATTTCCTATTTAAATTATTTTCAAAACAAGCTGTTTTATATAAAATAAACAGAGCCAAGTGATGATTTTAATATATTCTCTCCGATGGTAGTTCGAAGAGTCCAAGTGCCTGTTTGGGAGTGCGATTGCGGTAGCTTTTCAAAGTGCTTATCGTGCCGAAATACATCAAAATGATGTTTTTTTATTTTTTAAAAATCATTTTTGAAATCAGCACATCAAAATGATCTAAAACCACCAAACCACCGGTCTTTAAAATGTAAAAAAAAAATTCAAATTTCAGCCAAAAACAGTTACAATCGCAATGCCAAACGGGGGCTTAGGCCCAGAGCAGAAGAGAAACTACAGATTTTACACAAAGGAGTGGTCGCTGGAAGGATCCCGGGAGATGATGTATCACGTGAGTGTTTAACGATGTGATAACTTTTGTAATTATATATATATATATTTTTAAATAGATTTAAAAAAAATATATATTTAACTGTGGTTTTTTCCTAAATAGCTTTTTTAGGCCCCGTTTGTTTCCCGGAATTCACTTTCCGGGAAACCACTTTCCAAACTTTCCTGTGTTTGTTTGCCTTCCGGAAAGTTGGTCAACGGAAAACACTTTCCGGTCAACGGAAAACACTTTCCAGTCAAAGAAAAATTTGGCTTGGTTTTCAGGAAAGTGTTTTCCGGAAAATTTGGGCGGAAAACACTTTCCGGAATTTGTGAAAAATTTAGAAATGTCATTATTTACTGATTATATCAAATTTGATCCTCAAACTTTTGATTGCTATATATAATTTGTTTTTGAATATTTATTTTTCAATTCCATCTCTTAAAATTTAATTTTTATATTAATTTTGGTCCTTATTTTTATAATTGCTATTTGCTTTTTTCTTATCATTTTTTTATTGAAATTTTTTATCTATCAAATTTGGTCCTCATTTTTTTTATTGTTACTTATTTATTTGAAATAATTTATGAAATGTTAATTATTATTATTTTAATTTATTCACCTTTCATTTTTTAAAAATTTTTAGATTTGATCTCTATTATTTTGATTATTATTTATTTTATTTGAGATAATTTATGAAATTATATTTTTTTTCAATTTCATTCTCATTCAACTTTTTAATTTGTAAGATTTGTTCCTCATTATTTTGATAAACTTGAAAAAAAAATTAATTTATTAATAAATTATTTTCCAGTTCATTTTTCATAACACAAACAAACACTGGAAAATGTTTTCCAGTTCATTTTCCATAACACTGCCAAACATTGGAATTCACTTTCCAGGAATTCACTTTCCCCGGAATTCACTTTCCAAAAAGAAATCACTTTCCAGCAAACAAACGGGGCCTTACTGTGATTGGGTATAAAGGAAGGATACTAAAGTTAAAAAATCACGTGCAACACAGGTTTATACAAACACTATTTACTATTTATTGGCCACAAGTTTATTTGATTTAAGAGTGACTGTTTTCAAATAATTTTCGGCGGGAGAGCTTAAGGCTGTGTTTGTTTCCCGGAATTCACTTTCCGGGAAACCACTTTCCAAATTTTCCTGTGTTTGTTTGCCTTCCGGAAAGTTGGTCAATGGAAAATACTTTCCGGTCAACGGAAAACACTTTTCAGTCAAAGAAAAATTTGGCTTGGTTTTCAGGAAAGTGTTTTCCGAAAAATTTGGGCGGAAAACACTTTCCAGAAGTTGTGAAAAATTTAGAAATGTCATTATTTGCTGATTATATGAAATTTGATCCTTAAACTTTTGATTGCTATATATAATTTGTTTTTGAATATTTATTTTTCAATTCTATCTCTTAAAATTTAATTTTTATATTAATTTTGGTCCTTATTTTTATAATTGCTATTTGCTTTTTTCTTATCATTTTTTTATTGAAATTTTTTATTTATCAAATTTGGTCCTCATTTTTTTAATTGTTACTTATTTTATTTGAAATAATTTATGAAGTGTTAATTATTATTATTTTAATTTATTCACCTTTCATTTTTTTAAAATTTTTAGATTTGATCTCTATTATTTTGATTATTATTTATTTTATTTGAGATAATTTATGAAATTATATTTTTTTTCAATTTCATTCTCATTCAACTTTTTAATTTGTAAGATTTGTTCCTCATTATTTTAATAAACTTGAAAAAAAAAATTAATTTATTAATAAAATATTTTTCAGTTCATTTTCCATAACACAAACAAATACTGGAAAGTGTTTTCCAGTTCATTTTCCATAACACTGCCAAACATCGGAATTCACTTTCCAGGAATTCATTTTCCCCGGAATTCACTTTCCAAAAGGAAACCACTTTCCAGCAAACAAACGGGGCCTAAATTACTGAACCTGGAAAAGAAAAGAGAGAGAGAGACTATCGTAACAGTCTCCAATTGCAGATGGAATCGCTAAACAAGTCAGTAAACAAAGACTCCATACCGGTGGCGTACTTGCGCGACGGCGTCGGATCTCCAATGAAATCACCAGGCAGAGACAAATTCTCTCGCAATTACCAGCGCAGCAGCGGATGGAGTTCCCAGATCTATCATGTTGATTGTGTACAATTTTCATTTGCTGTGATGCAAGCCGTGTTCTTCTAGTTCTCTCGTCAATTGATAAGAAGATGCAGTTCGCACATGGAAAGGAAGAGCTTCAACCAGCTCGTTTCTCCGTCAAGAACAAGGAAGTGGTAATTAGAACGCCTTGAATTTCAGTTATAGAGTACCTTCGTACTGAATTTGGAAGAAATCAACGGCTAATACAGCCCCTGTGCTTGTTTATGTATTTCACAGTTACATATCTCTATCAGGCCAAACAATGGCAAGAAAATCCCAACTGCGAGCATCAAATATGAAGACTCTAGGATGGATATCACCACCACCGTCTGCTCTGACTACTGGTCATCACAGGATGATGGCATTGATATTGATATTGCCTTGCCTCGTCAGACTGACAAGCGCATATCAAGGGAAGAGGTAAAATGCCAATATTCACAGCGTTCTTTACGGTAGACATGGACAAAGAAAAGGTCTACGTACGTGTAGACATGGACAAAGAAAATTGTTATCCATTCTCTGCAGGTTGTCCAGGATCTATACTGCTATCTTTTGTGGTCGGGCTCTAATTCTTTACTCTTAACTTGATCATGTTTAGTTATTTGGATTAGATTCATACCATCGACTTGTTATTATAAAATGAGAAAATTTATATAAAACAAATCAAAATAAATTATAAAATTTATTTTTTTATCGAATCAATGTTGAATAATGAGATGAAAAATAATTAGAACAAGATACAAAAACATAACCTAATATATCTTGTTAATCATTATTTTTTGATTTTGAGTTTAAATAACATAATAGAAAGCAAATAAAACATATCATAAAAACGTAATTCTCAAATGAATCCAATATTAAATGATGAAATCAGAAAAATAATTAATTAAAAATAAAAAAACTTGAATCAACTATGTTAACTAACCAAACATGTGTTTGATGTAGTTTGATAACCCAATAAAATTATTATAATACTAGATAATGAAATTAAAAAATATTAATTAGAAAAAATCAAAAGAAGATAAAAACAAGGCATTCTATTAATAGACAATGCTTTAGAAAGGGTGCAGTAAAACCCCTCCTCTTTTAGCTTTTTTGTGTGTTAGTAGTTAGATAGTCTGTCCATAGTACATCGCTAAATCAAATTATTTATTTCTCAACATATAAAGGAAACATCTAAAAAATGCCAGTATTTGTTTTATAGTAAAACAAATATTTGAACCATGTAGTAGTTGTCTTGATTTGATATAATCAACTTGATGAGTTTAGATGCAACACGTATTGACACTAAAAATATAATTTGATTCATAAAAATTCAAGACAATATCATTTAAAAATAAAATAAAATAAAAATGACAATATATTGAATTGGTCATAGCCAAACCGAATTGACATGTCAAATTCGTGGTTTGGATCCTAAGATCACGACAATACCATGTAAAATAAACCAAAACAATTTATAAAACTCAATTTAAAATAAATCAAGAGTTGAAAAATGAGATTGAAAAAAAATAGTGACATAAGCTAACATGACAATCTTGTGACCTGGGTCATGGATTAAGATAGTATCACAATGATTGGACAAAAAAATTGATATGAGTCAATCCAATATTAAGAGGTAAAAATAATAATTGAAAAACACAAAAAACAAATCAAGTCAGCAAAATCAACTTACTAGACTCGTGACATGAGTTACGAGACTGTATTAACCACATATAAAATAAATCATAAAATCTAATCCTCAATAAACCAAATGTTGAAGTATAAAATAGCAATAATATATGTATTAAAGAAAATAAAGACTTTAGTTTATACTGTATGTTATAATAATTAACAAGATATTTGACTTGCATTTCCTTGGAAATTATAATTTTTTTTATTAACGTGGAACTTGTCATCATGCTTTTACGGATAAAAAAATGCGAGTAAAGATTAAAAAGTTTACACATAAATCTAATCAAAAAATATTTATTCGGTCGTGTTCGTTATTTTTAAATATGTTTTTTCATGTAATGAAATCTTAATAGAAATATACATCCACTAACTTCATCGAATGAAATAAAAGAAAAATAATAATGACATGCTAGGTTTCACCTTTTAAAAATTATTACATCAGAAGAAAAAACTTTTTATCTAATCAAATAAATAATAAAAACAAACACGTACATCAAATTGATTCACTGAAATAAAAGAGAGAGAAATATTAAGCAATGGTACATCAAATTAATCGTTATTTGAAAGAGGGTTTCAGAACAAAATAAAAAAGAAGAAGAAATATCAGGGCCTGTTTGTGATAGTTGTTGTTGTAGCTTTTCAAAGTACTTTTCATGCCGAAATATATCAAAATAATATTTTTTTATTTTTCAAAATTATTTTTTGACATCAGCACATCAAAATGATCTAAAAATACTAAAACATATTCATTCAAAATGAAAAAAAAATTAAAAACACAGTTTCAAAAGCTATCCCAAACAACTTCTTAATCTTACTAAATTTTGAAAACAAAACATATATAAAAAACATTAATTTTGATAAATAGATTTTTTATTAAAAAAATAAAATCAGAAGACACTGGGTTTGGCAAGCCACACTAGCTCACCTGGTCTATTTTACCGGGGTCTATGCGACCGAACTTCTTTTCTTTTTGCATTCAAGACGAATGATATACTGTCCACCTCGATTTTTGTTGGGAAAAAATCACACAAACATCAAGTTCAGACAACTTTCTCTCATTTCCCTCACACCAAGGATAAAAATATATATAAAAAGAAAATTCGAGGTCAATTTTTTCTCTCTCTATAATTTTAAAAATTGGAAGGATCTAATATCTATGATTTATAAAATACAGGACTACAATAAATATGTTACTCAAACTTTTCAAAGCTATATCTATTCCCTACATTGTTTTTTATTTTGACCATTTATCTTTCAATTCGATTCTACCCCAGCGAATTGGTTTATAATTTAGTCCAACAAGGGTCAAATTAAAAAAACATGACACTGCAGTGGCATTTGAGGGAATTAAAGTATATTTTACGAACTGAATCCTACTTTTAGTTTTCTAGTTAATAATTTCCATTGCGTACCTAATTAAATTTCCAATGTTAAATCAGCCCCCCATCACCCCGGCACGGCAGCGCGCAATCTTTCTCCAAAGGCGGGAACAAATCCCCTCCCCTCCCCTCTTCTTTTCTCTCTTTTCCTCCCTGTTAACAAAATCCCCAAATCCTTAAAAAAAAACCCTAAATTTTTCGAAATCCTAGAATTGACTCACTAAATCACCCTAATTTAACATGGATGTATCAGCCGACGGCGAAGGACAAGTGGCGGTGGCGCCCGCAGCTGAAGAGATTCCGCAGCCAGAACAGAGGAATGTTCGCCGGAGACTGGTACAGTCCACGCTGTTCCCTCACAAATCGCTGGAAACCGAATTGATTAGTGAAAAAAAGCTTGATAAAAACTGTAATGGCGAGGAGTATCGCGGGGATCAAAATAAGAAGGAGAGAATGCAAAGGGGAAAGACAACTCCACAAACCAGAACTCCTAAAAAGGTAAGATTAAAATTGGCTGTAATTTAGGCACGTCAGACATTGCTTAAATTCTTGTTAACTCGGCTGGTTAGTGTGAGAATTATTCTAATTTGAGAATTTAGCTTAATTTTTTTCTACAATTTTGTTACTTGTTATCTACACCGAGTGCTTTTACCATTCAGTCTATGTTGCAACAGCACAAACCACCGGGTACGGAATCCAACTGTTATCAGAAACGCGAGAAAGAATGTAATGTCGAGGATGGGAATGGCGAAGGTGAATATGAGGAGTGCTGCGGGAGTCAGAAGAAAAGAACACGGATAGGAAAGGCAACTTCACAAAGTAGAACTCCTAAAAAGGTAAAAGTAAAATTATCAATGTGCAAGCATGTATTGGTCCAGTTTTCGGTGATTTGACTGGTTTAGTGTGGTTAAGTTTGTAGCTTAGTTTGCTGCTAATTCATTCACTTTATTTATTTGTTGTATTCAACAGTCAAAGGAGAAGTCACCTATGAATGTTACGCCTAAAATGAATGGCACAAGTAATGGGAAAGGCATCTCTAATCTGGTAGAGAACCAGGGTGTATCACCACCAATCCCTAATTTGAGGTTGGAGGCCAAGATGGCAGCTGAGGTTAGTTATTTTGATACCATGAGTTCTTGTTTTTGCTCTTTATGCTTGTTCTCCTTGTGGGCCTAACTATTAACTGGTGAAACTCCATGCTGCTTATGGAATTTTAATTGAAATCAGACTTTGGTGTGGAAGTTGGAAACTCTTAAAACTAAAAGCAATAAAATAGCTCTTTTCAATACCTTCTAAAGTGAATTGGTGCATAACACAATCAATTTTTATTTTGTGTTATCAGGAAAATTCGCGAATGTTTGCTGGAAGGCAAATTCATCCCTTTTTCTCATCATGGAAAGTGAGTAAGAGATGTGACGAGACAATGGAAGTGAAAAGTAACTATCACTTGGCCCAGAGAAAAGCTAAAGGCATCGATACTGGTCCAATTCATGTCTTTGAAAGGGGCCAGGTACAATTCATCTGTTGGCTATGCAACCTTGCAGTTGCAGGGCAGAACCATGGCTTGAATTTTTATTGCAGGGGCCAAGGATGAAAATGAAAAATGTATTGGGAGCTATAGTGTGTGTGTATCAAAGTTTGGCAGGGTGTGTGATAGTTTATATTTGTCCATGGACATCTATAAAACACCGAAAAGACAAACATAAAATTGTGATTTTTTCAATATCTCTCATGCAACATATCTTGTGTGAATGACTGAACATTGAAATCAGTTTTCAAATGACTCTTATCTTGATGTTAAAAGCTAGCATTTGTTTTTACTTTAAACTCTCAACAACTGAAACTTGAAGATTATTTTGTAGGATGATGCAAGGTCTCTTGATTGGGGTGATTGGATAGTTTGTGAGAAACCATTTATTGATAGCAGCTGTAGCCTAAAAGGCTCCTCCTCATCAAACTTTGAAGGTTTCATTGGATTATTAGACATAAATGATTTCCCCAGCTCATCGCATCCTCCTGGTATTTCACTTCTTCGAGATAATGCGTCTTTGGATCAATGCCTTTGTCAACAAGAGTTTGTGTGTGAAGCACCAACAATAGTCTCTTCCACATCATCTGATGCGCGGGTGGGATGCTGTCAGCTTGCAGAGGATACACAAACTGTATGTATAGCAATGCCTGTTAACTATCATATATCTTCACTCCCACCCATTTTTTAGTTTCATTTGGGAAGAAGTTGTTCTCACCGTAATTCAGATAGTCATGCAACTCTGCATCTCACATTCCCATTTGAGATTATAAATGTGTTACTTGTAGGACTGCGAGGTTGTTGAAGTTCACTTCATTTCTGCTTCTGCAAGAAAATCAGATGCTAAACAGCAAAGTGATCTTCTTCAAGAAAGGTTTGGATCATCATTGGCAATCCTACTTGTTTTACTTCCTTATCCATATGTTGCCTGCATGTGAATTGATGACTTCTGTAACTGCTGCCACAGTTTGTTTAGTGCACACTGCTGTTATAAACGTAGTTCTTGAATTGTAGAGTATCATCTTGTTGATACTGATGCATGCAGTAGTAGCCTCAAGGGATCAGTTCTCTCATCTGCATCATATGTACAATTACTCCTGTTGTTCATCGATTTAGATTTTTATGGCTGAAAGGAGCAGTGGAAAGGTCTTTAATCAATGGAAAGAATTATACAAATTCTAGCTATAAATAGAAGTATGATTGTGTGGATTGCAATAGCCATAAGCAGATTACATTATATGCAAAATGCCAACCACCAAGTACCTGAACCTATTTAACATTCTCTAATGGTGAATATGAAAGCAAATATTCCACTTCTACTTTCTCATGATATAATTTCCCATTATCATCAGTGATCAGGGTTTAAATTGAATGACATGGTGATCAAGCTGGTTTTTTAATCTAGCAACGATAATCTAATAAATTCAACTTGCTGCTGACATGGCTTAGCCCAAATCTATTGGTTGTCTTATCATTAAGTAGTTTTGAACTTGGTGCATTAATGATAGTTTTGCTGCTGCTTTTACCTGACCAATCTCTGATTGTTAGTGTGTGTAGAGAGGTAACGTCCTTTTCATTGTATTGCTGACACTGTAGGACTGTCCCATTGTACATTAGTCGCACTAAACAGCTTGAGAATAGATTATGGACAGATAAGTACCAGCCAGAGAAGGCCACTGAGGTCAGACTTTTGGAATCTACTTCTTTTATCATTTTAACAGTCTTTGTTATGTGCAAACCTTTTCTTACTGTAATGGTTTCTCCCAAAAATTCCTATAGGTTTGCGGAAATGATGAATCAGTGAAACTTTTGAGCAACTGGCTTCATTCTTGGCAACGAAGCGGCAATCAAGCCTGTACGGATACCTACAGTGGTGATGTATCTGATAGACAAGATTCTGACTATAACTGTGTCCAAAGTGAATCTGATTCAGAAAACAATAATGAAGGAGCCAGCCTTAAGAATGTTCTTTTGATCACTGGACCAACTGGGGTATGAATCAATTCCATCTTAATGCTTCATGCATTTCTAATGCTTGTTCTTTTGGGTTGCCTGTGGAAATAAATTAGCTGTGGAACTCCAAATGAAAGTTCCTCTTGTTTGCAATTCATAAAGAATGAAATTAATTTTTTCTGTTTTATTTTTTCTGTTCTCCAAAAAATGGAAGGTTTCTAGGACACTTCTGGCAACTGCTTTTGTCAGCATGCTATACAATTAATAGTTAGCCCCTTGTGTTCTTCTCTGAATCATTTTTCTTAGTTTGCTTCAGGTCAGGGAAAGATTTCAGCATGTTCTGTGGAAACATTCTGATAATTCTGTTCATATTATTAAATCCTCCTGTTTTATGTTTTACAATTTGGATATGGACTATTCTTGTTCATACTTTAGTTTAGAGGACTGTTTAGAATATTTGATGTAGAGAGTTTCTTTCCGATACTAAATAATGAACTGTGTTGTCAAAGACTGTCCATAAATGCAGTGTGTTTTAGTGTTAATTTAGCACAAATTTTATTTCCATCCCAGTTGTTAGACATACTCTTTTGTTGCAGAGCGGGAAGTCTGCTGCTATCTATGCTTGTGCAAAAGAAGAAGGATTCAAAGTTCTTGAGGTGCTGCTGCTTAAACACTAATTTTCGAACATGTATTACAGTTTTTGGGGCTTTCTTAGATGTCATGCTACACATTACATCCTTCTTTTTTTCATGGCAATGTATAGGTTTTTCATCCTTAGAGTGAATAGCAGAACGTCTGTAAAGAGAACACTAAATGTTTTGCCGTATTGTCATCCTCAGGTAAATGCATCAGATTATCGAAATGGAGCTCTGGTGAAACAAAGATACGGAGAGGCATTAGAATCCCATTTCCTTCATTGGTTTGTCAATATTTAGCAGCAATGCACGGAGTTCCTTTAATTTCTTTTTCAATGTTATGTGACAGTTAAAAACCATGGGGAATATAATCCTCTATTCTTTAATAAAGTGTGTCACTTCCAGGTCACTGAAAACTCACGTGGAACCACAGAGAAACAGCATTACAAAATTTTCATCTGTCCTTCCTGATGGTCAATTGAAACAAGATTTCTACAGCAAAATGGTTGAGGTGGCACCAATGCTGGATGAGGATAATTCTCTTGGAGCCACTGAGGCCACTGTTAAGTTTGATTACAATGACAGTACAATTGCCTATGGTCAAGGGCAACTTAAACACTTGATTCTTTTTGAAGATGTGGATCTTGCTTTTACTGAAGACCGTGGCTTTGTTGCTGCAATACAACAAATAGCTGAAAAGGCAAAAGGGCCTGTGATACTGACCAGCAATTGTAAGAGGCGTGCTGGTTAAAATTGTTTCCTGTTGCTTTACATGTTTGTTCTGGTAGTTTGTTTTTTATCATTGCTAATCTGTTATTTTGGTGGTTACCAGGTGAAAACCCTGTTCTTCCTGCCAATTTGGACAGGCTTGAAGTTTGTTTTGTGTTGCCATCAGAGAAGGAGCTTCTTCGGCTTGCATATATGGTATGTGCTTCTTGTTATGCACTTGCTCATTGTTTTGATTTTGTATGCAGCTTAAATTGGTGTTTTATTTACTTGTAGGTTTGTTCTGCTGAGAAGGTCAACATTCAAGCTCATCTACTAAAGCAAGTGGTTGAATATTGTCAAGGAGATATCCGAAAAACCATTATGCATCTTCAATTCTGGTTTCAAGGCAAAAAAAATAGAAAACTGTCTCCAAGTAGAGAAGCTCAAAGACTGTACGGTCCTCTGATGTTTGATCCTGAGGCTGGGCATCAAGTATTGCCAAAGATGATGCCATGGGATTTCCCTTGTCAGTTATCAGAGCTAGTTGAAAAGGAGATTACAACTTCATTGGCTATGATGGTAGAAAATTCTGTCTCCCTGGAGGTCATAAAAGAAGATTCTGAAGATAAAGAAATGCAGAATAACATAAAGACTCGTAATTATGGCAAAGACAGTACAAAGAGCAAGAAGGAAGCAATGTTAAGCCAAAATTGCTCTGATAACAATTGCAATCACTTCAAAATCCCTTATGATGCAGTGTGTGATGTTTTCAATTCCCCTGGAACCCCGGTGTCATTGACTCCAAGAAAAAGTAGAAGGAAGCTCAATGTAGCAATGTCCTCTGATTCTGAAGATGAGATGGTCAATGACAGAGTTACCTTAACTTCAGACAGGGATACTAACAATGAGTTCATCCTTGAAGCTGATGGTGGATTCCCCTCTCATTTTTTAAGCATGCAACCATCAACTGATATGCAACTTTGCTCTGGAGCGGAGAAACTAGATGAAAATCATAGTCAATATCCAGATATAGGAATTAATTTACATGTAAAAGAGACATGCATGTCTGTTGATGCATCATGTGTGCCAGAATCAACATTTGCTCCTGAAACTGGAACTAATAATAGAACAGAGGTGTCATTTAGTATGGTGTCCTTCACTCGAGTGGCTGATGCTTTGGAAGAAGTTTCAATGAGCAACGACTCCAAGCAAAACCTATTTCCTGATGAAACTGACAATATTGACAAATACGTGCGTGATATGATGGGAAGTACTTGTGATGTAATTGCAGGATTATCTCATGAAGTTGAAGATTCTCAAAATGAACATGTAGAAGCTTTAACAAGAGAATATCAAGTGATGGATGAGTATAGCTGCATGGATTCCAATAAGAAATCCAAGCCAGTGGAGAAATCTCGGTCCTGTATGATGACTGATTTAGTGCGTGAATCATGGAGAAAACTTAGTAATAGTCGCCCATATCTAAGACATTTTGTCACCTCAGAAGTCATAGATGCTACTGGGATGATGGACCTTGCTTATGGAATGAGCAATCTGATTTCAGAAGCTGAACTGTTGCTTTCAAAGCAACAGACTTTGGTAAGTTTGCCTTAGGAACTAAAACCCTTTCCTTGTGTATTATCCCCAGCTAGTTAGTTCACGATGGTGCATTTTTTTTTTTGCAGGATTCCTTGGAATCATCAATGGTCCATTCTGAGGTAATGGATGTATCCAGCTGGTCTGATGCGAATTTGCAGATGTCATCAGCAATAGCACAGCAAGGATTTTGCTTTTATGCCAAAGAAACTGCTAATTTAGGGTTAAAAATGGGTTTGGATTCCAAGGTAGATTTCACCAGGGAGATGCTTTCTACCTCTAGTATGATGGAAGTTGATAACTTGGTTAGACAGAATTTGAGTAGCAAGAGTTCACACTCTAGGTTGAGTACTGACATGAACCAACCAGAAAGGGGGACATCATCAAATAGGTACGGAGCTTAAATGTGTTCTACTCATACTCATACAGTCGCACATAATTTGCAGACTGACTTGAATGTTTCCACGTAGTTTAATTACAGATCAAAACTCACAATTTAATGCTAAGTCACTGCCATGCAATGAATCTTAAAATTGTTTTGGTACTGCATGCATATTGCAAAGAATCCATGCTGTTGCCATATCTTTTTAATTTCTGAATTAAAATGGTATTTGTTAAGAGACGAAGCAAGGCTAGTTGGGACAAGATGCTTGTATAACATGCGGAATAATGGCATATAGGTTATCAAATGTCTAATCAAGCAGTGCATATTTATGTATGTTTATGTAATGATTTTCTGAGGATTGTTCCTTTATTTTATTTTTCCCTTCCGTCATCTGAGAGCATATCTCACCAGCTCGTTTATAATTTCCCCGCTCCTCGATAATAAATTATTTCTTTGTCCAAAGAAATTCCCCAGGGTGCACTGTCCATGTTACATGCGAAATAAAAAATTTCATGCTTTGTAACTGCCAATTGCATGGATTTTTCTCTTGCTTTGTGAACTAATTCTCTATATTAACTGCAACGCTCTCCCTCTCTTAACCCATTCAATGTGGTTTTCTGCAAACAGCGAAATGAAGTCTTGTCTTTTTGATATAATTCAATCCATCATCCCTTCGCGATCATATATGACAATGAAAGGTGACGCTTTCTATGAATATCTATCTTCTCTGGGCCACATTGCAAGATCAGAAGCTTCTCGATTATCGGCCAGCATTGACAAGATAAAATGTCGGAGGTACATAATTGTGATGCTAGAATTACCCAACCTTTTAATGCTAGTAATCTTTATTGAACATTACCTCGAGTTAAATTAATTACAATTTATCATAAACGACGCGACCTTCTCGAAACTACTTGAGCTATGGTTCACTAATGTTGTCTTACAATTTATCATATAGGACGCGAGCTTCACGAAACTACCTGAGCTATGGTTCATTAATGTTGTCTCCAGAAGAAGTTTCGTTGCTGGGTTGGTCTAACATCTATCCGAAAAGTTTGTCACGATCAATGGACAGCACAGATAAAACTTCATAACCCTTTTGCCAGGGACTGACACAAGATACAGTTTACCTCTGCACTAACTCTGGTATAGTTATTAACTCAATGCAGGTGCAACGAGAATTGAGGACATCATGTAAGGGAGGCCAAGTTTCTTATGACATTCGTTAATCAGAGGAACAGATAGAGTGGCTGCTAATTTTATTTGTATTGATGGCATGGCCCAAGATTTGTCATGCTTCATGCCAATAAGACCTGGGGGCGAGATCTAATTTGGTCGTTGAAGATGCCTTCACCTTGATTTGGAAGCACGCTTCCATCTTGATTTAAAGCTAATACTGATTTCTTTTTTATCTCGTATTTAAACAAGGGGACTTCATTTTCGAAAACACTTTGGCTGGATTAGTGGTCTGTGAGTGCTATTGAAAAAATAAAATAAGGCATTTGTTTTATTTTATTTTATTTTAGTGGTCTGTCGTACAAACTTTCGCAGGTATGGTTATTTTTTTCCATTGAAAAAGTATTTACGTTATATTATAATTATAAATTATATATATAAAAAGAACTCGGTGTAGTCACAGTTCAAACTTTTGGCAGGTATTGTCTTGAGTTCTCTGCTGCATAAAAAATGTGGTCGCACTTTTGTTTTGTTTTCTCTTTCGGGCGCGTTTCGTCTGCATGAGTGATAGATCCCGTGTTGTAACTTGTAGAGAGTATCCTCTGGTTGTGTTTGGTAGATCCTGCCTTGTAAATCCCACTTTCTCGTTTTCTTTGAATGCTTTTTGTGAGAGGGAATTTCGATAATTTTCAGTTGGTTTAATCTATTTTTTCTCTCGTTTTATCTACATGATATTCCCTTTTTAGCCTCGCATTGCACATTATTTCACTCTTTGGAGGAAGTTGGGAAATTTGTTTACCAGCTTGGTTTGCCTTTTCATCTTCTTTCTTTTACTTTCCAGAAATGAAACGAGGGATGTGGTGGGGGGTTTTTCAGGCACATTTTAACTTCTTTTTCTCTCTGTGTTTTTGTCGCGTCTTTTCTTTTCTTTTCTTTGGGCATGACAGAGAGGGATGTCACAATTGTTCACGTCTCTTAAGTTAAATTAGTCTTATGTTTGATCTAGGGTAATTATCAGGTGGAAGTGGAGGCACTGTTGATTCAAGGACCCAAATTGGCCACGGTAATTAACCAGGTGAAGAAGCTAGAGGTCACTGCGCTAGTCCTCGGTCAGAGAAGCCCCTCCACACTTCTTAGCTGGTGGGTCTAAGACTCTAACCTTTAGTATCTCAAAATAGTGCATTCCTCACCCTATGATCTCTGCATCTGTTGGATCTTTAACATTTTGCTGGTTGGGTTTCTTGCAGCCTCTGTGCGACAAACATCGAAGATTTTGCTGAGCAGTGCATCAACAATCCAGAGTGCTGGGCTATTATTGGTGTGAGGAAGCAGACCGAGGGCATGAGCGGTACCTTATCACCACTTAAAAGGCAGAAAGATTTCTGGCTCCTGGCATAATATCGTTTAGTTCAATTAACATTAGTTAAGTCAGATAAGATGTGCTATTAGCACCCGCTCTCATGTAACTACATCGCCTTGTTTATCACTGCTTTTCAATACCTTTTTTTTTAAAAAAATAGTTTTTTATCATTTTAATGCTGTTATAAAAATAATTTTTAAAAAATTAAAATTATATAATTTTAATATATTTCTTGACAAGCCGAGAGGAGTTCTACGTGAAGAATTATTGTGGATAACACGCAATGTCGCAATAGTTCATCTAGGCCTAAAAGATCAATGTCAATAACAGTCACTAGACTCAGAACCAGAAATGCTCTTACGGTGTGGGTCGTGAAGACTTGGGCTATATGCGTACCTTCAAGTGTAAATGTAGCCATTTTGTTACTCCACGCCAGCTTGCGAGAGCAGCAATCAATGATTTTCCAGGAGCAAAATATTTCAGGTGATGCAACTTTCATCTAGTTGTTTTTATTAAAAAAATATTTTTTTATTTTTAAAAAGTTATTTTTAATATGAACACAGAAAACATAATAATATGGCAAAGAACTGAATGTGTTTCTATTTCTGAGCTGGTAAAGGAACACATGTAAAAATTTATGACTGATCTAATGGACGCGCACACAACAAAGTGAAGTTCTGTTCTTTTTCCCCTCCAATTTACCCCTTCTATAATTCGTATTAACCCAATGCCAACTTCGAAGAGCCTTGATACCACGACTTCTCAATTAGACCTTACCGTCCAATTTATCATTTACGAGGGGAAGTAATTCTATCCTATTCCTTGGAGTCCTGGGTGTCCGCGGAGTTCCTGGTGGCGGGGGCTGCTGGGATAGCATGTGCCTCACATACCCATAGAACGTACATCCCACAAGCGTTATGGCACATCCAACAGCATTCATATAAGAGATTGGGTTGTGGAATATCAGCCACGAAACTAAGACAGCAACTGCTACCTGTACACAGTAACACAAGCGCATGGTGCGTGCATGTCAATTCCATGCTTCACGTAGCAATAGTGTGAGCTCAATGGATGAGCTTAAAGCTCAAAAGCCAGCCTAAGTCTACGAGGAAAAGGATGCCATATAAATTCATGTGTAGATTAAAGTTACTAAACGGTAAGTGGTTCAAATCTTGAGACAAGTCATATTAGGTTACGGGATGCAAATATTGGTCTCACCTTAAGATTTCCAGCCACGTTAAATGTCACTGCAGTTGTGGAATGAATTACGTAAAAGATGGAGAAGTTAAGACAAAAGGCCAGCACTCCAGAGCTAAAAATGATGATGAGGGCAGGCCAGACGGACTCGTGGGTGTAAAACCAGTTTATTACCCCGCTACCTTCAACCAACATTGCTGGTAATACCAAGATCATGGTTGCAAAAGGAGCCATGTAGTACACAGTGTTTATGCTAAGAAGAGACAGGAGAAATTGTAAGTAAAGATCAGATTGGATCTTGCAGTAATAAATCACGCAAACAATTTCACATGCAATTAAAACCATGCATTGACTATGTTTTCCAAGAAGATCTCAGACTTAAATTTTGCTTCACTATTAGATAATAATGGATTGAAACAAAGAAGACAAGCAAAAGACAAATCACTAATACCACCAAAACACCATAGGAGAATTAACAAAATCCTGAGAATGTTTCCTGTAACTCCCACGGCCAATCTAAAAAGATGTCTGCTTTTGATTCCCCTGACTGTTTCCAAAAGCAGAAACAGGGAATCCCTTGCGAAAACATGATGGAGAGATGCCAGGTGACCAATGAGTATGTTTTTCTAAAAAATCTTTTTGCATAATAAGAAGAGAAGGCTTCTATTTCAACCTCCCAACAATCTTTTAAGTTATTGTTTAATAAGGATAAAATTTCATATGGTGAAATTGCCTGAAATCTGCAAATATCATGCATGTCAGACGTTGTATATACACTACAGCAAATTTTGTATGCAAGTCTGTGTGACTTCACCTGTAATAAACACAGCATGCAATATATTTCAGGTAAAATGCACATAAAAGGCTGAATTAACTCAATTTTCAAACAATAGTATTGTACCGGTACCAGATGATGTTTTGCTATGAATACTGTAAGGGTGAGCCTACACTTGAAATAAGGCAAGACATGTATAACCCCTAGAGAATATATAAAGAATTGAGTGAGGATGAAATGGAAGGTATTGGACTGGGAGTTCAAAGAGAGAGAAAAGAAACAAATGGCTAATCTTCGCTATCCAATCCCTGGTAAGGAAATGAACAGGTTGTAACAGACTAGCAGTACAGCAATTTGACAGATTGAAAAATAACAATGAAACAAGATGCAGAAGAAGAGGAAAACTGCCAGGAACAGGCACTACCTGTCAAATTTATATCCATGCAGCAGGGATTCTGCGAGAATAGTCTTTGTTGAAGTAGCCAAACATCCAAATAAGGCAGCACAAAATCCAAACATATTAAAACTAAGCTCAGTAACAGATGTTAGGAGTATTCCTCCAACAATTGGTATCAAAGAAGCCCAAATTTGCCAATCAAAATATTTTCTCCAAACTAGCCACTGCAAAACAACTGTCCAGCCATCGAAGATAAGACAAAATTATAGCATGGAAACTAAAAAATACTGAAGATCAGAAAACATAGAAAGTAACTTGTAAATGTTTATGATTTCAAGCCTGACCTGTGGTTGCAGGAGTAAATGACTTTATTGTTTGCATAAATGAAACTGGAATGAAACGTAAGCTCACATTCCCCAGCACTATGTTGATGCAAAATACAAATGACATGGGAAATATCCTCCGCCAGCGGTCTTCAGGTTCGACCACGATCAGTGGTTTGATCTTCAGCACCTTGATTACTACATATGCTCCAATGGATGAGCATATGAAGTGAACGCAAGATACTGATAGTGGGAACTTGAAATCCAATTTCTGTGAAAAGGAACTGTTTCAAATTAGAATATCTCTAATGACACCCAAAAACATTACGCAAACTCCAGTTCCAGGAGATAAGCATTTGATGTAACATTATCAAGAGAGAGTTCTTTTGCCAATAACTGTCGAACCAACTGAAACAGGAATGACAGCAGTAGGCTTTGAATAAGAGGGGAATTTAAAGAAGACTTATAATGGGAAATTATAAGCACGAGGATTATCAGCAAAGTCATCTAATTTTAGAATCAGTACACATGAAAAGAGATAAGTTTCCAGGAACTTCTAAAATATTCAGGTCTATGTGGAGCACTGATACCTCCGAACATGCTCCGTACATCAAATACAAAAACAGAAGGATTCTGCTCAGTCATTTACATAAAGAACTTCAATATCAGATTTAATAATACTCACATCAACCAAATGTTCAAACTGAATTCACAAAAATAGTTGCTAAATACGATCACATGTTAAACAAAGCCCGAAGGAAGCTAATCAGGTTTTCCAATCGATTAGCATAGATTTTCAAAACCCTGATATGAACCATATACAAAGTGGATCTCTTATTTCAGTTCCCCATACAGGTCAAAGCATTTATCCAATCATGAGAAAATTAAGTCAAATCCCGCCAAGGCAAACGGGCTTGAAAAAACTATGAAATTAATATTAAAAAGACAGAGAGGCTAATAAAACAGGACCCAACTCAATTATACCCATCAACACATATGGCAGCTTGACAATTTACAAAAATTCCAACATGGTCCTTTTTTCTCCCATCAGTTGGTGAGCTATATGTGTCAAACATGCAAATCTATTTACGACATAAGTTTTATTGATTTAATTATCTGCATTAGTGGCTGTGCATATGGAAATTAAATTATTTAAATTTCAGAAATATCTAGCGAGAAGAAAAAAATTAAATAGAAAAAACTGAATTTATGTAGATTAAAAATAATAATAAAAAAAAATTAATACACACCAGCCACACTAATAAATCCTCCACTGATAACATATATAATTACAATTGGATTGATTAAAAAGGGGAAAAGAAAACAGAGAAAAGAGAACATCAACGTTAAGATTCAAGCCAAAAATAAATGCATTATTACTAAATTCAGCTTACCCATCAAGCAAAACCGATAAATAACTAATTAAAACCGCGAAATTGAGCTAACCAAGTCAGATAAATCAGAGCAATTACATTTACGGAGAAAATTAAGCTAATCAATCATGGAAAAATGTAGAGAAAGAAAAACAGAGAAAACGGACCTGGAAGATCCATTTGTTCATGATAATAACAGTGACATTAAAACCCCACCATTGAAGAATAGCAAGCAGAGATCTAATCATACTCCACTGAAAAAAAACACTCTCCTCCATTTCTCAATCTCTTTCTTCTCTCGGAAAAAATATATCAGATCACGGGAAATTAAAAAAAAAAAACAGAATTCACCTCAACTCAAGGTTTCCCCTTCTCTTCCCTTTCAAATAGCTGAATTCAGAATGAGAGAGAGAGAGAGGGAGGGAGGGAGGGAGAGAGCAGAGTGCAGAGAAGGGGAGCTAGGAAAGGGGATTGATGAAAATAGTGAGAAACCCCCAGTCAGAGGAAGAAATATTAAGAATGTAAGAGGGGAGGACGTAACGGAGAAGGCAGCTCTTCTTCCATGTGATATGCCCCCTCTATTTTTCTGTCGTTGGTTCTTAAAACTTCTTTGTTGAATTGTAAACGTCTCTCTCTCTCTCTCTCTCTCTCTCTCTCTCTCTCTCTCTCTCTCTCTCTCTCACACACACACACACACACACACTCACCTGCTCTCTTGTAGGTGTTTATTATATGAACAAACAAACATTGTCTGTATTTTCTAGTTTCTGCTAGTATTTCTTTTCTTTTTTAAATTAGAATCATTTTAATAAAACCTAAATTATATTCTTTTTCTGCTAGTAATTCTTTTTTTTTTTATCATATGACATTAATAATATTTTTTATAGTGTCGCTTGTAAAATAGAGATATATATTAATTGTCTTTTAGAAACATGAATTAAATGATAATACTAAAATCATAGTCTAACATGAAATTGATTCGATTAATATTTTTAAAATTTTATTTTTTATATCAGTATATTAAAATAATATAAAAAACTAATCTGAACAAATAATAAAATATATTTTAAAAAATACAATATAAACAGCTCTAAAAATTAAAAGTGGGACATCATGGGCTATTTTAACATATATACTATCCTTAACTCTTATTTTATATATTTATGATCACATCGCAATGCATTTAGTGTGGGTCCCATATAAAAATTCCTAGATTACGGGGGAGTCTAAAAAGTGTGTCTACCTTTGAACTGAAATCGCAGCCATTCAATGCATTTACTTTTCGGTGGCATTGACTAGAATTTTTACGGTTTGGCTGCCCTACCATCGCAGGGATGAATAGTCTGTTTCTGTGGGTCACGTGGTGGTGGTGGTTTGCATGTTGTGAGGGGATTGTAGCATGTGTGATCAAGTGATGGGTTTTGCAGTTGCGGGTGGTCTTTTCTTTAGGAGTTTTCTAAAGAGACAAATTGCATTTCAAAACTAATTTTGAAAAAATAAAAATATATTATTTTTATTTTAAATTATTTTATTTTGATGTTTTTTTATAATTTTATATTATAACATGATAAATAATTTTTAAAAATATAAAAAATATTTTAATATGTTACTAAATAAACCCAAAAAAAACTGGAAGCGGCTGTTTGGTATGGGGTCATTATGATCAAGGTTTCTTTTTTTAGTGTGCATTTATGTTGTTATTGAAGTAGCTGTTAAAAAAATTTGATGTTTCAAATTAATTTTTTTATATTATTTTAATTTTAAATGTTGATATCAAAAATATTTTAAAAAATATATATATTATTATAATTTATGTGTCCACGTCGTTAGAGGGGCTGTCAAAGTTTTGTAACGTGTGAGTTACAAGCGTGCTCGTTAGGCTCCAGATTCAGGACGTTATTGTGAATGTTAAATGATTCAGGGATCACTTCATGTATACTGTATTCTTTTGCACTTCCTGTTTCTGTTTTCTATTTTTTGAAATGAAAAACATAATTTTTTTTTATTTTCTTATTGTTTATTTTTATCTTTTGTCCCAGAAAGTTAAAAGAAGCTATGACTTTCAAAATTTCTCATAAACAAACACAGGTTATCCTTAAAAATTGTGACAGTGATGGTCGATTCTTTAATTATTAAGGTCCTTGAGAGTACAGTAATAATAGTTTTTTAAGTATTTTTTACTTAAAAATATATTAAAATAAATATTTTAAATAATAAATATTCTTATGCAAAGCAAATATTATAAGTTTTTTTTATAAAAAAAAAACATTTAATCACCTTAATGTAGATGGATATACATCCTTACCCCTTGTTGTTCTGGTAGCCTTCACCGAAACAACCAGGAACCCGTATAAGCATCATTATAATTATAAATAAAGCTAAACCAAAACGCGGAAATACTGTTTATTAACGCACTGTTCACCAAGACTCATAAGCACTGTGGACTTGAATAGTGCATTTACTGAATAATATAACTATACTTTCTATACTGAATTAACATAAAGAAGTCGGTTGGCAGATTGGCAAAGCGCGCGCCTATCCTTTCCCCGCGTCGAGAGTTCGAATCTCTCAGGCTCAAAATGATTTTTCGATTTTGCTAAACTAATAATATAAATATTATTTCTATACAGCAACAGTACAAAGGAGTGGTTCGGCCGAGTGGTTAACGCGTGCGCCGTTTCTCCCCCAGCCAGAGTTCGAAACTCCCTCGACACAAATGATTTTCAAATCGTTTTTTTATTTAGAAAATATATATTTATTTTTTATAATTTAAATCCAGTTTTATAAAAAAATATTTTAATATATTTTTAATTATTTTGCTGCACATTCAATAAATAGTTTTTAAAAATTATAAATAATAGTGGCTACTTGCGTTTTGTCGCGTCCAGAACCATATTTTTTCAATATAAAAAAAATGATTTTATTGGAAAAACGATAATCTTTTAAATTATAAATAACTAATTGTTTTGCCGGACACACATGAAATATATTTTTTTTAAATTATAGATAATACTACCCATTTACCCGTGTTTTGTCGCAGCTGGAATCGTATTTTTTCAACTAAAAAAAAAAATTGATCTGAAAAAAGGATAATTTTGTTAAGTTATAAATAACTAATTATTTTGCTGCGCATGCAAGAAATATTTTTCTTGAAATTATAAATTAGTCACTTACCCGTGCTTTGTTGAGGCCGGAACCATATATATATATATATATTGTAATTAACTAATTGTTTTGTTGCACATGCAATAAATATTTTTTAAAACCTACGCTTTGCAATAAATAGTTTCAAATCCTTTAATTTTTTCGGTAGTAAATTTTAGATTTGTTTCAATTTTATCCTTTAAATGAAATTTATTTTATATTTGTTTTTTATTTTGACCCTTATACTTTTAATTTTTTATTTTATTTTAATTTCTTTATTTTTTTAATATATTTCTGAAATGATTGCTATTTTTTTCCATGCTTATATGTACATACTCTTAGTTTTTTTTTAAATTTTTATTATTTCTTTTGTTATTAAGATTGTTTGAAAATTGAAATTTATTATTTTTCCCCTTTTTAATATTATTTTTATTTATTCTTTAAGTCAAATAATATTTTTAAATGTAATAATATTTATTTTTGTTTTATCATTTCTTTAATTGCTTTTTTGTTAATATTTTTAGGTGTTAAAATTTCTAATTATTATAAATAAGGCATTCAAAATAATGATGATGATTATTTGTAAGTTTTTTTTCTTATATATATGTGAGAATAACTATATATTTTGATGTTTGTTTAATATTAACGCCTTAAATTTTTTATATATATATATGATCTACTAATTGTTTTTGCAAAAAAATAATAATTTAATATCTGTGTTCTGAAATACTTTTATTGTAATAACATGAGGAATAAATCTTATAATTTGTTTTAACAATAATTATGGTGCCATCGATAGTATTACCAATAATAATTCGAATATTAATTATTTATAATGATAACTATAATAATTGTGATAATTTAACAATCATGATAATAACAATGAGAATAATAATAGAAATAATTCATCGATTGATGTTTTTTTTTTAAAGGTTGATTTTTGCATTTTTTTTAATGTATGATATTTCATATCTAATATCACATAAACAAAAAATATATAAAGTCACACGTAGACGAAATGAGTGGAAAAATTATTTGCTATCTACCAATTAAATTATTACCCAAGTAGTTAAAACAAAATCACCAATCAAATTGTTTGCTGCGTAAAACAAATCACTCATCTGTGCTAAAATTCATCTATTATAACTTTACTATTTGCTAATGAAATAATTCATTAAACAAATAAAACATTCACAATAATCAATCAGTAAGTTACACGAAACACATGACTCATGTTTAAAGAATTTTATCGCTTCCAATTGTACAATCTACCGATTAAATAATTATCAAAACAATTTTAACAAAAATAACATTCAATTACTTTTAGGCGGAAAAAAAAATTCTAATAGATTTTATTGAATACAATTTTACTAATTAAATATTAAAATTACCAATCATAACATGTATAAAATTAATCAGTTTCCAACATAAAAAAAGCCCAGCGCAACGCGCGGGCAAGTAAGCTCGTTTTTTTCTATAAATATACATGAATACAAGATCGAGTTTCATTTTGATTTTTTTATGTTTAATTGATTTTGATTTTCTTAAATGATTTTATTATTAGAATTTGAGATAAAAAATGAATTTTCAATCCAAACCCAGCTTGTGATTTTTCGAACACTACAATAATAGCCAGATTTTGTGGTGGAAAGGACAAGCGACCTTGATTTTATAAACGGCCCAAGGACAACGTCGCCTGAATTCTGCACCGTAGGAAATTTGGCTGGCTCTGCTGCAGTTCTGTATTGGAGGCTTACTGGTGGGCCCAACTAAAACTTCATTAGAATCTCCCAGTGATGAAAAAAAAGGACAGAAAATGGATGGCAAAGACCCGGTGTCGTTTTGCTTGATAAAGTAAACTGTCATCCAAGAAGGGTGGAAGATGTCCATAATCCATTTTCTTTGTCAAGTTCAGATGCTCCATTTCACACCTTATCGGACAGATTCTGAAGAGAAGGCATGTGCTAAAGGAGCTTCCTAGTAATATGCTAAAAAGGTTTCTATACCCAAGATCGCATGTAGCGTGTGCGTTGACGTTGACAATCACTGTTTTTTTATTTCCATCGGAGCCAGGGACCGGTGATTTTGGTTGAAGTGTCAGGCCATTGAAAAATCATCGACCGTCGAGGAAACCTCTCCCGGTTAACCCATCCATCAGGATGCTATTCGATAAGACTTTCCTGACGCGTGATCTCTGCTCTGACAAATTCAGCTTTATAATTAAGAGCACGCACCTTTAAATTTAAAAGAAAAAGGGAAAACAAAGTCCTTGATTCCCCCCCCGAGATTATAAGATCAAATGTAGCTTTCCTGCGCTGATGATCACACACTATCGACACCAGGTTACATAAGCTAGAAAAATCAGCCAGTTTTCGCGTTTCAAAGCGATATGTGTGGGTGGGAAAGGGTAGAACTTGCATTTCGGCACTGTTGACACTACATTTCACAATATATTTTTGATTTTTTTTTATGTTTTAAAATCATTTTAATCATGTATTAATGTTAGAAATATATATATATATATATATATATATATATATATTTAAATAATAAGTTTTTAAATAAAAAAATAATTTTAACTACATTTTCATGCAGTTGAAAAGTAAATGATATACTGGCATAATACAAAAAATGTTTTTTATACGTGGTAAAAATGTTCACATCTCAACAGTACACCCAATTATAAATATATGTTTAGTGTTGTTGTAGATTTTGTGGTTATGATTAGAAAAATAAATTTAAAATAAATGTTTTCAATTGTAGTTTTGAAAAGGTAGATTTAGAGGGTGTTTGGGAGAGCTGTTGCGGTAGCTTTTCAAAGTGCTTTTTGTGTCAAAATATATCAAAATGATATTTTTTTTTTTTTTTAAAAATTATTTTTGATATCAGCACATCAAAATGATTTAAAAACACCAAATCATATTTATTTAAAATGAAAAAAAAACCAAAACCGACGTTTGAAACACCAACCAAATACACTTAGAATAAATATTTGAAAACACAGTTATTATATATGGGGCTAACGCAAATAGCAAAAGTTATTTGATTAACCAAGTTCTTTTTCCATGGTAAAGATGCTCTAAAATTCAGTGCGCCGACAAACTTGAGTTTTTAAATATATAGACAATGAAAAATCACACTTTCATATCAGTATTTTATTATTCAAAACCGGCGGTGCAAAAGGTTGGCGAAAAAGGTTTGGATTATTGCATAACATCAATATTGATGGGAGTATCATGTGCCTATAGAGATGACCTTATGCTATAATTTACATAATATTAATGTTAATAAGATGAACTCTTGTGATCAATTGTCATACGAGTAACTTTCAAAGGATCTCTTGCCCAACTAGATTATGGAAAGATGATGCTGTACTGTATAGAAACTGAAAGAAAATCTTAAACAGAATAATGCAATCTATCCACCCATATTTTTTTCAATAAAAATTTCCATTATTATTCAAATATAAAAATAAACAATATAATTTTGTATACATACAAATATTTTTTAGCAATGTAAAAGATAAAAAATCATTTTTTAACATTTATATTGGTTGCATAGATGTATTTTTTTATGAGTTGAACATAATTTTAATCTGAGTAAAAAAATTAATACTGTAATCATGACCATCACAAATTCTGGTTTTGATAAAAAAATATATAAAAAAAGTCATAATTTTGATGTATTTGAGTATAAAAAATTATCATCAAACAAACATGTTTTTCAATTTTTTTACTAGAAAAGAAAACTGAAGAACATGAACAATGGAAAAGAAAAACAATTTCCTATTTCTCAACACACCCTTCAAATATCAACCAGACACGACAGATGATAGAAAGTAAACTCTTATCTAGATAATTCATAACAACAAAAAGCCGTGTTCGCTTGAGCCATTATCTAAATAATCCACTGATATTAATTCCAGTTCCGTGTGATAACCACCTGGCTCATGCTGATGATATTCCAATCCCTTCCTCCGACACCCCCCCCCCCCCAAAAAATAAAAATAAAAATAAATAAATAAATAAAATAAAATTATTACTCCTTTTCCCTCCTTAATGGAAGAAGAATAACATGCAAGTAAAAATGATTGCTAAGTTGGTATAGAAAAAGTGTCATGCAGGATACAAACATCGAATAAGCATGTTTGAACCTCAAAACATCAATGGTCTCAATCCCCCAGCCAACCGATCCTCTTGACTTGGAATAACTAAAGAGCACTTCTTTTTAAGGATCCAGACACCTGAATTCTGCACATTTAGCTACAGCCTAAAAAGGAAATATTGCATATTATTTGTTATTTGCAGCGGTGTGTTTCAGTAGTTAATCTACAAGTGCAGTAACAATGCAACGGAATATAACTTAACATGCACCAGATTTGCATCAAGAAACAGTACCAGTACTAAGAAATTTATCTCTTGCAGTGATGGTTTTAACATAAATGAAAGAAAGAGAGCATAACAAGGCTAGAATGTCCCCAATCAGCACCTTAGCAGCTTCTTTCTTTTTGTCACCGCAAAATTCTCGATGGTCTTAACTCAAAAATGGATTCGTTCATCATTCTTGCTCGCAAGAGGATGCACAGAACAACTCACAATTCTACCTAAATTTCGATCCACGTGCTAGCTGAAGTAATGAATCTATCCCGTTGACTCCCATAAGAGCCCCAATGTCCAGCAATATTTGCCACTTTAAGAACTAGGAAAACAGAGTTAGATTACAAGTTTAGATGCAGGTGATTCTGCTTCTTCCTTCTCAGCTTCTCCTGCCAAAACAAATAAGTAATCAGAGAAGAAATTATCCAACAAATGGAAGACTCCGCGTGGGCATAGAGAGAGAACACCCGTCAATTCATCCATGGAGATACTGTCCTGCAACTTGCACACAATGACACCAAAATTTACTCCTAACACCCTGCACTGGCTACAGTAAACAGGGAGATGGTTGCATCCAGTGAAAAACTTTGAAAACGCTCTATTGACAAGTCCAGATCCCAGATTGATAGGTTCGAGGGAGTTAATCTACGGTGAGGGGTTCCTGAGGCTATGCAATTTAATTTCACTGATGCTGTCACCATAAGAAACAAAGTTCGAAGGAATCATTAAAACAAGCTTTTGCATTGTATTAGACCCTTAGCAATGACCGTCAGACAATCATAAGATTTCCTATTAATCTCTCCATCACCTGTAAATCCCTCTCGGAAGTGACACGGACCCCCGAATTATATTCTCAAACCCTAATTCTAAAAAAGCCCCAAGCACGTACTTTTTACATAGTTAGCAATGTTTGTGAACTTCTCATTTCAAGTGTTCTTTAAACCCTGAAACACAAACTCAAAATCAACACAAATTGGCTGTGGAGGCACATGGAAGGATATGCACTGATTTGTAAGAGAAAGTACCAGTTTCTGACTGTGGTGCCTCGCCGTAGATGGCCCTGAGTCTCGCAACAGTGACCAAAGCGGAGCCGGTCTCAGCTTCAGAGAAGAGCTGTTGCTTCCAGTCCCACATGGTCTTTTTCACGGCCTTGTTCGATTTAACTAGCGAGTCCTTCTCGGCCTTTAAAGCTTCTATGTTGTTTTGTTGGTTCGCGGATCGCGCAGCTAGCACCAGGAAGGATCCTACAAGGCACACGTTTATCACTGTGTTGTTGTTTGCGGCTTTTGTTGCTGCGGCTACCAGTCTGCTCGCGAATTCCATTCCTGTTAGGAGGTTCGGGCAGAGAGATTGACTGGTTGTTCTGAGTTTTGGGGTTGAAAATGGTGAAAGAGAGGTTACCTAGGTTTGGGTCGTCGAAGCCCAGAGTTAGGTGGGGGAGGAGGACAGAAGAAACGAGAGAAGCAGGAGAGGAATTGGTAAGCAATGAGCCATGGGCTTTTAGCCCAAATAAACGGTCAACCTGGGCATGAAAATGCAAACTCGGGTTTAAAGGAAAAATAAAAAACAAAGAAAGAAACGCATGGTAAATTCAAATACCTTTGATGAATTTAACCACTATATAGTATTGCACACGCTGAACGTAAAACATGAGCGTTGTCACGCCATTAACCTTTTAGACCTTATTTCACACTCTTTTTTAAAAGTAATTTTTTTAAAATTATTTTTATGTGTTGATATTAAAAATAATTTTTTTTAAAATAAAAAAATATTATTTTGATTTATTTTCAAACGAAAATCACCTTAAAAAATAACTTCAACCATATTTACAAATAAACATTTATTATCAAATACAATTTTATATTAGTTAGAATAATATCAGATTATCCTGACCTAGCTTCCTGATAAAAAAACACACAGCAAACAGACTAAAGACATTCAAACATTAACTCAAGATAATTTGAATAAAAAAGGAAATCAGGTCATTTATCTTGGGATTAAAATAAAAAAATCAAAACAATCCCAATATACTAGTTCAATAAATTTTGCTCTAAGAAAACATTTTAGTTATTTTACAGTGAAAAAACAGAAAACACACACTTTTATTAGCTCTACCGTCAAGGTCATTTTCTTTGTGGGAAAGGTGAAATTATACTTTTATTGTTCTAATAATAAGTATGGAGCAACCATAAAAATGCTATAGAAAACCTCTTTCCCATTTAGTTTATTTTTAATTGTCGATGATGGTCAATGTCAATGGTTTTTTAATTTAATTCATGTCAATAATAACAATAACAATAATTTTCTCAAAAAACATGCTCCAAACCTTTTGTTTCCGTTATCGTGTTGCCGACCTGGCACGATCCTAGCCCCCTCCCTATAACAACCTACAGTCACTTAACCGTTTGATCTCATGTCCGCCTACTAGACGGAAATCTCAACGCGTGAAACACACGCGAAGCATTGGCGGGATCGTACCCGCTTGAAATCTCTCCTTCCCTCTCTAGAAACACGCCTTTCGCATTTGAGCAGATGCCAGTCCCAAACCAACAACTTTTAAAAAAAAAATCCTCCTCTCGATTTACCCTCACTCCCTTTCCACTAAAAAAACCCAGTAAACTAGGGTTTCAAATCCTCGCTTCTCCAGCTATTCAATGGACGAATCTCCGCTTCAACTCGTTTCCGAAATCGGCGACCATCTCGGTCGACGCGCTCGGCCCAATAAGGACTTCCTTGTCAAATCGCTCCGTGTATGCGTATTTTCCCTTTATTTTCACGAAAGTTAATTCCTCGCATAAACACAAAACCCCGTGGTTCTGTACTGACTCGAATTTGTTCAATGTAGGCGGTTATTTAACTGTTTTTAGTAACCCCATTTTAAACATCACGGAGGTTTTAGAGAATTCGGGCTTGCTCCCAGTTTCTGTAAATATTTCGAATTGGCCTCCTACTCCTCTTTTTTTGAAAAAAGTTGAAATAACGTGTGATTTTTCTCACATATATTATTTATTTACCCGTTAATACTAGCATTGTTACGGAATCGGTTAGTTTATACCCTTATTCTATTTAATAATCACTTGCTGGTTTCTCCAAGAAAATAACGCTGATATGTAATTACTATTTCATGCCTATTTTGAGATTTTCTGGCACTGAATCAAATCTGATTTTGATTTTCTTTTTAATTTTTGAAAGTAACGTGTAACAATATACGATAGTCTCTGTAGTACATCATCATTTATTTATCTATCAAGGTTGTTTAGTTTTGGTTAATTTTAATATTTTTTATTTGTAGCAAGCTGCAAATGCTCTGTCACAAATTGAACAGCCTCTGGAAACTTTTCAAAAGACAGAAGCTATAAAGAAGTTAGAAGCTGCTATAAACCCCCTGAGGAAGTCTATTCTGAAGCACGATCTTATTAAGCACACTGACAAAGAAGTCAAACTTTTGGTGGCAATCTGTGTCAGTGAAGTGTTTCGGGTCCTGGCACCGGAGCCTCCTTTCGAGGACAAATATCTGAGGGTAACGAGACTCTTTCCATGCTCATACTTGTGTTTTTAGCATGTTATCTCAATTTCTGGACGCTCTTCTTCCCGTGCATCCGTGTGCTTGTGGATGGATAGAAGTAACATGCACCTGCAAGTTTGCAATTGTGCTGACATCTCTTCAGAATTTTGATGAATAACGACTGTGACTGACATTGATCTGGTTTTCTTTTCGAAGGATATATTTTTACTTTTTCTCAACATGTTCAAGGAGCTCAGTGATACTGCTAGCCCACACTTTTTGAGGAGAGTTAAAGTATTGGAAACTGTGGCACGCTGTAAATGTTGTGTGATCATGCTGGATGTTGACTGCCACGATCTTGTTCTCAAAATGTTCAATATTTTTTTCTCTTCTGTGAGGTTAGAATGCTCTCTTTTCTCGTATTTTTTATTTGCTAATTCAGTCAACATAAGTGAAAATAGCGTGCTTGGTTTATTCTCTATAGTTTTCTTTCTCCTCTTTTTTCTTCCCTCTTGGATCTAAACTATGTGCCGTGAAGCGAACTTGGTTGACTAGAGTTGAAGATGCTGAAACTCTCAATCAAAGTTACATAGTACAGCACCTGCTTGTAATGAATACTTATTGACAGTGTCACCTCAGAGCCTAGACACTCAGCTCCTGCTAATATCATACTCTGCATTTTTAACTAGGTTAAGTATATCAAATCGAATTTTCATTCCTGCACTGATCTCGTTACCGATATAAATATGTCTTTTTAAACTGGGTCCTTTGCTCCTCAACTTCTAGTCAATACTCGTGGTATGAGCATTTGTGGATATTTTTTCTTTTATTGTCTAAATTTGGTCTACCGTTGAGTTTTTGAGGGGGACAAAGTCCTATAATTGAGGTTACATGTTTGTTTGCATGCAGGTCAGGTACTTTCTTTAGTTTTATGATAATATGTTTTGGCAGTTTGCTGTTTTCCTTGCCTTTATTGCTAATGCAGCACTATTCATGACACTGTATTCTTCCTTGATAGGGAACATCACCAGTGGTCTTTGATTGATGAGATTTTGTCTATAATGAAACATGTTTTAAACGAGGAGGCTTCTCAAGCACTTTCAGATGTGATTTTGCTGAATCTTATAAAGGAAGGAAAGGTAAGTATTTGTACAATATCTTGTTTTGGTTTATGCAGCTTGCAGCAATTATTTCTTGTGACAAACTTGTCACATGTCAGATTAGATTCTAGATCAGTGATTTTTGCTTACAAAGTGGACAAATGCGTGGAATTTATATGTTAGATCGGACTTGACCACTTTTCTTTTTGGGTTTTGAATGTCTTTGACGGGCATTTCTTGAAAGGAGCGAGTAGTCCAACAGCGTAAAAATTCATGCCTGAAATCTCGCCAAGGGTTTGATTCATGGCTGGAATATATAAATTACCATGACAGGAAATCTTTTTGTTATGCCTTAAGCATGCTTAAATTCGTGGACCTCTTCTTGCACTAGCTTGAGGCTTTGGGTTGGATGTATGAACATGCAGTATTTGCTCTCTTGACTAGGCCTATCAGTTAATGGTCTGGTAGTAAACTGTCTAGCTCTAACATTTGGATTCATCTGAAGTCCTTTCTGCTTTGGGCCAATTACTGATGCCTGACTTCATCATCCCCCCTTCCCTTTCTGTTTTTTTTCTCTCCACAGGCCGCACCTCCTGCTGCATCTCAGCTTGCTGCATCTGTCATCCAAGCTTGTGAAGAAAAGCTTGAGCCATTTGTTTGTGGGTTTTTAACATCTTGTTTCTTAGACAGAGATGCTGTTGACAGTGATCTTAAGGAATTTTACCACGAAATCCTCTTTAAAGTTTTCCAATGTGCTCCTCATATGCTTCTTGGTGTCATCCCCAACTTGACTCAAGAGTTACTGGTACAGCATCCTCCTCTAACTCATTTATCCTAATCTATCATAGCATTGCATCTTCATTTTGAAGGTATATGACATCCCACTTTTATCAAATGGGCTGAATATTGCGAAGTTTTTCGATGTCTTCCTAAAGTAACATTTGTTGTTTTTCCTTTTACTTGAAACTTACCCTTATTTGAAACTTACCCTTATTTGTTTTGTTTCTTTTCCTCTTTTCTTGTGGAAAGTTATCCTCTCATCTCTATTAAAATAAACTTCGAATTCTATTTTCTAGACAGATCAGGTTGATGTCCGAATAAAAGCTGTTAAATTAATTGGAAAGCTCCTGGCACTACCCGAACATCATGTTGTACAGAAATATCACAATCTTTTCGTAGAGTTCAAAAATAGATTCTCTGATAAATCAGCAGAAGTTAGACTTAGTGCTTTGCAGTGTGCTAAAGCGTGCTACATAGCCAATCCCTCTGGGAATGTATCACGTGAAATACTTAGTAAGTGATTTAGCAAGTGAGTTTACTTGTCAATAAATAGGGTCTTTGAAATCTAACCTGCTACATGTCAATGAATCAGCTGCTCTTGAAGGTCGATTGCTGGACTTCGATGATAGAGTGCGAACACAGGCTGCTGTTGTTGCCTGTGATCTTGCCAGGACTAACCTGAGGTTCTTTCCACCCGAATTAATATCAAAAGTTGCTGAAAGACTTCGGGATAAGAAGGTAATTCTTCTTCAGAAGTTTCTGCTCACTTTACTTGAATGAAAGCTGTCTACTCATGTGGGAAAAAGAAAACCACGACTGTGTATAGATGAAAATCTGGTCTAACTCATACTTACTGTGCAGATATCTGTCAGAAAGAAGGCTTTGGAGAAGTTAATGGAGGTATATCGAGAATATTGTATCATGTGTTCTGAAGGCCCCATGACAGCAAGCGATCACTTTGAACAGATTCCTTGTAAAGTCCTGATGCTTTCCTATGATAAAGATTGCAAAGATTTCTGGTCTGATCCTTCACTTCTTTTGACTAACTAACCCACTGATCTAAATTATGTTATTGGATGTAATATTTTATCTATATTCTCCAGGCCCCAAAACATGGAGCTTGTTATTGCAGAGGATTTGTTTCCTGTCTTTCTTCCTGTTGAGGAAAGGACAAGGCACTGGATCCATTTGTTCTCCCTTTTCACTTCTTCTCACGTGAAGGCTCTGATATCTATACTATCTCAGAAGAGAAGGTATTAATAATGAGTTCTGCTGTAACTAGGATAGAAATGACTGTTTTTTACCAGGTGTCTTTGTTTTCAGGCTGCAGACTGAAATGCAAATTTATCTGGCACAACGGAAGAAAAAGAAGGTATAAACTAGAGCATTGTGGCTGATAATGAGAAGCTTTTGACAATTTCCCTTTCTTGTTCATTCTGATGAAACTTTCGTAGATCAAGTGTCTGAAACTTTCATTGCATATCTGATTAACATGATTGATATTAAGTGCACATATGCATGCAAAAAGTTTTTTGTACCTCTCACTTTTTAACCTGAGTTTTCTGTATGAATGGATAGAGTATGACTTTTATTATAACTTTTGTTAAATGTTAAGCGTGCTCGGTAGCACAGCTTCATGCATTTTTGTTTATTAATTCTTTGATGTGACAAATGTTTTTTTATAAATAAATGTTGCAGGAAAGCAGTTCAGAAGAAATGGAGAGGAGAATAAAAACTTCATTTGTGAAAATGTCAGCATCCTTTCCAGATCCTTTGAAAGCAGAAGAGTGCTTCCATAAATTGAACCAGATGAAAGATAGCAAGACTTTCAATGCACTGGAGCAATTATTGGATGATCGAACAATTAAAAGTGCCCAACAAACTAGAGTGTGTAGTTCACTTCTCTTCCTTCTCTAGTGTAATTGAAAGAAAACATTAATCACAATACAACTTATGTCCTGCCTTATTTATTATTATCGTCAGCTATCTTTCTGTATTGTTGTCACATGCTGTAAGTGCTTCTACTGGTTTTATAATGGTGAGCTGGGTCAATTTGGTCGTCTTGAATTCTTTGCATCTTCAACTTGATATGTTCCATACTTTGTGAGAATCAATTTTTGTTTCTTGATAGAGACTTTGAGGTGAAGCCTGGTCAGGTTTCAGGTCAACTGTGTCATGTTATAAACTAGAAAATATTTGCTTCAGTTACAGAAGCCCAATTTACTCAATATTTTTCTCAATTTTGCTAAAACGATGTGAAAGGCACTAAAATTTTCCTTAAGCTTCACACCTATTTTATCAGCACTGCTGGATCAGACAGGGTGCACTTTACTGATTTTGCTGCTCTGTACTTTACTTCCTTTGCCGCCACAATTCCCGGTTCTTACAGTGTTGTAACTTTCTAGTCTTATTGTATGACGTGAGACTTTTTTTTGTGTTTATGTGCTCATCTTATTACTGTTTTCTTCTATGGTTTGAGAGTTCTATGCTAATGGAGGTGAGTGTGGCTTTTATTTGATGGATGTGTGTCAGTTTCCTTTAATAAGTCATATACATGAGCTTGCTTCAATCTTTTTTATTTGTGAAAATATAGAATGTGTTACCCTTCCTATTTTAAATATTTGATTAAATTTACCTAATTTATTGTATGTTACACGTTCCTTTTCTCAGGATAAATATCTGAAAATGATTGGAGATAAGCATCCACATTTTGAGTTTCTACAATTACTCTCCTCAAAATGCTCATTTAACATATTCAGCTTAGAGCATGTTCAATATATTCTAGATCATATCTCCAGCAGTGGTTTTGAACAACATCTCAAGGCCTCTGCTAAATTGCTTCTGGTAAGGATAATTGTTTTTCAGATATATATAAAGCTCCCATTTTCCTATCTGTTTTTTTTTCCTTTTCCATCAAGCAGTGATGAAGTGGCATTTAAATGTTCTTTTGGGATATGAGATTCAAAATTAGACAAAACTGATGGCAAATTCTTGTCCACTGGACTGTGATCTCTTCCAAAATTTACAATGGTTGGAAATAAGCAAGTTTCTTTATGAAAACAAAATTTGGTCTAAATGGTTTTTTCTCAAATTTTATAGGTGTTTGCATGGGATTGCAAAATGTTTTTCACTCCTTTAGATTAGAACGCCTCAACTTTGAGATTTAAATACATGGATTTTATTTAAGTGGCTGTCACTGTTCAGGCAATCTTTGGGTGATTGTTAAGTTAATATGATATCGCTACAGAATTTACTTAAGGAACACATTTGATCTACTAGCTAGCTTGTCACTCACTAGCATTTTAGTCCCTACTTCAACAGAAGTTTCAGAGTTATTTGGTGCATCAGTATGCATTTTTTTTACAGTGTTGGTACCAGCCTTGGAATAGGACTTGATTTGTGAAAGTGGTCAACGTATATTTTAACCATTGGGTAATGGGATGTAGTCAAATACTTGTACTTGAGTCAGTGGGATATAGTGAATGACAGGACCAATACAGAGGTTGGTGCTTGGGAGGGCCAATGTAATATTATTATTTTGGGGTGGCCATCTCATAAGGATTTATTCGAAAAACTTCTAACAAAAAGGGGGCTTTGAATTTTCTCTTAAGCTTTTTTTTTTGTTGGGGCGTGTAGCTTCGTCCCTGGTGAATGATATTTAATTTTTAGAGCTAGAAGGGTTTTGGTGAAATCTAGTCTTGTACCTTTAACCTTTAAACAAAAAGGAAGAGTATTGCAGAAAGAAAAGCACATGTTGATTGAGCTTTGGAGAAGCATAGGATGGGATATTTCTCTTAGAGCCACAATAACATCTCATTAAATTACAATTAATTTCTTTTATGAGCAGTAAATTCTTTGTAGGAATTAGCTTTATTTGTATAATAGCAATGTTAATGATGCTCAAATTCAAGCTTCTTTACCATATAAATTTGCATTTTCCCTCACTGAAAATCCAGTTCAATCATGTAACTGACACATTCCGTAATGTAGGCTATTATCAGTGTTTACCCCTCTTTTATGCGGGGTCTGGAAGAGCAGTTTCAATTGCTGTTAGAAGAAAACAATTCAATTAATGATACGCTAGTTGAAGTCTTGGCCAAAGCAGGCCCTCATATTAAAGCCAAATTCAGGTAACTTCACTATGCGTTATGATGATATTGGGACTACATTTCATTTTAAAAGCAAATGTAACTTTTGCTCTTCTGTTCAAAATCTGGATCAGATTATGTGGTCTATGCTGATTGTATTCTTCATGCTTGATCCAAGTGAATGTATTTGAGGGAGATATTGGTTATTTCTATTTGGTAGAATAGTGAATGGCTTCGGTTGTTTGGTAATGATTCAAATGATTTCATCATTAAAGAAACTTGAACTTTATTTCATTCATTGTTGTCAAGATGCATTGAGGTGCTTGCCTAGGCACTCCAGGCTAGACGAGAACCCAAAGTGTGATTTACTAGGCATTGCCTAGGCACTCGCCTGGAGTGCAAGCAAAGCGCCTAGTCAAAATATATGTTCCTTTCCTCCCTTTTTAATTGGTATGTGTTTTGATCAATTTGTCCATATTCTTTCTATGCACCACCAAAAATTTATTTAAGTGTCTAGTTGTAAAACTAATAGTATGGTTTAAAAAGAAAAAAATGAGTTGTGGGCACATTTGGCAGCCACACTTTTCCAAAGAATCAGGTACATCTTTTTGTTTGTTTTTTCTTGTTTATTTTTTTTCTTTGTTTTCTTCTGTCTCTCCACATCTTATTTCTTCTTTACCTGTCTTTTCTCTCACTTTAAATATCCGTAGTGTTATGTCACTGATTTGACTCTTTGTTCTCCATGCAGTGAGTTTTACCCATTGTTGGAGAGAATATGCCTCAAGGGAACTCGTTTTCAGTCGAAGCATGCTGTTTCTGCAATTGCTGCATTGTTTGGTTCTTCTGACGAGTTCATTTTCTCAAAACTTTGCAAGGTGTGGATTCCCAGCTTCTCTCTTTGCTCCCGTATTTTGTATCCACACTTTAAGCTACTAGCTACTGTCTCATTGCCTATTTTTGATGCCTTTTAAATAGAAAAGATGACAAGTCAATCTTGTTTGCATGATGTTGTAAGAAGATTATTTCCTTGAGTCTTGATGCCATTCTGGGGCTATTGTAACTCGATACTGAATTAGCCTAGCCCTTATAATATGACAAGGTTTCTCATGAATTACCCAATGGCATTGGCTACCTTAGGCTAGAACAATACACAACATAAGGCACTTATTTTTTATTTTTTTGGGTGGGGGCTATTTCTTGGTTTACTGGGACAGGGACTATTTATTTTTCATACAATTTGACACTGACATTCACAAAACAATCTTTGAACTTTCTGATGCATATTGGATCAGGTAATGGAGATTATCATATCCTATAATTTGAATGATCACTTTATTTTTTCTATGTGGTGGATGCTCATATTTAATTTCAGACTTGCAATATTGCACATGTTTACAAATTTTTGTTCATAGTAGAGTCAATTTTGATTGGATCATCATGAGATGGTTTAATGTTAGGGGGGAGGGGAGCTTAGGCTTAATACCCACATGGATTGATTAAATCTTAAGCACCACAGTAGAGGCGAGGTTCCAACTTGGCCACTCTCTTGCATGAGGTGTAAACAAGTTCTATTTCAAGAAAACACTAGGAATTGAATTTGTGACCTCTTGACAGAAACCAAGAGGCCACTACCATTGAGCCAAATTGGTGCCAAGCTGGAATTTAAAGTATTCCCACTACAAAGTTTTATATCGGTGTTGATAGTTTCACTTTATATTTATTTATTGTTTGTACTTTTAACAATTTGGTAAGCTTCACTTATTTAGTGAAACTTGACTGAAAGGAACAATTTTTTATTTTATTTTTTCAATTTCCTCGGGGATTGAGGCCCTTTTTTCTTGTACATCACAAATGAATGTCTTTTGGTACAGCATGAATAATTCTTTATTGTTAGTGTCTATCTAAATGTGAAGTATTTTCTAACAAGTATACGCTTGTGTTTTGGTTATCATGGCTATATGCCATCTTTACAGGAACTTGTGGATTCTCTATATAGTGGGCTGAACACCCCAACCGTATTGCAGTCCTTGGGCTGTATTGCGCAACATTCTGTTTCAGCATTTGAAGCTCAAAATCAAGAGATTAGATCATACATATTTGGAAGAATTTTTCAAGTAATATAAGCAAGTTAAAATTTATCTTTATCTAATATTGTTTATACAGAATAAAACAGCAAAAAGAAATTTTGCAGAGCATCTCATGTACTGTGAATTTGTGTGTGGAATGTTGTGGCACTTGATGTGGATTCTTTCTTTGTAGGCGGAATCATCTGAAGATGAACCTTCAGCTGATGAGACTTCCGAGTGCTGTGATTCTTGCAAGCTGAAGGTGAGCATTTTGGAAGGGAAATTCCCCACAGCATTATCAGTCTAAAGTGAAAATATGACAGTGATTTTCTGTGTGAAGACTGCTTTTCACCACTAAATTTGGAACTTATTCCCTTGAGTCTTAATGGGTTAACTGACAAACCATTAAAGTGAGTAGCAATCAATTTTGGTATAAGGGAGGACTGGCTAGATTCTTCTGATTGCTAAACAAATTTAATGTTAGCATAACTAATATAGATAAGAAAATTAGTGGTTGTACCAGAAGCTAAAGTCAAAATCAAAAAGTGCTACGAGTGTTATATGTTGAGATGAGATTTCAAATATTGTGGTTTGTTCAGTTTCTCTACTATAATGATATTGCCCCATGTTTTGAGTATTAGTGAATTGGAGATATTTTTGTTTCATTCTTAATGATGTTGGATCTTAAAATAAGTTGCCATGATATGGTTGATTTTGCAAAGCTGTGAAGAAGTAAAATCTCCAAGATAAATGAGTAGTTTCTTGGACACATTTGCCTGGAGCACTCTATCAAGTTTTTCTAAATCATTATTGTACAGTAGTTGTGATTCGTTAACAGTGATATTGGTCATTCTTTAACCATTATTTGGACTGATGCAGGTGGCCAAAACCATGAGTTTTATTTGCTTATCTATCATCTGCTAAGTTGTGTCTTCCTTGTACAGTAGCTGAGATAATCTTCTATTAAATGGTTCTTTGCTATTCAAACTGTACAGCACTTGGGATAATCCAAAACCTCTAGTTTGTTTTGCATAATTATTATTTTGATTTGAGATAAATCAAATCGTGGGTTTTTCTCACCATCCTTGTTCTGTAGTTGAGACAATCCAAATTGACCCTCTTGATTTGTTTGGTTGTGAGTGATGTATCTGTACTTGAAGCTTGTGAGTGACTTCATATGCTTTGTAGCATAGCCTTAAAGCCTTTTTCGAGTGTTATCCTTGCAGATTTATGCGCTGAAAGCACTTGTCAAGAGTTTTTTGCCACATCGAGGATCTCATGGCAAGCGGCATATCAATGAATTGCTAGATACTTTGTCAAAGTTGCTTCAAACAGGCTATGCTTTTGATGGAATCACCTCATGGTATTCTTTGAAAAAAATATATTTCAGCAATCTCAATATCTGCTATGCACACTAAACATAAATATATGAAGCACTTAGGTCATCACTACTCTTCTCCATGACACACCTGAGTTTAAATGTATCAAATATTTGATGTATGATTTGTCATATCTATTGATACCAATATCTACTAATACTCATGACAAAAAAGATCTATCTATTCTGCAGGCTTGAGTTTAAGATATGCATGGAATGGATAGATCTTTTAGTCATGCTTATTAGTAGATATTGGTATCTATAGATATGGCAAATCACCCAACAGATATTTGATGTGTTTAAAGAGAGGTTTGTTGTCGGGAAAAGTAATGATGACCGAAAAACAGAAACATGTCCATGCGCATCGGTTTTCCTTGGTTACACAATAGTTATGAATTGGTGAATTTCAGATCCTCGAGTGTCTCCTTGTGATTGTTAACATTGCTCTTAAAAATCATTATCTTACAATGATGAAAAAAAGCATAATTATCTTTATTATCAATACAGTCTCAATCAACACATTGTAGTAGCTTCTTGGAATTTTTTTTTAAAGGAAATGGGATCATGAATGTATAAATAAACCAATATGGACTCAGAATGTAAATAACATTCCTGTCAATTTTTGTTCCTTGATTTTTTTTCCTGATGTAAACCCTGGCTTATTAAATGTGTCACTGGACTTTTTTGGGCAGTGAAAATGACAAGCCTCACATCAAATTAGCTGCTGCGAAATCTGTTCTTCAGCTTTCTAGGAGATGGGATTTACATATTTCTCCAGAGATTTTTCGCTTTACAGTTTTGATGGCAAAGGTATGTTGATTTGGATTGCATACAAAATAAGACCAGTAGGCTTTGAAATGATGAAGAGAAGTTTTTGAAAGCATTTTGTCGAATGGAATTTGGGGAGCTGTTGATGCCTGCTTCATTTGCATAACATTTCCTTTGGAGACATGAAATAATGTCTACTTGCACCATGTGTTTCTTTTTACTATATTGCTAAATCAATGACAAGTTCCATGTACTTGTTTGGGGAAAAAAACTATTTGGTTTTTATGACAATGACAAGAAAAAAACAACAGTATCTTTTGGCCTGATGATTCTGATGGGTTGAGAAAAGATCATTATGGAGTATCTTATTCTCGGATTGCTGTCTGTTGGATGTTTGCTTGGGGATATCTTGGCAACTTCTAGAATCCTTTTATCAATCACTTATCTTGCAAAACTGTTGTTGTGATCAGTAATACAGCTAGTAGGCTCAGTGACAATGAAGAAACTGATCATTCAGTTCTCTTCCCAAAGCGATCGATATGTATGCGTGTTTACTTCCAAAATTTTAAATTATGAACCACCATGTATCAGGTGGATAAATCACCACAGAGATGGTGTTTCTTCTTGGTTGCTCTGCTAGTATGTTTTGCAAGTGAACTTGCTATCTTCCCACAACATTTTCTTTGTTTAACTTTTATCAATCTGCAGGAACCCTGTCCCGTTGTCAAGAGATTATTCCTTGATAAAATGCATAAGCTGTTGAAGGAGCATGCTATACCGAGCAGATATGCTTGTGCTTATGCATTGGCTGCATCTGATCACTGCAAGGATCTGCAAGATGCTGTATGTTTTGTCCCTTATTTGTGCGATTCTTATATAAATGTAATGTCAAATGCTATATGTTTAGTCTTATATCAAATAATGTCTGTTGATACTGTTTGCTATAGTCATTAAAAAACATTGAAGAATTTATCAAGGACTACAGCAGAAAAGCTCAAATTCGTCAAACATCTGGAGTGCAAGGAAGCTCACTTATGGATTATCCAGCATACATAGTTGTTTTCCTAATCCATGTTCTTGCACATGATGCTGGCTTCCCACCTGATGGCTGTCAAGATGAGCAAGTATATGCACAGTTTTGCAGGTGGGTAGTCTGAAGCAAACTAAGCACTCATATTCATATAATTTTAGTACCGCGATGACTCATAATGCTTCTCCACTGCAGCCCCCTCTTTTGGGCCCTTCAGGCATTGGTAAATGCTAACGTCGTCAATGGTGACACAGAACTTATTAATGAAGCAGCCTTGTATTTGCTCAGTATTTTTCGTGCTATAAAAAAAACTGAGGATGCTGTTGATGCTCATCAAACTCCTGTTAGGATTCTCACTTAAAGAGTGCCTCCTTTGTTCACCTTCTGATTGCTATAGTGCTATATTGATCCCAAAATATTATTGTGAACGCAGAAGCTGCTCATTCTGGCTGATATTGGGATCTCCATAGTAAATGAATTAAATCATGTCATTTCCTCATCACTTGCGCCCAAGCAGATTTCGCTGCCATCATCATTATATAGAATTAGTGTTGTTAAGAAGTGTGACAAGGCAAGTTTTCTTAAGGATTTGTGTTTGCTGGTGAATTAGCTTGTTATCTTCTAATTTTTTCTTGTTATGCAGACTAGCTTGAAATGCCTCACTAAATTCAGTGTTGATGAAAGTTTTGTCAAAAGAGTAGTTCACATTCTCAAATCTCAAATATCTGGGGTATATATATCTGGAAGGCACCTTTAACCAAATTTCCTTTTTGTTTCATATTTCTTTAATGATTTCATGTTGTATTTTTGTTTATGCTAGCCTGCTACCACCATTCTTTCCAAACGTAGGAGAAAGGTTCAAGAAGTTACTATTCAGTCTTCTGTTGTTGAACACAACACAAGTAACCCAGCATCACAAAAGATTGCTAGTTTGTCATTAACGGGTACAAGAGAAAAGCAAAAAGCTGTAGCTAAGGAAATCGGTTTGGGATATAGACCAAAGCGTGCCCTTTCTCCAATTGATTCTGAATCCATGGTATTGCAGAATGAGCATCCTGCTACTGTCATGCACAGAGATGATGCAAGTAAAAGTTCTAAATCTGTCTTGGAGAAAAAACAGTGCTCGTCATCTCGTGCTTCTGCAATTACAAAACTCTCCCAGCTTGAATCTCGTGTTTCAAGTGTAGACAGAATCATTCCTTCTTTGAAAGAAAATGCTGAGACTAGTAAAAGTACTACTGCCTCCAATTATCCCAGGGCTGAGCTTAAAGAACCTCACAGTTTTAGGGTAAGTATGTCTTCTATCTGCATGGGCACGCCCACTTGTGTTTGTGTTTCACTTTTAGAATTTTGGGTAGTTTTTCTTATTTTTGCACTGCTTAATAATTCATTATCAAGAATAAAACTCGCATCAGAAGATAATCAAAATACTATCTCCTGTTAATGAGGACATCTAGTTGAAAACTTATTCTGGGACATTGTTGAGGGAATATTATATAAACAACTGATTTTTTGTCGTTTCTTGTCAGGTAGAGTGGTCTAATCCTCACAACACTATTCACAGAATAAAAATACAGATTGTGAGTTTATTGTGAAATAAAGGACAAAACAGTGTAAAGTATAAACTATATGCCCATTTGCTCACCAAGCAAGTCATGGATGAGCCATAAAGGAACCAGAATACATGAATATATTTTATATTAGTTCTTATACCCACATGCCATTTCAAGAGATAGATGTGTTTAGAAGATAGCTAAATCTTATTTGTTGATAGATCCATGTTTATTGGAGCTTATGATCACTTTGATGGGGAGATAAAGAGAGAAAATCGTGTTAACATAAGCAGAAGACTATATATTTGGGAATATCACAAGAAAGCAGTGGTGATATCACAATTCAGAGGTAAAATGTGTAACTAAAATGGACTCCATATCAACTGTTAGATTGAAAGGAAACTAATAATTGGGAAATTGTGTATGGCATTTTAGTTTGCTCATGAAAATTGAAAGATGATCCCCTATATTCATATACCCAAGTGTATATCCTCTTCAGATGAACAGTTATTTCACTATTAGAGGAAGATGTATATTTTTTTTATTAGCTATGGTATTTATTGAACACTCTGCATCACATCAATTTTTTGCAGGTTATTTTTCTCTTGTAAGTTTGGTTTTCACATTGTTTGCAGATTTCTTATGATAGTGGTGACCTTTTATGCTTGGATAGTGAGAGCCATGAGAATATGAGTGATAACTCTCTATTGGAAAAGGTGATAGCTAAACACCTTGATCCCTAGTTTTGTTAACTAAGCAATTAAAAGACTCTGGCACTTTGTTAGAATTATGCCTAAACTTTAGAGTTGGGATGTCTACGGTTCCTTGATATTCCAGTTTTGGTTTTGAATTTGATTTACTCCTGTGTTGGTGACAGCCCTAGGAAACTTGCAGAGCTGATATACACCACAATGAACGGAGTTTATGTGCATTTGAAACCTTGAAAAAAAAGTGTTGTTTTTGTAAGCCTGCTTTTACCATAGAAGGCATTATGGGTATTTTATTATAGAAGTAACATAAATTAACTATCAACATGAATCCAAATAATAAGTTATAATTTCCTAATAGCAGGGATTAATTTAAAATTCTATTAAAAAACACGGACTAAATTATAATCCATTTCATTAAATTACTCCTGCATGTTTGTAGCGGTCTCATCTTCCCTTGGAAACTAATTTTCAGGAGGCAAGATGTCAAGATATCATATCCTTTGACAGAATATCTTTAACTTAAATTTAGAGAATTATGCATTTTGTTTCGTATTCTTTTCAATTCTTTGATTCGAGTTGAGGTATTGTTCTTATATTCCTCTGACAAGCTAGTATGTTTTCATGTTATCTTACACCATGTGTCTATTTTGACAATCAGAGCCATTGTTGATTGAATCTTTCTTTTTCGTGGTTTATGTTTACATAAGCAGGAGACCTTGCTCACTGAGGTGTCAAACACCTTCCATCCAATTCATTGGTAAGCCATCAATAATTTCTAATGTTTTAGCGGTATCCAACCATATATTTGTAGGCATATCATTCATGCTACTTGCAGAGTTGATCTGTTGGTTCTTTAATTGAATGATGATGCACATGTCTCTTCTCATTTTGCCATTTATGGACAGCAAAATTGGAAGGAAAAATTCAGGATCTTTGATTTCAGTTGTTAATTTTATTGAGGTGATTTCGTAGAGTTCCAATACAATGTTTTGCTGTGTCTTAGCTCGTGTTTTCAAAAATCTCCTCCCCAATTCTATTGCATGTACACCAATCCTGTTGGGTGCCCTTCTCTCAGCAGTCAAAGAAAAACTTGTGGTGCATTTAGAGATGGTGCTGCAGAACCGACCAAATGCTTAGCAAGCATGGAAAATGGAAGGTTCTCTCAAAGAGCAATTTCTTTTCCCGGTAAACTTCTTTTAGCATTGCATGTTTGTTTTTTCCTGGTCTAATAAAAACATTTGTTGAAGGAATACTGAATAAATGTTAGCTTACAGCAAGAAGTACTCATAATTTGCACTGTCTTACTTCCTGTATTGAAATGTTTCCTTTTTCAGATTTCCTCAAATTTTGATTAATATAAGGTTTGGTTGTCTAGTGATGTTAAAGCACAGATTAAAAATATTATCAAATATCACAAGTTGTATTTCTAAAGCAATAATTTTGTAAATAATTGCCTTTTCATTTGAGTACGATTGCCATTCCTGGCTGCTTCTCTAGGCAATTCCGTAGATGCATTGGCAATTGAGAGATGATTCTATACCTGCTCCCTCATTACATTAATGCAAGATCAAAGGTGAGAGGAGGCAACAGTAAACTGGGAGTATTTATATAATTCCTCCAGATAATCTGGTAAAGAGGACATGTTTCTTTGAGTCATCTATTTAAGTGTTGTCGTCATTTAACAATTAGTAATCTGAACCGCTAAGAATTCTACACCAATTGCTTAGATTATTAGAATATCATAAGCTGCCCTTAATAAAGCTCCATGAACCACGTAGGGAATTCTTACAGAAACAAAACACTCAATCCCTAGATTTGGTGCACTCGTTATGAAACAAAGACTTTTTATAAGAAGTATATGGTGGCTAATGGTTCCCTGAAATGCTGGTTCGGATTAAACTGACATGGGATTGAACCCTGAACTATATGTTGATGCATGTTTTAGGTTTAAAAGATGTTAACAATAAAATAAAATTATATCATATGATTTCCATCATATAACAAGAACTTTGAGAAAATGGAGCTCTTGAAGCTACTGCATTTATCTGAAAGGTTCCATTTGTGTCTACTTAGTGCTTTGCTGGAAATAACAGTTTGGAAGCTATATTCTGCATTTCATAATTCCTTGCATGTGACAAGCATGTAGCAACAGGCCTATCAAATTGGTGCCTAACTTGGATACATGGCACTTGGGACACAGATCCTAAGTTTGAGAGTTTATATTTGTTTGGAGTCCTTTTTATGGCCTGTCATAATGTTATTACATGACACATGAAACATGACTTTAGGGTTATGAATCAGATTTCATTACAATAGGGGACTGAAGAGATCTTAATGCATCATGCTTTAATAGTAAGAAATGTTTTCCATGGATCCCCAGTCCAGTTATTTTTTGACATCTTCCCATAATGGAGATGTTGCATCTAATGACCTGATTGGCTGTTCTTGCAATTGGTGAAATAATTGGCCGGCCCTTTAGAAATATGAACACTCATGTAGAAGTATTTACCTGTTCACCAAATTTAAGTTTATGCCCAAGCTCTCAAATAGATGCCGGCACCTCCCATGTCAAGCTGTGTGAAACTTGACATCTCTGTTCAGCTTTGTTGGCATACTAGAACACCTCAAGTGTGCACGATCTGCCTTTGGGTGAAAGTTTTTGCTCATTTAATAGTCAGTAGCTGCACTGCAAGTCCTTCACAAAGTTGTTCTGGTGCTCTCATGAATGATAAAAAACTGATTTTTTGGTGCAGCTAAGGGAAAGAAAGGACAGAAAGTTCTCTCGGACAATTCGTCAGCATCAGAAAATGTTTTATCTTCATCGATGTAAATGAAGATTGTGTAAGCCCGTCTTGCTTTACCTTCATTTAATTTAGCATGTTCTGTAAGTTACCATGAAGTAGGATTTGCAAACTGCTTTCTGATGAAAAACTGAGCATGACTCTCTCTACAAACTCAGACCATGAAAATAAGGTTAATTTGCTGAGAATAAGTTTCTAAATATAAGGAATTAACAAACTTACCAGTGAATATAAAAATCAATATATCTCACCCTTATGGTGGCTATATCTCAATTTGACAAGGTTAGCGTCATGTCTGTTGTTTTAAATTGAATTCATGTTGAGGGACACCGCACCTTGTTCCTTTCTTTCTTTTTAGCAACGCTGCATTTCTTAATGGGGGTTGGATCTCCACTTTCTCTGCATTTAAGCCTGTCACACTGTTCGAAATCTGGAAAATGGATATGCTCGTTCTCTGACCTGTTTGCTTTTTTGCAACAAATAAGTTGTAGCTGATTTACAGTGTTGCTTCTTTCAGATTGCCAGAAGAACAAGGCGACATAAAAGTTACAAATGGCCCCGTTCGTGTGCAGAGGTAGATCTGCGAGTTTAAAACAATAAAACAATTTGGATGAATTGCCCCGTGACTCTTGATGATTGTTAGCCTTGTCAAACTCATCGAGGAAGCGTGCGGGTCATAGCTTTTCTTCCATCTATTCCTCGTCATTGATCTAGTAATTGTAGAATTCAAGATCAGTTCCTACCCTCACTCCCTTTTCCGGAGAATCACCTTGGCAAGGTCTAAAAAAGGTGCCAGAGAATCAGTGCTGTATATAATTCTTAATATACAGTTACAGCTGAATGAATGTGGGTTGGGCTGCATGTTGCTAAATTATTTGTGAGACGCCCCTAGTCACACTTAGAGTGTAGTTTGAATTATTTTTAAAATTGTTTTTTATTTATAAATACATGATTTTTTTATTTTTAAAAAATTATTTTTGATATTTAACATATAAAAATTATCTAACACCCCCCAAATAAATAAATAAATATTTTTTTTCAAAAATATTTTTGAAACATATTATTAAACTTCCCTAGCTGGTCACCGAATGATTCGGTAAATGATATCACCGAGTTCAGGATTTGAATGAGATGTTAAGGGGGGATCCAGGGAAATCTTTCTATAACATGAATTGATTCCAGAATGAAGGAAGTAAATCTGATATGCTTGGAGAATGCTTTGTAGAATATGCCTGCACACACAAGAGGGGAAAGATAGAGTTGCCTTTGGGAAGGTAAAATACAAGTGGTTGTATCGAACTGGAAATTATAGGGAAATTTGAAGCTCCTGTTGATTTATCTTTCGAGTAAAAATAAAGTATTTGTCAATTCAGTGGTCCAACCAAGGCTTATCATCCTGAGCATTATTAAGTTGTCTCACCTATGTTTTCTTCGTAAAAATAAAGTTGTACGTTAACCTCGAGGGCAAAAAGTTCCCCCTCCCTTTCTTGGAAGATTCTGTAGACTGTAGGAACCGACACCTTGTAACTTTCGATTTTTTAAATTCTTGCTAGTAGACAAAAAAATTTAAGTGATGTTTATAAATATAGAAATACTTTATTTTTATTTTTCATAAAACAGAATTAAAAAAAACAAACTGAAACTTACTATTTAAATATAATATTTCTTTATCCAAAAAAACTATTTTCTTGGACTTAACAACACGGCTCATACATTGAATGGACGACTTGCCTAGTCTTCATTACCCGTTTTTGTACGGTTATAATCTCACCAAACTCAAATAGCCAGATGTATGGCCCAAAAGCAGGCAATGGTGTTTTGAGTTAATACAGGGTATGATATCATATATAACAAGACGAGAAAATAAAAAGAATTAACGTTTTTCTTTCTTTCTTGGAAGGTATTTTTTCTTAAAAAAATAAATTTGTAGAAAATAAATTTATGAAATGAAATTATTTTTTAATATTTGATCATAAAAAATAACTTGTTAATATTTTATTTTTAATTTCTTTATTACAATATAAGAATCGAATTTGACATATAAAATAATTAAAGAAATAAAATTAAAATTATATTTTATAAATTAATTTAAATAAAATTAATTACAATAAAAATAAATAAATCTAACAAGTAGAAAAATATTTTTTTTATAAATCAATTTTAAATAAAATAAATAAAAATTAAAAAATAAGGTTCAAATAAAAATTCTTAATTTAAAAAAAAATAACAAGGAAAAATAAATGAAAATAATAAAAAGTAAAAATCAAATTGATATAAAAATAAAAATAAATTCTAGAAGATAAAATTGAATTTATTTTTTCAAAACAAGTTATATAATAATAAAAAAAAACAATGATCAAATTCAATATAATTATCAAATAATAATTTCTTTTTATTTTTTAAAATTCCCTGTAATGTTTGCTCAAAATAAAAAAAAACTCTGATAATGTTTTTAAAAGAAAAATATTTTTATTTATTGATTTTTTGAAAATAAACAAATACATGAATTTTTTTTTTTTTTTTTTTAAAAGTTTCCATGAAATAAATACGGTTTAAAGAAGAAAAGAAAAGAGAGGAAATAAAGACGTAAGTTTCCGTAGCTCCCCGGTGCTCCAGAAACTCCAACCTCCATACCCTAGATCTTTCCGCCCGAGATTTTGTTTTGAAAAAAAAACCTTCACCTCCCTCCAAAGTTGACTACTTGAAAACGCTTCCGTTTCGATCCTCCCTCTCTCTCCCCTTAAATTGCAATTCCTTTTGCCATTGTTAAAATCTTGCTTTTCCATTTCCACAGATACAGCATTCAACGAAGCCAGCCCCGTCCGGTAGCAACAATTTCACAGTAAAACGTTACCAGATTTCTGTTATACTGTCTTTAATGGGATTTGTTTTCTCGTATATACATACCTTGTTGGCATCATTCATATCATCTTCTGTCATTTCATGTGTCTCTACTCATGTTGTTATTATCAAAGACAAGTCTTTGTAATAATGGAGTATTTCTCTGTTCTTGTTCCCCCCCCCTCCTTCTATCTCAATCTGCTGAGCTGCTGCAATTATTAATTACCACTTTATATAATTTCAATGGAAATAGGTTGATCGATTATCATTAACTAATGATGATGGTGATATCTCTGATGGTTATTCGGTAATAAGTAAGATAAATAAGAAAAGTGATGTTTTGTTTGTTTTCAGGATAAATAAGAATTTTTTTTTTTAATTTTTCAGGATCTAGAAAGATTTGAATTGAAAGATGAGTCCATACATAGTTGGTGTCCTAGTTCCTCTTCTAGTTGCTCTTCTCTATCAGAATTCCAAGAATACAAAGAAACGTGGGGTGCCTGTTGATGTTGGTGGGGAGCCAGGATATACCATTCGCAACTCTCGATTTCCAATTCTCTTGGAAACTGCATGGGAAGGTGTCTCTACTCTTGCCCAACTTTTTGAGCTGGCGTGCAAGGAACATGCAGATAAATACTTGCTTGGGACGAGGACATTAATCTCAAAGGACACTCAAGTATCTGCCGATGGAAGGTCTTTTGAGAAGCTTCATTTGGGAGAGTATGAGTGGCTTACCTATGGGGAAGTGTTTGAAAAAGTGTGCAATTTTGCTTCTGGGTTAGCTCACCTAGGGCATAGAAGCGAGGAACGTGTCGCAATATTTGCTGATACGAGAGCAGAGTGGTTTATGGCCTTACAGGTGCTCTTTCTTCTCTTAATATTGTGTGTTTATTTACTTAATATGATTTCTTTTGCAAGGAGCATGTTATATGGAACGTACTGTGAGCGAGCTTGAGTTTCGTGAATTATATTTCTATGTAAAAGTCTCTGGAATTCACATTCATATATCTAGTTGACAAATGATATTTCAGGTGTATACGTCACATAATATCCCGAGTAGCTGATGGGTTTGTCTTGTATCAGGGTTCTTTCAGGCGCAACATTTCTGTGGTTACCATCTACGCATCTCTGGGAGAGGAGGCTCTTTGCTATTCATTAAATGAGGTTAATCCCCCTCCAGTTAACACCATTTGCCCCGACACATTACTGTAATACTTTTGTCGGAACATTTTAATGTTTGGAAATTGAATGATTGACTGCAGTTAGCATGCTGGTATAAATATCTTCCCCTGTCCTATTGCTGCATATTGGCCAGTTGTAATTTTGAGTTTTCTTCTCTTCTCTCCAGACAGAAGTTACAACTGTAATTTGTGGGAACAAAGAACTGAAAAAACTTGTAGAAGTAAGTGGTCAGCTTGACACAGTGAAACGTGTGATATGTATGGATGATGAAATTCCATCAAGTGCATCATTGGAAGTGCAAAGCGGTCGCTGGAGAGTTGTCTCAATGACTGATGTGGAGAAACTTGGGCGAGAAAATCCTGTTGATGCTGTTTTACCTCTAGCGGCAGATATTGCAGTTATAATGTACACAAGTGGGAGTACTGGGCTGCCTAAGGTTAGGAGCATCTGTTATATGATATGCATCTCCCGCTTTCACCTTTACCTTTATCTTATTCAACTTCACTGTATTGCATCTTAGTTGGTTTCTCATTGGTTGGTTGTAGGAGTAACTTGGACCTGTATGTGATGTTTGAATTGATCATGTAAGGAATATTTATTTACCAAGGTTCTAAGCATCCTCCTAACCTCCTCTTCAATCTACTTTACTCGGCTGTTTACATTGATGAGATGTTGGAGTTGACTTAAAGATTAAAGGCTCCATGATAGCAGACATTCCAGATGTTGACTTGTGTGTAAAGTAGTGGACTAGCAATGATCTATCAATTATTATGCATCAGATGAGCAGATTTGTTCCCTAGGTGTTGCTAAGCCCATTCTGGTACTTATGGTTCTTGACATGCATTTTTGGCATGATATGATAATTTATGTTAAAGAAGGCACTTAGAAGCTCTTCCATAAAATATATTTATTTGTCATTTCATAATGTCTGGGGTTTTTAGTCAGTATTACCCATCCACATCTACTTTCTTTGTGTTTCAATAATTATATGACCTCGTATCAGAATTTAGCCAATAGTAATTTACTTCTATTATGTTCATTCTGTACAGGGTGTAATGATGACACATGGTAATGTCCTAGCTGTAGTTTCTTCTGTCAGGACAATTGTTCCTGGCCTTGAAAGCAATGATGTTTATCTGGCTTACCTGCCATTGGCTCATATCCTTGAAATTGCGGCAGAGGTATTAGGTTTTTATTCAGTTGGTGATTTACATAACCAGAGTAGCTACATGGCTTCTCATATCCCCATGTAAATTCATACGCACATGCTTCACTTCATTGTTTATGCTACAGAATGTAGTTGCAGGTGTTGGAAGTGCTATAGGATATGGAAGTCCGTTGACTCTCACTGATACATCAAACAAGATCAAAAGGGGAACTAAGGGGGATGCAACTGCCTTAAGGCCAACTGTGATGGCAGCTGTTCCAGCAATTCTTGATCGTGTTCGAGAAGGTGTGCGGAAGAAGGTCAGGGAATTTTCACAAGTTCTCCTATTTCTCTCTCTAGCATGTTCACGCACGCATGCACGTACACACTGCATGCTTGTTTTTGAATGACATCCTGTTTTGTTTTTTAAAACGTATTTGACATTTCAGGTTGATGATAAGGGTGGCATCACCAAAAAACTATTTGATTTTGCATATGCTCGTCGAATATCTGCAATTAGTGGTAGTTGGTTTGGAGCTAGGGGCTTAGAAATGCTTCTGTGGAACTTCCTGGTGTTTAGAAAGGTTCGAGCAATTTTGGGAGGTCGCATCCGCTTTTTGCTTTCTGGAGGTGCTCCTCTTTCTGGTGATACTCAAAGATTTATCAACATTTGCCTTGGGTTAGTATGCCTTAGCAAATTTTGTGTATCTTCACATATAAATGATCTATTAACTATGGAACTGGAGTTCATATATAATCATGCTGGTGTTTGAAAAAATATATTTCTATCCCTGATCATTTTTATTTCAATAACATTCAGAAAGAGCTATAAAATTATAAAGCAAAGCTTCAGAAAATAATTACTGCTTGGCTTCATGGTTACGACCCCTTTTGGAGTTACATTTTTCTTTTCCAAATTCATGCAATGTGGCAGCTTGAATTTTGAGCCCCGAAGTCATTTTTTTCATTATCTTTTAAAACTTCAATATAAAAGATGGGTTTCCAGTTAGAAAAGAGAACTTGTCTATTTTCATTAAGACTCAATTTTGATGGTAGCTCATGAGATACTAGCATGCCTTCTTAAGTTAATCCAAAAATGTTTTAGCTATGTAGATCCAACATAAGATGAATCCATCATCACCTTTCAGTATGGTTACTGCTACAAACATGAATGATCAACCCCACATTATCAGGGCTTATCTTTTTTCTACCATGCTTTTCTCCACACTTTAAATTTTGGTTTATTTTTTTCCATTTTTCTGCCACTGAGCAACAGTCAACGGATTCATACAGGGCTCCAATAGGGCAAGGTTATGGTCTCACTGAGACTTGTGCTGGTGGGACATTTTCTGAGTTTGACGATACATCTGTTGGTCGAGTTGGTAATCCAGTCCCTTGCTCATATATTAAGGTAAGCTATGATTAAAAATTAATGCTTGCTTATGAAAGCTCGTGCTGTTCTGTTCAGAAATTTCCAGATCATGAACAATGATCTGCTTAGTAGGAAATATTAGTCATGAGCCTCAACACATGAGATGGGGGTGCTCTTTAGCAGGGGTTTTGTGGGCATGCCACCTGTATTCTTGTATCCTCAGAGATTTTAGCCATCTGGGGCTAGTTCAAGAAACAAGTGGATTTTTGGTTTTGATCTTAGATTTTCGTTGTTGGCTGATATGCTATGTTGATTTCCAACAGTTATTCTGAAATCCTGGTTTTCATATAATTGCAATATATTTTTATATAAAATGTTCTCGTCAATTAATGGATATATATCCCTTCTTATTTGCAAGAAGCTTTGTTACTAATCCAATGTTGTCTGCATGGTTTCCCACCCTATTATTTCTTATAGTTTTCATTTTTAAGCCCGTCTCATTTTTAAGCCAGTGAATGAATGAACTAAATTTTAATAATGTAGCTCGTTCCTTTTCAGTTAATAGATTGGCCTGAAGGTGGGTATTTAATTAGCGATTCGCCAATGCCTCGTGGGGAAATAGTTATTGGTGGTCCAAGTGTTACTGTGGGATACTTTAAAAATGAAGCAAAATCGAAAGAGGTGTACAAGGTAACAAATTAAAGTATCATGCCAGTATTTATCATATAGAACTATGTGCTGAAAGAAAAATGTTGAACATAAGCTTAACTGTGCCACTTTTTTGTTGTGAAAAGGTTGATGAGAGAGGAATGAGGTGGTTTTATACAGGTGATATCGGACAGTTCCATGCTGATGGTTGCCTTGAAATAATTGACCGTAAAAAGGACATAGTTAAGCTTCAGCATGGGGAATATGTATCCTTAGGAAAGGTATCAATATATTATCATAAAATGATAGTTTCCATCACATTTTTGTCGGTATTAATGTTTTCCTTACAGGTTGAGGCTGCTCTCATCGTGAGTCCTTATGTTGACAATATGATGCTGCATGCGGATCCATTTCATAGTTACTGTGTAGCCCTTGTAGTGGCTGCACAACCTGCTCTGGAAGAATGGGCTTCAAAGAGGGGAATTGCATTCGCCAGTTTTGCAGAGTTGTGCGAGAAAGAAGAAACAATCAAAGAAGTGCAGGCATCACTTGTGAAGGTATGCCTTTTTTATCATAATGTTTTAATTTCCAGATTAGGAAAGGGTGCCGGTGAGTGTTTAGCTTATATCCCCACCCATTTCAATGAATATGGCATAAATTGCTCAAAAGAAAATTTTGGAAAACAAAATTTATGCAACACTATTGAAGTCTCCAGTTCGGATAATAAAGCAAGTGGATACAAAAATACACTCATGAAATGCTACAAGCTATACACTCATGAAATGCTACAAGCAAGCGTTTGGAGATGAGACATTTATAGAGCCATTATTTGAATTTGAATTTATCAGGCATAAAGTGATCAGGAATAAAAATTCTGTCCAACTTGTAAAGCAGTAAGGTATTTTAGTTTCATCCTTTTTGTTTGTTGCCAAAATTGGGTATTCCATCCAACATTAGCGTTGCTCATTAAGCACTTCTGATCATGCTTTTTGTTTATATGAATTTTGCACGAAACAGAAAATTATAGTCTGTATTCTTTCAGATAAGTTGGTCTTAGATGGTTGTATCATCTAGATTGTTGTGCAGAATCATTGTTGCCTTATGTGGGAGTTTCAAGGAGTTCATTGAAATTATTCTTAGGAATCTTGTCTTAATATGCCTGGTGGAGCACTTGGTCTTGCCTGCTAGCTCAATATTTTACCACAACACCCCTCTATGAGCAACAAGAGAGGAGCACCCTTGTCGACACAGCTGGAAAACAAAATATAACAAGATTTATTATAAGTTGAAACCCTTAAAAAGATAAAATATAAACACTCAAAATATTCAATTTTTATTTATTAGAATGAATCTCACTTGTCAAAATGCTGTTATAACTTTTTTATATAGAAAAATATAGAAGAAAAGAAGAAAACTCTAGTAATACTAAATAGGAAAATTATTCCTTCAATAGGAAAACTAGAAAAGCTTAATTGTATTTAATCATCACTTGTTTCGCTATATAACCTTTTCTGAACAGCTTTAACAAAAAGTGTCCAGATACTGTAGAATGCATGCCCATTTTTATTTTTATTTTTATTTTTTAATCATCGTTTCAATGTTATAAAGTTTGCCAATTTATTAATTTGCAGGCAGCAAAGGCAGCACGAATGGAGAAGTTCGAGATCCCTGCAAAGATCAAATTGCTTTCTGATCCATGGACTCCTGAAACTGGCTTAGTCACTGCAGCTCTCAAGCTCAAGAGAGAGGCCATCAAGAAGGCTTTCTCTGAAGAACTCTCCAAGTTATATGAATCGTGAGTTAAAAATCCTGTTTTTATTTAGTGCTCGTACACAATTTTTGATGAGTTACTGACTCTAGTTGTAAGATCCTACGCTCTCTCATTTTCACCTCCACCCTGTTTCATTGTTTAAGACATGTATCCTCTAATAAATTATCTTTCTTGATTTTCTTATCTATGGTAAAAACGATGATGGGTTGTTTAAGAGTATAGTAGCATATTTTTTTAAAATGTTTCACTTTTTATATTATTACATGATAAAAAAACATAAATTTTTTTAAAGTTTTGCAGATCTTTATTCGGATCACCCTCCTAAACAGGGTTTAAAGCGGTGAGCTTGGAGTCTCGAATGATTGGAGCTCTATAAGTACTGTTTGGGAGGGTGGTTGTGGTTATTTTTTAAAATACTTTTCATTTAGAAATACATCAAAATAATATTTTTATTTATTTTTTTAAAATTATTTTTGACATCAGCACATCAAAATGATTTAAAAACACTAAAAAAAATTCATTTAAAATAAATAAAAAATTAATTTTGAAAAAACAGTGGTATAACTGCCCTCCCAAACAGCTTCTCAATTTGAGCGGTTTGCCACTCCCTATTTGTTTCACCAAAACTCCCTACTTGTCAATCACCATGTTTTATCATTTTGAAAAAAAAAATGAATTTATTTTTATTTTATTGTTTATCTTAGATTAATTTTTTGGGGGGTTAGATTATTTTCATGTGTTAATGTTAAAAATAATTTTAAAAAAATAAAAAAATATTATTTTAATGCATTTCTGAATAAAATTTACAAATAACCATAACAACATTAATCTAACAGCTGACCGAACACTGAACACATGCTATGCTGCCTAAAATTTACATAAATTATTAAAATTCATACAAGATGTTGTCTTCAAGGAGAAACCGAAAAGGAAAACAATAAAGAAATCCTGAAGGGCAGCACGAATTATAGGACAAAAACTAGTTGCGTGCACAACAATGATTTTTATGTAAAACAAAATGCGTCCGAGTTATTAATAAAATTGTGCATTTTAATTTGATGTTCAAATAACATTAATTTTTTTTATAACAAAAGGCTGGAGTTTATTTTTAAAAAAGAATATTTAGTGATATGGCATGCTACTGTTATATATTTTATAGACTATTTCTTTATTTAATGTCAAATGAATTCAAATAATATATTTGTAGAAAGTATGTCACATTTTATGATTGGTTATGAATTATGGATAGATTAATACCAATAACATATCATATTGAATGAAATGCAAGATAAATCTTGATTTTGTGTCAGAACATGTATTTTTTGTAAAAGTTTAGGACAATCAGGATTTTACTTGCTTACTCTGACCCATAAAGACGTTGTTTGACATTGCGTTTCAAAAGTATTTTTGAAAAAAAAAATATTTTTTACTTTAAATTAATTTTTTGATGTTTTTAGATCATTTTCAAGTGATGATGACATTAAAAAAAAATATTATTTTGATATATTTTTAAATAAAAAATTATTTTAAAAAACAACCTTAATCACATTCACAAAATATGTTTTACGGGGATGAGTTTCTTGGGATAAAGAAAAGGATAGTCTTCATTATAATAGTCATATAATAAAAGCAAATTTCTCAAAAATCACAAAATTATAAATCATAATTAAGTGTGTACACATGATAGCCCTTAAAAAATCAAGACACGTGTAACAGCACCTTTTTTTTCCCGGTCCAAATAATTGAACATGCGAGCCACCTAGGCGTTATGGCTACACGTTTTTTCGTCTGTTTTTTCTATAGTAATAATCAATGCCCTGCGTTGCAGGGATGACGTAATTTTAGCTATACAATTATTCATAAGAGTCTAACCTCAGTTTTTTTTTTTTATAATTTCTATACCATTTTATTTCTTTTTCTAATTTGGTATCAATATTTTTTTCATTGATTGAAAGTTTCTATACTGAAACTAAAATAAAAAAAGTAATATTTTTTTCTTAAAACTATATATTAAGAAAAAGTAATTTAAATTCTTAACCATTTTCAGTTTTTTCTTTGTATTATTTAATTTTATTAAGAAAAATAGCTTAATAGAAAAACAATAAGGAATCAAATGATATATAAATGAGCTTCTATACCCTCATAAAGTTTTGAACAACTTAAAAGACTTTGATATGAGTTTTTTTTTTAATTATTATTATTACATCTTATCGAGAAATAATCAATAAGTGTCTTAAACTAAAACTTATGATATGATTTTTCTACTAGTTCAAGAAAAAAAAAACAATAAACCCATGTTAATAAAACGTGATTTAAAGTATATAGTCAAAAAACTTTCCTCATATTTCTTTTTCTATATTTTAATTTCTCTACTACTATGTGAATATATTGTAAGATAGACCAAGTGCATGCTTAGTTCTTATAGTAAATGTCACAACTTAGCTGGTTAAAATGTAAATATATTGATAATAAACAATCCATATATTATAATCGAAACTCCATTTTCATTTGCATCTATATATTTTGGATATTTTATAGGAGCAAAGAGCTATGCTAGAAAAATTATCCTTCTTATATATATATATATATAAAAGAAGAAGATGGAATGTCCATTTTTAATGTATTAAAAAATGCTATAGTTTTACTGTATAAATAAACTATACTTGTGATTATGATATGAGAATTAAATGAACCGCGTTTAATTATTATGGTACTGGTGGGATGGATCTGGCATGATTTAACTGAAGCCTGGTATTTTCTCTGGAGTTTGTTGGAGAGTTCTTGAAGAAAAATAAAGATGTGCGATAATTAGGGTTTTTGTTGAAATCAAAACTTGTTTGTCACTGTTCAAAAACTTTTTTAAATTATTTTATTTTAAATTAATTTTTTTTTATATTTTGAATATTTTGATGTGTTGATATTAAAAAAAATATTTTAAAAAATAAAAAAATATTATTCTAAAAAAATAATAATTTAAATTACAACATAAAAAAATAGAAAAAACAAGATAGAGCAAGCCGGAAGCAGCTGACACCGTTGTAAATATAGCACACAATCATAGCCATTAAATACATACTGTAACGTCAAGTGCACAACTGTCAGAGAAACAGTAACTTGTGGTCGGAATTCTAAACAGGAGAGAAACAAAGCTCCCATATTAATTAATAATTTTAGTTATTTTGGACCAATCCAGCAATTCGCGTAAGAAAAAGAAGTAAATTTATACTTTCAATTTTTTTTAATAAACTAACACATATATTTTTTTTAATGTTGCTGTTCAAAACTGTAATATTTAATTAAATATTATATTTTTAAAGCATGACATTAATTATAATTTAATTATTTTTTAAAATTGTTATATTTAATCAAATATTATATTATATTGATAAGGTTGAGATCAATACTCTAAAAAGTTAAGAGGATGGAATGGAAAGCTGAAATGGTTTAATTTTTGCATGTGGATCTGTACTTTTTTTTTAATTAACATGAGATTTAGGTTAATTTACGTGTATTTTGATTAATTTTACGGATCTTGAAATTAATAACTATGTCAACTTCTAGTGACCATCTAGTAGCCGGTTTAATTAACTATTATAAAACAATTGATCGGTTAGCTATAAAATTTAACTGATATTAAGTTTTTTAACCACGATATTAATTATGATTTTACTGTTGTTTCTAAAAACAATGTTAAAGTGATGGTTCACCGTGGAGATAAAAATGGAAAGAGAGATTATTCCAATGGGGCTACTATGATTGGAGTGGAGTGGGAGTGGCCGGAATCCGACAAGGTGGGAGAAAGAAAGATCTGTCATTTTTTGCTTGTTTTTGTCTATCTCATGATTTATTTATTTAGTTTCTCTCTGGATTTCTATATGTCCATCCCCTTCAATTGCATGACCTACATATAGCTTCTTCTGATCTGTTTATCTATTCATCTCTTCATATTTGCTATCCTCGTGCTCTTTATCTTTCGATTTTCTTATCTTTTAATCTTTTTATGTTGTTGTTAGAATTTGAAATACTACATAATTTCTGTATATTCGATTGTGTTCTTTCTTCTACATTTGAGAGCTCATTTATAGAGAAGTTACAAGACTAAAATAGCTAAATACAACATTACTTTATCCCTATTTTACATAATGTCTAAATCGGGAAATTAACGACCATATTTTAACACTCCCCCTCAAGTTGGAGCGTAGATATTTATCAAGCCCAACTTGTCAATTGCGTCATAGAATGCTCTTCCGGAGACTGCCTTTGTGAGTATATCAGCTAGCTGATCTTCAGATCGAACAAACGGAAGTTGTATAATTTTCCGATCAAGATTCTCCTTAATGAAATGTCGGTCGACTTCAACATGTTTGGTACGATCATGTTGAACAGGATTATGAGCAATTTCAATCGCTGCCCTATTGTCACAGTGTAGACTCATAGGCATTTCATAATCAATTCCAAGATCTTGTAATACCTGTTTAATCCACAATAATTCACACACACCTTGAGCCATACCCCGGTATTCCGCTTCTGCACTTGACCTTGCGACCACTTTCTGCTTTTTACTTCTCCAAGTGACAAGGTTGCCTTCTACGAATGTAAAGTATCCTGATGTCGATCTCCTATCCGTCTAATTTCCTGCCCAATCTGAGTCTGTATACCCTTTAATATCTCGGACCTCCTTTTTTGAAAATAGAAGTCCTCTTCCTGGTGCACTTTTCAAATACCTCAAAATCCGGTATACTGCTTCCATATGTTCTTCTCCTGGTAAATGCATGAACTGACTTACCACACTTACTGCATAGGCAATGTCTGGTCGAGTATGTGATAAGTATATTAGTTTTCCCACTAGCCGTTGATAACACCCTTTGTCCGCTGGCATCTGATCTACTGTTTGTCCCAGTTTGTGATTCATTTCCATAGGTGTATCTACCGGTTTGCATGCAAGCATTCCAGTTTCTGCCAATAAATCTAACACATATTTTCGTTGTGAGAGACATATCCCCGTTTTTGATCTCGAGACCTCAATCCCTAAGAAGTACTTCAGTTGTCCGAGATCTTTCATTTCGAATTTCGATGTCAGAAACTGTTGTAGTGCCTTTCTCTCTTCAGGATCATCCCCCGTTAAGACCATATCATCCACATATACTATCAATGCAGTTACCTTTCCTTCTTTGTGTTTTATAAACAAAGTATGATCTGAATTACTTTGCTTATAACCGAACTCCTTCATCGTGGAAGAGAATCTTCCGAACCACGCCCGAGGGGACTGCTTCAAACCATATAATGCTTTCTTTAATTTGCATACTTTAATTCCGTATGAGGACCTGGTTTTAGCTCCAGGTGGTAACTCCATATAAACTTCTTCCTCAAGATCTCCATTAAGGAAAGCATTCTTGACGTCGAATTGCTGTAAGGCCCAGTCTCGATTCACTGCTATAGATATGAGAATCCGGATAGTGTTCATTTTTGCAACTGGGGCAAATGTTTCTTGGTAATCCACTCCATACTTCTGCGTGTATCCCTTCGCGACTAACCTCGCTTTATATCTATCAATACTCCCATCTGCTTTCAACTTCACTGTGAACACCCATTTACACCCAACTTTCTTCTTTCCTGTTGGAAGTTGACATAGCTCCCACGTGTTATTCTTCTGTAGTGCCTCCATTTCCTCATTCATCGCCTTGGTCCACTTTGGGTCTGCTAATGCATCCTGTACATTACTAGGAATAGGCACATTGGATAATTGATTAACAGTAAATGCATATGATTCCGATAATCTATGGGTAGAGATATAGTTGCTAATGGGGTATTTAGTTTTGTGTTTTGGATCAGGTTCATACTGTTTCTTTGGGACTCCCCGGTTTAGTCTTTGTGGGTATCTATTGGTCACATTATTTTCTAAGACAGGAATTTCATTTATCTCATTAGGGATAGGATTTAGGGTTACCTGAGGGGACTGAGGAGAGACATTCTCGGTTGATTCTTCGGTTAATGGTGTAGGCGTTGGTAATTCCCGAGACATAGGGGGGTCGTTACTGAGATCATTCTGGCCTGTGCAGACTTCCATGTTATCATCCTGGCTTGGTCTCATTTCCTCTAATTCGAATATAACTTCATTCTCTTCATTGTTACTCTCCCCCTGAAGAGAAGAACTAGGAACTCCCCCTGAATAGTAGGGTTCAGATTCTCGAAATGATGCATCCAAGGTCACATGTAGTTTTCGATGAGGAGGATCATAACACCGATATCCTTTCTGAAAGTCAGAGTAACCTACAAACACGCACCGTTTTGCACATGGATCGAGTTTGCTTCGCAGAACTTTAGGAATGTGGACATATACCGTACAACCAAATACCCGAGGCTCCAAATTTGGAAGGTGAGGAACCGAGAGAAGAGATTCCATTTTCTGTTGAGGAGACTGAAAATCAATTGCACTGGATGGTGTTCGATTCATTAAGTACGCAGCGGATTTGACTGCCTCACCCCAATAGTATTTTGGTAGATTCATGCCAAATAGCGAAGCCCGAACTATTTCCATAATTTGTCTGTTCTTCCTTTCGGCTAATCCATTCTGTTGTGGAGTATATGTGCAGGATGTCTGATGACGAATTCCATGATGCTGTAAAAAATTACCAAGTACTTGATCCATAAATTCCGTACCATTGTCGGATTGAAGTGTACGAATGTGCCGTTGGTATTGGGTCAACACCATTTTCTGAAATTCCTGAAATGCCGTACTTACTTCACTTTTATTCCGGAGGAGAGATATCCAGGTCATCCGAGTACATTCATCAATAAATGTAACAAAATACCGTGCATTAGAGAAAGATGAGACCTTTGCTGGACCCCAAACATCAGAATGAATAACTGCAAATGGTTCTACACTTTTATGCATACTTGGCAAATAGGAAATACGGTGGCTTTTCGCCAGTTCACAAATTTCACACTGAAAATCCGAAATATCTAAGCTCGAAAATAAATGCGGTTGTAACTTCTTAAGGTACCCAAATGAAAGATGTCCGAGTCGTCGATGCCACAACCATATGAGAGCATGAGCTCGATCCGTACTTTTGGTCTGATGTGCATGACCCAGTTTTAACCCCCCTTGTTTCGTTAATTCCAAGTAATACAAGTTACCCCGTCTAACACCATAACCAAGAATCTTCCTAGTCAGAATGTCCTGAAAAACACAGAACAAGGGCCAAAACGTTACCGTGCACTCAAGGGTAGTCGTGATTTGACTAACCGACAGGAGATTATACGCAAGAGATGGAACAATAAGAACAGTATCTAGTGTAATAGTGTCAGTTAACACAAGAGATCCTTCCCCCGTAACAGGGGAGGTACTACCATTAGCAGTGCATATAGCAGTTCGTAAGGAGGGTTTATGACATATTAAATTATCGGAATCTCTAGTCATGTGATTAGATGCACCTGTATCAATTATCCAAGTACTATTCTTTGTAATAACAGAGTGTGCAAAATCGTTTTCGATGATACCTGGATGGGCCACATTCGTTTTGGGTTGTGCTAGATCTGCTTCCGTCAGATGGGCCAGAGGTTTTCGGATATTTTTCCGAGATTTTTTTGTAAAGTCCCACCAGTCCAGGTAGCCAATAACTTCATAACATCTTTGTTTCGAATGTCCCATTTCACCGCAATGAGAACACGTCAGTCCACCAGTATTTTTGTATTTTTGGTCAGCCCGGTCAGCCCAACCCCGGTCAGCTTTAAATTCAAAAGTTCGCCCTAATTTTTCCCCTCTTTCTCTTCCCTCTCTTTCAACCTGCGCCACCCCGTCTCCCCTCTCTCCCCTCTCTCCCCCGTTTTCCCCCACCGACAGATGATGCCTCGTCATCATCACTGTGTGTGCAGCTAACCCCGGGGAACCACCACCATGCTTGCCCTCCAACTTATCTACACGGTTTCCCAGTTCATCAATCTTCGAAACGATGGAGTCCATAAAGGTTTGAAAATTGCTTTGCATCTGCTGAGGAAGATGTCCGTCCATTGCTTGCTATGTGGGTTTTCGGGGTTGTTTGACGGGTTGTTTGATGGGTTCTCTGGGTTTGTAGGGATGAATTGATACCAAAAATGAGTCTTTTCGTTGGTTTTGTTGGTTCGAGATGGGTTTCGTTCGGTGTGACGAAGTAGATGGGTTTCTTCGGGAAATCTGGGTTTTTTTTTTCTTTTCTTTTCTCGGGAAACTCTGGGTTTCTCGGGAAAATTTGCTTGATTTCTGGGTTTGTGTCTTTTTTCTCGGGAAAACTGAGTTTTGTGGATCTGTGGGTTTTTGATGGATTTCTCCGATGGGTTTCTGGGGTTTTTTTTAATGCTGCGATAAATTTCTGGGATTTCTACGATGAACAAATTGGCTGTGAACAGTAACTCCGATGAACAGTAACTCCGATGAACAAACAAATACTGTAGCAATTAATTTCTGGGTTTTGAAACCAGAAAGAAGAAAGAAAAAAAATACGATTCAAAAGAAATTCGGATAAGCTCTGATACCATGTTAGAATTTGAAATACTACATAATTTCTGTATATTCGATTGTGTTCTTTCTTCTACATTTGAGAGCTCATTTATAGAGAAGTTACAAGACTAAAATAGCTAAATACAACATTACTTTATCCCTATTTTACATAATGTCTAAATCGGGAAATTAACGACCATATTTTAACAGTTGTTTTGACAAAACGGTAAAACTCCTATATTTATTTTGGTTTTTTATTTTTTCCAGTTATTTCGCTCCCTATATTTGCATAGTTGCATGACTATTCATGTGTTATGATTCAAAGACGGTGACATTTAACGTAAAAAAGCAACAAAAATACTTTGAATTCGGTCTAACAAACCCACAAGAGCGAGCAGAATCAAAAACCTAATCAATTCCTAAAGTATTTAATTTGTTTTTTGAAGCCATCGCTATCCAGTAGGCGTAAAAGGGGGCCACGAAAAGTTAATCGGGATAGAGAAAGGGAAGCAATGAAAAAGAGGAGATGAACGGAGCAGGTAGAGACTTTTAAAGCTGTGAGAAATGTTTGGTGGGGAGAAGAAGGTTGTGATTTGCAGTAATAGTCAACGAGAGAGCATAACAATGGAGGTGGCAAGATGAGACCCACAATCCTACACCCAAGCTTTGGCCCATGATGGAAACTTGACTTGAAGGCCACCAGAATGGAAACAGCCCTCGCTTCTTCCCATGTGATTATTAGTTTTTCTGTTCCCATCACTTTAAAGAGGCTTTTACGATTCTTTTTTCTGGAAACACATCTTCTTCCTTTTCTTGTTAATATTTATTAGATCCCTTCTATCTCTGTACACCATAATAATACACTAAATGATGCGCCCACGAGAGATTGCAAAGCATTTAATCACGAATGAGTGGCAACCTTATGTGGAGGAGCACAGGTTTGCAACGGACAGAAGAAGAAGAAGATGGTTTTGTTTTTCGTACAACAACTCAGGAACATCATTCGGAACGAGGTAGCTTAATTACATGTAAATTCGGAAAGTTTTATAAAATACGTATCCTGAGAAAAACTGTGACCACCTCCAATGATTGTTTGGCGTGGCGTATAGTATATCGGAAGGAAGGATTATTCTTGAATGCAAGACACGTTAAGAAATGCGTTGAAATCGGTCCGAGCTTTTTACCGAGAGTCGAAAATAACTGTTAATTAGCGAGCAAACAAATAATACAATTTGGAAAGTGTACATTTGCAAGATTCATGCCACAAAACTCTGACGGATTCCACGCTCAAACCCACATGCTTTGGTTCGTAAAATCATCATCAGAATCCGTCAACTATAGGAAAAAAACAAGAAAGAAAGAAGAAAGGTTCCAGAGTGGACAGGCTCTGAGAAACTAGATGAGTATTTTAATCAAGGTGACAACTGACCTTAAATCAAGTGCCCTGCTGCTTCCACTACCTTTTTGCAGCTCCAAAATTAAACGCGAGCTGCAAATTTTGACTCATAAAAAACTTCTTCCAATATCTTCTTCGTGAACAAGGCCTGATCTGTCTGCGGATTGTAGTCAACTGGACATTTTCTTTGGCCCTTAGATTATTAGTTAATTAAACATTTTCTCCCGAAAAGAATTATTATTATTATTATGGATAAAGGTGCTTTAGAAAAGTTTTTATTAAAAAAAAGTGAAAAGGCAAGGCAAAGGAAAGCAAGTTCCAAGGAGAAAAACCCAATTCTTAGGCATTTTTTCTCAAATTTTTCTCAAAAGGGTAAAGGATTGGCATCCACGATGGCCTCAACGTTGTAAATTTTAACCATGGGCATACAGAAATATAAAGTTAACAGTGTACAAGAACGTCCCTAAGATATTGAGATCCCAAGCACCACTGCTCCTTTTTTTATAGTTTTCAAACTTTAGCTGATAGTGATATTTCTTGGTGGACCATCTTCGCTAGTATGTCTTTCTTGTGAATGAATTCTTTCTTTAATACATGATAAAGCCCTCTACAAATTAATTTAAATCTCACTCCACCATAAATGTATACACAGCACTCAAACACACATTCTACTACAATCTCTCTCTCTCTCTCTCTCCCCTCTCTCCCTTCAACTCCGTCCACAGTATTTTGCTCTCTTGCTCTGTCTTCCACTACATTCTCTTGATCACCATACCATGAATGCCTACAGATCAGAAGATAATTCATGCTGCTATTTCCATCCCAAAGAGGATCTTGTTGGGATTTGTCCATTGTGCTTGAATGAGAGGCTCCTCGTATTGGCAACGAAGAAAAGTAGCCGTTCTTCAGCGAGAGCAACTCGTGGGAACGAAGGCACAGCACACAGGAAGCCACCCATCAAACTTACAAAGATTTTTGCTTTTGGTTCTTTGCTAAATAGGTTTGAATTCCGTCACTGGAAGTCTGATAACTCCGACCAAGACGCTGCCTCCACCAGTCAAGAAGGTAAGTTTTGCTGTTCCTGTTGTTATTATTTGCTGCTGATGTTTTCTGCTGCTGCTGTTGGCATCGTGAATTTAGTACTGTTGTTATAAGAGTCCCGGTTCCTGATGTTCTCGATTCCCTCCAACATAAGGGAAACTGAAACATTTCTTATTTGTTTGTCTGTATATGCAAAATTATTGTTTGTGCAGACAAATCTATGGTCAAAGTATACACATACTATCCTCACTTTACAGATTGGCTGATGAGATTTAGAATCTTGTTAATTATCAGTATTAATTATTTGTCTCATTATGTTCTAATCATTTTGCTATATGTATTACATTTACCCCTAATTTAACAAATTAACATCAACACTATAAAGTTGAAAATCAATGGAAAGAACTTGCGATACGTGAACCAGGGCGCGCGCTGAGGAAACTAGCTAGCTAGCCCCATCATTGGATTGAACAATGACACTTTAATCATGGATAGATAATTATGGATGTATTATTCATTTCATGAGTGCATAATTAAGCAGCTGCAGTTACCTTTGATTAATTATATATATCATGTTAATATTCGACACACATATAGATCATGCAAACAAAATATAATGAGGGACCCTTGTTTGGATGTCATTTACGGAAAATCATGACCTTATAGAGTATTTTTTATATATATATACAAAATAGGAACGGGGGCTAAGCTCAAATGTCCTTAGCATGTTATATATGGTTAATATATAGCGCATGATCTCGAATATTTATTTGTATCTATATATTCCCGATGAAATTAAAATGCAACTTGCTTCTTCCACATAGATTGTATACAAAATATGCAACTTTTTTTCTTAGCTTTTGATCCTTTTTCTCTTTGGAACTCGTCGTCTAACTTTAGATTTCAACAAGCTTTTGCAGACTCTTTTATATCGATTAAGTTTGAAGACAATGGCGCTGCTTTGTGGGAAAAAGGCACAGTTTCTAAGGTCTCTATCGAGACTTGCAGCAAGTCATGGAATCAAAATCTCAGCAAGGAAGCCAAACAGGGTAAGGACACTAAGGAGACCATGACTGTGATAGAGCATGCAAAACCGCATGCCTCCCTTAGGTGGCGAAGGAAGATTGGTCATATGTTCCAGCTAATGATCAGAAGGAAGAGGTCCAACAAAGGACATATGTGCCACGTGGGCACCGAGGTGGAGGGAGGCAAGGTGAGGAAGGGCTGGATAAGGACCCTGACAAAGAGGAGAACCAGAGAATAAAGAGGTTTCTATAGAAAGGGACACCTTCCTTTTCCACGACACCGTTTCTCTCTGTGGGTTGAGGCTCCTTCTGGTCTGTAAAGTTCTATATTATTGAGATGGAGATAGTCTCAAAATATATAGCTCCATCAAGTATTTTAAAAAGCGCTTCGCTTCGAGATTCGCGGGGCTCTTTATTTTTTTTACTTTTTCCATGTTTATAAACAGTACAGGCTGTAAAAGATTTGGTGCAATGTGCTTTTGCTTCACGATTTGCGTTGATGGTATTGAACATACTCCCACCGAGAAATATTTGTAAATTCTTTTCCATGCTAATACTAGTTGACCTCATGTTGGTGCGCATATAGAGAGGGAAGCATGGGCCCATTCTAGGCCCTTAATGGAGTCCATTCAACTCTTCCCCTCGCCGAAATTCAAGAACGCATGTGGTCAGAAAAATAAAGGGCAACAGCTTTGGTTTCTTTACCATCCAAGATAAAGGGCTTTCTGTGCATTCTCAAGTCAAACAACTTTTCCCAACTTTTTCAACTTTCACATTGTTTTGTCACAACTCATAAAGACTAAAGAGAGCTGAAACTTCTTTACCGATTCTTTCTGCTTCCTCCGTTTCCTCTTCATTGCATTTCAGATTTCACAGGGGAGTTAATCCCGATGTTCTCCCTTAACCGTTCGTCGTCATCTCTCGGGCGTGTTCTCTCATTTTTTCCGCTCGATCGGACGCTGTCGAAATTCGGAATAAGCTAGCGAATTAAACTAACAACGTTGTGCTTGCTTGCATCTCGAGAAGGTCATGCTTTGGTGATAAGATATTCTAGAAAAAGCTTTGCAAAAGAAAAGATATTTATTCGTGCTCGGATGTGGATATATATCAGACAAGCTAGCATTTAATTGTTAATTGCGATAGGCTATAACGTAGCTCCTACTTGGTCCATGGTCGGTCCATGATGTGATGAAAGAAGTCCTCATGCATTATTTACTGGTCTATTGCTACATGAATACTTTTCACCTTATTTTCTTGGTAGAGAGTAGAGAGAGAGAATCAAATTAAAGGCAGGCACTGAAATAATGAAAGCACTTCCATGTGCCCACCATAGGAGAGACAATGACTCGGAGAAACAGCATCTCGGATAAGAACTTGCTTGATGATGTTTCGATTGAATGGAAACACAACCCCCATGATGGAGGTGCACGTATGGTGGCTACCCGGTGCCGCCGCTGTCTATAAAGCATGGACGCCATCCATGTGTCAGCTAGTAATAAACACAAAGCTAAGTAGTAAACACGTGTCCATAGCTTTTTGGAATAAAAAATTAAAAACTCAACGTTAAAATATCTCTTGTTACTGTAGAAATTACAAATAAAATAAAAAACACATGTAAACTCTTTTTTTTTATTTATTATTATTGTATTCTAACAATGGAAAAAACAAAAAAAGTCTTGATGAACAACTCAATGTTTTTTTTTTTTTTTTTTTTACCATAAGAGCAAAAATATATTTTCATTGTTTTAAATTCATTAAAAATAATAATAATTTGGTCAATAGCTATGACTTTCAAGGGTAGAAACATAATTTTGCTTTGTAAAAGTTCACAATGATTAATATATCCCCGAAGAATTTTATAATGACAAATAGACCTCTAAAAAATTATAAATCCTCCCTTATTTCTTGTTAATGTATTGGTTAAGAAGTAAAACAAGCATGTGCATGCAACACGATAGCAAAGCTTCTATTATTCTGGATCTGTGATGAATCTCTATCTTATATTTTTTTATTAAAGATGATCTAATTTACATATCCATTGAGTGGCCATGATCTGCGGCCAGTCAGAATATATGTGTGGAAGGCAACCATGGATCCAGTGTTATGGACCCAAATGATCTTACCTTCTACATAAAATATATGTATTTCATGAGGCCTATCATATGTTACAGTACCTGGCTCACCGGCACATCAATCACTAACTTGTCGATCTACTCGGGACCGAGATAGTAGATTTTTTTAACTGAAACAATAATATTTTGAGGGTTTTTTTTATTAAAAAAAATAATAAATCAAAGTTTGAATTGATTTAGGGCAAGATTAACTCTTGAATTATGAGCTGGGTCAGTTCTAAATCGAGTCTTTTATGATCACAATATGTATAGGTTTAGTGAGTGTTTACATCATTATATTTGTAATAGCTTTCTTTAATTTCAATTCCGATGAATGCAATTTAATGTGTTGAACATGCTGCCCAAAAACCCATTAGATCTGCTAAGAAAAAAAACGTCGTGTGAACCACAAGAGGAAAAACAAATTGGACTGGCCTTTCATTTCTCTTTTCTACCAAAAACCTAAATTCATCCTTAATTCTTGTTGGTGTATGAAAATTCATCCTCTTAGTTTTTTATTTTAGTGCCTTTCTATTTGGTTAAAGTTTTATCTATTTTTAATTTGGTCATGCAATTCTAATTTGTGTATATAATATTTTTTTAATTGGTTTTTCTACTTTTGATTTCTTATTTATTCCCTTGGCTATTTTGTAGAGTTTTTAAATTTATCCTTCAAATAAAATTTATGATTTTTTTTCAAAATTAATAATATTTATTTTAGTTTGGTCCTTTTTCTTTTTATTTGTTTCCTTTTCCTTTTCCCAAAGCTTATCATTTAAATCAAGTCTATGACTTCTGATATAATAATAATAATAATAATAATAAATAATAATGGTACAAACAATATAATTAATAATACTAATAATGACAATGATAATTTTAATAATAATAATAGATTATTATGATAGTAATAATGGTAATGCTGTTGATAATAGTGATAGTAATATTTATAATAGTGGTGGTGGTTGTAGTTGTAATGGTCTATTATGATGAGTTTATCATTTTTTAGGTAAAAAATAAATAAAAAGAAAAGGATTGACAACTCGACAAGGGCAAAATAAGAAGAGTTTCAAATGCATGGGAAAACAAAGCTATAGTTTTGAATAATACATATTCAAGATTAAATTTAATGATTATTGGATGAATATGCATAAAAACTAAGTCTGGGGACTTGATTCAATTTTTAATATGTCAATTTAATTTAATTGTAACCCAATTAAAAGTTTAATTATGCTTAAGAATTCATTTGGATCATATTAAAAAATTTGATTAGATACCAAGACTTAATTACACTTTTAACATGTCAAATTAATTTTATGAAGTACTTCAGTTTGTCACGTAATCAAATAGTGGTTCAAAAAGACTATTTAGATAGCCAGTAAATAATTACCCAAAATTATCCCAAGCTGAAATTGAAGTTACAAAACTCAACAACTAATCTATCTACAATCAGACTTCATACGAGTATCTCCCTTCTGGCATGGTAGTGTAAGTCTCTCCATAAGGAAAGTTAGGTTGAATGAATGAAGCAACCATAACACCGGCATCCGATTTTGAGTTACTGAAGTTAAAGATTGTCGGGCAATCACAATTTTCCAAAGAAAATATTGGGTTCAAAATGGCAATTTAAGTACGAAAACCATGAAAAAAAGAAGAGAAACTGACTAAAGATATGCTAGTGCTCGGAAACTCAATGTTGAAAGCGAAAATAGCTTTCGAGAACTACAAGGGAGATCTTTATGACTTATATTGTACTCAGCGCTTGACAATGATGCAGACCTTCCGATTATTTCTAGACTTTCTAGGTATAAATAATGAGTGAAGACAAGGTTAATATCCAAATATTATGTCGATATCCACAATGGTGTGTGTTTTAAGAGGATTATATATTCACGTCCATCACCATTGGAGAAAATCCTGCCGACAAATTTCATTGTTAAGTTAACCCCTCTTCTTCTTCTTTCCTTTCAATGCATCGTTTTATTTGACAAGAAATAGGTTGAAGTATGTTTGGCTTTTGATCACCAAACTAATTGACTAGGGAATAGGTTGAGATATTTTTCTGTCGAGCTTTATTCAAATATGTTGAATTTTTTCAATGGCAGCGACATAATTTACATTTGGAAAACAAAGTGATTTGAAAAGGAACAACAAGAACCGGCTATGTTCAATGTGATTATTAAAAATACAGAGTTCATATATGTGTTACATAGATTCCATAAGTAGGGTAGGAATTATTATTACAGCTAGTTTGGCACATCTCTTATTTTTCTCTCTCGAGGAGAGATGATATATATGAGATCAACAACTTCTTTGCTCGTCCTTAAGATCGAGAGGGAGGCATTTTGTTAAAGTTTATACATTTTATAATGATAATTAAAGCACGTAAATTATGCATTCCTGCGGCACGCCATGCTTAAGGGAATCGGTGGATCAGAAAACTCTCCTGTCGAAATTCGATCGAAAACAAACTTGTTGGCAGTGTCAGTATAGTGGATTCCGTCCCAATTTACTCGAACAGAGGGGTTGTCGCATGAACCAACAACCATTTTGGTATTATTTATTGTAATTGTTTCTCCACATTGTGCAGCATCATTGTAGTTGTACTTGCCTCCATAGCCACAACAGACTATAAGTGGAAGCTCAAATCCTATAAAACATTTGTAACGGAAAACAAGATCAGTTTGTAATAAAATAAACCCCCAAAACTAAGTCTTGCCATGTTTTCTGATTTATCTATTGGTTTTGTTACTTTCGTGTTCTTTTTAACATAAAACCACTTGTTTTGGCACTGTGGGTAAATTATTACAACAAACTGTGATGTATTGTGAAATCATGGAAACTGTCTGAAAGTTTATGTAGAAAACCCCTTTTTCAACTTAATTAAAATGTTGTTAATCTTTTAAAAAAATACTAAAAAAAGATGATATTTAAAATATTAAAGCATTTAAGGTACAAACACAAATTTCTATAATATTTTCATAAACTTGAAGTGGATTTCTCTCAAATGTTCAATTTTTTTGAGGTTTATATATATGATTTTATAATATTTTTTTTCACAAAGTGCTTTGAATATATTTCTTATCATCTAACAAAATATATATATATATACACAAAATTTTACAATACTTGAAAAGATTATTGAATTATTTACCGTGCTATTAATTATTTGTTAGGTTCTCATTGTATAATTACCTAGTCTAGTACTGAAACTTACCGTATTTCTTGGGTTCAGTGAATAAAGAATATTTCACAGGATACAGATCGACGAATGTTAATGCAGCTAAAGGAAGATCTTTCCTTAACCGAGAGACAACCTCCTTCAATTTGTAATTAAAATACCGAGCCACTTCATTGTACTGCTTTGCACAACCAGCACTGTCTTTCTCTGCCGAAGGAAAGGCGGTCAAGACGTAAGCAAGACAACCAATCGGCCCTGTACTATGAATCCAAAACGACCTGCCTCCTAATTTGTATATATTCTGCATCAAAACCACCTCGGTAGTTTAAATATACTACTGTAACATAATATTAAATAAATAAACTGCATGTAGTTCGTTGTGATGCAAGTATATTTTGTCGAAGTCAACATAAAAATATAATAATTTAAATAATGTTCACTATTATTATTATTGTCAAGGTCGACATCGATAACATACTGCACAATATTATTTATAATATCTAAGTAGTGAATTTAAATAGCCTTCTAGAAAGGCTTGTTATTAAGGATGACGTACCTTAACATATATTGAAAACGTGTTGACAATGTCAGGGACAGATGCTTTCACTTCCTCAATGGACATGTTCCTGAAAATCCCATCCCCGATATCGTTATGACCAATGTCAAAGGTGTATAATGCTTCTCGGAAATATTCCTCCTCGGGCATCAACTTGGCAAACTTTCCTCCTGCATGCAGAATATTGAACATCGATGAGAAATCGTTTTCCGATTGCATCTTCGGCGTACAGTTGAGTGTTATCTGTAGAATAGCCCCCAAAAAATTGATTTTGATTACGCACCTTGTTTCCTGATAATCTGTGATCTTTCTTTAAACTGCATAAATTGCTGATATTGCACATCAAGGTAGAATGGACTATATCCACCATTAGCGGGTATAATTGGAGACGGGAATCGGATGGTGCCTCTTGCCGAGGCAAAATTCGCTCCATGTGTGAAGCTGGTGCCCAGAGAATTAAGATAAGCACTGAGAAATGGCAGATTGAAACTCTTTGCTGATCAGACAAAAAATCATTAGAGATCCACACATTTTAAAACCATATCCACACATGTTGACAACGGGATGCAGTAAGAGATCAAGACTTTTATGAAGATGGAGGCAAAAATGTACGCTTTTACATTGAAAGGGACGAATTCATACAGCTTTGAAGAGTTAAAATATACATGCGATATTCGAAGTGTAAGCATAGAAACTTACCCATGAAATCTATTATCAGCCTTCCATCTGAGTACCTTCCCGCGGGCATGTGAAAGTAAGTGTCTCCATAAGGAGATTTGGGGGGAGTGAAGGCAGCTGACAGTGTACCAGTATCAGAGTTTGAGTCACCCAAGTTGAATATTGCTGGAAACTCGCAGATTTTCGAAGCAAAGATGGGATTCAAGATGCTGGTGAAAGTTACAAACAACATAAAAAAATAACCCAAAGTGATAACAGACACCTTAATGCTAGTATACCCCATAGTTTAGAGTTTGTTTTTCCTTTCCAGTTCTTGCGACGAGAAACTTTAGTGGAAAGCTGGGGTTTATATAGCGTAAAATGGAGCGTCCCTTTACAAAACGTAGGCGGCTTAGTTTACGTGATCACAGGGCATAAATAATTAAGGTCAAACCAGATTTGTGTAAAATTCGTTTATAATCAGACGCAAATCCCTAAGTTTCTGAGTCTAATTGATGTTTATTAATTCTAAAACAAAAAATAAATTTTAAATAAAAATATGAGTTGCAGCCACATAAATAAAATAAAAAAAGATTTATTTGGTCTTGAATGTTGTTGCTTTTAGGTTTCTTTCCTATACTAGGAAACTTCTTGTTTTGCATGCTAAAAATTTTGGACTTTGACTCAATTTCATATTAAAAAAAAGAAGCTTAAATCAAAGTTGTCACAGGGTCTAACATATCGGTTCTTTTCAGAATTTCAATAGACCCTTTTTTAGACTTGGATTAGATGAATTAGAGATTGTTCTTTAAGCTCTATAGGTGTTATTAATCTCTCTATGTCCATCTTACTCCATATGCTTTGAACTAGTCCATTTAATGTCTCTTTAAGTATCTTTATTCTAGCTGTTGTAATGGATCTATTTAGTATTATCAATGAGTTATTTGCGTGATTACAATTAGTGTTGAGATGGTTCTCATCGGATGTACTAAATCTCTATAGACAGTTTCTATTAGATTCTCCATGTAATAATAAATTCTCAATTAGATAATTTTTCAAAAAATTATTTATATTAAATCATTTTTTCTTTTTTCATAAAAAATCATTAAATCCTTGATCTTCATTTTGAATCATATGAAACTTTTATGTATATATATAAACAAGAGAAAATAATATATTAACCATGAGTTTTTTCACAAAATAAATAGAAAAACAATATTTTCATAAAAGAATTAACTATTTCATTAATTTAAATAAATAAATAAAATTCAATTGAGAACTCATTAATATATTAAATACAAGAGAGAGAAATGGCTGGAGACTGAAAAATTAATTGTTTTATTTAGTGTATGTTTGGTATTGTAATTCAACTAAGTACTTTTCTAAAGAGTGTTTTTTTGTGAAAATATTAAATTAATATTTTTTTAGTGTTTTTTAAATGATCTTAATATATTAATATAAAAAATTTATTTTAATATATTTCTAGATAAAAAATACTTTTTAAGAATTTTTGTAAAGGACAATGGCTTGAACAGGCAACCGTAGCTAAACAAAAAAGAAGAGGTAGACTTTCCGCCATGATTTTCTTTCCTTTTTTTTCTTCGGAAGAGTCCCATATTCAAGGTTTATCATATCATGTATCTGAAAAAAACAAAAAGAAGATAAGGTTATCGTGCTGGTAATTATGTTACGTGCACGTAAAAAGCGACGACGGGGGGGATAGGATTTTTTTCCCTCCCTTCTGTTATAGAAACTTTGCACTTGGTTCAAGATTATATAATTAGAGTTTGAAACAAGAATTATTTAAACGGTTGTATTTACATCTTGAGTTTTGACTATACTATTTAAATGTTGTATTTTAAAGTATTTTTTTTAAATATACATATATATATATATATTAATTTCTTAAAAATTATTTTGTTATTATCATATCAAAATATCTAAAAATATTAATAAAATTAATTTAAAATAAAAAAATAAAAATTTGAAAGCACATTATGAAATAACAAATTGCAACGAGGGAACCTACCAGTTATGCTTCTCACGTGATGATTGAGGTTGAATATTTAACCCATTTTGATGTCCTGCCCACTTAATTTCTGTGCTTGGAAATGATTTAAGCCGCCCTAATATAGTTTGAAGTAGAAGAGCCAAAATCTAGGCCTAGCCATGCATCCAAAGTGCTATTCAAATGGGTTCGTCGGCATGGTGGAAACCACCTACGAGCAGTCCTTTTCCAATGTGGAATAACTGGTGAACGCTAACTTATAGTGAAGCATATGTTTTTTTATATATATAACGTGGGTTTTTAGTCAGCTTTTATATATATATATTGATTAATTTACAAAATTAACGATTATATAAATTTCTAGTAGTTATTATATTACAGTGAACGTATATTAATTTGACATGTTAATGGATTCAACACTTTTTGTGTCTTGAATACATAAATTCATCACTTCCCTGTTGATTTGAAAGAATTTAGGAGAAATTTCTAATATTTTGGGCAAGAAAACATGTTTGTGCATTGATTGTTATGATGTTGTGAATTATAGATGTAAATGTAAAGACCCGGATTTTTTTTCCCTCGTATATTTTCTTTGTTCTATATATGCATAATACCCATGCATCACGATCCATATTCATTCTCATCGGTAAACATGATCCATACAATAAACATTCCATTAAAGAAAATAAAATTCGCATAAACGTACCATATTACAGTTTTCATAACTAAAGTTTTTTAATTAGAAATATACATACATGGATATGGGTTTACATTCTTAATATACTGGTGGAAATTTCAGATTTACACAAAAAGGTTTTATAAAATTATGCATTCCATACATTGCTTCATCCTAAAAACAACTTAGTTTCGAATGCAATCTACGTGGTTCTTTGCCAAAAATAGGTCCCCTTTTTGTATTAAGTTCCCTAGACCTCACGTGGCTGTGACGTCCCTGCAGTAGCACAAACATTTAATGAAATACAATTACTTAATATTAGTACCAATAAAATTCTAACCCAATAGCCAATCGGTTAAAAGGAGACTATTAAGTTGGAATTTCTGTATATACATAGTGCAATTTAATTGTAAAATTTATAGGGACTCCATTCCTCTTTTTCGAGCAACATTATCATTACTCCGAATATTATTTTAAAACACTCATATCTGAGGTCAACCATTCCTCCCCATGATCCTTCTTTATGGACGCCATTTGTCGAAACTAACCCTTCTTTTATTCCGACCATCCTTTCGGATGTCATTAGCCGTAGCTAATCAATCATTTATCCCGGTCATCCTTTCGGATGCCATTAGCCGAAGCTAATCAACCATTTATCCCGGCCATCCTTTTCGGATACCATTAGCCGTAGCTAATCAATCATTTATCCCGGCCATCCTTTCGGACGCCATTAGCCGTAGCTAATCAATCATTTATCTCGGCAATCCTTTCGGATACCATTAGCCGTAGCTAATCGATCATTTTTCACATTTACGCATTCATTAATCTAGTATAAACCTCATCGTATTTGTATAATATTCAATTTAAAATACTTCTTACATGCCGTAAGATTGGAGAGATATAAATCACTTACTTGCTCTACTTCGGGGTTGTTCCTGTCTGGTCAATGGTTCAATCCTGACTGCTCCGCCTGCGACATTAATGTCTAACCATTAGTATACTTCTATTTTCAATTTCACATTCGTCAATATACTTATTTCAACAAGTTTCAGTCGAACAAGATTACAATTTTCAGTAAAATTTACCAACAATTTTCATCATGAATCCCACAAATTTTCCAGCGCAATACACACATGAAATTTCAGCAACATTACCCATCAATCCTCATCCTAAGTCCACATTTTCCAGCCCAATTTACTCATGAAAATTTCAGCAACATTACCCATCAATTTTTCATCATAAACCCACATTTTCCAGCACAATTTATACATGAAAATTTCAGCAACATATCATCAATTTTTCATCATAAACCCACACATTTTCCAGCACCATTTATACATGAAAATTTCAGCAACATATCATCAATTTTTCATCATAAACCCACACATTTTCCAGCACAATTTATACATGAAAATTTCAGCAACATATCATCCATTTTTCATCATAAACCCACACATTTTCCAGCACAATTTGCACATGAAAATTTCAGCAACATATCATCCATTTTTCATCATAAACCCACACATTTTCCAGCACAATTTGCACATGAAAATTTCAGCAACATATAATCCATTTTTCATCATAAACCCACACATTTTCCAGCACAATTTGCACATGAAAATTTCAGCAACATATCATCAATTTTTCATCATAAACCCACACATTTTCCAGCACCATTTATACATGAAAATTTCAGCAACATATCATCAATTTTTCAACAAAACCCCCATGAATGTCGGCAGCCCCCTTTAAACAAGAAAAATCAGCCCCCATTTCACATAATTTGTTGATTTCATTTTTCTTCTTTTTTTTTCTTCCATATACTTTCTTTGTTCTCTCAATTCATTTTGTTTCATCTTTTAAGAAGAAAAAGAAAAGAAGAAAATCTCATGACACTTACTTATCGTATCTCACTATTTTTTTTTGAAAGCTTTGATACTCTTCTTTCTCTTCTCGGCTACGTCCACTATTTTCTCTAGGTTTCAACTTCCCACGCACATTCACAAAGTCCTCTCCTTTAATATTAGCTTAGGGTTCGGTTGTGAAGAGAAGGAAATGGGGTGGGAAGAGGGGGATTGGTCCAGCTGGGAAGAGAAGGAAATGAGGTGGAAAGAGAGAAGATTGGTTTGGCTGGGAGGAGGAAAATTTGGGGGTGGGAAGAGAGGGGATTGGTTCGGCTGGGAGGAGGAAAATTTTGGGGTTGTGAAGAGAAGAGGTGGAGGGTGACGGGAAAGAGAGAAAAAAGAATCCCCACTCCCTCTCTCCTCCTTGTATTTATTCATGAAATGAGGGGGTTGTTTGGGGTTTGGGTTAAATATGTTCTAATCCTTGTTTCGCTCTATCTAAAATCGGTTTTGCTCTTCTTCTTTTTTCCCTTTTTTTTTTACAAAATGAATTTGTCTTCATTTCCAATATATATATATATATATATATATATATAATGTTTTTCTCTCGGGTGTTTACAGTAAATGTGTACGGGTATATGAGATTGATGAATTTTGTGGTTGGTCAGTGAGAACATAAATTTAAGAATTTGTGTATTGTCCAAAATCCAGCTGAAAACATGGAAATCTTAAAATAATATGAATAATTGAAAAAAATAAGAAACAATGTGATATAATAATGAATTTTATTACAAGTAATGGTTGATGGTGAAGATAATTGATTACAACTAATTGAGTTCAAATAAATTTAGTGATGGTTTGTGTACCCTTGTCAATATAAATTAATATGAATCTGTTTCGAAATGTATTTTAAAAGTATTTTTGAAAAAAAATAAAAAATATATTTTTATGTTTTACTTGAAATTAATAGTTTTTGTATTTTATATTGTTTTGATATTTGATATCAATAATAATTTTTTTTTTTTAAATATTTTAATATATTTATGAAAATCACGGTAAATATCTATCCGAAATTTGTTCTGGCTTTATATGTTCGACATCATAGGTTACATCATGCTGATAGGGCAATTAGGATGTCTCGGGTGATTGGGCACCTAAATTCTTCATGGTAAATTGAAGTTTTTGTGCATTTTGTTTTCTTTTGTTGCAGAATTTGGCATGACTACAGCGTGTCTTCTGCTTCAATGGGGTTTGATACAGTTCCAAACCGACCATCCAAAATCCCTGCCTGGTCTTTGCAAGAGAAGCCAAAGTTTGAGCCTTTAAAGGCTCATGAGATGTCTGGAGGTCAAGTTCAGTTTCGGAAGTTCTGAGTTCTACCACCTCGGTATTCACCTCTCATGAAAGGATGGATGGAAATCTACACTCCGATATATGAGCAGATTGAGATTGATATCAGGATGAATCTCTATGATAGAAAGGTTGAATATAAAAACCAGAGCAAGCATCCGATGTTAGTAACCTCCAGAAAAGTGTGGATTTTGTGCACGCCTTCATGCTCGGATTTGATGTTATGGATGCTATTTGAAATGGTGCAAAACGAAGTTTTCCATTGACTATGCTATGAAGACAAGAATTGTGATTGCTGACACCGGGATTCACATTTTATTGTCTTTTCATATTATTCCTTCAATAATTATCATATTATTCCTCCGTATAGTTAAGAGTTTTGATTATGATTAAAGAGAAAATGAGTTTGGTTTAAGATTACAATTAAATGACTATGCGAAATACTGTTAAGACTTGATTATTTATGCCCGTCTAAATTTTAACTATACGAAGGAATAATATGATAATTATTGAAGATTCACTTAATTTTTATTTTAGAATTCATAAAATTAGTCAAAATACACACAAGTTGATCTGAATACTGATATTAATAAAAAAAAACTATACCAGAGAACACTTTGGTACAACCAACAAGGTGTTAGAGTATAAATGAGTGTATTCTAGATTAATGAAAGTGTATTCTAGAATATACATAATGGTAGTATATGATGTATATGACATGTGTATATATAGAGTTGCTGAACACACGGTATGTGTGTGGAAATAATATTGAATAGTATTCAAATTCAAATTTCAGTCTCTCTCTCTCTCTCTCTCTTTTCTCTCTTCCCTTCTTTGAACACCAATTTTCTTCTTAATTTCTTCAATTATCTGCAACCTCTCTCAATCCTAACACAAGGTACTAAGTTCAAACTGTCTTTTCTTTCTCTTTTCTTTTTCCGGATAAAAATATTCTCTTACATTCCACTAGAGTATGTCACAACTAATCAGATGGTAGTCCAAAAAGACTATTTAGATGGCCAATAAAAAATTATCCAAAATTATCTGAAGCTGAAACTGAAGTTAAAAACTCACCAATTAATATATCTACAATCAGACTTCATCAGAGTATCTCCCTTTTGGCATGTGAGTGTAAGTCTCTGCATAAGGAAAGTTAGGTTGAATGAATGAAGCAACCAAAACACCAGTATCTGATTTTGAGTCACCGAAGTTTAAGATTGTCGGGAAATCACAATTTTCCAAAGCAAATATTGGGTTCAAAATGGCAATTTAAGTACGAAAACCATGCAAAAAGAAGAGAAACTGACTGAAGATATGCTAGTGCTCGAAAACTCCATGTTGAAAGCGAAAATAGCTTTCGAGAACTACAAGGGAGATCTTTATGACTTATATTGTAACCAGCGCTTGACAGTGATGCAGACCTTCCGATTATTTCTAGACTTTCTAGGTATAAATAATTAGTGAAGACAAGGTTAATATCCAAATATTATGTCGATATCCATAATGGCGTGTGTTTTAAGAGGATAATATATTCACGTCCTGAAGATCCTGTCGACAAATTTCATTATTAAGTCTCTTCTTCTTTTTTCCTTTCAATGCGTCGTTTTATTTGACAGGAAATAGGATGAAATATTTTGGCTTTTGATCACCAAACTAATTGACTAGGGAATAGGTTGAGATATTTCTCTGTCAAGCTTTATTCAAATATGTTGAATTTTTTTAATGGCAGCGGCATAATTTCCATTTGGAAAACATAGTGGTTTGAAAAAGAACAGCAAGAACCGGCTAGGTTCAAAGTGATTATTAAAATACAGAATTCATATATGTGTAACATAGATTCCATGAATAGGATAGGAATTATTATTATAGCTAGTTTGGCACATCTCTTATTTTTCTCTCTCGAGGAGAGATGATATATATGAGATCAACAACTTCCTTGCTCATCCTTAAGATCCAAAGAATGGATCGAGAGGGAGGCATTTTGTTAAAGTTTATACATTTTATAATGATAATAAAAGCACATAAATTATGCATTCCTGCGGCACGCCATGCTTAAGGGAATCGGTGGATCAGAAAACTCTCCTGTCGAAATTCGATCGAAAACAAACTTGTTGGCAGCGTCAGTATAGTGTATTCCGTCCCAATTTACTCGAACAGAGGGGTTGTCACATGAACCAACAACCATTTTGGTATTATTTATTGTAATTGTTTCTCCACATTGTGCAGCATCACTGTAGTTGTACTTGCCTCCATAGCCACAACAGGCTATAAGTGGAAGCTCAAATCCTATACACCATTTGTAACGGAAAACAAGATCAGTTTGTAATAAAATAAACCCCCAAAACTAAGTCTTGCCATGTTTTCTGATTTATCTATTGGTTTTGTTACTTTCGTGTTCTTTTCAAGTCAAAACCACTTGCTTTGGCACTGTGGGTAAATTATTACAATAAACTGTGATGTATTGTGAAATCATGGAAACTCTCTGAAAGTTTATATAGAAAATCCCCTTTTCAACTTAATTAAATGTTTTACTAAAAAAAGATGATATTTAAAATATTAAAGCATTTAATAAGGTACAAACACAAATTTCTATGATATTTTCTTAAACTTGAAGTGGACTTCTCTCAAATGTTCAAATGTTTTGTGGTTATTTTATAATATTTTTTTCACAAAGTGCTTTGAATATATTTCTTATCATCTAACAAAATATATATACAATTTTACAATAATTGAAAAGATATATCATTGTATTATTTAACGTGCTGTTAATTATTTGTTAGGTTTTCATTGTATAATTACCTAGTCTAGTAATGTAACTTACCGTATTTCTTGGCTTCGCTGATTAAAGAATATTTCACAGGATACATGTCGACGTATGTTAATGCAGCTAAAGGAAGATCTTTCCTTAGCCGAGAGACAACCTCCTTCAATTTGTAATTAAAATACCGAGCCACTTCATTGTACTGCTTTGCACAGCCAGCACTGTCTTTCTCCGCTGAAGGAAAAGCGGTCAACACGACAGGAAGACAGCCAATCGGACTTACACTTTGAATCCAAAACGACCTGCCTCCTGATTCGTATATATTCTGCACCAAAACCACCTCAGTAGTTTAATATACTATTGTAACATAATATTAAATAAATAAATTGAAAGGTGCTTGCATGCGTTGGGTTCGTTGTGATGCAAGTATATTTTGTTGAAGACAACATAAAAATATCATAATTTAATTAATGTCCACTATTATTATTATTGTCTAAGTATTAGAGAATAATATAAATCATATTATGAGATCATCTAACAGCTTAAATTTTTAGGTGATATAGTTCCTTAACATGGTATCAGAGCCTTGTTGACATAACGATCATGAGTTCAAATCTCACCACCCTCATTCTATTTGATAAAAATCAAGCACAAGGTACTGTGGACTTGTGTGTAAGTTTCAAGCCCAAAAATTTTTCACTTAAAGAGAGTGTTGGAGAATAATATAGATTAAATTCTGGAGACTCACCTAACAGCTTAAGTTTTTAGATGATATGATTTCTTACATCAAGGTCGACATCGACAATATACTGCACAATATTATTTATAATATATAAGTAGTGAATTTAAATAGCCTTCTCTAAAGGTATTATTAAGGATTACGTACCTTAACATATATTGAAAACGTGTTGACAATGTCAGGGATATTTGCTTTCACTTCTTCAATGGACATGTTACTGAAAATCGCAGCCCCGATATCATTTAGACCAAAGTCAAACGTGTATAGTGCTTCTCGGAAATATTCCTCCTCGGGCATCAACTTGGCAAACTTTCCTCCTGCATACAGAATATTGAACATGGATGAGAAATCGTTTTCCAATTGCATCTTCGGCGTACAGTTGAGTGTTATCTGTAGAATAGACCCCAAAAAATTGATTTTGATTACGCACCTTGTTTCCTGATAATCTGTGATCTTTCTTTAAACTGCATAAATTGCTGATATTGCACATCAAGGTAGAATGGACTATATCCACCATTAGTGGGTATAATTGGAGACGGGAATCCGATGGTGGCTCTTGCTGAGGCAAAATTCGCTCCATGTGTGTAGCTGGCGCCCAGAGAATTAAGATAAGCACTGAGAAATGGCAGATTGAAACTCTTTGCTGATCCAACAAAAAATCATTAAAGATCCACACATTTTTTATTTTTTTATAAATAATGGGAGGCTCAAACTTATAACCATATCCACACATGTTGACAACGGGATGCAGTAAGAGATCCAGACTTTTATGAAGATGGAGGCAAAAATGTACGCTTTTACATTTAAAGGGACGAGTTCATACAGCTTTGAAGAATAAAAATATACATGCGATATTCGAAGTGTAAGCATAGAAACTTACCAATGAAATCTATTATTAGCCTTCCATCTGAGTACCTTCCCGCGGGCATGTGAAAGTAAGTGTCTCCATAAGGAGAGTTAAGGGGAGTGAAGGCAGCTGACAGTGTACCAGTATCAGCGCTTGAGGCACCCAAGTTAAATATTGCTGGAAACTCGCAGATTCTCGAAGCAAAGATGGGATTCAAGATGCTGGTGAAAGTTACAAACACCATAAAAAAATAACCAAAAGTGATAACAGACATCTTCATGCTAGTATACCCCATAGTTTAGAGTTTGCAAGTAGATATACTCTTCCAGTTTTTGCGACGAGAAACTTTAGTGGAAAGCTGGGGTTTATATAGCGTAAAATGGAGCGTCCCTTTACAAAACATAGGCGGCTTAGTTTACGTGATCAGAGGGCATAAATAATTATGGTCAAACTAGAAAGAAGTTGATATGAAATTCTTGATCACACGGTTAATTAATTTATACATAAATACATCCATTTATGAAAAGCTAAGTAGATCAGATTTGATAAAAGTGTAGGATAAAAATAACTTTTAACTAGACATCAATATTATTGGTTTCGAACCCTTACCTGATGAATAACAATTCACAAACGAGAAGGATAGATTGACGTCATGAAGTAAAATGAGCCTGGATAAGTTGTTTTCCGTCCTTTGGAGAATGAAGAAAAAAAGAATTATCACCTCACAAACACACAAAGTTGTTGTAATCTCAATGTCATTAAGCATAAAAACCCAATCTGAAACTTAGGTAGCTTATGTGTTTTTAACCTAAGTTAAATCCTAAAAGATATGGATTTGTATAAAACTCACTTACAATCAGACTCAAATCCCTAAGTATCTGAGCCTAATTGATGTTTATTAATTCTAAAACACAAAGTAAATTTTAAATAAAAATATAAGTTGCAGCCACATAAATAAAATAAAAAAAGATTTATTTGGTCTTAAATGTTGCTGGCTTTTAGGTTTCTTTCCTATATTAGGAAACTTCTTCTTTTGCATGCTAAAAATCCCTCATTCGTAAGGAAATAATTTGGATTTTGACTCCATGTCATATTAAAAAAAAATAAGCTTAAATCAAAGTTGTCGAACGGTCTAACACATCATTCTTTTTCAGAATTTGAATAGACCCCTTCTTAGACTTTGATTAGATGAATTAGAAATTGTCCTTTAAGCTCCATAGGTGTTATTTATCTCTTTAAGTTCATCTTACTTCATGTGTTTTGAACTAGTCCATTTAATGTCTTTTTAAGTATATTTGTTCTAGCTTTTGTAATAGATCTATTTAGCATTATCAATGAGTTATTTGTGTGATTACAATTAGTGTTGGGATGGTTCTCATCAGAAGTACTAAATCTATTTGTTTATATTAATATATAAAAAAAATATTTTAATATTTTTTAAGAATTTTTTTAAAGGACAATGACTTGAACAGTCAACAGCAGCTAAAAAAAAAGAAGAGGTAGACTTTCCGCCATGATTTTCTTTCCTTTTTTTTCTTCGGAAGAGTCCCATATTCAAGGTTTATCATATCATGTATCTGAAAAAAACAAAAAGAAGATAAGGTTATCGTGCTGGTAATTATGTTACGTGCACGTAAAAAGCGACGACGGGGGGGATAGGATTTTTTTCCCTCCCTTCTGTTATAGAAACTTTGCACTTGGTTCAAGATTATATAATTAGAGTTTGAAACAAGAATTATTTAAACGGTTGTATTTACATCTTGAGTTTTGACTATACTATTTAAATGTTGTATTTTAAAGTATTTTTAAAAATATATATATATATATATATATATTAATTTCTTAAAAATTATTTTGTTATTATCATATCAAAATATCTAAAAATATTAATAAAATTAATTTAAAATAAAAAAATAAAAATTTGAAAGCACATTATGAAATAACAAATTGCAACGAGGGAACCTACCAGTTTGCTTCTCACGTGATGATTGAGGTTGAATATTTAACCCATTTTGATTTCCTGCCCACTTAATTTCTGTGCTTGGAAATGATTTAAGCCGCCCTAATATAGTTTGATTTATGTTATTAGATTTAAAATAAATTGTTATCTGATATAACTTATTCCAATGAAAAATATCCATTCCGTAATATTTCATGAAACTCAAATTAACTATTCTTATTTATATTACAAAAAAAAAAACACAGACAAGTATTTAAACATTTTACTCAAACTACTTGCTGCTGTATTATAATCCGAACAAATAGGTTTTTTTTCTTAAAGTGTGCTTGAATCAATCACCTGTGCAGTAACACTATCAGGAAACAAGCAATCGACTAATAGTATATACGAGCCATATGCCCGCGCGTTGCGCAGGGCTTTTGTCAATGTATAAAATTCATTGTTTTTTTATATGCTGTAATGTGTAATTTTAATATTTAATTAGTAAAATTATAATAGAAAAAATATGTTATAAATATATTTTTTCCGCATAAAAGGGATAGTATAATCAAATGAATTTTTGTCACAATTATTATAGCTGTCATTATAAATATTATTATACAAAACTAATATTATAATTATTATTGGTAATACTATCGATGACACCGTAATTATTGTTTGAATAAAAAATATTATTTTTTATGTTTTAAGATTTATTCCAGATTTTTTTATATTCAATATATTTTAGAATACTGATACTAAATTATTATTTTTTACAAATAATAAATAGGTCATTTGAACAAAATGGCAAAGGCTAGGGGCTGGGTCTTTGGTCCCCGAAAAAGTGACTCGCCCGGTTCCCAGTCCCTAGCCTCCAGCCTTTGCCATTTGCATAAAATTGAAAAAATAATTAAGAAGATAACGTCTAATTATATGCATTAATTAAAAAGGTGAGTTACCACCACATAAAATGTGCATTAAAGAAGAAAAACAATGATAATTTGGAAAAAGAAAGCTAAATATTTTCTATAGCTTTTCAACACGTTCACACGCAAACACATTACAAAAATTAGAGCAATTACAAAAATCAGGAGAAGAGATATTAATAATCAATTAAACATATAGATAATTATGAGATCCTTGACAGCTACTTTGATTCTTTACCGACATGAGTCCCATGAATACAAAGACTTGCAATCTGCAACCTGTCAAAGGATGAGTCAGTTTTTTATGAAGAGATTGTTGGCTCTCTAGAAGAATCCACTACCACACCTGAATTGATAAATTTAATTTTTCAGTTTTTCTCTTTTATTCATCATCATAGGCAGCGATTATTCTACCAGGCAAAGAAAAAGGTTTTTTAGGCCGAGTAGAGAAGTGTCATTTCATTCTTTATTGTAGCATTCCATGCCCTCGTCATTGCCATTTCAAACATAAATTGAGCCACCTCTCTCATAGAACCAGAGGGATGATGACCCTTCTTTTAAGGTCAATCCACGTGATCTTCATTTCCCAACTCTGTGTGTCTCTACTGTGAAAGTTTAAGCTCATTTAGCTTTTGTATAATTTTGCAAAACGTAATTTTTTTTTAAAAAAAAAAACCCAACATGCTATAAATATCTTCTTCTTCGCTAAAAGTCAAGATTTTCTTTTACTTTTCATGAGATTGCTCGATCCACCCAGCCTCGCAGAAAATTACATGCGTTCGTTCATCCCTCTGTCTTTCACTAACAGTGCATGAAAATAATTAGGTGAACTGCTGTTGTGCTTCTCGAAGTAGTTTTATTACCAGTGTGTTGGGCGGCCTTTAAATTTTGTCGATGTTAATTAATTAGAATGTGCCAGACACTGCTACTTGAGAAGAAAATTTGTGTGCTGAGCAGGCTTTAAGTCCTGTTAATATTAATTAGATGGCATATCTTATATCCAAACGTTTTGGACAGATGATGTGCGGTTGCGGGAGCTATTAGCTTTAGCTTGAGGAACACTGGTGTGCTTTTTTTAGTCGAGCATACTTCTTTGCTCACAAAAGCTACAGAGCATTAAATACATTCATTTAAATATTAATGCTGCAGATATTTTAATGGATATTTATATCCATCTTATTTTATAGAATAACTAAACCCGCAAAACCTGTATTTCGTTTAGAACGGAACAACTTTGATTTCTTGGTTGTGAAAAGTAGATCTTTCTCCTCTTTGCTCTCTCCTCTAAAAGCTTCCCACCTGCGATGCATGGTCCTTATCTGGAGAAAATGATGAGCAGGCAGTAAGCAATCTCATTCATTTATGGACAGTAATGATAATAAATTTGTTTGATTGTATTCAATTTTCATCAATATTAACTATTTTATCAATTGCATTACATTTTAAAAAGAAATCTTCGGTGTTTATATTGGTTGAATTTATGACGGATATACTACTTCTGTGAATTGTTGGTTAAAGGAGGTTTTCAATTTATTTTTCATTAAAAAAAATATTTTAATAAAAAAATATTTTGAACCAAATACAATCCTTACCTTCCTTTAGTGCATTCTCACTGCAACTAATCTGATTTTTCCAAAGAAGACTTTTTACAGGAGCCAAATTTTAACTTCTTTGACATTGAGTACCTTGTAAAATTTGTTGATGAGATTTTAGTGGTTGGTTCTATTTTATGAAACCAGGTCAAAATGAAGATGATTTACATTAATTTACTCTTCTTCCAATATGTCATGGGTAGTACTTGATCTATCTGCTTTCTTTCCCATATGTTTATAACTGGGTCAAGGCATGCAAGCCTATTTAGAGTAAACCAATGTTGTAACCGAGTTTTTAGAAATAATTCAAAAATAGAAATAAAGAGAGAAAGATCGTCAATGGCATTTGCAGAGAGTTTCAAGCAAGAAAAAAGATGCATATTCTTTTTATCTGTTACACATGGAGAGAACCTAAAATCTTTACACAGCAAACAAAAACATGGGTTTGGAAATATTTCTCTGAAAAGCTTGCTTTTATCATGATGTGTGCTTGTTCATGGGAGTATCGATTGTCATCATCGAGTTGCTGTAAAAAAACAACATTTGACAACTTTATCTTCAAATCAGCATCGGCTTTAAAATCCTCCTTGTTTAACTCATTCAACAAATCAGACGTTGCCATGTATCTGTAATCTTTATCCTTGCTTGTCATCTGCAAGCAAAGCCAAACAAATCAAAATATAACTGTTGGAACACCCAAAATAAATACAATTACCTATCACCAACTGAAAGACTCAAACAAATCATCACACAGAATTTGCAAAACCAGCCCTAAAAAGACACAATTAATGAAATCAAATACCAAAAAAAAAACATACCTTCTCCAGAATACCTGCCATTTGTAAATTCGCCATCTTCGTGAAACTAAATGACCAACACTCTGCTAATTAGGATCACACTTAAAGCCAATATTCTGTAATATCATAATGTAGTCACAACAACAACAATATTGAATTTGATGTCAAATAACAAAAAAGAAATGGAGCTAATAATTAATCCACAATAAGCACTAATTAAAAGAAATGAAAGTTATCGTGACTTCTCGCTTTTGAATCTGCAAGGGAAGAGGAGAGCTTTTCTGTGTGGTGATACCGGTGTATACTTTCACAGTTTGTGGCGAGGTTAGTAGAAATCTGTAAGGGAGAAGTTGGCAAGACATGGAATCTACGAAGAGGTGTCTAGTGAGAATTATTTTTTTGGTTGAGAGAGAGCTTTGATTTCTTGGTTGAAACTACGGTATTCGCAGTTGATATTTATAAAAGGGGAGGGGAACAAATAAAGCCTTGAATTTCTCCAAATCATTACAATTGAATTAATGTTGAAGCAGCAGATGAGAGTGTAGCGCGAAGCAGGAGATCGGGGGTCAGATTTCTATAGTTGATGTGATGTTCTGAAATCCGTCCTTATCTGCTGAAAATCTTTAAATTTATCTCCTCAGTGGCCATATCATTGACCAAATTTTATGAATTTATTTAAAGATTTAATGAAACTCTTCGAGTTGATGTGAAAGTTATGGTAGGCGCCCATTGCAAAAGGGAAATCCAGCTACTGTGTTTTGGTTTCTACTTTAGACCAGCGCTGTTTGTTCAGTGGCGTCGTGCCTGTAGAAGCGTATTTGCACGACCGAGCTCATGTAGGTTGAAAGTACCAAATCAAACATCCAATCTACAGTACAAATAAGTGTAAGTAAACAGTAGGAAACCGAGCTGTTTTAGCTCTTTAGGTAATAGTTTGAAGTAGAAGAGCCAAAATCTAGGCCTAGCCATGCATCCAAAGTGTTATTCAAATGGGTTCGTCGGCATGGTGGAAACCACCTACGAGCAGTCCTTTTCCAATGTGGAATAATTGGTGAACGCTAACTTATAGTGAAGCATATGTTTTTTTATATATATAACGTGGGTTTTTAGTCAACTTTTATGTATATTAATTAATTTATAAAATTAACGATCATATAAATCTTTAGTAGTTATTATATTACAGTGAACGTATATTAAACATGTTAATGGATTCAGCACTTCTTGTGTCTTGAATACATAAATTCATCACTTCCCTGTTGATTTGAAAGAATTTAGGAGAAATTTCTAATATTTTGGGCAAGAAAACATGTTTGTGCATTGATTGTTATGATGGTGTGAATTATAGATGTAAATGTGGACTGGTATATGAGATTGATGACTTTTGTGGTTGGTCAGTGAGAACATAAATTTAAGAATTTATTTATTGTCTAAAATCCAGCTGAAAACATGAAAATCTTAAGATAATATGAATAATTGAAAAAATTAAGAAACAATGTGATATAATAATAAATTTTATTACAAGTAATGGTTGATGATGAAGATAATTCATTACAACTAATTAAGTTCAAATAAATTTAGTGTTGCTTTGCGTACCCTTGTCGATATAAATTAATATGAATCTATTTGGAAATATGTTTTAAAAGTATTTTTGAAAAAAATAAAAATATATATTTCTATGTTTTACTTGAAATTAATAGTTTTTGTATTTTTATATTGTTTTGATATGCTGATATCAAAAATAATTTTTAAAAAATAAGAAAAATAATAATATATTTATGAAAATCACGGTAAATATATATCTGAAATTTGTTCTGAGTTTATATGTTTGACATCATAGGTTACATCATGCTGATAGGGCAATTAGGATGTCTCGAGTGATTGGGCACCTAAATTATGTTGGCATGAGTTGTACAAACCGAGAGACAATATAGGAAATCATAGCTGTAATAGTCACGTTTATCTTCTATTTATGTAAATCCCGATTGTCATGGGATCGTAATTGTTTCCTTTCCAAATACAACTAGGAAGGCTGTACACTGTGATGTATAAATCCCCTGTTTCTGCAATAAGAAATTATGATTGAATTCTCCAGAAACCCTACTCAAATTGACATGGTATCAGAGCATAGATCCGTAAATTGATCAATAGCAACATACGATAATGGAGGGAATAGAAGGAATGGAAGCAGCACCAGCAAAACTAGAGCAACCAAATACGATTGCAAATCTTGAAGACCTTATGGCAAGAATGACTCAAGCCATAAACCAGAATCAAACACAGACTCCAATAGTAATGCATGATATTACTGCAACACAGATTGGTATCAAACTTGATGGTACCAATTATGCTTTATGGTCCCAGATTGTTGAGATGTTCATCTCAGGAAAAGACAAGTTGGGATATATAAATGGTGATCTTCCACCACCAAAACTGAATAACCCTTCCTTTAGGAGGTGGAGGACAGAAAACTCAGTGGTAAAAGGATGGTTAATTGGCTCAATGAACCCATCCTTGGTCAGCAACTTCATTCGATTCCCTACAGCTAAACAGGTATGGGATTCAATTGTTGTAACTTACTTTGATGGGACTGATACATCTCAGGTGTATGATCTAAAGAGGCGAGTAAATAGAATGAAACAATCGGGGGAACCAATTGAAAAATACTACAATGATCTCCAAGGCTTATGGAGGGAGATTGACTTTCATCGTCCAAACCCGATGGATTGTGTTCATGATATACAAAAATACAATACTCTTTTGCATGAGGATCGGGTGTACACCTTTCTTGATGGATTAGATGACAGGCTTGATAAAATCAGGAGTGATGTGTTGCAATTGAAACCGTTTCCAACTGTAGAACAGGTGTATGCCCATGTCCGGAGGGAAGACATAAGGCAGGTCGTGATGCTGATAAACAGAGAAAATATTCCAGATGCTGCTGCAATGATCTCTAGAGGTATGAGAACTGGTTCACAAAACAAATTTACATTGCAGGTAGCCAAGACTGGAAACTCCTCTTCACACGGGGGGAAATTTAATCTTGAAAAAACCAAGGGCCATGTGGAAGGAGGAAACAATGGATGCTCTCACTGTGGGAACTTGAAACACACCCGTGAGACATGTTTTAAAATACATGGCTACCCCAAATGGTGGATAGAACTCAAGGCACGAAAACAAAAAGAAGATACTGGTGGAACTGGAAGAGCAGCCATGGTTAATTCAGCCCCCATAAATCCAGAAGCCACCCTTTCACTTGTCCCACGTGTTGAATCAAAGGAGGTCATGACAGGCTCTCTCGGTAATCCAGGTAACAATTCCAGTAATGACAGCAGTGCCTTACTTGTGTGTAACGCAAGCAAGAATGAAGACTAGATAGTGGATTCAGGAGCTACTGATCATATGATGTTTTGTCAAGATGATTTTGTGGAAATTACAGAGCCAAGGTGAAATAATATATTCAATGCCAATGGGGTTATGTATCCGGTTACAGGAGCTGGAATCGTAGATATATCATCTTCACTCTCATTGGCTAACACTTTTTTAGTACCCTCTCTTTCCAGTAAAATATTATCAGTGGGACAAGTCACCGAAGAACTCAATTGCTTAGTGCTAATGCATCCAACATTTTGTCTTTTCCAGGATATTCTCACGAAGGAGATCATTGGGCGTGGTACTAAGAGAGAGGGGTTATACTACATGGACGACTTCAGTTTCGGCAAAGTCAATTCCATGAGTCGTACATCTAGCGCATGCGAAGAACAAATTTGGTTATGGCACGCTTGGTTGGGGCACCCTTCATTTAGCTACATGAAACACTTATTTCTGCAGTTATTTTCAACTTTGAGTTACTCAAATTTCGGATGTGAAACATGCATATTGGCCAAGAGTCACTGTGTACCTTTTCCAAATAGCATGAATAAATGTGATATTCCATTTACTTTAATTCACTCTGATGTTTGGGATCCTTCCCCTATTACAACTATCTCGAGTATACGATGGTTTGTGACTTTTGTAGATGATTGCACGCGGATGACGTGGCTATACTTGTTGAAACGCAAGGATGAAGTGTTTGGTGTATTTCGAGCATTTCATGCTATGATTCAGAACCAATATTCAGCAAAGGTCCGTATTCTTCGGACGGACAATGGGGGAGAGTATATGAATCGTGATTTTCATGAATATTTCTAAAGAACTGGTCTCTTCCATGAGTCATCGTGTAGTCAGGCGCCACAACAAAATGGAGTAACCGAAAGGAAGAATCGCCACATCTTAGAAACTGCACGAGCCTTGTTGATTGGATCAAATACACTCGGTCATCATTGGGATGACGCTATTGCTTCGGCTGTGTATATAATGAACCGTATGCCCTCTAAGGTTTTGGATTTGAACACCCCATTACAGGTTTTGTCAAAACATGTTACCCTACCATTGTTACTACTCATTAAGCCACGCATATTTGGATGTGTTCCCTTTGTTCATTTGCATAAAAATCAAAGGACCAAGCTGGAACCGTGTGCCGTTCGGTGCATATTCTTAAGGTATGGTACCAACAAGAAAGGGTATCGCTGCTATGACCCAAATAAAAATCGGGTGTATATAACAATGGATGTCACATTTGTAGAATCGGACAAGTTTTATTCACCACATATATCAGCTTCTTCTCTTCAGAGGGAGACTTAGGATGAAGAGCAGAAGTGGTGGACAGGACAAACTGAAGAAACAGTGGTGACAGTAGCTCCTAATATAGTGACAGTGGCACCATCACAGGAGGAGGAAACCATGGTGACACAGGAAACCATGGTGACAGCAGCCCCTACCGTGGTGACAGTGGCGCCATCACAAGAGGAGACAGAAGCAACTGTTACATAAATGGATGAAAATATGGTGACAACAGATGCTGCTAGACATGTAGAGGAAGAAGCAGTAACAGGAACACCAACGAGAACACCATCACTAGTTGCAGATAATGGCCTGCATGAAGACATCATGGTTATTGACTCTGGCGATGAATCTCCTAATAGAAGAACCCCTCTTTTGGAAGTACCCGACAGTGACCATCCTTCTCTTGAGAATATTCCTGAGGTAAGACCTTCTGCATCACCTTCCAACAATGTTTTGGATATTGCAACTGGTTATCACTTACCTTTCAGGAGTAACCGTGGCAAAGCTCCAGCTCGCTACTCTCCTGGAGAAGCAGGGAAGAAATCCAAGTACCCAATTTCTAATCATATGACAATAAAAGGCTGGTCTGATCCTCTTATAAAATTTACACAAAAGTTATCTTCAGATCACATTCCTTGCGGAGTCCATGAAGCCCTGGCAGATCATGAATGGCCAGTAGCAATACAAGGGGAAATGGAAGCTTTGAATTGGAATAAAACTTGGGATCTTATCCCACTGCGGGTTGGAAAAAAAACAGTGGGATGTAAGTGGGTATTCTCAATCAAACACAAAGCAGATGGATCCATTGAACGATACAAGGCAAGGTTAATGGCTAAGGGATATATTCAGACATACGGCATAGACTATCAGGAGACATTTTCTCCGGTAGTGAAGCTAAACACCATGAGGGTGCTATTATCCATGGCTACAAATCTAAATTGGCCCCTACACCAATTTGACATGAAGAACGCCTTTCTTCACGGAGATCTTAAGGAAGAAGTATATATGGATATCCCACCAGGCTATATGTCATCCTCCGTAGGAATTTTCTGCAGGTTACAAAGGGCATTATATGGACTGAAACAATCACCGCGTGCATGGTTGGTCGCTTTAGCATGGCTATGAGAAAGTATGGTCTTCAACAAAGAAACTCAGATCATACTCTCTTCCTAAAACGATGACAAGGGAAAATAACTGCCTTGATAATCTATGTCGATGACATGATAATCACAGGAGACAATTCAGAAGAAATCTATAGACTGGAGAAACATTTGGCCATGGAATTTGAAATGAAGAACTTGGGTGGACTCAAATATTTTCTTGGAATAGAAGTGGCTAGATCAAAACAAGGCATCTTTTTATCACAACGAAAGTATGTACTTGATCTATTGGTCGAAGTTGGAATGCTCGACTTCAAGTCAGCGAATACTCCAACAATTTAGAATCAGAAACTTGGGGAGTATCCTGATCAAACCCCAACCGACAAAGAGAGGTATCAAAGACTGGTGGGTAAGCTAATTTATTTATCTCATACTCGTCCAGATATTTCATACGCGGTGAGCGTGGTCAGCCAATTTATGCATTGCCCAAGTAAAGATCACATGGATGCGGTTGTTCGAATTCTTCGATACTTGAAATCAGCTTCGGGAAAGGGGATTATGTTCTCTAAGAATTGTCACTTAGATGTTGAAGGTTATACAGATGCAGACTGGGCAGGAAACTTGGTCGACAGAAAATCCACATCAGGATACTTCACATTCATCGGAGGCAACTTGGTTACATGGAGGAGTAAGAAACAAAAGGTGGTAGCTCTATCAAGTGCGGAAGTCGAGTTTAGAGGTATGGCAAAGGGGCTTTGCGAGCTTTTGTGGCTCAGATGCCTGCTCTCAGAAATTGGTTTTGCACCCAATTCAGAAATGAATTTATATTGCGATAATAAAGTCGCGATACAAATATCTCAGAACCCAATCCAACATGACAAAACAAAGCATATTGAAATAGACTGGCATTTTATTAAATAGAATCTTGAAGAAAAGGTAATCCGTTTTTCGTTCGTCAGATCAGAGGACCAACTTGCGGACATGCTTACAAAAGCCATCTTAAACAAAAACTTTCACAGCTCACTTGACAAGCTGGGTATCACTGACATTTCTACACCAACTTGAGGAGGAGTGTTGGCATGAGCTGTTCAAACCGAGAGACAATATAGGAAATCATAACTATAATAGTCACGTTTATCTTTTATTTATGTAAATCCTGATTGTCATGGGATCATAATTGTTTCCTTTCCAAATACAACTAGGAAGGCTGTACACTGTGATGTATAAATCCCCTGTTTCTGCAATAAGAAATTATGATTGAATTCTCCTGAAACCCTACTCAAATTGACAAATTCTTCATGGTAAATTGAAGTTTTTGTGCATTTTGTTTTCTTTTGGTGCAGAATTTGGCATGACTACAACGCGTCTTCTGCTTCGATGGGGTTTGATACAGTTCCAAACAGACCAAAATCCCTGCCTGGTCTTTGCAAGAGAAGCCAAAGTTTGAGCCTTTAAGGGCTCATGAGATGTCTGGCGGTCAAGTTCAGTTTAGGAAGTTCTGAGTTCTACCACCTCGGTATTCACCTCTCATGAAAGGATGGATGGAAATCTACACTCCGATATATGAGCAGATTGAGATTGATATCAGGATGAATCTCTAGGATAGAAAGGTCGAATATAAAAACCAGAGCAGGCATCCGATGTTAGTAACCTGCAGAAAAGTGTGGATTTTGTGCACGCCTTCATGCTCGGATTTGATGTTATGGATGCTATTTGAAATGGTGGTAAAACGAAGTTTTCCATTTGAGTATGCTATGAAGACAAGAATTGTGATTGTTGACACCGAGATTCACATTTTATTGTCTTTTCATATTATTCCTTCAATAATTATCATATTATTCCTCCGTATAGTTAAGAGTTTTGATTATGATTAAAAAGAAAATGAGTTTGGTTTAAGATTACAATTAAATGACTATGCTAAATACTATTAAAACTTGATTATTTATGCCAGTCTAAATTTTAACTATACGGAGAAATAATATGATAATTATTGAAGATTCACTTAATTATTAATTTTAAAATTCATAAAATTAGTCAAAATACACACAAGTTGATCTGAATACTGATATTAAAAAAAAAACTATACCAGAGAATAGTTTGGTACAACCAACAAGGTGTTAGAGTATAAATGAGTGTAGTCTAGAGTAATGAAAGTGTATTCTAGAATATACATAATGGTAGTGTATGGTGTATATGACATGTGTATATATAAAACTACTGAATACACGGTATGTGTGTGGAAATAATATTGAACAGTATTCAAATTCAAATTTCAGTCTCTCTCTCTTTTCTCTCTTCCCTTCTCTGAACACCATTCTTCTTTTTAATTTCTTCAATTATCTACAACCTCTCTCAATCCTAACACAGGGTAGTAAGTTCAAACTGTCTTCTCTTTCTCTTTTCTTTTTCCGGATAAAAATATTCTCTTACATTCCACTAGAGTATGTCACGACTAATTAGATGGTAGTTCAAAAAGACTATTTAGATGGCCAGTAAATAATTATCCAAAATTATCCTAAGCTGAAACTGTAGTTAAAAAACTCACCAATTAATCTATCTACAATCAGACTTCATCAGAGTATCTCCCTTCTGGCATGTGAGTGTAAGTCTCTCCATAAGGAAAGTTAGGTTGAATGAATGAAGCAGCTAAAACACCAGTATCCGATTTTGAGTCACCGAAGTTAAAGATTGTCGGGAAATCACAATTTTCCAAAGCAAATATTGGGTTCAAAATGGCAATTTAAGTACGAAAACCATGCAAAAAGAAGAGAAATTGACTAAAGATATGCTAGTGCTCGGAAACTCCATGTTGAAAGCGAAAATAGCTTTCGAGAACTACAAGGGAGATCTTTATGACTTCTATTGTACTCAGCGCTTGACAGTGATGCAGACCTTCCGATTATTTCTAGACTTTCTAGGTATAAATAATGAGTGAAGACAAGGTTAATATCCAAATATTATGTCGATATCCACAATGGTGTGTGTTTTAAGAGGATTATATATTCACGTCCTGATCCCATTGTTGAAGATCCTGCCGACAAATTTCATTGTTAAGTTAGCCTCTCTTCTTCTTCTTTGCTTTCAATGCATCCTTTTATTTGACAGGAAATAGGTTGAAGTATGTTTGACTTTTGATCACCAAACTAATTGATAGGGAATAGGTTGAGATATTTTTCTGTCGAGCTTTATTCAAATATGTTGAATTTTTTCAATGGCAGCGGCATAATTTCCATTCGGGAAACATAGTGATTTGATAGGGAACAACAAGAACCGACTAGGTTCAAAGTGATTATTAAAAATATAGAATTCATATATGTGTTACATAGATTCCATAAGTAGGGTAGGAATTATTTTTATAGCTAGTTTGGCACATCTCTTATTTTTCTCTCTCGAGGAGAGATGATATATATGAGATCAACAACTTCTTTGCTCATCCTTACGATCCAAGGAATGGATCGAGAGGGAGGCATTTCGTTAAAGTTTATACATTTTATAATGATAATAAAAGCATGTAAATTATGCATTCCTGCGGCACGCCATGCTTAAAGGGATCGGTGGATCAGAAAACTCTCCTGTTGAAATTCGATCGAAAACAAACTTGTTGGCAGCATCAGTATAGTGGGATCCGTCCCAATTTACTCGAACAGAGGGGTTGTCGCATGAACCAACAAACATTTTGGTATTATTTACTCTAATTGTTTCTCCACATTGTGCATCATCACTGTAGTTGTACTTGCCTCCATAGCCACAACAGACTATAAGTGGAAGCTCAAATCCTATACAACATTTGTAACGGAAAACAAGATCAGTTTGTAATAAAATAAACCCCAAAAACCAAATCTTGTCATGTTTTCTGATTTATCTATTGGTTTTGTTACTTTCATGTTCTTTTCAACTTAAAACCACTTGCTTTGGTAATGTGGGTAAATTATTACAACATCGTGACGTATTGCGAAATCATGGAAACTGTCTGAAAGTTTATGTAGAAAATCCTTTTTTCAACTTAATTAAAATGTTGTTAATCTTTTAAAAAAATACTAAAAAAAGATGATATTTAAAATATTAAAGCATTTAAGGTACAAACACAAATTTCTATAATATTTTCATAAACTTGAAGTGGATTTCTCTCAAATGTTCAATTTTTTTGAGGTTTATATATATGATTTTATAATATTTTTTTTCACAAAGTGCTTTGAATATATTTCTTATCATCTAACAAAATATATATATATATACACAAAATTTTACAATACTTGAAAAGATTATTGAATTATTTACCGTGCTATTAATTATTTGTTAGGTTCTCATTGTATAATTACCTAGTCTAGTACTGAAACTTACCGTATTTCTTGGGTTCAGTGAATAAAGAATATTTCACAGGATACAGATCGACGAATGTTAATGCAGCTAAAGGAAGATCTTTCCTTAACCGAGAGACAACCTCCTTCAATTTGTAATTAAAATACCGAGCCACTTCATTGTACTGCTTTGCACAACCAGCACTGTCTTTCTCTGCCGAAGGAAAGGCGGTCAAGACGTAAGCAAGACAACCAATCGGCCCTGTACTATGAATCCAAAACGACCTGCCTCCTAATTTGTATATATTCTGCATCAAAACCACCTCGGTAGTTTAAATATACTACTGTAACATAATATTAAATAAATAAACTGCATGTAGTTCGTTGTGATGCAAGTATATTTTGTCGAAGTCAACATAAAAATATAATAATTTAAATAATGTTCACTATTATTATTATTGTCAAGGTCGACATCGATAACATACTGCACAATATTATTTATAATATCTAAGTAGTGAATTTAAATAGCCTTCTAGAAAGGCTTGTTATTAAGGATGACGTACCTTAACATATATTGAAAACGTGTTGACAATGTCAGGGACAGATGCTTTCACTTCCTCAATGGACATGTTCCTGAAAATCCCATCCCCGATATCGTTATGACCAATGTCAAAGGTGTATAATGCTTCTCGGAAATATTCCTCCTCGGGCATCAACTTGGCAAACTTTCCTCCTGCATGCAGAATATTGAACATCGATGAGAAATCGTTTTCCGATTGCATCTTCGGCGTACAGTTGAGTGTTATCTGTAGAATAGCCCCCAAAAAATTGATTTTGATTACGCACCTTGTTTCCTGATAATCTGTGATCTTTCTTTAAACTGCATAAATTGCTGATATTGCACATCAAGGTAGAATGGACTATATCCACCATTAGCGGGTATAATTGGAGACGGGAATCGGATGGTGCCTCTTGCCGAGGCAAAATTCGCTCCATGTGTGAAGCTGGTGCCCAGAGAATTAAGATAAGCACTGAGAAATGGCAGATTGAAACTCTTTGCTGATCAGACAAAAAATCATTAGAGATCCACACATTTTAAAACCATATCCACACATGTTGACAACGGGATGCAGTAAGAGATCAAGACTTTTATGAAGATGGAGGCAAAAATGTACGCTTTTACATTGAAAGGGACGAATTCATACAGCTTTGAAGAGTTAAAATATACATGCGATATTCGAAGTGTAAGCATAGAAACTTACCCATGAAATCTATTATCAGCCTTCCATCTGAGTACCTTCCCGCGGGCATGTGAAAGTAAGTGTCTCCATAAGGAGATTTGGGGGGAGTGAAGGCAGCTGACAGTGTACCAGTATCAGAGTTTGAGTCACCCAAGTTGAATATTGCTGGAAACTCGCAGATTTTCGAAGCAAAGATGGGATTCAAGATGCTGGTGAAAGTTACAAACAACATAAAAAAATAACCCAAAGTGATAACAGACACCTTAATGCTAGTATACCCCATAGTTTAGAGTTTGCAAGTAGATATACTCTTCCAGTTCTTGCGACGAGAAACTTTAGTGGAAAGCTGGGGTTTATATAGCGTAAAATGGAGCAGACCCTTCCAAAACGTAGGCGGCTTAGTTTACGTGATCAGAGGGCATAAATGATTAAGGTCAAACTAGATAAAAGTTAATGCGAAACTATTTATGACGTGTTCAGTTAATTTATATGTAAAGACATCAATTTCTAGCTTTATATTAATTTCTAGAAAGCTAAGTAAATTAATTTTGATAGGAGTAATATAAAAATAATTTATACATAAGTATCAACACTATTGGAGTAACAATTTGTGAATGAGAAGCAAAGATTGACGTCAAGAAGTAAGATGAGCCTTGAAAAATTGTTTTTTAGTTCTTTAGAGAATCAAGAAAGAGAGAATTCTCACCTCGCAAACACACAAAGTTACTGTTGTAATCACAATGTCATTAAGCATAAAAACCTAATATGAAATTGATGTAGCATATGTGTTTTTAACTTAAGTCAAAGTATAGAATACTTAAAGATATGGATTTGTATAAAATCCACTTACAATGAAACCCAAATCCCTAAGTATCTGAGCCTAATTGATGTTACTTAACCCTAAAACACAAAATATATATATATATATAAGTTGTAGCCACATAAATAAGATAAAGAAGATTTATTTGGTCTTGAATGTTGCTGGTTTTTAGGTTTCCTTCCTAGACTAGGAAACTTCTTTTTTTGGATGCTAAAAATCATTCAATTTTTAGGAAATAATTTGGAATTGGACTCCATGTCATATTAAGAAAAATAAGCTCAAATCAAGGTTGTCGTAGGGTCTAACACATCGGTTCTTTTTAGAATTTGAATAGGATCCTTCTTGGACTTGTATTAGATGAATTAGAGATTGTCCTTTAAGTTTTATAGGTGTTATTTATTCTTCTAAATCCATCTTACTCCATATGTTGAACTACCCATTAATGTCTCTTTAAGTCTTTTTGTTATAGCTCTTGTAATAGATCTATTTGACACCATCAATGGTTATTTGCGTGCTTACAATTAGTGTTGGGATGGTTTCATCAGAAGTATTAAATTTTTATGGACAATTTCTATTAGATTCTCAATGTAATAATAAATTCTCAATTAGATACTTTTTCAAATATTTATTAATATTACATCATTTTTTTTCTTTTTTCATAAAAAAATCAATAAATCCTTGATCTTCATTTTGAATCATGTGAAACTATATATATATATATATATATATATATATATATAAACAAGAGAAAATAATATATTAACCATGAGTTTTCACAAAATAAATAGAAAGACAATATTTTCATAAAACAATTAACCATTTCATTAATTTAAATAAATAAATAAAATTCAATTGAGAACTCATTAATATATTAAATACAAGAGAGAGACAAGGCTGTAGATGGAAAAATTAATTGTTTTATTTAGTCTATGTTTGGTATTGTAATTCCAACTAAGTACTTTTTTAAAGTGGGTTTTTTTTGTGAAAAAATCAAATTAATATTTTATAGTATTTTTTAAAAATCTTAGTATATTAATATAAAAAATATTATTTTAATATATTTCTAGATAAAAAATACATTTAAGAATTTCTGTAAGGACAATGGCTTGAACAGGCAGCCGTAGCTAAAACAAAAAAGAAGAGGTAGACTGTCCGGCATTGTTTTCTTTCCTTTTTTTTTCTTCGGTAGAGTCCCATATTCAAGGTTTATCATATCATGTATCTGAAAAAACAAAAGGAAGATAAGGTTATCGTCCTGGTAATTATGTTACGTACACGTAAAAGCGACGACGGGGAGGATAGGATGTTTTTTTTCTCCCCCTTGTATTATAGAAACTTTGCACTTGGTTTTGTTCTCTAGTCAAGATTATATAATTAGAGTTTGAAACAAGAATTATAACGGTTGTATGTACATCTTGAGTTTTGACTATAATATTTAAATGTTGTATTTTAAAATATATATATATATTAAAATTATTATTATTATTATTATTATTTCTTAAAACTATTTTTGTTATCATCATATCAAAATATCTAAAAATACTAATAAAATTAATTTAAAATAAAAGATAAAAATTTAAAAGCACATTATGAAATAACAATTTGCAACGAGGAAACCCTTCCAGTTTTGCTTCTCACGTGATGATTGAGGTTGAATATTTAACCCATTTTGATGTCCTGCCCACTTAATTTCTGTGCTTGGAAATGATTTAAGCCGCCCTAATATAGTTTGAAGTAGAAGAGCCAAAATCTAGGCCTAGCCATGCATCCAAAGTGCTATTCAAATGGGTTCGTCGGCATGGTGGAAACCACCTACGAGCAGTCATTTTCCAATGTGGAATAATTGGTGAACGCTAACTTATAGTTATAGTGAAGCACGAGCTGTATGCCCGCGCGATGCGCCGGGGTTTTTTTATCTATGTAAAAAATTGATTATTTTTATATGTATTGTATTTAATTATTTTAATATTTAATTATTATAATTATAATTGATAAAATCTGTATAATCGAAATGGAAAGTGGTTTGTATATTTTGTATTCTCAGTAATATTAGATTTGACACATTATAAAAATTATTTTTTTCGACAAATAAACTTATATTTTATGTGTGGTATAATTAGTTATTTTAATGTTCAATTACTAAAATTGCAATAAATCAAATATATTAGAAATGAGTTTTTTGCGTGGTATAATTCGTATGCTTGCCCGCGCATTACGTTAGGGTTTTTTCTATGTAGAAAAATAATTGATTTTTTACATGCTGTAATTAGTTGTTTAAATATTTAATTAGCAACATTATAATAGATAAAATATGCAACAAATTAATTTTTTACCCACCTAAAAGGAATAGTGTAATCGAAATGGGAAGTGGTTTGTATATTTTTTAATTATAGATAACCTAGGTAAATTTGTCAAAAAAAGATTTAGTTGTTTTTTTTCCTCAGTAATATTACATCTGACACATTAAAAATAAAAACATTGTAAATTTTTGAAGAAATAAACTAAATTTCTTTGTGTGTTATAATGACTTATTTGCCGTATAAAAGGAATAGTGTAATCGAAACGGGAAGTGATTCGCATAATTTTTGACAGGAATAGCGTAATCGAAATGGGAAATGGTCTGTATATTTTTTAATTATAGATAACCTAAGCAAGCTTGTTAAAAAAAAATTGAGTTGTTTATTTATCCCGGTAATATTAGATTTAAAATATTAAAAATGAAAATATTGGAAAAAAAAATTTAAGAAATAAACTTAAACAAAAGAGTATTAAATTTAAATTGTAAGCCACAATTTTTTTATATAAGGTTTATTAATCATATGATTATATTAAATATATTTAAGAATATTGATATTAATTTTTTAAAAAAAAAAAAACAAATGCTAGGTCATTTTATTCTCTCTCTATATATTTTTAGGCGATAATATTAAATAAATATTAAAACATATAATTAGTCTCACATACTTTATAGAGTAATTGAAATAAGAAGTGGTTCATATATTTTTTAATTGTAGATAACCTAGGTAAATTTGTCAATATTTATTTTCATGAGTTGCTTTTGTTCCTCAGTAATATTCGATCAGACATATTAAAAATAAAAATATTGTAATTTGTTTTTAAATATGAACTTAATTTTTTTGCGTGCTATAATTATTTATTTGCCGTCTAAAAAGACAGTCTAATGAAAACGGGAAGTGAATCGTATATATTTTGCAGATAATGTAGGTAAATTTGCCAATTTTTTTCTTTGAGATGTATTTTTTTTCCAGTAATATTAGATCTACAATATTAAAAATCAAAAAACTGAATTTTTTTTCAAGAAATAAACTTAAACAAAAGAGCACAAAATTTAATTTTGAAGCCAATTTGTTTTTTTATTTTATAAGATTTATTCATCATATTATTATATTAAATGTATTTAAGAATACTGATATGAATTTTTGTCCATCAAAAAATCCTAGGTTATTTTTCCTCTCTCTCTCTATATATATATATATATATATATTTTTAGGCGATAATATTCAATAAATATTTAAACATATAATTAGTTTAACATACTTTAATTTGACATAAATATACAAATATATAATTAATTTGACATATTTTCAATAATATATTTAATTTAAAGGACAATCTGAGGTCATTTTCTCTTTTTATATATGTTCTTAAGCGATAATATTCAATAAATATTAAAACATATAATTGATTTAATATATTTTAATTTGACATAAATATACAAAATATATAATTAAAAAATCAAAGCACTTCAAATTTTTTTCCAGAGATAAACTTAAAAAAAAAAGCATAAAATTTAATTTTGAAGCCAATTTGTATTAATCATATTATTATATTAAATGTATTTAAGAATACTGATATGAATTTTTGTTTTTAAAAAAATCCAAGGTCATCTTTCCTCTCTCTCTCTCTCTCTCTCTCTCTATTTTTAGACGATAATATTCAATTAAAATTTAAAAATACAATTAGTTTAACATACTTTAATTTGACATAAATATACAAATATATAATTAATTTGACATACTTTCAATAATATATTTAATTTAAAGGACAATCTCATTTTTTTTCTCTATATATAAATTATTAGGCGATAATATTAAATAAATATCACAACATATAATTGGTTTCACATATTTTAATTTGACATAAATATACAAATATATAATTAATTTGAAATATTTTAAATAATATATTTAATTTAAAGGATAAAATTGAAGAAAATAAAAAAAATGAAAATTAAATAATTTAAAATAAAACCTGGAATTAAAAGATTTGGGACCGAAATTAAACTGAAATCTATAATTAACTTGCATAGAAGGATGAAATTGAAAGAAATCAAACTTTGGTACCGAAAATATTAAGGATTTATAATAAATTTGCATGGAAGGATGAAATTGAAACCAATCAAAAAATAAAAGTAGAAGCACGGTTATAAAAAAAAAGTGCAAGGGGAAATCATCTCTTTAAACAGTAATGAGAAAAAAATTGTGGTGCGCATAAGTTAACCTGGACACCCCGGTCATGGGAAAAAAATAAGCGGAAACAAAAAAATGGAAAAAAATATATAAGTTGAACCAAAAAAGGGAAAAAAAAAGAAGCAAGGTTATTTAAAAAAAAAGTGCAAGGTGAAATAACCTTTTTAAACAGTAATGAGAAAAAAATTGTGGTGCGCATAAGTTAACCTGGACATCCCAGTCACGGGAAAAAAAATAAGCGGAAACAAATAAATGGAAAAAAATATATAAGTTGAACCAAAAAAAGGAAAAAAGAAGAAGCATGGTTATAAAAAAAAGTGCAAGGGGAAATCACCTTTTTAAACAGTAATGAGAAAAAAATTGTGGTGCGCATAAGTTAACTTGGACACCCCGGTCACGAGAAAAAAAATAAGTGGAAACAAAAAAATGGAAAAAAATATATAAGTTGAACCAAAAAAGGGAAAGAAAAATAGATCTGGAGATTAGTTATGGCACGCGTAAACTGCCATTGATATCCTAGTTTACAAAAATAATAATAAGAATAATAAAAAATCAGTAATGAGAAAAAAATTGTGGTGCGCATAAGTTAACTTGGACACCCCGGTCACGGGAAAAAAAAAGCAGAAACAAAAAAATGGAAAAAAATATATAAGTTAACCAAAAAAGAGGAAAAAAAATGGATCCGGAGATTAGTCATGGTACGTGTAAACTGTCATTGATATCCTAGTTTAAAAAAATAATAATAAGAATAATAAAAAAATAAAATAAAAGGGAAAGCAAATTTTCCAGACAATCATTTTTTCAAAATCAGGATTGTAGAAGAAAAAACAAAAACAAAGTAGTTTAAAAAAAATAATAAGAATAATAATACAAAAAAGGGAAAGCAACTTTCCAGTTGCTTTAAAAAAAAAACAGATTTTAGAAAGAAAGAAAAAAGCAACAAAAAAACGGGATTTAAAAAAAAATGAATTTAAAAAAAAAACGGATTTAAAAGAAAAAAAACGGAAGCAACTTTCCAGTTGCTTTTCAAATAAAACAAAAAACGGATTTAAAAAAAACAACAACAACAAAGTCAAATTTGTTGGCTGTGAGAGGTTCGAACCCCTGCGCGTTGGCACGCAGCGAACCGCTCGGCCACAACTAATTATCTGTCAATTTCACCATAAAAAATATAAAAATAATCTCAATGTAAAAAATAAAAAAAAACACAAACTCACGCGAAGCACTGGAGTAAAGTGCAAGTCTACAGTGCGAATGTGAGAGCATGAACAGTAATGAATAGAAAATGTGCGATCCCTTTTAGTTTCTTTAGTAATATGTTTTTTTATATATATAACGTGGGTTTTTAGTCAACTTTTATATATATTGATTAATTTACAAAATTAACAATCATATAAATTTTTAGTAGTTATTATATTACAGTGAACGTATATTAATTTGACATGTTAATGGATTCAGCACTTCTTGTGTCTTGAATACATAAATTCATCACTTCCCTGTTGATTTGAAAGAATTTAGGAGAAATTTCTAATATTTTGGGCAAGAAAACATGTTTGTGCATTGATTGTTATGATGTTGTGAATTATAGATGTAAATGTGTACGGGTATATGAGATTGATGAATTTTGTGGTTGGTCAGTGAGAACATAAATTTAAGAATTTACGTAGTCTAAAATCCAGCTGAAAACATGGAAATCTTAAAATAATATGAATAATTGAAAAAATTAAGAAACAATGTGATATAATAATGAATTTTATTACAAGTAATGGTTGATGATGAAGATAATTGATTACAACTAATTGAGTTCAAATAAATTTAGTGATGCTTTGCGTACCCTTGTCAATATAAATTAATATGAATCTGTTTCGAAATGTATTTTAAAAATATTTTTTAAAAAAAATAATAAATGTATTTTTATTTTTTACTTGAAATTAATAGTTTTTGTATTTTTATATTGTTTTGATATGTTAATGTCAAAAATAATTTTTAAAAAATAAAAATATATATTTTAATGTATTTATGAATGAAAATCAATGTAAATATCTATCCGAAATTTGTTCTGAGTTTATATGTTCGACATCATTGGTTACATCATGCTGATAGGGCAATTAGGATGTCTCGGGTGATTGGGTACCTAATTCTTCATGGTAAATTGAAGTTTTTGTGCATTTTGTTTTTTTTTGGTGCAGAATTTGGCATGACTACAACGCGTCTTCTGCTTCGATGGGGTTTGATACAGTTCCAAACAGACCAAAATCCCTGCCTGGTCTTTGCAAGAGAAGCCAAAGTTTGAGCCTTTAAGGGCTCATGAGATGTCTGCCGGTCAAGTTCAGTTTAGAAAGTTCTGAGTTCTACCACCTCGGTATTCACCTCTCATGAAAGGGTGGATTGAAATCTACACTCCGATATATGAGCAGATTGAGATTCACATTTTATTGTCTTTTCAGAATATCAAAGTTGCAATCTTTGCCGCTGGGAAGAGGTATACTCGGAAACTTAGACAAGTTACTGGAGGTTTTGATCTTTCTTTTCTTTTCTTTTTTGTTATTTTGAGAATACACTATAGTTATTGGCACAATTTGAGATTTGTCTTGCCAATTACAAAAAGTTTAAGCGAGAAGCTTACCTTGAATTTTCTACTAAAACACACACTAAATGTTGGGGGGGAATTCATCATAGAGGAAATTAATTGATTCTCATTTGCATATTTTTTTAGTTCACCGTAGATTACTGGGCCATTTCATCACAAGGCTACAACCAGCAGCCTTTCTTGAATTCCCTGTATTTGCTTGTTTGAAATGCCTTGAATTTTATGTTCTAGCATTTGGAGTAGATTAACCTTGTTCTTAGAGAATATTCTAATTGCAAATCGTCACTTTTGAGGGTTTGTATGATCCCATGATTAGTTGACAGAATTGTACTTTCTGCTTAAAATTGACCGTAATGCTAAGAACAACAAGAAAAACCATTAATTTCTCCGTTTGGATAGAAGGGAGCACAATCACTTTTGTTATCCCGTGGCAGCCGAACCTCTGAAGTCTGAGCAGGGAAAACATCCATTGTAAATCCTATGTATTTTATTGTCCAGCGCCTGCTGGACAAAAAAGTTGAAGCTTACTATGTTTCGATTCTATGGTTGGAATTTGAGTTGCAGCCGAAAACAATAAGCTTGTTGGGTTCTTTTGGCTGCAAATCGACTCTAAATACAGAACATGAAATTTCAAGTTTCTATCTTGAAAGAGGAATAAAAGGAAGCAAAATCTTCGGTGAGCATATCAATTTTGTTGATCGATCAGGAAGCGGTTTATACACCGGTGAAATTGGCTTTCGAGTACTAATACTTTCTTTTGTTGTTCACGGACAAACTTAAGACAGTCAATGTAGAGGGCATTTTCTTCTGCTGCTTTTATGAGGGTTGGACACCAAACATAAATGATTTTAGACCATGATGAGATTCCATAAATAGCTAATTAAACTATAGCTAAATTTGGTATCACACTGGTAATTGTCGACTCGTGAGCTTCGGTGCTCTTGGTTTCCTTTGGGAGAGTGAAAACCCCCCCAAAAGGCACCTCAATAGAGAAGCTCGTTGTGAAGAAATCCCGTCCTCGTCGCGCACTAGCCTGCGAATGACGATGCTAATTTTGAAATTCTTAACTTCCAGGATACCAATCTAGCGGAGCTCCAAAGCCATACAAATCTCAAAATGAAATACAGCAATTATGGCATGCATGATCGCCTACTCGAGCAAATAGGGCCTTCTTTGTCGATTTTCCTTCGTGGAGACCCATTTGTTGTCCTGGAAAAGTCCATTTTCAACATGATGACAATCATGAAAATGGCTATGATTTACAGTTATATATGGTCAAGGCACAGAGAAAATTGAGATTGATGAGAACTCTACTATTTGGCTCCAGGAGACCCGACCGTTATGGCCGTGAATTTGGCATCTCCTTTTAGAGTAGACATCATTGCTGTAAACGTCTAGCAGCTGCATACAAGTCTCTCTCCTTCTGAGATTGCTGAATTGCCATACCAAAGACATCTTCAGCTCCTGAAGAAAAAACTACATTGTAGCATAAAGTGAAAAAATCTTACTCTGACAGCAATATTTCACGGAAACTCAATGGAGGTTGAAGTGAAAATTCTCTTTCTCATGTTATTCAGCATTTACAAGCCTCAACATTGACATAATATTCCAGAAGCCTCACGCGGAGAAGAATATATAAAATTGGAGCATAACGTTAATGCCCCTTCAAATCCATCCATTCGATATATCATACTACCATTCTCCCGTTAAACCTGGATAGTTGATGGACTTTGGCCCCTCCAACATCCACACTACTTTCTTTTAATGCTTCTCACCACTGCTCTGTACAAGACACTCAAATGTATGACAGTAAACACACATACACAGAACAAAATTAAAGGAATCGACCGAATATACATGATAGTATCTCAGGAAAACTTCTGGTTTAGTTTTTGATGTGTAACTGATACCATTTGATTGCATTGATACGAAGAGGCTTGCTCCAGTACATCTCAGGTGTAAATTGGAGAGCTAAACTGCTCAACAGCAGAAGGCTGCAAGGCTCGGATTTTAACATCATATTTTCGATGTTTGGAACCTTCACTGACTGAGGAAGAGTCAGATCCATCTGCTACAAGTGGATAAGCTGAAGCTTTATCATCATAAGCAATTCCAATATGATTACCACACTTGCGGCAAAGAAGTGCTGTTCTCCGATGGAACAAACCCCAAGAGATTTTTGAAAAGAAGGGAATGCATTGGAATTCATCAACCTGAGTAAATCTGCTCTCATCAATGAAGATGAATGAGATGATCCCTGTCTTTATGGATTTCCCATATTTAGAGCCAATAGACGAGGTGTTCCGATTGGAGGAGCTCAAGTTCAATTCATACCCGCAAACACCGCAGCTGCACCAAAGTTCATTTAATTTTCTACCCTTGAAAAAACAAAGACCGTGCAGAAACAACCAAAACCACAAAGATCCAATAAACAATGTATGGGAAACACATAAAACAACAATTGATGGATAAGGGGAAGCACATAAAACATCTACTGATGGATACTGTCTTATATGTTAATGTAACTTAAAGTAAATGTCCCTTTTGCCTCTCTTGTCATTTTCCCATCAGATCGTTTGCAAATCAAAACAAGGTGAATAGAGGATCAAAATCCCATCTGATCATCTTATTAAAACCATTTCTGGAATGGCCTCATTCACAATTACAGTCAAGTAAATAAAGGGTAAAATTAACAGCTGTTATTATGAGTGATGGAATATAGAAAAGAACTCCTTCTCATAATAGAAAACTCAATTCACCTTTTCGTAAACCAGTGTTCAAATAATTTTATTGGCCATAACAATTTTCCTGATACCAATTCAAGAACTTTGTTTAAGTTCTGTACCAGTGCTAACTGCCCATGATATTGTCAAAACTTAAAAAAGCACAAGACTTTTAGTTCCCAAGCTTACAAATTGACTTGACATATCATTTAATCTCTTATTTACATCCATTTAGAACAGTTCTCACAATCTTATTAAGAAGCCAGGTTTCCTTTCACCAGGAAAAAAACCTATATTGATCATGAATTGAATACGGTGGCTTTCCACTTCAGAACAGAAAACAAAGGAAAGCCAACCAATTAGAACCAACAAAAAAACCCAATAACAAAAAAACTCGTTCTTTCATTGAAAAAGAAAAGAAAAAAAAAGCATCCAATATTTAGTGGGACAGAAAGAACCTGTAGCTGACATGTCTTTGAGAAACAGAGGAAGAAGAAAGGGAATAATGGTGATTCCCGTTGAGGTAAGATTCCTTGGCAGCCTTAGATTTTTCCATTTCTGCTTCTTGATCAACGGTTGTGATCGTGATTGGGACTCAAACAAGGATACAATTAGTGAGTTAATGGTGATCAAAGACAGTCTTGCGTGCAATTGGGTTAAAGAAATCCTGTCTGAATCGAGTGGCTTAAACTGACCAAGTTCAAGACAGAGATAGCTTCTAGAGAGAGGGGTGAAAGGGTTTTTGAGGAGGAGGAGAAGAAGAGGCTGGGATAGGAATCAAGGCAAATAAAAGGTCTCCTTGGCTGTCACTTTCTTTTTTTGGAGACGAACTTGGTTTAAAATGGGGAAAAAAAAGGTTTAATTAAGTAATTTGATTAATAAATGCGAGTGATTGAGTGTCATTACAAGGTCCACATACTATTATTAAAGGTTTTTTAATTATTGTTTCAACAAAAATAAAATTATAGATTGCATTATTATTGTACGTGGTGATGTTGTTTAGATTACACGTGTACAGGCTTGAGTTGTTAACTGGATGTAATTGATAATTATTATAATGGATGTTTGTTGTTTGTTTGTTCGTCGATCATATGACTTTTAGGAAAGTTTTTGGTGACTATGATTGCCAATTTGTTGGATAATCCAATTTTATTTCATGTAATTTATGTCTAATCTATTCTCCCGCTGACAATCATGGGCACGATTTCTTAGTGATTTTCCATTATTAGTAATTATAGATTTTTTAAAAAGTATTTTTAAATTAATTTTTGTTTGAAAAACAGTAATTTGTTTTTCTATGTTTTTTTATATTAAAAAATAATATATATATATATATATATATATATATATATATATTTAAATTAAAAAACAATCTTTAAAAATATGTATTATCATACTACTACATGCAAACCACATATAAATGAGGATGTAACATAATTCATAAATAAGGAGTCAACTATGGTTAGAATTTTAAATAATATTTTAAAATTTAAATAGTTTAAGAACAACACTTGTGTATTAAATAATTTATTAATTGATTCACTTTATTTTACTCTTAGCGAAGATGATTGGCAGTAGTATTTGGTAGACCAAGGTGAATGATGGTTGATATCTAAAAAAAGCTCATGTATTTAAAAACTCTATGATGATTAAGTAGATATCTTTTCCAGAGAAAATACAATATGATATTTAAAAAAAAAACTAAGAATAAATATGTAATCAATAATGAAGATTATGAATCGGGGTTTTTTTAAAAGGATTTATAGGGATTTTAAAAAAAAAAATTATATACCTAAAGAGATAAATATTTTTAACCTTAACATTCAATGTGAAGGGTCATGACAAAAAATAAGTGGGGGTTTTGTAGCACAATAAGATTCTAAAAAGATTATCGATTTTATATTTATTTTATAATAAATCCACATGTATTTAGATTTGACACGTAGTTAAACTCAAGAATATTGGGTTATCATCATGTCTTTGATTATTTTTAAAACATGAATTTTAAATAAAAATAACATGTATAAAATATATTCATCCATTAATTAGTATAAAAACTCAAAAGATTTACTACAATGTAAAGCAACTTGTGATGACAAAAAAACGTTGTATCTACTGAGTCCTTCCATGCTGTCGTTACTAAAAGCTAAAGGGACTCTTTTTTTGCCTGTGGATCACATATTCAAGTCATATAATCAATTTCGGTTATGATTTAACTTGGTCATTTATTAGATCCACCTATGATCCATTTATTTAGTTTTTAATGTTCGTATCTATTTTTCATTTTAAATTATATTAAAAAAATATTAAAAAAACAATTTACTTTACAAATCACAACTGTATATTGAGCGACCGTCACCCACAGCTATGAGAAATTTTCAATGAGCGATTTAAATTGATGGTATAGCTGAGAAATTCCAGAGAGATGGTGCCCGAGTAGCTATAGTTTTATATTTATTTATGAAATACTCAAAATTCTAAACACCACTAGATTTAGCGGCTGTCGATAAGTTTTTCATTAATAAATAAAAACAATTATTGCCAGCGTTACAGATAGACCGTGTGCGCCCAAAAGTAATTACTCGTTTTAAATGTCAGTAATTTCCTCCCTCGATCCTATTAAACATACTGCCGACAGGAGAGCTGTATGTAATTTTATTGGTGAGATGTAATGATATTTGCTGTATTTTTATTTAAATTCCATGGAATATATCGACATATGTATTCCATCAGAAAGTTCACAGTTGCAATGATATTTGTTGTAATTATTTTTCAACTCCATGAAATAAATCAATGAAATAAGGTCGTCGATAACCCCATCAATACTATATTTAAAAAATATATATTTAATAGAATTATAAAATATTTTTTTTAAAAAAAAAATTGTATAAAATTCATATATTTAAAAATCAATTATCTTTATATAAAAAGCAGATATTTAGTACAAACCTATACATTCATATACAATGAAACTAGAACAAAGATGGTGTTGGGACTTGGAAGACAGAATAGAGGGAGGTGCACGTTGCACCACCCATCTTTGATCTAATATGTATGACCATTTGGCGTGGTTGTTCATCATCCAAAGAGAGAGTTGTTCATATTTAATATGGCCACGAACTCCGAAGACTTAAAAGTGCTTGAGACCGATTGCAAGCACCCACCGGTTGAAACATTACGAGTTGCCCACAAGTTCTCGATAGTCGATAGTGGTATTAGAGAGTTTGTAGACTAGATTTTTATCGGATTTACAGGATAATTTTGTCTTCAACCACAAATTCGGATTAATATTCATCTATTTCGTGTTAAGTCTAGAAAAAATTGATATAATTAAAAAAATATTATCATTTATTTTGATTGCGAAACAAACAAAACAGAGTCATCCGTGTCCGTGGTAATAAAATTATGATTTTCTTGGTTTTAATTTCCCGGATTGAACTACAATCGTTGCGTGAAACACTTGAGCATTAGATGTTGAATGTATTTCACTCATATAGTCTTTAGAGATGAATAACAATATGAAAGTCATCCAGCCTAGTAGATCTCTTTCCTTCACATATTTTTTATATGGTACAAATGAATTATCTACAAGTAAATGACAATAAAATCTCAATATCTAGAATATTTTTTTTTTTATCATGATTTCAATGTTACCTAGCTGCATTGTGATTCTCTCAAATCCTCATCACAACATTATCATTTGTTTTATCTCACTCAAATTTTATATTACAGTAAAAATTTATATAAAAAATAAATTTCAATAAAGTAAACGATTTAACACAATAAAAATTAAATTAATACTAACCTTAAACCTTGAAAATCATGCATCAATTTGTGATTTCCATTCAGGATGTTTGGAAATCTAGCTCTATTAAAACAATAATGTTCATCAGCAATGATTTAAATGCCGATGTTATTATCCAGACAATCTCACTGTTTATAAATCTAAAATTAAATAAATTTAATGAAATATTATTTATTAAAAAGTTATTAAACATGTCGTTTTCAAACAAAAATAAACTTACAGTGAAAGTTAAGATGTCCAATGCAACTCGTGCATGCCGGTGAATGGATCCCATTGAATCATGCTGTATTATAATGACACCTTTCATTACAGGCCGGTTTGTCTTAAAACGATGCTGTTTTTGTCATTAATTTCTATGTCGGGATTAATGGCGTCAATGTTTAAAAGATGACTAAAAACGAGGGACTCAATTGGAGATATGTTTTTTGTTTGGTCCCTCATTTGGGATTAATGTGACTGCTGAGGTGCAAATTTGTCAAGACGTTTAACAGATTCCCGAGATTAGCAAAGACTATCAGCTCGTCAGAGTTGTAATCTATTCGCACATAATGATGGCCATCACCTGGAAGAAGAAAAGACAGCTCTCCATCTGCCTAAAAACTCTCCTATCATGAAACCTGCATTTGGATTCTACGCGTGAGAGAAGAAGAAAATAATGATTCCAATGAAGAGGGCAATTGTAGTTTGTTCATGCAAGAAACAGAGACAGAGAGAAGGCGCTAACTTCTAAGTAAACAGCAATCTAGAATTTTACAAAACACAAAAGCTCATCTAGTCTTCCTCCTCATCGGTCACAAACTTCCCAGTCCCAGGATTCAATGCGGCAATGAAGAAGAAGACAACGTTGAACAACACGAGTGGTTCGATTTCATTGACGGGAATCCCTGTCTCGATGTTGAGCTGTGCTAGAGCTCCCTTTCCTGTTATGATTTCTCCGATTAAAGAGAAAGCGATACCCAGCTGAGCCAATCTCCCCACGAAAAGTTCGTTGGATTTTGTAAATCCAAATAGAGGACCTTGCACAACAAAACAATGAAAAAAATTCTTTCAGAACACATGCCATGGATCTTTGGATATGCCCGATCCGGTGCTTCGAGAACTAGAAACAGAACTTACACTGGTTAAGAGTGAAGATGAAATGGTAATAAAAAAATTCAAAAAAATAGATGATGATGTGGAATTGCAATTTAACTACCTCCCTCCTTAAGACCCAATGCTGCCCTGAGGCTTTTTCCTGGAGGGATCACAGCTCCTTCAATGCCAGTTGGTGGGTCATCAACGAAGCGGCCACGATCACCCAAAGCTCCAATGGCTCCAAGCAAGGTGAAAAGGATGAAGAAAAGAAGAAGTGGTTCTGCTTCGTAAATGGGAATTCCCGTCTCTAGGTTCAGCTGAGATAGAATTCCTTTTCCTGTTATTGCCTCTCCCAACAACGATGCCTGCAAAGATTGCATTGAGTAACTTATATTAACAAAACCTTCTATTACTCTACAAACATTTGTTTGCAGCAATATCCAAAAAGCTGACTTCATTTTCTCTGTTTTCTTCGCCCTCTTTATGAAATGCCTGAAACTAGGGCTAGACAAATCCAAATTGTTTGGAAACCCTCAAACAACTTTTAAGCTAGTAAGTCGCGCTTGTTGTTCTAGTCCGAATTCTAGGTCATTTGGGCAACAAAGTACCAATGCTTGTTTGACCAAACGGTCTCCCTAAGAAAAATGTCTCTGCTCACACTTAACTTGCATTTTTCTGATTTTTCATGGTGAAATTCTGAAGCATGGCGAATCGCACTGACATTGCAAGTTGTCATTGATATTGGTTATTAATCTCTTCCGCGAGTTCTATTTGCCATGGTTTACTAATTAACTACTCTAATGAAAGACATTTGGGCTGGTCCTTTTCTTGATTTAGAGGTACACTCACCTCCTATCAAATTACGGAAAGAAAAGAGATCATTGAAACGCGAATGTATGCTAAAAGATCGAACCAAATTTTCAAAACAGGACATTGACTTACAGCAAAGCCAATCATGGCAACACGTCCCACGAAGAGCTCATTCTGCTTGGTGAAACCGATTCCACCAGAGGTGCCAAAAATACCATCTTCAACTTTTGGTTTCGGTGGTGGAGCAGCCTGATAAGCAGGTTAAAGAAAACACACACAGTAAAGTCAGGTTTTGTTCATCAATTCAAACCACATATTTGACAGCAATTAAAGAAATGCAAACCTTCTTCGGAACCGCCTTGGTTTTGGGTTTGAAGAGTGCAAGCGTGGTGAAAGCATTGGAAGAAGAAGAAGAAACTTTGCTAGAAAGAGGATTGCAGAGAAGATGAGAGAATGGTGTGGGTCTCAGTCTCTGAACTTGAAACTGAAGTAAAGGGTCTCTCTTCAAATCAACCACTTGCCCCGTAGAGAAACCAGACATGAGCAACATGGTTTGAGCCATCGTGTTCTCTCTTGTATTTTCTGGCTATCGATGGCCGGAAGGTTTTAATGAGCTTGTGTTTTTTTATTCTCACTCGATATAGTGCTTCATTTTTCAGAACCAAATGTGTGCCTCAGATGTGGATAGTTAATGACAGGCAACAGGAGTGACCACGTCTACAACTTGCACCTTTGTCTTGGATATATAATGTCTGGAGCTCAAAGCTTAAGAAGTTTTCGAAAAGGACATTTTCTCACCGAACATTAGAGGTTTGCAGAAGGAGTAAAAATCTTGACTCGCGACCAAATTTTCGATCAACTCGACCGTCTGTTTGTGTTTAAGAAAATTGTGTTCAAGGAATTACCTCTTTCTTTCTTATAAAAACTAATCGGTATTTGCGGGATAAAGAAGCAGAAAAGACATGAGTTTTTTTATAATTATATGTTTGGTAGTCTGTTTCAAAAATGTTTTTTAAAAAATAATATTTTTTTTAATGTTTTTAGATATTTTGATATATTGATATAAAAAATAAATGTAAAAAAAATAAAATAATATATTTCTAAATAAAGATAAAAGGATAATATACCATTCATGATGATTTTGTTTTTATGCCAAATGATACATGCACGACAATAGCGCTGGAGCCAGCCTCTTCCTTCCTCGCAACGACCCCGAGCCCCGGATAGGAAAGCAGGGTAAAACAAATGGGAGCGCAGTCGGTGGATTTTTCTCTGGGACCTCACCGTCGCAACAAACGTCCACCCAGCTGGTGGAGACGTGCACCACACAGTCTTCTAATATATCCCCACCCACTATGGCATGGAATCTAGAATAAACCCTTGACTTGACACCGTCCATGACTTGGACAAAATTAACCAGCCCACTGTTAACTACTCCGTTAAATATAGGCCCTGCCTGAAATCGATCCCTACATTCCCCGTGATCTAAAAAAACCCATCTGGAACTCTACCCCAGCCCAGGTCTCAAGTTTAACTACTCTCTGGAAGGCTTGAAAAATGCACATGAATCTTGACCTTGATCCCCACTGCGTATCTCACCTCATATGCCTTCTGTTTTTCTTTCATTTGGGCCGGGCCGTAGCCTTATTCCTACAACTGGAATTCAAACTTGAAACAACAGCCTACAGGCCAATAACAAGGAGAGGGCCTTGGGCCTTGTAACATGTCGAGCCAGGAGAACATCCCGAAAACGCCTAAGCCGCCACCATGCTGGCCAACTTCATGCATCTAGAACCATTGGGAGGCACATGATCATGTCGCAGGACTTGAAAAAATTAATGTAGCTTATATAAACAGCAAAGTTTTTCTTCTTTTTTTCAATTCAATGCACTTCTTTATCTTTCATTTTGTAAAATTTATCCTGGGATTTTTTTCTTTCTTTCAGTTGCTTTTAAACCAATCAAGTTGTCTAATCATGTTGGGTCAACTCTGTTTAATTTATTTTAAATCTAAATGGTAAGAAAAGACGAGTTAGAAGATTTTTTTTATTTTGTATTTTTATTTTATTTTACTCTCCTTATTTTTCATCAATAGCTCAAATTACCGTTCGACTAGTCAAGTTCACTAATTGCCTGATTAAGAGTGTGGTTATAGTTGTTTTTAAAAGTGATTTTTGTTCAGAAATATATCAAAATAAATAAATAAAATTATTTTTGATATTAACACATTAAAATGATCTAAAAATACAAAAAAAATAATTTAAAATAAAATCAAAACCATCTTTGAAACATAGTGTCAAACATCCCTGAGTCATATTAGAACAACTCTAACATGATTAAACATATATTTGACAAAAAAAATGGATTTAAAAGTTTTTTTATCAAATTTATTATTTTATTCTCAGTTTTGACATCTTCTTCATTGATCAATCACTTTGTTTTAGACCAATCAAGTTAATTGTGTCATATTAAATTAATTTTTATATAATCTAATTTTAAACATGATCTAGACAAATATTTAGATTGAAGAACTTTAAGATCAACTCTGTTGGACTGAATTTAATACTATTAAGTATTTTTTTTATAATCTAAATATTCTTATCACGTTTAATTAAAAATTGATCTTACCAATTATCTAATGCGTTGCTGTAGACTAGTGTCCTAGTAAAAGGGGCCTGGAATAATATATAGAGGTAGGCAGCTACAATACATGAAAAAAAAATCATATTCTGACCGTAAGGTGGGTCTGGAATAGTAAAAGGGTCTGGAATAATCAATGTGTTTTTAAAATATTTTTGAAAAAAATAATTTTATTATTATTTATTTTAAATTAATTTTTTAAAAATATTTTTAGATTATTTTTATGCACTAATATTAAAAATAATTTTTTAAAAATAAAAAATATTATTTTAATAAATTTTTAAATAAAAAATACTTTTTAAAAACAAAATCGATTACACTACGAATATAGGTGTTATGGATCATTCACAAATCCCGTAAACTCCATACTTCAACATCTGCGATAAGCATCCCAAAGTTTTATTCTCTACAGCTGTGCGTTAATTTACTCGACCTGTAACGTGGAAGGCGCTGGCGCTTAACGGATGAGATGTCCGCGTAATGGTTTGGGCTCGATCCCTGTCAATAACTTATCCTACTCCCTTCACACCCGGGACAGTGGACTGGACACGCACCCACTGCAGAAAGCTAGTGCTTGTGAGTTGTGACCTACACCGAGATATGAACGCATCATCTTTTGACACCTGTCATCAATCAATATATCGTACTGACTACTCACAGCCTCATGTCAATAATCATCCCATATCAACTTGTGAAAACCCAACAAACAGCCTGGCATAACATAGTGTTTTCTTAGATTTTAGCGGATACTGCTTTTTTTTATTTAAAAATATATTAAAATAATATATATTTTACTTTTATTATTTATACATTAAAAAATCTATTAAAAAATTTAATTAATACTAAAAAAAATCAAGATTTTTCAGAATCACAATCCTAAATACTCCGACAGTTTCAGCCACGGGCGAGAAGAGATAGATGTGGTCACAATTTTCTAAATTCTTAATTGATTTGCAGCAAATCATTATTTTCAAGAAATCATTTTACGTTTAAAGTGTTTAAAGTATTAGGTAAGATGGTGCAGTATGATTTATATTATTTTTTAAATTAAAATTTATTTGAACTTGAAATTTAAATATAGGTTTATATTATTTTATGTTTAATTTTTATTAAATAGAATAAAAATTATAAGATTTAAACTCATTACTATTGAATCAACAAAATTATGATAATATATTAAAAAATTTATCTCGTTTAAAAATTTAAATGGTTAATAAAAACTTAAATGGTTATATAAAGCAGCGATTAGCGTTCACTGACTGTTACTCTAGCTAGCAGATAACTGCAAACTCCTGTAGTGACGCATATGATATCGATGGCTCCAACTGTCATTGAAAGAAGAAAAATCCATGTTCAAGCACTTTATGTGGGAGGGACTGCTTTGAATTTTGATGCCCCCTTTTCTTTTCTGTTTTGCGGGGGGTGCTGGTCGGGGCTCCTCCTCTCTTCCATTCTTGTATCCCTCCGGCACCTTAGCTCCAGATAGTTAATTTGCGTTCTCTAGGCTATCATGAGCAGGAAGTCCATCGGTCCCGGAAGTTGTCTGCTAGAGTGCTAGCTTTGAGTCGTAGCCATGGAAATAAACTTTTAGAGGGACAGGTTTTGCATATATGGGGCCACCTGTAAGGTATTATTGCACCTCCATAACCTTTCTTTCTTACTGCTACGCATTGCAGAATGCGATCCCGTTGATCTTTAATCTTAAATTCTGCAGCTACACATTTGTTTAAAATATACGTCTCGATAATTATATGAATTTAACTCCCATGCTCGAAGCAAGTTTGTGAGGAGACTGACTTGCTAATTAATCACTTTCAACTTCTTCTTTTTTAAAAAATAAAAAAATCTCGTCTGCCTGCTCACATGACTCCCTCGACCTGGCGTGTTCTGTGTTACCGAAGATGCTTTGCAACTATAAATCTCATTCGCCTCTGTTCCTGTCTGGTCTTGGCAGTAGAAACTTTCTTTTATTTTAACGTGTATTTGTAACATGTAGCATGGATAAAATCTAAATTAAATTCTAAGATTAGAGATAAATTGACACACAAACACTTTAATACACTTGGAAATTTTTTCAATTTAATAATATAATTAAAAAATAATGATCGTTTATTTAAATACAAAAATCGATCAAACTAAAATAATCCAAAACTAAATAGAAAAAATGATTTAAACCCAAAATTAATTAGAAGAGTAATTAAAATAAAAAAACAACCATTTCCATACTTAATTTGATAGATTTCATATCTCACCCGGTTACAATAAATCATTTATTTTAAAATTAAACTTATTAAATTTGAGTCACTCGATAATTAAATATAAAATTATAATTGTTTTATTTTTTTACTATGAACCTGTTTATTTTTGGGTTTTAAAAGTATTTAAAAAAAAACGATTTTACTTTGATTTATTTTTTTGATATTTTTCAGAATATCTTAATATATTAAAATCAATATATACACATAAAACAACTACAATTAAAATATCAAATATATTTATAATCACATATGGTTGCTAGATACTCCTGCTGGCCAGGGACACAGACCTAGATAAAGGCGCACAATTATTCCGGGAAGAGTTGCTTGTTGGGTGGATCCTCGTGAAAAAATATTCGGGTTCGGGCCCCTCCCGAGGGAAGCACATTATATATTCGGCATAGCCTTCTCGACTCTGGACTGTCTTCCACGTGACTGTCAAGTGTTTGAATTAGACTAGCAATGTTGTTGTTTTTATTGAAGAAATATACACTTGGACTGGAAGGGAGAAATAAAATTACAAAGGGGGAGAATAATGGGAAGAAAACAGATAAATTTCCTTCCCTTCTTGCTTTGCTTTGAGAATTTTGTCACCGCAATTTAAAAGTATTTTTGAAAAAAAAATATTTTAAAATATTTTTATATATATTTTATTATTTTTATTTAATCCTATGGAAATACCTTTTAGATTTCTGCTAATGTAACTAGAAGGGTGCAGGCAACTCAAATTATCTCTGAGATGGCTACATATTGGCCGAGTAGACGGTGTGTTTATTTAGAAGTATGATTAAAAATATTTTTTAAAGTATTTTTTATTTAAAAATATATTAAAATAATTTTTTTAAAAAAATTATTATTAAAATTAACACATTAAGAAACATCAAAAATATTTAATTTAAAATAAAATATATTTAAAAAAAAACAATTTTAAAATTATAAATATTAAATTCACCTGCGAGGCCGTACTGGGTTTTACAGGCTAGACTTCCAATGTTATTGTACAGTACACAGAGAAACGGTAACATTTTCAACATGATAAAAGAAACCTGTTTGCCGTATACGTAGTTTGTTGTCTAATGTTGTGGTCTATACGCATTGTATGACCAATCGAGGTGGTCAAAGTCCGAATATATTTTATTTCCCACAAAAGAAATTTTCAGTCCATAGAAAAAGAAACACGAAGAAATTAAAAAATGAAATCGAACTTCGAAAATATGCGCCGAGCTCTCCGAATCGTCAGATGCAAGGACGAGCACGCATCTCGAGAAATGTCACCGCAAACTCCCAATCGCCCCCAGCCCCCCCCCCCCAGCCTCTCCCCGCTAACGCAACGTGATGATTGGATCCCTCCACCACCCAAAAAATCCAAATACAAACAAAGAAACAACTGTTGGCAAATTTATTTTGTTTTTCTTACAAAAAGCTGAAAACATTCAGAGAGAGCAAGGGAAAGCAAGAAAATGACTCGAAATTCAAAGACAAAGCGACAGAGAGAGCGTCTCTCCGAACTTTTATTTTAAAAAAACTGAATAATCCAAATATATAATCCATCAATCACTATTTGCTACTCAATGGGCGGGAATGAGTCGAGGCCCTAATTTCAAACTCTTTAAATAATAAAAAAGTTAGCAATTAATTTTCTTATTGTCTGCACCAGAAAAGAAAAGCTGAAAAGGTGTTTTTTTGAGGGCTCCCTCTCCCTCTCTCTCCCTCTCCCACCTCACTCTTTTTCTTTTTCGCTTACAGCTTCACAATCACATGCGCTTCTGCTCCTTTCTTTCTTTTTTCCTTTCAAGTTATTTGAAGAAAAAAGAGAAATAATTGAAGAGAAAAAACAAGAGAGAAAGAGAAAGAAGAGCTAAAAAACAAGAAATAGAAACCCACTTTTCATCTGCTCAGTTAATGTTGTGTGCTGTATCTTGATATTTATATCTTCTGACTGACATTCCCACAGATTTTTGCAAGAGCTATATTATTGTTTCTTGTTTGTTTTATCAACCCCTGTGTTTCTCGGCGAATCTTAATTCTTGAACCCATCTCCATCTGTTTTGGTTCACATTAATCTCTCTGGCTTTTCTCCCCAACTCATCTATGGCTCTTGTCTCCATCTCCTGTCAAAGGTATTTGATCTCTGTCTTTCTAGCCTGTTCCTCTCAACTCCACTGCAATTAAATATTATTGTTATGTCTTTGGGATTTTCAACAGTGTTTTTGGGCTGTATGCTTTGATGGGTAACCCAAAACTGGGATCTTTTGAACCGGGTGTTCCGGGTTTTTCTTTTTTCTGTACGTTTTTTTGTTAACAGTTACTGTTTCATTAATACTGGTTCATGTTTTTGCTTTGAGTTTTTTTTTGGACGATTCAAATGTTCTTTGTGAGGTGGGTTGTTCCCATTTTGTGACTAAAGAATTGGGCCTCTGGTGATTTCATTGTTATCTGTTCATACCAATTCCTCTTTCTTAACCTCTCCATCCATGACTGCTGGCCAATTTGTCCCTGCTTGCCGTTGAGGTCATCATTTGGTGTTGTTGTTGAGGTTGGAATGTTATTGGGTGGATTCAAAGCAAAGTTGATAAAATGAGAAGACAAGTAATCTTTTTGTTTAATGTTCTAGGTTGTCAACAGAAGCTGTTATTTCTGCATACTAAAAGGGTCTTTTCCTGCCTGCACCTTTCATCCTGCTATCTAATATAATTTGTCTTGTGCATCCTTTTTTTTGTCTATGAATTTCCTGCATCTCATGTATTGACGCGTAGAAACATTTTTGGTTATTTGATGCCAAAGCTGTACAATTATATGCAGATAAATACTTAATTGATGAGATAGCTAGTGTCTGACTGCCATATCTTGCGATGGAAAAGAGGAAATGGTTGTGGAAGCGGAAGTCTTCCGAGAGGAGTCCTGGTGAAACAGACAGTTCGGGGTCAATATCTTCACATTCCGAGAGATTCTCTGATGATCAGGTCGGTGGCTGAGTAGCTCTCCTCCTATGATAATGTTAACATGTTCTACTCAAGTCTCTAGCTCAATCACCATGAATAGTCACAAACACCATTACTCATACTTTAGTTCACAAGAGAGTTGCAATTTTTTCTTTGCGAATCATTTGACCATCTCGCAAGATTTCTGTTTTTATTTCCATGAGGTTGTCAATCTATTTACCGTTTCAATCTAATTTCAGTAATACAAGTGTTTCACTTGCTCCTGTTTGGAGGTACCTCAAATCAGCTAAGCACTCCTCCTTTTTAGTTTCGAGAAAGAGAGGATAGGATGATGCATTCTTGCTAGGAACCTTGTTCAGATCATTAAGTGGACGTTTACAATGAGCAGAAAACTCTAAATGTTGCTTCCTCTGTTTTCAGAGTATCAAATAAACACTGTTGAATTTTTTCACTCCAGTGAGAAAAATGGTTGTCGAGTTGACTCGCTTTCCTCCTTGAGTTGGCTTTTCCATTTTCTCACAGGCTTCAAATTTTTCTTGTTTGCGTTATTGGTTTTGAGCACTCTCATTGTTGAAGCAGGACCCCTCAAAGACATCTCCTACTGACAGTGCTCAATCACCCGAAGTCACATCAAAAACTACAACTAAGGATGAAGATGTCAATGATAGGATGAAGGGTTTGACAGAGAAGTTATCAGCTGCTCTTGTGAATGTTAGTGCCAAAGATGACTTGGTAAAGCAGCATGCAAAAGTCGCCGAAGAAGCTGTTGCAGGTATTTGGTTAGATACTAATGTACAGGACTTAATTTATACTATTTTCTTGTTACATTTTTTTTAAAAAAAAAAACATGAAATCCACCATTTTTATATATTCCCTGATTATTTAAAGACTTCGCATATCCTGAACTAGGAGTTCTCTCCAAAAGGCCATATATAGGAGTTCATTTAAAGTCAAATTTCCGATGACATTTTTTTGGAACCAAGCATTGCATCTCTTGCTTTATCCTCTAATAATGTACTCAATGAATTTATAGGCTGGGAAAAGGCTGAAAATGAAGTAACGGCTCTCAAGAAACAACTTGATGGTGCAACTCAGCAGAAAGCTGCACTGGAAGATCGGGTGATCCACCTTGATGGGGCCCTCAAGGAATGTGTTAGGCAGCTGAGGCAAGCAAGAGAAGAGCTGGAAGAAAAGATCCATGAAGCTGTGGTACAGAAAAGTCTCGAGTGGGAATCCATTAAATCTGAACTTGAGAGCCAGTTTATTGAGCTCAAGACAAAAGAAGCTGCTGCTAAGTCTGAATCCCCTGATCCGATTGTTGATGAACTGTGCCAGAAGCTTGAGTATTTGGAGCAAGAGAACGCTACCCTGAAACTCGAGCTCTTTTCCCAGTCTGAAGAGTTAGAAGTCAGAACAATTGAAAGGGACTTGAGTACTCAGGCAGCTGAAACAGCCAGCAAACAACATTTGGAGAGTATAAAGAAGGTGGCCAAGCTTGAAGCTGAATGCCGGAGGCTAAAAGCAACATCATGTAAATCATCCTCTGTTAATGATCACAGGACTTCTGCTGCGTCCTCAATTTATGTCGAGTCTCTCCCTGACAGTCAATCAGACAGCGGGGAGAAGCTTAATTCGGTGGAGCTGGATGCTCGTAAAGTTAGTTGCTCGGAGCCATACAAGTCTGAACAAAGTTGCACAGACTCGTGGGCATCTACATTAATTTCAGAGCTTAATCAATTCAAGAATGAAAAATCTATCAATCGAAATCTCCCAGCCTCCCCAGTTGAAATTGATCTCATGGATGATTTTCTTGAAATGGAACGACTTGCTGCTTTGCCCGAGAATGAAACTGGAACTGATAATTCTAAAGCGGAAGCTGCTGCCAAAAAAACAATTGATGCTGAAATCTCATTGAGAACAGAGCTTGAAGTCATGGCAAAACGAACCGCTGAATTGGAAGAGAAGTTACAGAAGGTGGAAGGAGAAAAGTTTGAATTGGAAGAGAAGTTGCGGAAGGTGGAAGGAGAAAAGTTTGAATTGGAAGAGAAGTTGCGGAAGGTGGAAGGAGAAAAGTTTGAATTGGAAGAGAATTTACATAGAAGTAAAGCAGATATGGATGAGTTGGAGATGGCTCTAAATGAAAGTCAGGACAGGAATGAAGCATCACAACTTCGGCTGAGCGAGATCCAACAGAAGTTGGTGGAGTTGGAAGAGGAGCTATTGTCGACAAATGAATCAAAGCAGCAAATTGAATTTCAACTTGTTAGCATGGAAGCAGAGGCTCGGACCATGTCTGCAAAAGTTAACTCCATAGAAGGAGAGATTCTAAAGGAGAGGGTTCTGTCAGCAGAAATTGCACTCAAGTATCACGAACTTGAGGAGGAGCTCGCAAGAAAGAATCAGGAAGAAGAGCTCCAGCAAAATCTAAGCTCAATTGGCGAACCAAAGATAAAGCAGGTCAATAACCAATATCATCTGCATTATTTTTTCATTAACCTCCACCATGCAGCCATCAATTTTGTAGATAGACTTGTTTATTGTCCCAAGTATATACTGAATGTTAGACTTGTGTGTAGCAGGAGGACTTCGATGTAGCTGCTAATAAACTTGCTGAATGCCAGAAAACAATAGCCTCTCTAGGGAACCAGCTGAAATCTCTGGCAACTCTAAAGGACTTCTTGATCGACACTGCAAGCATACCAGAGTTCTCTGCTGGAGGACCAGCAATTCCTAAAGGTGATGAAGAACCATGGAAGTTACACTGCAACGAAACATTTTCACCCAAGAGAGATTCTGGTTCTTTGAGAATTGACATGGAGGGTTCTGGTCCTGTAGTAAATAAAAACGAAGGAGACTCGCCCCCTTCTGTATCATCGTCAGCTTCATCTGCCGTGTCATCAAATCACGTCAGTTCCGAGAAGAACCGAAATGGTTTTGCAAATTTTTTCTCCCGGAGTAAGAATGGGATACAGCTAGAAATTTAGCAAGGGTTACAGTAGTCGGAAAATTAAAAAAACAAAAAAAGGTAGATTGATTATTTGTTATTTGTAAAATGCGGAATTGGTTGAATGTTGATTAAATGCTACTTAATCAGCAGTACTAAATAGATGGATTTCATTATACATGAATGATGATCTCAGAATATTAAATCCAAGCAAACTTTAAAATTTGACTGCTTGGATTTTGTGTTCATACTACTTGAGAATTCCATCCCTAGAGACTGCAATTTAACCAGCAGTTTTAAATCGATAGGTTTTGTGTTCTACAGAGAAATGCTCCTGCTGGTTTAGCTTCAAGATGGTAATTTGAATTCCTGGCATCAACTCTATAATTGCTAGATGGTTCAACTTCCTAGAGTCGTATTAGCCAAAGAAGTTGTGCTCTCTAGCATTTGGTTTGGCTATGAAAATGAATAAAGAGTTTTAGACCGATGAGGGTGAGGGCGGCTGCGCAAACAGCATCGTGCAGGGGCGGGAAAGGTGGCCACAGCTCACAAAGTGGTGTTTTTTCCTTGGCAAGTAGGTTGTATTTCGACATGAAAAGCACTTTAAAAAATTACCGTAATTACACTCCCAAACATACTGTAAGTCTATAACCAACTAAAGTTTGAAAAATTTACGGTTTCATTGATTTATGCCTCTGGTTAGGAGTTTGAGAGGAAGCATTTGATAAATGTGTAATATTTTCTAATGCTGCAAAAATAAATTAGAGGAAAACCCTTAATTTGTAATTATAAGAAGAAAAAAATAATATTGAAGTTAATTTCTTCAATCTATTTTTTTATAAAAAGAACTTTTGAAGAAATAAAATAAAAGTAACGAGAATAATATAAAATTCAAAATAAAATAAATTTGTATCGTTTTCAAACATGTAAATATAATTTATTTATGAATTCAATTCAATTAAATACTATAATTAAATTCAATTACCTCTCAATTTTGGTGGGCACAAGTCTCCCGGTTTGTTTTTTTGAATAGAGTTGAATTCCAATTCCATCTTGAAAGGACCCACAACCCCACAACGACGAACCACTGGCTGGCTCCTCTGGATCGGTTTTCTGCGTTGTGATTCTCCAAATATACCATCCGCTTGATTGTAAAATATTATATATATGTACATTTCGCTCATCGATTCCACAAGGTTCTATGGTGTAGTGGTTAGCACTCTGGACTTTGAATCCAGCGACCTGGGTTCGACTCCCGGTAGGACCTCCTTTTTTTGTTATCCAAAAACTCTTTTGTTCTCAGATGCCAATAGACATCTTTAAAACTGGGGTGTTGCCGAAAACCCTCTCGAGAAAACCGGGTGTGATTTTTGAAACTGTTTTTAAAATTATTTGATTTTTTTTATTTGAAGTTAAAAAAAAATTGGATTTTTTAGATATTTTTATATTCTAATATCAAAAATAATTTTTTAAAAAATTAAAAAAATTATTTTAATATATTTATAAATAAAAAAATATTTTAAAAATTAACCTCAGAACTATACGAGGCTTTTACTCGTAAAGGGGATGCAAGATTTCTGGAGTAGGTATTACAGTGAGCTAACAGCAATTCAATACAGGACGATCCATGCCACGAACAAATCAATCTAACAAATTGTAAAAAAATTCAAGGAGAACAAAGTACATCATCAGCATCTGCATTGTGTTTGCGTAAAGTGCAGGCGTCGAGGGGGGGGGGGGGGGGGGGGGGGGGGGGGGGGAGTTTTCAGAAATATAAAGAAAATACCTCACAGACCAGAGCGAGAATAAGATAGTTGCTAGTGACGTTTCGATACAGAGATAGGGTGAATCAGACGAGAAGTATGAGATGGATGGAACCATATATAAGACCACTGATCATAAATCAAATTGAGATGATTAAGCAACCAAATTCATTGTAAATAAGACTTAGTGATTAAGGATTAAAATATAATTATTATATAAGATTATAATTTTAGACCTAGAAAGATCAAGTAGAAAATTTATTAAAAGTTTTTCTAAAATTATCCTAAAATAATATATATATGATATTTTTGAGGGGGTAAAATAATATTTTATCATTTATAGGTTATTATGTTCCCTTATAAATAAAATGTTATATCTCATATTCTATATAAGTTATAAGATATATTACAAAACATATGATATAGAAACACTTGAAAACATGTGTGTGTATATAAAAAAAAGTCATCAATTAAAGACATAGCAATCTATATCTCCTAAACGAGTTTTGAGTTATTTATCACTAGTGATTTGTGAGGATGACTGTTAGAGTTCAAACACTTAAATGACTTGTAGTTTACAATAACCTAACCTAGAAAAGGTTGATCCAGCCTCAAAATAAGATATGATACTTAAAGTTTTTTTGCTCAAATCCTAAACAATCTTACATTATCTAACAAGATCTTCAAGACTTTTATTTTTTGAAAAGTTATCATTTTTATTGTGTTTATATATTTTAAAAAATCCAAAAAATAAAACACTCTAGAGTTTATGAAAATTAGGTGGAGTATAGTTGGATGTGCATTAACACAACCTGATATAATCAAAAATTTGAGAAGGACTATATTAAAGATATATTTTTTCTATCAAATTCCTAGGCTACAATGATGAGATTTGGAGTAATGTGATTCCAATAAATATAGGACATGCTATTTTGGGTAAGCCATGAATACATGATATGGACATTATAATTTTTTATCAATAAAAGTCATGTTCTTTCATTTTTAATGGTACAGACCCTACTCATTGAAAAACCATATAATGAAATTATAAATAATATTTGAGACTACAGTTTTATTTTTTATGTAGTCACTGTGTGGATTATATTTTTAAAAAACAAAGAATAGGGTTTGAGAATATTCCAAATTCTTCCACAACATTTAATTTTTGCCATAAAAACCCCCCATCCCCTCATGGCATACCGGAGCCCACCAAAATCCCATCAAATCCTTATCACCCTCTCTAATAGCAACATAACCAAAGATAATTGGAGGATGGGATTTCAATGCACATCACATTTATCACAAGCATAGCAGCCGCTCCCATGCCCCACCTCACTCATACAACAGTAATGGCTGCTTCTTGACTCACTTAATTGTTTTCACCGATTATCCGACCTGGAAATTCAAATCCAAGAGAAAAATGGAAAAAAATATCAATAAACAAATAGCAGTCGAAAGAAAAGATTAAAAAGAAAACTCGTAGAGATAGAGAAAGATATCTGGATAATCCTAGCTGGCAAGATATGAAACAGAAGCCCCGCGATTGCAAGTACCAAAATATCCTCTTCTCTCAGACAAGAGCAAGCATGTGATAGCAAGAGTGTTAGACCACTGAGTCCACGTCTTTCCACGTGGCAGTCCATGGGAGGCCAGCGAAGATAGCTCGTTACACCAATCTCTTATCAACAAATAAAATTTTCGCTAAGGCTGACTTTTCTCTTCTGATCTCTCTCTTCCGGCTTCGTTTGCAAAGTTTCATACGCCATGACGGCCTTCGCTACTGCTGCAGCTCTCTCGCTGCCCTTTTCTCTATGCAGGTCATCTAAACTCAACTGTAAAAAGGTAAGTTTTCCCCTTTATTTACTTGCTAAGCTTACCTGGGCTCTTGCTAAATTTAGTGGAAAAGATAGCTATAATTGTTGATCCATGATTTCCTTTTCTTTTAATGATGTATCTCTGTTGAGGGATTGAAAAATGGACTTTAATTCATTAAAATATCATTATGCTATTTTCGTAACTTGACAGAAAAATGATTTGATGCTAGGATATTGGACCTTTTGGCATGCTTATCTGCTGAAATTACTGGGGCTCTATTAGACTACATATAGAGGAAAGTTAATTAAGTTAATTGAATTAGCAATGGTGCTGGTGCTTAACCTCACAATACGTGTTTTTTCGATATTTTTTTGTCCTGCTAAACTAATCTTAGTAATGGCAATCTGAGGGGAACTTTATTTGACTGGTTTAGTTCCAAGTAAGATAGTGATCATAGTCAACTCTGTACGCTGACATTTGTTGACCGATCCTATTTGTTATTGGTTTAGTTCTATGTAAGTTAGTGATCATAGTTTCCTGCTAAGGCTATTGTAAACTTTTATGGCTTAAATGGTGATCCGTGTGTGAATTTTCAGGGTGTTAGAGGAGGGTTTGGGGTGTTTGCAGTATTAGGGGAGGAAGGTGGACTGTTAGATAAGAAGAGTACATGGGGTCAACTCTTCGACGTGGAGGATCCGAGGTCTAAGATGCCACAGTTTAAAGGGAAGTTCTTGGATGTTTATCAAGCACTTGAAGTGGCGAGATATGATATTCACTACTGTGATTGGAGAGCTCGGCAAGATGTGCTTACTATCATGATCCTTCATGAAAAGGTCTGTTAAAATTCATTACTTGAATTTACACCGAGATTATTGTTTTAATAAGGCAACTTTCAACTCTCTTCTTGAAAATTATGGTTGCAGGTTGTTGAAGTTCTAAATCCCTTAGCTCGTGATTACAAGTCTATTGGTACAATGAAGAAGGAGCTTGCGGAGTTGCAAAATGAGTTAGCCCAAGCTCACAGAGAGGTTTGTAAATTATCCTGTGTAACTACTGATGGAAAAATGCACACCTGTTGAGACACAAATAAGCACTCATTGGTTACATAGATTCACTCGATCAGGATCCATTATGTTGATCGAGACACGCATTCATCAAAGTACCATCAAGCAAACTCTTCCACTTTTACCATCAAACTGTTGAGATGCTCTAGATGTTTACAGTTTTCATTAACTTGTTGATGCCTGGCCCCTGACTGATAACAGGTTCATGTATCTGAAGCAAGGGTTGCCACTGCTCTGGATAAACTAGCTTACATGGAAGAATTGGTTAATGATAGGCTGTTGCAAGATAGAAACCCAGCAGAGTCTGACCAAGAATCCCCTTCTCCCAGCACTTCAACTCAATCTCTGGATACTGTAAAACGAAAGAAGCCCCAGAAAAACTTGAATGTGTCAGGTCCAGTTCAACCTTACCATCCCCGCCTTAAGAATTTCTGGTATCCTGTTGCTTTCTCCAGTGATCTGAAGGATGGCACAATGGTAAACTACTCTTTTCAACCGTGATCATTCTGTCTGTGTGATATACCATCATGGAAAGAAACTGATCAGCCTTTGCACATAAAAAGCATTTTTATTTCTACAGTTCTGCTCGCATTTTACCTTGAAAGATGAGGGAAGGAGCTGCCCCCCCCCCCCCCCCCCCCCCCCCCGTGAAGCATTTGTGATTTCAATGGCTTGTGAAGTCTTCTTATTCCTGTGTCACTTCTCTGTTTCAGATTCCAATTGATTGTTTTGAGGAACAATGGGTTCTCTTTTGTGGCAAAGATGGGAAACCAGGATGTGTTCGAAACACCTGTGCACACAGAGCATGTCCTCTCCACCTTGGTTCAGTGAATGAGGGTCGAATCCAATGTCCTTACCACGGTCAGTGAGAAATATAGTAAATTATTTGAATGTCATGTAAATAATACTTATAAATCATAAAGCATGGGATTAGGCAGTGAAAGAAAGAATATTCACTGATTCTTGAAATTTTGGTTGATCAATAAACATCAGGTTGGGAATACTCAACAGATGGAAAATGTGAGAAAATGCCTTCCACAAGATTAGTTGACGTGAGGATAAAATCTTTGCCATGTTTTGAGCAAGAAGGTATGATCTGGATTTGGCCTGGTAGTGACCCTCCTGCAGCAAGCCTTCCTTCCTTACAACCTCCTCCAGGTTTTCAAGTCCATGCTGAGGTATGGTTTCTACATACTTTGAACTTTTGCAAAAGATGGAAGGTTGGCAAATTATGCTCGTGTGATTTATTAATAATCATGTCATCTCATCTATGAAATACCTTGCATATGATAGATTGTGATGGAACTTCCAGTGGAACACGGCCTGCTTCTGGACAACCTTTTAGATCTTGCGCATGCCCCTTTTACTCACACGTCCACCTTTGCCAAGGGGTGGACCGTCCCAAGGTTTGTTCATTTAAGTTTCACTGCTGAACTGGAACAAAATATCATTGAAGATGGTGAAAAGTTTTTATCAATTAGAAGTTAAGGTGTCTGTTTTTCAATGATTTCCACGTGGTGAATCCGTTATTTCTTTCAAATGATATGAAAGACAATGTACAATTGAATGCACTACTGTCTGGATTGCAAATTGCAATTTGCAAGTCGTTAATCTGTGATCAATCTGCCCTATATCTGATTGGTGCTAGGAATCAATTCACTGGTGTCTGTTGTGAAAACTTCCTTAATCTGTGATCAATCTGCCCTATATCTGATTGTTTGTGATCTGAACCCTCAGCTTGGTGAAATTTTTAACGCCTGCATCTGGCCTCCAAGGGTACTGGGACCCTTATCCCATAGATATGGAATTTCGACCACCTTGCATGGTGTTATCAACCATTGGGATCTCAAAGCCTGGAAAACTAGAGGGTCAAAGCACCAAGGAATGTGCTACTCACCTTCACCAACTTCACGTTTGCTTGCCTTCCTCGAGACAAAAGACTAGGCTATTATACAGAATGTCACTGGATTTTGCTCCCGTGCTGAAGCACATTCCTTTCATGCATTATCTATGGAGACATTTTGCTGAACAGGTACAAAAATTTCCTTCTTTTTTGCTTTATATTATGTTTATTTTTCTCATCTTATTACAAGTTTGTACTAAAAAAACCACCACCATGGCACCACCTGAAACGCTGCGTGATCATAGAGTTGGGAGTATGCCACAATCCCACCAGTCTTGATCCTATTAATAATACCAATACATTTGCCATAACGCTTCTCTCACATTTCCAGCCAATATTCAAACCTCCATGAAACAGGTCTTGAACGAGGATCTACGACTTGTCCTCGGCCAGCAAGAGCGGATGAACAACGGTGCCAACGTGTGGAATTGGCCAGTATCCTATGATAAACTAGGAGTAAGATACAGGCTATGGAGAGATGCTGTTGAAAAAGGAGCAAAGCAATTACCGTTTGGGAAATCAACGTAAAGAAAAACAATCTCTAGAATGGATTTTACTTATCTGGTAATCGACCCCCTCATCCAACTTAACAATCTCGCTTTCGCTTGCCAAAGAAGCCAATCACTGCTAAACGGTAGTGTGGTGGTTTAGATTTTGGTCTCTCAAAAGTATAGTCGTAAGAAACTCAGCGGAAACTGTTAATTGATCCGAGGCAGAGAAGAGATGGTGGTGATCTGTACAACACAAAGCCCTTGTAAATTAAGGGGAACTGTACACTCCCATTATTAATTTTGTGTACAGTGAAATCCTTTTCTTTTACCTTCTTTTCCTTCCCTTTGATTCCTCCTCCAGCCAATGAAGACATCATCAAGATTTGTTTCCCAATTCTTGAAAAACACTTAAAAGTGTCTCTTACCATTGAGAGATGTAAATTTCTGTATCATAATATATTATCATGTCCTATGGAAGGTGTTTTTACATTTCCTTCATTTCTTTTTCTCAGTGGGCAAACAGCTTCCTTGAATTCCCTTGCGCGAATTACGTTTTTGTTGCTACACAAAACAAAATCAGACCAACCATTGAAAATTAACTACTTTCAGTACACAAAACAAAGAAAAACAATCATTTATTATTACATATCAAGAAGCAAAGCCCAATTCCACCCAAGGTCCTAATCCCACGATTCAATTACAGAGAAGACCCACAGAAAGGACAGAACTTAAACTCAGGCTCAACAACCCGGTCACAAAAATGACACCGCAGGCTTTCTGTAACCACCGATCGCGGCGGGGAGTAATCTGACTTTGGAGGTGGATGAGAAAAAGATTGGGGGAATATAAGATTGCAGTTGTTACAATACATAGCAGGTTCTTTACCAGGCCATTTCCAGACAGGAATAAAGAACAACTTCAGAACTTTCTCGTACTCCACTAGATCAGCTTTGGAGGCGCACCTTATGCATCTGCCCGCGCCTGGTTTCAGGACTTGAAGCACCTGTTGCTCTACTCCTCCTACAAAGAAGAACATCTTTTAATGTCTGCTTCTGTCTTTGCTTTCGTGTCTGTGTTTTTCTCTTCTGTTTGTGTTCTGGGTATTGCAGAAGAAATAGCGGTGGAGGGCGGCTTCACTTCCGAGCCACGGGAGGCTTCTGGAGATTTCTTTCCTTTTCTTCTACTAATTACAAACAATGATGTATTGGATTGTGATTAAAATTATTTTTTATTTAAAATATATTAAAATAATATTTTATATTTTTAAAAATTTATTTGATATTAACATATGAAATATTATTTAAAAATATAAAAAAATTAATTTTAAAAAATAAAAAATATATTTTAATTTTTTAAAAATATTTTAAAAAAATTTCCTGCTGGGCTACGTGGAGATGCTTCTATGAGCCTTTAGTTCAAGGAGATGTACTTTCTCAAACAAAAATAATATAAAAAACAAAGTAATTTTTTTTTGAGAAATTATAAATAATTAATTTGATGTGGAGAAACTGGATAAACGTTTTTCATTTCTTTTATTTGGACTTTTAAGTTTTGTATAAGTTGGCTATCGCTATCTTGAAACCATAATAAATTAATTTTACATTGCATGAAATTTTAGTCAAACTCATTTTTATTTCTTTCAAATTGGTTTTTCATCAACACCGTCCAATTTAATTTGATTATTTTATCATCTGCTTACACGTAAGATTTTATCAAGGTTGAATGTGAAAATAAGAGATGGACTCGCCTAACTTTTATCAAACAATGAGACTTGAAATGCAAGAGAGGGGCAAAAAAATGCAAGCGTTGACTCCTCTGACCAGGCCTCGCACCAGCAACGGGACTTCATGGCTCATTAGAAGTGCCAGCAGAACATATTGAGAACAAACCCCCGAGTTCTGCAGCAGCAGAAACAATTATTGGGAGTCTCGCATCCGATGGGAATGACATCTGAAGTGTTTGTGCCATGGCGATCCATTTGACTTGTCAATCTTCAAGAAGCCTTAAACCAAGAAATTTGCTGGGCCGGGGGAAGTAACCTCCATTGCTATTTCTTCAAGAAGTCTATACCCTACAAAATTTGATCAATACTCCGATCTCTGCGGAAGAAATATCTGGATCCTACCATAAAATCCTTATCAAAAACATAACCCCAGTTGTGCCAGCGGGTGCTATTCTGACAGAGGACAGAAATAAAGATCCCTGAGGTTGTAGACTTCCAGCTGTTCCTTGCCATTTCACTACTCAGTCCAAAATTGCAATTTCTTAACAAAACACTTCTCGAAACCGAGAGTTTCTAAGATATGCCCCAGCTTGGACCAGATAATGATCTCAACACTTCCTAGGTGATCTAGATTCCTAAAATGTTCCATCCTTATCGATGAGAATTATCATCCTCTGAAAAACCGATGAGACCTCACTTGGCTCCATTATATGCTCTGCTCCTCCAACATAGAAGACAGACATTCTGCACAAAATAGAAAGAAAAAAAAAGGGGAGATGGCCGGGTCTCCTTCACGGAGTCCCATGGAAGGGATAAAGTAGCCCCCACTGAATAAGCTCAAAATGTAAATGAGATAACCCATTCACGCAAATACAAATTCAAATACCCATAACATTCAACTTAACAAAATTTTCATGAACTCTGAATGCACAAAGCATGATGCAAAAAATTAAGCAGCAGGAGAAACCCCAAATTAAGATTTTCAAGAGATAAAGAACAGAGTACTAAAATTTTTACAAGCTTGAAACTTTGAATGTAAGAAAATGGAAGAATTCCACGAGATTCTTTTCCTTGCCTGAACGGTGATTGGACCTTTCTATAGCTTTTTTGAATCATCTCCCCTATTACAATTTCATTTTCTCCAGCAAAGACATCATTTGCATCAGGGGCGAGGCAGGTCTTGAAGACTTGTTACAGGAAGAATCCACAACCGGCACTCTGCAATCAACAAATCTTTAGTTGGCTTCATATTAAATGGAGTATTATACAATCTCCACCATCTAGTTTAATTAGGAATTGAAACAGAAATTATTATGTAGTGGCAGAATGTAATAAATAAACCACCCCTACCTCATTTGCTTGTATCCAAGTTGACAAATAATGATTCAGTGGGTTCTCTGAAGCCACAAGAGTTCCAGCAATCTCCATCATAGACATGCAAATCGAAAGTAAGTAGCTTCCAACCAACAGTCACCAAAATCTTTAACTTGCTATATCAAACACTTCCCAGAAAGCCTGACCCGCAATGATTTAGTTGCTGGGACAACCTCGATTGCCCTGATTATCATCGATTCCTTGGTAGCCGCCTCGGTAGTTTTGCGTGTATTATGTAATGTATCCTCTGGCTTCCCCTGCAATTAAAACAGAAGAATTGAATCCGCGTATCAGATACCAAAGACACGCAGTACAGAGGATAAGCACAGCCAATTTGGGGGTTTTCTTTGTTTTTAATATAAAAAAAGTCACCAATTCCAGGCTCTTCACATGCAGCAGAAAACCCCGAGATCAATATAGATAGATGATTTTTTTACCTTGACCTAAATCGTGCAACTCGAAGAAATATCCTTTCCAATCCATAACCTTCGATCATCGAGGCATGGCAAACCGGCACAAAGGGCACAAGTGGCTAGTCTCTAGCCACCTAACAATACAATCTCCATGAAAAATATGCCCACAAGGCAAACACACAACCTCGCTACCCATCAAGAATTCCTCCAAGCATATCATGCATTCTTTCATTGAACACGAACCCTCAAGACTCATTCTTTTTAACCCATCAATACCTGATTTACTAGCAGGCTTAAATCTTGAAGTTTCTTGCATTAAAGAATCGCTCAAAGCACGATCAATCTCTTCACGTTCATCATAAGGAGTAGTAACAAGGATGGCCAAAACCATAGTTAGGGCCTCGCTACTGCTAGCATTGCACGGATCAGTGACCATGTCTAAAGCAAAAGAGGAGATATCAGGGGCAACACTTTCAACGAAGTCTGATGAACAACCCGTGCTAGAAAGTACTTCTTTAATGATATTCTCGCGAGTTACATGTGATAAAAAGAGGTGGCGTGGAAACAGGTGGGATTCGATGGTTGTGTTTAAAGGTATTTGTATGGTTTCGGGGTAACATAGTTCAAGAACATGGTTGAACTGTAAGTGGATGTTGAGTGCATCGGTCATTGGGGTGGCAGTGGAATTGTTGCTGTCAACGTTGGTGTTGAAATCTTGGCGCATGTGGTAGTGATAAATGGATGGTGCTGCCATTAGAGAGAGAGAGAGTGTGTGTATTTTGAAAGCTTTTAATTTACTCGACTCTTGCTTTGCTCTGCTTTGGATACGAGGGAGTGATTTCTTTTGAGATGGAGCGGTGGGGTTAATAAGGGGATTATTGAGTCGGTTATGTTGCTTTCTGATATGAGAATCAGCTGAGTTTTATTTAGTTTTGATTTCGGATATATAATGTTTAGTTTAGTCTTTCTAAATCTATTCTTCTCTGAGATATTAGAGTTGGAGTTAGATTAGAATTCTAGCTGGGATTAGAATTAGATTAGAGAAAAACAATCTAATCGGCCTAGGTGTTTCGCCGTTTCAATTATTATGGACTCCTTTTTTTCTTTTTCTTTCTATCCTTTGATTTTTTTTTAATAAAGAAAAAAATTGAAATTCGGGTAGTTGTCTTAATTATAAGTTCAACTATTTTAAATAAATAAATAAAATAACAATTTATATATATATATATATATATATATATATAACTTTTTTTCTTTTTCTTTCTATCCTTTGATTTTTTTTTAATAAAGAAAAAAATTGAAATTCGGGTAGTTGTCTTAATTATAAGTTCAACTATTTTAAATAAATAAATAAAATAACAATTTATATATATATATATATATATATATATATATATATATATATAAAACCTATCATGAACCCATTCAAGTTAACATATTGAATTTATGATCTAGGTATCATACCAAATAACCACATTAAAAAACTAAATAAAATTATCAAATTTAATTATTAAATAATTTACGCAAAATTAAAAAAAAGGGATTAGTAAATCAATTATGTTACTTGTTCGATTTGAGAATTACTTAAAATTTGTTTAGTCTTGACTTCTTATATGTAATTTTCAGCTTAGTTGTTTTCTAATTTAATTTATTCTTTCTAAATCTATTCTTCTCTAAGATATTAGAAATGGAATTAGATTAGAATTTGAATTAGATTAGAGTTTGAATTGGAATAGAAATAGAAATAGAAATTAGAATTAGATTAGAAAGAAAAAAACAAAAGCCTAGGTGTTTCGCTGTTTCAATTATTGTGGACTCCCTGTTTTTTCCTTTCCATCCTTCGAGGTTTTTTATTTTTAGTTAGATCTTTTGAGTCGGCTGGCTTGAGATTTGGACAAGAATTGAAAATAGATTAGACTAGATACAGACTGCCGTCACGCCGCCGCGGTCGATCCAAATCCTTTTCAATACCAAATTTGTTTTTAACAAATAAAAACATTTTTGATAGATAGTAAAGCTAAGTTAGGTTTGAAGGATGAAATCACTTTAAAATATTAATAAAACAGCTTGGAAAAGAAAAAAATATAGTAACAAAAAAAAAATAGAATTTTAACAAGAAAAAAAACTCGAAGGGAAACGATTTATAAAAAAAATCCAAATAAAATTGCAATTAATTGAAAGATTAAAAAATCATATAGATTAAAATTGAAAAACATTTTTATTTTGATAGGTTATTTATACATTAAAAATAGCGAGGTGAAATAGAAAGATACGAGTTGGGTTATTTGTTTTGAGTATCAAAGTGATTGAATGTTATTGTTCGAAATATTTGGATAATTATTTAATCGATAGATTGTCTATATGCATTAAACACATGACAAGTGACTCATGTATTTTTTTCATTGTAAATAATTTGGCCTAATTTTTCCACCCGTTTTGTCTGTGTGACTTTGTATATTTTTTGTTGATATAATATTAAATCTGAAATATCATACATAAAAAACCATGAAAGTCAATTATGAACAAAAATAACATTGACTAATGAATAATTTCAATTATTATTACATTTTAATCATCATAATTCTTAAATTGTCATAATTATTATAACTACTATTATAATTATTGTTGTAAATAATTAATATTTTGATTATTACTGGTAGTATAATTATAATTATTGTCATTATCACAACAATAATTATCACGATAACCAACATCATTGTTTTTATTAATATTATTTCAATTATAATTAGTATTATTATCATTATTATAATTATTTTTGCCATTATTGATATTCTAATATTATTTTATGAGTTATTGTTATTATTACCATCAAAATCATAAGTATTATAACTATTACAATAAATTATAATCACTATTATGATGATAATTTATAATGTCACTATTATCATCAAGATCATAACATCTTAAATTATTACTATTAGTACTATTAAAATAATAAAAATTATTAACTTACCCTAAAAATTTAAAAAAAAAACTCAAGAACTTTAACAAAAGAGTAAGCGAGAAAAAATACATCTCAAATTATTATTATTGCATATATAATGGGGAAAAAATTACCTCGAAGAATAAAAACTACTAAAAATTATATCAAAAAAGTAAACAAAAAAAATGACAAAAGAAAAAATAAATATTATTAGTATTAACAAAATCATTTGAAAAAAATATCTCAAATGATTATTATTATTATTGCATAAATAATGAAAAGAACAAAATTAACTCAAAGAATAAAAAATATAACAAAAGAGTAAGCAATAAAATAAAATAAATGAATAAATAAAAATAAATATTATTAGCCTTAAAAAAATCAGGGACTAGCTGGCATGAATAATAGTAGAAAAACCAAAAACACTGTTCACAAAAGCATTGTTGAGGCTAATTAATTAACATGAACAATCGCAGAAAAATGCAAAAGAGGCAGTGAAACTTTCATGCTAATTTATTGATAATTTATTAACCCTAATTTAGTGGCAGTATGAATGACCAAGCATTTGAGAGTTGAAGAACGAAGCACCCTTAGAAAAGGATAATTATATATAGCAGCCTCCAAGTTGACAGGAACAAGACTCCAAACAAACACACAAGAGATACTTCGCAGCTAAATGGAATAGATTCTACTTGATGTATACGTGATACTTGAATATATACGAACAAATAAAAAAAAAGTTGAAAATTTTTGAAGAGCTTTTGCTAGTCAGGGATTGTATCTCTAGCCCCTCTCTGTGGAGCACAATTCGAAGTGATAAAGTAGAATGATTTTCGATGTTTGATGGAAAATTGATTTTCGGCTCCTTCATTATATTGAATAGTACGGAATGTTTCTTGTACGAGTAAGAGATTATATATAAATAGAAGTCAGTCAATTAATGAACTGTTCTGCAGAAGAAGAAAACAGTCACATAGGAAAAAAATAAGTCCGCGACCAGTAAATCCAGTCATTACTTGCGGTTACAATAGCTAAGGCATTGGACAGGAAAGAAAAGGAAAAACAGATTCATGTAGCCAGACCCCACTACTCTGGGAACTGGGATGAGGACTCATAAAAGTTGACTTGAGCCAACAGCAAAACACAGCAGTCGAAATCATTAATCAAAATGGTTGATGAACTTTTGAATAGATAAATAAAACAGTAAGAATTTGCAGCATCTAGAGCACTATCATGACCTGTAAAGTCAAGTACAGTTGAAGAGCTTAGAAATGCTTTGGTACTATATAATTGGATGAGCTATTTTCAAGTTAATTGGAATTCAAGATATTGGGTATATCATTATTTAGAAATATCTTATATCATCTAGGAGAAATTTTATTTCTTGTTATTGTTGAATGGTAATTATTAGTTAGTAGTATCGGTTCATTTCTTAGTTTAGATAGGATTCTTTTAAAGGTCTGATGTGAATACATAAGCATGCATATAACATGTTTTGATAAAATAAAAAGAGGTTTAGCTATTAAAATTCTTAGTTCTTGTGGATTCAAGAGCTTAATTTCTTGGAGATTTAGATCGATGGAGAATCATCACCATCTTTATGTCCCAATGTAGATACTTAATAATAGGATTAGGTCTCTGTCAACCTGGAGGATTTTATGTTTTCAATTCCATTTTTTAGCTTTACCCTCGATTCCTTCATTTATTCTACACCATCCTTCCCGGTCAAAAACAGAAAAGGAAAGGAACCTTGGCATGATGTTCTTGATGATGCAAGCAGCATGATGGGAATGAGCTATAGTTTCTGTTGTGTTAAAAATGAGGATTTAATCTTACAAACTAATGCTAATAATATTGAATGGCAAAGTTTATCTCCTGCCTAATGTTGAAGGACAGCATTAATATGAAAAAACGCTGTAGGTTTCTTAAAGGTACATGGCAGAAAAACAGAATATATCATAAAAACGGTGCCACGGCCTGTGTTGTATTATAGCAGAAACTTCCATATAATAAAAACCATAGATTTCTTTATCTCCAGACCTATAATTCAAACATTCCAATTGTCTAATAGATTGTCAGTTTGCTACAATTTCAATCTAATTCAGAGGTTTCCTGTTCCATGTTGAAACTACGATATTTTTTTCAAGTGGGGCAATTTCTCTCAACCATTCCACTCCCCTATCATATACGCATCATACAGAATTTCCATGGAGCTATCATTCCATTTTGGAAATACGCAATATCTAAAAAGAATTGTTAAGTAGATTAGTCAGTGATCACTCCTCTCTTCTGGTGCCATCCTTTCCTGGTGTGTTCATCATATGCAGTGACTTTAAACTTCATACCCGTTAGAAGGAAGATTAAAGTAATTAGACACTACTTGGTTTATATTTTTAAGAAATGATATCTGCTAATGGTATCTGTTCTTAGAAAATAATTTTCAGAGAAAAATTTGTTCGGTGTTATCCTTCATGTCATGGAGCAAAACAGATCTGTTTAGGAGAAAGCAGGAAGCAAAAACTAAAAAGCTAAAAATCTCGTTTATTTAACTGACCATGTATGTACTCCTTTGAAGCAACAAATTTCACTGTTCCTCTACACAGTTCAGGCCTTTCATCAGCATCCCTGCGCCTACCATCTGGACCCAGGTTGCACTGATAGTCACGGGGATCTCGCCAGCAAACCCTGAAAGCAAAGAGGTTCATGTAGTATTACAACCTTATAGCTGATACTCATAAGTCAAAGCATGAAATAGAACAGATTCTGTACACCCAAATCAGTGCTAAAAATAAATTGAGGATATAGTATCTTTTGAAGATAGAACCAGAGAAATAGGACAGTATGACCAAAGAAATTTCACAACAAATGACTAGGAATGTTAGACCTTTCTTATGTTGGATTTATCATATATTTGGTCTTTTTACTCTTGATATTTTCTTATTGTGGCCCTTCTAATCTTTTAGTTTGTTTAGTTGGTCTCTCTACTCTAGAAAATTTTGTAACACAGGTCCCTCCATCCAGCTTCTTTCAATTTCTACTAGTGGACATGTTTCTACTACATACCACACCATGTGTAAGGAATTAACTGTAAAATGGAGGGAAATTGGATAGAGGGACCGTATTAAGAAATTTTCTTGAGCAAAGGAACCACCAAAATAAGAAAAGGGGAGAAGACCCACAATAAGAAAATGTCAAGAATACAAGGAAAAAATATACGATTAATCCTTCCATTATTTCTGAAGATCATTTGAGCCGCAGATTTTAATGCTCATAGAAAGGCATGTTTTGAAGATAGAGTGAAAGTTAGGTACCATATGCGAGGAAACTTTTCCAGCAGATATCCCATAAACGAAGCCATAATATATTAAGATTGTTTATAATAGTTACAAACAGTAACATGTCTTATGACCTTACTTTCTTCAAGATCAATATCTATCAACCTCTTTGCTGAGTCCAGCTTCGGAAGCTCTTTTAGATAATTTGCCAGTGGGTGCTCAAGCAGACTGGAAAGGCACACGCTCAGCCATAAAACATTTAAATTTTGGAGGGCAGTCTAGGACTGATATTTAGCAGTGAGCGAATAATAAGCGTGGATGATCATCTACCTTAAAATCAAAGGAAAGGAAAAGAAGAAGAAGCAACGACATATCTCTCTTGCAAAGAAATGTAAGAGTATGAAAGTTCTGGCAAAAAGGATGTCTAAATGCAGTACTTCGTTATAAAGTAAATATACACTAACATATACAAGAAAAGGCTTAATGATATGGAAGCTACTCGTGCTTGAAAAATGACCCATTGGTTCACTCATCTTAATAGACATTCTTAGCTGAGAGTTAAGTTCATTAGATTAGAAAATAAAAAAAAATACTGACCACAAAAGTTACAGATGAATCGTCTTCATGGTCAATGAATTTCATGAAAGGATTTATGTAACCTTTGCAACGAGAACACCTCACGGGACCGCTTTCCCCAAAGTCCACAGCCTATATCAAGAAAACTCGATAGCATTAACACAGATTTGCAGTTAAAATTGTTAGTTTGATGATCAGATACACCAATAAAAAACTGAGATTTCCTCCCAGAAACTGTGAGATTAACAATTATTCCTTAGGATGTGAAGAAATATTTGCCAAGATTCAGCATAACATATAAGCTTTTAGTTTCACTTGAAAGCATACATGGGATAAAAAAATAATGAAAATAGAATAGAAAGCACACATTGGGAAGAAAAGACAAGGAAAAACGTTTAGACACGAAACTACCATAAATGTAGTAGCAAAAGAAAATGTGGGAAGAAAGAAAATAAGCATTAATTGTATAGGCTCCTTAGATGGACGAGGAAGGGCCAAAGGTTGGACAGATAAAACCAACTGCATTGCTGATGTATTCAAAAGGTCAGCAGTGCATGGGATCTCTATCCAATCAAAGAAAAGTACAAAGTTATCACCGTTCTAATGGGCCAGATCCTACACATTGTAGCATAATATAATTCTCCGTATTCAAAGATACTAAATACTCAAACGTGACCTGATTGATAGCACACCTCATGTATCGTGGACTGCAATTACCAATGTCTCTGGCTATGTACTCACTTGAAGCAGGCTTCAAAACATAAAATGTAATGAGAATATATATATATAAAAAAAAAAAAAAAACGAATGATATATAGAACCTGGTTCCACACATGCAAAGACAGTATACATGAGATTATTTTCGGCAAAAACAAAAAATGCAGAATTGAAGGGATTTGATGTTTGTCTTTTTTCTTCTAATGCTTTAGTTTTTTCAGGTTTGTGTGGAATTCTCATCCCCCTGCTCTTACTTCGCTCCATTTTACTGCTTTAACATTTCATTTTTCTACCCAAAAATTATAAGGAATGAAAGAAATGCAAAGAAAAAATGATCAAATCATAGAATCTACTCTAGCCAATCTCAAAACAAATCAAGCAATGCGCCCCTTTCATGAGAAGTTCAAATGACATACGGGGGGAGGGTTAGCCTGATTGTTCAGACGTGTTTCATGATGGATTGATTCAGAAATTGGAGTGGGCCTTGGAACACTCTTGCTATCCATCTTTGGTTGCCCTGCCAGGGAGGCTCCATTGTGCAGGTGATATAGCCATCATACCTTGGTTTGCTAAATGTGGAGGCGTTCCAAACTTTGTAGGTGGCTGCATGGAACCAGGAAAATGTGGGAACTACCAAAAGGGTTAGATATTCAAAGTTAAGGTTAATGATTTAGCAAGAAGATGAAATGCATCTACATTGAATCCATGACATGGAAACAAAAGGAGAGTTCCACTAATATCAAAAGGGCTAAAGATTTAGCAAGAAGAAGAAATGCATCTACAGTACATCCATGACATGCAAACGAAAAGAGAGTTCCACAGATATCAAAAGGAGAACATGGAAGGCATCAAAAATAGAACTTTTTTCACAAAACTGACTACTTTAAAACATCAATAATTCTGAAATCCCTCCCATTTAAACTCTGGAGGAGTTCAGTTCTTGCAACTACATAAAATATAAGATAGAATGAAACATGGTCCATGAAATACCAATATAGATAAAATATAGTTCAGTTGCAAATTATGCAAACAACAGATGTCACAGAAATTGCTCACCTGCTGAGGTTGCAATGACCATGTCTGTGCTCCAAAGGGAGGACCTGGGGGTGGCGGTACACCTTGAGATCCCTCTAAAAATGGGGGCGTCACAGACCTCCAGTAGAAAATGGTGGCCGTGATTGCATAGAAGAAAATGGTGGAACTTGAGCAGGAGCAGGAGCAGGAGCTGGAGCTGGAACAATTGGTAGAGATCCCATAGATAGTGGGGGTGCTGCTGACCGGAGGAAATCTAGGCCCACCAGGCATAGAACCAGAAGCAGACAGCATCCCATTACTCACTGCTTCGGTTTTGGGTGATTGAAGGAGAAAATCGAATATCAGAGTCCAGAGGACGTCAGATTGAAGAGGAGAAGATGGCGGGTGTTTTGGCGTGGATAAAATATTTACTGACAGCTGTCAAAACTTATAGGGTGAGACTGGCTTTGCGTTACTCTAGCGGTCGGGTTGTGTAAGGGTCCGGGGGGGTATTTGGGAAATGGACCTGGCAGATGGGTTTGGGTGTTCCGAATCTGGTGGTGTGGGCTTTTTTGTTGATCAGGAGGACTGGGGTTAGGTCTAGCTTCGAGCTCGTCATGAGCTAGTACTCTTTCCATGAGGGTTCGTTACAGTATCACGAGCCCCACAATCTTTTCCAGCATCAGCTTGTCGGAAGAATCTCAACCATGAAATTCTTGGGTGATTTGCATGGAATTTTTAATATAACTAAAAATGAATGGAATCGAATTTATTGCTCATTGCTAGATTTGAATTTGAGTTACAGTTAATGACTTAATTGAAAACCAAGAGGACTAAATCTAAATGTGACTAGGGATAAAATTAAAAAAAAAATCAAATAAATTTATTTGACATTGCAGCTCAACTTTATTTTTAAAATTATTTTAATTTATTAATATCAAAAACAAATTTTAAAAAAAATAAAAATATTATTACTTTAATATATTTACGGGGGGAAATCATAAATCCACGTAACTGTATTAAATGAAAGAAAGAAAGAAAGAAAAAGTCGTTTCCATTGGGTTTTTTGCTTGTCATTGCCACGTGTTGGGTTATTTTGTTCTGGTGAATCCCAGCCGGACAGGTGCGCCTGTTTGAATCCCAGCCATTCATATCTGTCTTTATAATCTGGAATGTCTTCCAAACTCTTCTTCTTCAAGCCAGGAAGATGCCTCATCGTTTCTGGTGAAAGTCATATTCATATCAGAAATTAAATCTGGGAAAGAATAAAAACAGCTTTGTTGTCATGACTCAAAAGTCAAAACTTTTTGGGTAAACAAGTAATCATGTCTCGGCAGGGACGAGGAAAATGCCTTTTATTTAATAAAGATTGTCGTCACGTTACCTCACACATAGCTCCTCCATTTTAAGCCCCGTTTGTCATTGTAATTCTACCGGTTTTTTATCAAAATTTAAAAAAAGAAATTATTTTAAAGACCGGCGGTTTCGTATTTTTAGATCATTTTGATGTGCTGATTTCAAAAATGATTTTAAAAAAATAAAAAAATATCATTTTGATATATTTCAGCACGATAAACACTTTGAAAAACTACCGCAATCGCACTCCCAGACAGGCACTGTTTGGTGGTCCAGCCGGAGGTAAAAAATCTCTCTGGTGTTTATACTCCCAAGATTTCGGACAATTACTGGATTGGAGGGGGGGGAGCAGGGACTCATCCACGGATTGGAGGTTATGAGCAGGTGACCTCCGCCTGGCCGGAACTACTACAAAGCCAGCCGGAACTTGTCAACAACAAAGAGGAATTCAGCTCTGATGACAATAGTTCGAGATAAAAATTATCCAAATTCCAACCATGTTAGAAAGGTTAATGAACATAGAAAGTCACTGAATCACTTGGCAGATAGACTGGAAAGAAAAAGGTCAAAGCAGGTATAAATTCCATTTTCCAGGCCTGCATGGCTCAAGTTCACGGATGCACGAATAACAGCCCTTTGCCCGTGGCAGCAAAAAATATAGCCAATAGTATTCATGTATTCTTGTTCAGTCACTATACAACCATACAGCAATCATATCTTTTGGAGTGAGAAATAAGATTTAAGGTGCTCAATCCACCCCAGACAAGCACGCAACAAGGTTTTACATGCTCTCGGAGCTGAACGCGTGCCTTTTTTGCGAGGATTCATCAGTTTTTATTTATATAGTTACACACAACTATCTAAACAGTAGGGACTTTCGAAGGCAAGTATATCACAAAGCAAGCTAATTATACAGGTTTCCAAACCGTAAGCACCTCTTGAAACATTTCTACCATCAATTCCTTGTCGGCATGCCTGAAAAAGTCACCGATTTCATCTCTGACATCGTATATTTTTCCAAAGTCAAACAAGTAAGTCAAGCATCCTTTCTTCAGCTTGTTCAACTGGTAAAGCCAGGCCTCTTGCATCCTCTCAAGGACATTCATGGTATTGATGTCTTCCAAGAGGCTTTCCTCACAAGCATCCTTGAGGGCTACAATGTCATATTTGTTCGCCGCCCCCAGCAGTGATCCACGGTGCTTCCAAAAATCCTCTTGCGTGATGGTTCCATACAAGTAACTCAAGAGAGTCATGCAAGATTCCAGTGTCATATCTTCTATGTAGATTGTGGAGGACTCCTTTTCCTTGAGGTCATGGTGGAACATGCTCTGGAAAACAGGTGAACTTGCAGAAAGAATGGCCTTGTGTGCACTCAGGGTGCCACCAGCAGTGTGAATGGTAACGTCAGCATGGATGGCCTCATCCAGCATGCGAGAGAGACAGCAAAGTATGCCTTGTGTTGAAAGAGACCGCATCGTGCCATCACCTGGCCATATGGAACTCGCTTCCCCACCCTGAGTTATTGACAGGAAAAAAATTAAATTTTTAAACCTTGAGTGGAAGAAAAATGACAGCAGTTCAAAACAACCAGACAAATACAAAATTTTCACTCGCAAAATCTCATTCCCATCAGTATGTGATTGTGAAAAATTATGTACTGTGAAATGTATTTTCTTCTAAAGATTCATCTCAGATTGTGCCAGTTGAAGAGGAAATGAATCATGACTGTTGGCCACCGCAGTTCGGCTTTGGGCAAAAAATGAAAAATCAAACCATCCACCATTATTAGTTATAAACTAATAGCATCATTCTGCAATTAACATCATGGTTTCTCCAAAAAAACATAGTCTAGAGGTGCTCACGTTCAGAGGGCAGATTTTGAGGTCAAGAAACTCAACATCAATGATGAGGCGACCATGAAAGGCAGAAGAATCAACAGGGCAGATAAAGTCCTCACTTGTCCGGAGCAATCTCTCATGAACTGCAGTATGAAACAATTCAGTGTCACAGGAATCCTTTTATAATAACCACTACACTCATATCAACAACTAGGTTGCTTTCCAAAAACAATAAACATTTACTAATCTTCAAAATTTACTCTCACAATATTGCTCAGAGAAGGATCAGCAAACTCATTTATTACAGGACAGTTGTCTTCAGATTCAGAAAGCACAGAAAATCTGCCTGACATAATCTCTAACAAACCCACATTCCATGTTGGTAAAGAAATTGGAAATCCAAACCAAATAAATCGTAATGTTAACAAGCACTTTACAGTGATGAGCTCGCGGTCACTGCTTTCTAATTCGTATTTCAATTTTGATAGTGTTCACTTAGACCTCCCTTGATGAGATGATTGGGACTGGGACAGATAGGTTTTTCATTACCCGCATCACTAGATCAGTAAGGAGATTCCTACTTCCTCAGTATATTGCGACCAGAACATACAAACAAGACTTCTGGTAACGAACTCATGGTGTTAAAACTAATGATAATTAGAGGGAAAAACCAAACAGCCAATGCTTGCGATTTCTCATGATTAAGACAGAAAGTAAGCACCAAGAGGGAAAGCAGAAAGGAAGAAACACCAGACTATTCCACGATAAGAACAGCTTGCATCCTTGGTTGGAAAAAGCAAAACTTTATAAAGCAAGCATAGACCCAATTGAAACAACAGGACCTGCCTTTAATACACTTTGCAGAAAAGAAAGTCCCAGCAAAGGCCTCCTTTGCTAAGGAATCGAGGCCATTAAAATAAAATTGCAAACAGTTCCGTATTCTGAATACCGATTTTACATATCTCTGGTGCCTTCTAGATAACCCAGGAGATGCCCATGTTTTTCTTTGATAACATCTTTAAGCTCACACGGTTACACAGACTCCATTGCAGAAGATAAAATCCCGTATACAAACATGACATAAGATAAAGAAAAGATAAGGATAGACAGAGAGAGGGATGGAAGCATGCCTGGAGAGATATAAGGCCTGCGATTATAAGCGCCAGCATTTGAGACACGAATAACAAATTTAGCGATTGGAGATTGTTCTTTGGAAGCTCGAGACGGCTCTGGAAATAAACGAATGCACAAGCACCGATTCTTCTCTATTGACAAGTACCTAACAAATAAAAAGCAAATAAATCAACTAAAAAACATAAAATCTGTGCTTGTGGATACTAAAAAAATAAGTTACTGAACTTACCAGTTCCAGATTCCGACCTTGAAAGGATCGGATTTTTTGTAAGAGTAAGGGCCAGAGTTCTCGATCCTCCACTGGGCTAGTCGGGAGATGGTATCTACTTTTGAATCTGCCATTTCACTCTTTATCGTTCTTCCGTTGTCCGTGGAAAAGTAGAAGTAAGGGGAACTTCTGCTTTGAAAGAGAGACATTAGAGTGAACGAGTAGACTTGCGGTTTAATTTAAGCCCTTTTTTAAATCATTTTAGAACCGGCTTGTACCGTTCAGGAGCGTTTGTCCACAGGTGGTATTTTTTTAATGAAATTACTAAAAGCTCGTCGTTTTAATAGAAAAACACTCTGTGTGCCATTTTTTTATAAATTACTTAAATAATTCGAAATGAAATAAAAAAAAATGAAATTGTTCCTATATTTATTAATAGTCCAATAATTTTTAAAAAATAAAAAAATATTATTTTGATATATTTCGGCACGAAAAGCACTTTGAAAAGTTACCGCAATCGCACTCCCAAACAGGCCCTTAACACTTTGTGTGCTATTTTTTTATAAATTATACTGTTCGGTCAATAATAATTCAAAATGAAATAAAAAAAATGAAATTGTTCCTATATTTATTAATAATCCATTCAAAAAAAAGATATAGAAATTTCAAATCCAATTCTAAGTTTAAAAATTTGTAACATTGGTGAAATTAATAATGATTGAAATATAAAAATAAATATATTTTGAGATGAGAAAATGGTTACGAGAATTTAGTGGAATGATTGTTATTAATCATGTAAGGATTGAATAAAAAATTGATTTTTTTTGTGTAAAATCATTTTTTATCTAGTTTTATGTTATTTCATATAATTCTCAATTCAACTATTAAACTTAACTAAAATCTTATGAAAATTCTCCTGATATATTGTTTTATCGTCGGTTCAATTTAAAAATTAAAAGTTGATTGGAGTTTGAAAGGGTCGTACTAAATTATGACCGGGGTACACTTTATTGAGAGAGAAAACACGATGAATAAATGAAATGTAGAATGGCAAAAATAAATAGCCCCTCTCCCCTCTTGTAAATAGATATTAGAGAGGTGCTTAAAAAACAATAATAGTTTTTTTTTTCAAATTTATTTTCACCTAAACAACACTTAATTGACACTATTAGAACCTCAATAAATCAATTGTTCAAGTAAAAATCCCCTGAACATGTAAAAATAATTAATCCAAAAATCATTTCTTAACTCTAGTATATTTTTTTCCAGCGACACGAAAGCTACACCTAAATAACACTTAGGTGTTTGAGAGTGTGGTTGTGGTTGTTTTTGAAAGTATTTTTTATTTAAAAATATATCAAAATGATATTTTTATTTATTTTTTAAAAATCATTTTTGACATTAACACATCAAAATGATCTAAAAATACAAAAAAAAATCATTTAAAATAAAAATAAAATCAAAATTTAGCCAAACGGCGGTTCACCCGCTTAGCCAAACAGCGGTAACACGTCAACTGAATTTGATCATTTATGTCATTGGAATTTGTTCAACCGATCACCTTTTCTTTTCCACTATCTTATGATGACTTGCTATTCTAAAACAAATCAATGAATTAAAATGTAAAAATAAAAATAGAAGACCAGAATGCCAAAAACTTAATAAACAGGGATCAAAGATAAAAAAAAATCAGGGATCGAAATTTCTAAAAAAGCACCATATGAGTTGTAAAAAATGGGATGTTTTTTATTTTCATGCCAAACTTAATTCCCATTACTTTTTCAATAAAAAATAATATTTTTTGTATAATCAAGTAAAAAATTGAGATGTTTTTTGCAACATTTAAAGAGCATCACGGGTAACTAATCAAAATAAAAAATTAGAGTCACTTCTCATTTAATAAAACATAGATAGATGAAATTAAAAAGAAAAAAAAATGATAGTTAGGAAAAAAAAGGTTAAAAAAGAATCACGAAGTTGCAAATCATCGTGTCAAGATTTATTTATTTTTAAACGATGAAGTTAAAAATATGTGATTAGGGCATAATTTGACTAATATTGTTAAAATTACTTTTTGGAAGTATAATTGAAATTATTTTTAAAAATATTTTTTATTTAGAAATATATTAAAATTATATTTATTTTTATTATTTTTATAACAACAAATAACCCTAAAAATAAAACATTTTAAAAGTACCAGTGGGATGTTTGCAGGACAAATAGCAATTTGAAAATATATTTTCACTTGCGCCACTAACTAGTTGCTTACCCACTTTTTTACGACGCTTTTTTTTTAATTTCTTTTCCAGAACATATCGCAATCACTTCCCTTTCTCTCCACAGTGCCGAGATCTTAGTCCTTAAGAAACATCTGGGTATGATGATAAGATTGGCTGAATGGTTACCGTATCTATACACTTTGATTTTGTATCTTTATACTCTCTGTATTTTTTTAAAAACATGTTCGAAAGTACGGTGATTTTGTTTTTTTAAAGTGTTTTTTATTTAAAAATGTATCAAAATAATTATTTTATTTTTAAAAAAATATTTTTAATATTAACACATTGAGAAAATATAATAAAATAATTTTAAAAAACATTTTCAAAATAAAATGAAGAACAGTGTCGGTGTTTTTAAAGGCAATCCAATGATAATGCCCTGGGCAACTTTATTAACCAACAACAACAATAAGCACCCGTGACCGTTGAGGTTCCCTGAAAGTCCACTTCCCAATATAGCGCTATACAGTAAACACCCTCTCTCTCAACGAGGCCCAATTCAAAATACAAAACCATCCAGATTCCAGCCCAAACCAGCACTGCTTAAACTATCTGGGCCCCCAATGATAACAGTCAATCTAGCTGTCAATTAGGGTATTATCGTCAAACCACCCCTCCCAGTCTTCCTTCTCGATACACGTGCAACCATAATCAATCATCCCCACCATCCCGATCCGATCCTCTTACTCCATCTCCCCTCTCAAAATCAGTGAGAAATAAAAACAAAGTAGCAACACGAGCACAGAGCTCTATCCAATCCAAGGATCAGCGCAATCCATTCTCGTCGCGAAACAAGGAAACAAAAGAACGATGGCTTTCAGCGGCGACGAGACTGCTCCTTTCTTCGGCTTCCTCGGGGCGGCTGCTGCCCTCGTCTTCTCCTGTAAGCAAAATAATTCCAGCTCCTTTTATTCAGATAATCCCTTTTCATTACTGGTTAACGATTAACTAGTAGCAGTGCTTTTATTTATTTATCTATCATTTCGTGGAAATTCTTATTAGTTAAAAATGGTTGTTTTTCAGGCATGGGTGCTGCCTATGGGACAGCAAAGAGTGGCGTGGGTGTGGCTTCAATGGGAGTCATGAGACCCGAACTCGTTATGAAGTCAATTGTCCCAGTTGTCATGGCTGGAGTGTTGGGAATTTACGGGTTAATTATAGCTGTTATTATTAGTACTGGAATCAATCCAAAGGCTAAACCGTATTATCTTTTTGATGGATACGCACACTTGTCTTCTGGTCTTGCTTGTGGGCTTGCTGGTTTATCTGCTGGAATGGCTATTGGCATTGTTGGCGATGCTGGTGTCCGGTAAACCTTTCCGACTCTGCTTTCTTTTTTGTTTGTGTGTTTGTTTTCTGAGAATTATGATTCAAAAGCATTTTATTTTACTTCAATTTAATCCAGTTAGTGGTTTTAGTAGGGATTTACTGGACTTGAGTTTGAATCTCGCTTATGCATAGGCATCCCTGTGAATCATCATGGAACTAGTTTGCTGTGAAAGATAAGTTTATTTTAGGTTTTGTTCAATAGAGCAATGACTCAGCTTGTAAGTCATTTTCTGAAGAAGTTTAATTCCACATGTAAATTTTACTGGATTTTTGTTTGGATCTTGTCAAAGGAATAAGCTTTATATGGCGGCTTTCTTCCATAACCTTAATTGTTAAGTTTTTTTTTTTTTTTTTGTTATCTGCATAACTATTTGATTAGATGGATAATGTTACAGTAGCCATGGATTGGTTGTTCTGTTTTGTCTCTGGGTTTTACGAGATATAGATTTGTTGGGCATAATATTTTAGTTTATAGACGTGTTTAAATAGTAAACTTGTGACCTGTTGGGCTCTCCTGCATTTCAAAATATATCCCAAGGTTCAGGTTATTGGAGATGTCATGCATGGGAATTTCATTTTGTATAGCTGAGATTTTATTGCGTGGCTTGTAATTGACTGTTCTTCTTCGATAACCACTTTACCTTTTTTATTTTTCTTGGTTTAAAATTTTGGGGTTCTCTTATATTTTTCAAGCCTGGGTGCATCTTTTCCAAGGATATTTTGCAGTTCTTTTTCCTCCACAGGTTTCATTATTGAAATGTAGTGTTGATTTAAGTTATCTACACCTGCAAAGTGAGATGATAATTTTGTTCCTCTCTTGTTTTTTCCCATTAAAAAACAATTTCAGAGCTAATGCACAGCAGCCGAAGCTGTTCGTGGGCATGATTCTCATTCTCATCTTTGCTGAAGCACTTGCTCTCTATGGTCTCATCGTGGGGATCATTCTATCATCCCGGGCTGGTCAGTCTCGTGCAGAATAAGAGTGCCCAAGCTTATGGTTTCTTGACGTCCTTTATCAAACTGAGAATTTATGAATGGGAACTGAGACTATATTTACACTGTTCGACTCAATTTGCTATAATTGTCAAACTCTTGTATACGTGGAATTCTCAGCATCCCTGTAATATTACTGTATGATAAACCTCCTTTCTTGTGCTCAGTTTATGAGTTCAGAACAATTCCCTTCGTTGATGCCCTTAGAACGATCCTGTTAATAAAGCAAGGTTGATTGTCTAACACATCATGCTTATTCAAATTTCTTTTCCATGTGAAAGAGCATGCATAGGATTTCTTTTGATCGCAGAACTTATCATAAGAACTTGTCAACTTATTCAAATCGATGGTTGGCACTGATGCTGATTATAATCCAGTGGCCGTGAACCATAGACCATTTCTGCCGGTAAAAAGAGGAGGAAAAATAAACAGTAGATCTGTCTTTTAGAAATGCAGGCTGGTGCCATGGGTTCCTCTGATGTGTTCACCTTCTATTTCAATCAAGATCTCATCTTGGAATCCTCATGTGCACCCTGAAGATCTCAAATATAGCATGTAATTTGGAGCCGTTTGCCTGCATTTATCGGACTGTTTACACGCCCAAGCAAGTGACATCCTACGCAAACTGTTTTCATTAAGTGTTAGTGTTAAATCCAGATATCTCCGATCACCATGATAAGAATAGATTTTTTTTTGGTAACTGGGTGTCTGGATTAGTTTGTGAACAACTCGGACTAAATTCTTAAGCTCTTGTATCTGTGTTTATATAAATTATCTATACAAAAATGGAATAAATCACTAGTTTTTATATTAGAGTACATTGTCTAAAAAAATATAGGAAATGAAATTTAAACCTTGAATCTTAAAATGAGGATCTCTCTTAATCTCAATATATTTACTACTGGTAATAGCTTGAGTTTGACAAGAATCGATTCTTTGTTCATGTTTCTTAATCACATATATTATGAATAGCAGAAGCATTGGAGGTTGAGCACATTGGATTTATTTTGTATCTGTTTAGGGCGGCCAGTGATCCAATCAATGGTTTGGGAAATGCATACCAAGAACGTCATGTGCAGAGCTACTGCAGAACAGGAGAAGGCTCCTTCCTTCACATGTCATTTTCATTGATGAGCAAAGTTTAAAAAATCCTTCGAGCCATTTCGGCTCTTGGACAAGGCAATTGGCATCAGCGACAATTACGATAGTTCATGCATCTTTGCAAACTTTCCTGGAGAAATTACAGCGGCCTTTTTGTTTTTCTTGACACGCTCACAACCCATTTCCCCACACTTTTCACCATTTCCCCCCTTATAAATAAGAGAAATTTAATGCCAACTGTTTGTATACTTGCATATGATCAGGTATCCAAGATGAAAACAGATAAAAGAAGTTGGTACACAACACAGAATTTCAGCTGATAACTACAATCTTACTACGACGAACACAAAAGGCAAAAAACAATATAATTCACTATATGATACAACATACTTCTTCGGTATAACTACATATTTACAGATGAAAAGGATCCAGATTCTAGCCAGGTACATAATAATCCATCTTTTCCACAGGCAGGTTCAAAACTGATGTTTCCACCTATACAGCACACAAGGTCAGATGAAACATAAAAACATATAATTCACTATATTGGAGCATTAAAAGCTACCGGCAGCACATCGAACACGTACCTCTTCAAATGGAACAAATGCAAAAGGAGCTAGACCCCTCTGGTGTGATATCCGTGAAATCACATCCTCCTGCAACTCAACTGATCCAAGAATGTCCTCCTCCTGCTCAATTATACCATCACTGTTCACTTTACTTGTAGAAAGTGAGAGTAAATCCAACCTGTTGTTGGCCCCTAAAGTTGTCCCCCTCAACCTGCAACAAAGTAATAAACAATATGGCTTAAAATAGAGAAAGGAGCCCCCCAATTTAATACATAAATTGACTCTTGACCAATTTGATTGGTCATGATATCTTCAGTTTGGTCCATGCACACCAGGTCATAAATTTCTGGTTTTCATGTAGCGTGGCATGAAGTTGAACTAATTTGTCAGTTACTATACCCACACATCACCTTCCATTTGTGAGCGTTAGTCTTAAGATATCAAAATCAAAGGAGAAAAAGAAAAGAAAAAAAGTTATTCTGACACCCATAAGCCACATATAGAACCCGCACAAAAAAATATACTTTTCTTTCCCATTCATTAAACGATCACAAGATGTGAACGTACAACATATCAAGGTTTGAATGTCCAATACCTCAAGAAGGCTCTCCACATGGTGGGACGCAAGCCAGGATACATGAAAGTGGCTTCAACCTGCAATGAACCCGGTTCTTTATGAGAAGGGATGTCAATGCTGATTGTAAATCTATGCAAAATTTGAGATTAATGAAAACTAAATACACTAACTGAATACACAGACAAAATTGTTGGCAATCTCATAAATGACCGTACCTTGTCATTTGTCAATGTGTAGCGGCCACTGTAAACACCATCTGTTTTAGAAGCACGAAAATTCATGCATTTCACAACTTCCTTTACTGTTTGACCAGAAGTCTTGACAATAAAATATAACAGTCGAAATGGTTATTATCAGACACAAAAAAGAAATAAGCCCACATGATATACATGCACGGAAATAAATGCATTTAAATTAATTGCAGGATTGCTACCTTGTAAAGAAACCTGCCAGAAGGAAAAAATCTCATGTAACGGTAATAGCAAACCTGCAAAGGGAGACTAAAAAAGTTAAAACAACAGTGATTAAGAGGAGAGAAAAAAGTGTACAGTCATTTTTCATTTCCCTTTTCAAAGTATTCCTCTCAGCACCACTGCTTAAATCTTTTCCATGCAGTTATACATGTAACCAAGTTTCATGAATTGTAATTGCAATCATACATTGAATCAAATCAACTAGAAGTGTCTTATCCAAACATGACACAAGCATACCAGGTGAACTGGATTTGTGACTTTCCACTCCCGCACACCTGCACGAATATAGGTATTCCTACTGACATAGATACCTGGCATGTAAAAGAAAATTACATTTGAAGGTTATTTTGCAAAGCCCCCAAAGTAAAGAAGATGAGATAAAAACAGAAGTTTGGATAAGGTTTTCCTTTTCAAAATAAGAATTTCTCAACTTCTCAATATACATCAAATCCATCTTTTTTTCAACTTGTTCAAAAAAATTCGGTTATTATAGTATGGATTCACTAATGCACTTTCCAATTTTGCTAGAACTAAATAAGATGTATGCTACAAGAAAGCTAACAATCAACTTGTACCATCAATACGGATCCTTGACCTCAACAGCCACATTTTCCTCCACGAGCTCTCATACTTTGATTGCAAAATTTTATAGTTCTCAACCATTCCAGACAGCTACAACAGGATGAAGGAGAAGTACACATTTAAGCTTGGATACAATAACACGAGAGAATCAAAAGAACTTTTATATAAGTCTAACTTGCCTGCCAAGCCTTTAGGCAAGCATTGCGCCAGAATATGGGGTTACGGAGAGTGTACCTCCATTTTCGACAAACACAAGCCGCCCTACCCATATCATATGGAGCCATTCGTGAAAATACCTATACAAGAAAATAAATCTGTCCCAGTTACTGCAGCCCCTAATTTAAAATGCATGCAAACACAAGTGCTTCTTGATAATGGCATTAGCTTGGACGGTGAATGGAAGGAAATTACACCAGGTAATATTTCCTTGATTATGTTTCATTTTCAAGAACAACTTAATCATCACCTCTAAATGTTGTGAACCATGGCATATTATCAAATTCCACAATGGAAAAGATGGGACAAGGAATTACGGATGTTTTCTCTTTATTTAACTCGAGTAATCCAAAAGAAATCTTGTCAAACATTAACTGTTCATTTTTGAAGAGCAATACCTCAAACAGCAGCTCATCAGGCAAGCATCTGTGTATCAACGCTGGATCAACATTTACTCTTCTACTAGCACTTCCATATGGTGCAACAGGTCGAACATTAACCCCATAGAGATCTGCAACACAAACCTTCAAAACAATAAGAAACCTTCAAAAGAATTCGCACGAAACAGGAAAAAAAACAATGGGAACGTTGGGAACGGGGCATTACCAAGCCACGGTCTCTTTGTAACCAAGTACTGCACAGTCTTCAACTGCAGAGCTGTCTCCAGCTCAGCAGGAACTTGTAGTGCAAAATCTGCCAAAAGCCCAAAACACAAAACTTAATTGTATTCTAATTAACTCAAAAAATGGAATAAAATATTCATGACTTTCTTTTATTGTTACTATTATTGATATTTTGCTGATCAGAAGATGTAAACGAAGAATAATACAAAACCATAATGTGGGACCTGAAACAGTAGAAATACACCCAGAGAATTAAACTTTGATCTTTTCTTTCTCTTCAATACAAAATCCGATATTCGGATTGCACAAACCGACTTACTTTTACAATTTCCATTACAATAGAGCCAACGATTGGAGATAGGTTAAATCACGAAATCGGAACGGTGAAATTGAAATTAAGAGATTACCTGAAGTCATATGGATTGAGACATAGGGATGGCTCCTCTTCTTTTCTTACTGTGAATATAGGATAAGAGTCCTCTTTCTCTTTCTCTGTCTTTCTCTTTCTGGTTTTTTCTCGGGAAAACGAAGAACGACGAAGAGAGGAGAGAAGGAAATGTTGTGGTGTGTCGCTATATAAATAAAACAGGTTACCAACGCCTACCGTGACCTCTTGTTTTGAAGACCGATTGTTTGCTCGTGGACCTCACGATTTTTACCATGATGGATATATAAATGGGTTGGGTTTTAGCCTGTAACTATATACAATTTTTTTAATATTTTATTTACCCTAGTGGATTAAATATATAGGACAGGGCTTTTTTTTGCATGCTATAAATATTCATAATTTTAGTTTATATTACTATTTTTTATGGATTGAGTTTAATTAGAATTGTATTTGGACTCAATAAATTAGCCAAAAACTTTTTATAAATTATAACAAATAATTTAGATTTAACGAATCAATTAACTAAAGAAAATATACAATTGAAAAAAATAAAACCAATCACAACAAAGCATGATAAATTTAAGTATAAATTTAAAAAAATGATGATTTTCCTGTTTATTACTTCTTGTCACTTTGGATCTCAACAACGAGTTTTTTTTTTAAAATCAATTTGAATCTTGAAAATTTATTTTGCATGTTTGAGTTATTTTTAGTCTAATTTAGCATCCAATTGCATGTTTTTTTTGTTTGGAGTGATGATTGAATTGAAAAAAGGATTTAAGTGGGGGGGGACAAATAAAAGGTGGCAGATTTAAAATTTATTTAAAAAATTATTTTATTCCCTTATCTTTTTAAAATAATATATAAGTACTCCTTTATATTTTAAAATCTTAATTTTACTACAAAATTGTTTGTGATTTATTTTTACGAGGTTATTATAATCTTGTGATCTTAGTCGTGGGTTTTGCAGGTTATCCCAAATTGTTTTAGATTTACTTTTCTATAAAGTTATCAAAATTTCATAACTTAAATCGCGAGTTTGACATGTTAACTCGTGTTAATTTTTTTTGTTATTATTATTTTTCAATATTAGAATGACTAAAAAACTAAGGTTCATAATTTGTTTTGGTATGCTTTATAAAAAACTAAGCTTCATAACTTGTTTTGATATGCTTTATAAAAAACTATCATGGTTTTATTATTCAAGTCATGAATTTAGCATGTTATTTCAATATTATTTATCTAAAAAGTTGTTTTAGATTTTTATGAATTAAATTATATTTTTACCAATCATTAAGATTTCCCTGAACTTATAAAATCAATTAGATTATATCTGGTCCGTCTCAATTTAGTTTTTTATTAGAAAAATGTCTTTAGTGTCAAATGTTTCCTGGGCGACCATGTTAAAAACTTGCATTGTTCATTTTTGTTTTCAGAGTTTCGATTTCCTCGTCAAACTGAACTCTGTATGCATCGCAGAGATGGGTGGATTGATGAGCAGAAATAAATGATTGTTTGTAAGTGTAGTTGAAGTTGTTTTTCAAAATATTTTTTTGTTTATAGATGTATTAAAATGATATTTTTTATTTTTTAAAAATATTTTTGATATCAGTACATAAAAATAATCTAGAAACACCAAAAATATTTAACTTAAAATAAAAAATAATATTTTTTTTAACTTTTTTTAAAAACAATATAAAACAGAGTATAAGTCGCATAAATGGCCATCAACGACAACCCTTTCCTTCCCCACAGAGAAAAAGACCTTGCACCGTTGAGGCCCAGGATACCGTGCGCTCCTTCATCCCGCGGGCCTTTTAGGCCCTTTAAAGTTAAAAGCCATTCCTTCGAAGTTTAAAGAAGTTATCAATCGAACTAAAATGAACGTCGCGACCTGTTGCATTTCCAATAAAAAAAAAATCTCGAGAAGGATTAGATTTTTTCTTGGACGGTTCGCTGAAATTTAAAGAGTCATAACAGATCTAGGCGAATATATTTTCAATATTTTTTTTGGATTAATAAGTGAGAGATTAAAAGAGGTGGGATTTTAGCTATAGAGCTCGCACCGTTTGCACACAAAACATTGCGTATCTACTGTGTGTGTTTTTTTAATAATTCATTGATTTTAGATTATTCAATCCTAATTACTTTTGATATATTATCCAATAGTGAAATTGAAAGAACAAAGACAGAATAAAAAAGATGTCAAATATTAATGATTTAACAAGACTCTAGAGAAAAATACATTTAGGTATTCAAACTTTAAAAATAACAAAGGCCATGCAATTTTGATACTTTGATATTTTTCCAATTTAATTATGACATAAGTTTTTATTTATTTATTTTTTAGTCTATAGTTAAAAAGGAAGAGAGAAAAGTCAATCAATACCAACAGAAAACACTATTTTAGTTTTATTTCTATTTATCATCTATATATTTTTTTGTATTAACTCACACCATTCTCAATTTATTTAATTATATATATACGTGTAAACCTTTTATTTTTATTTTTATTTTTTAAACTATATAAAAACATGTTAAAAGAAGTAGTGTATATTTGTTTTCACTGAAAAAAATATCTTTCTTGTGATGAAGGTAAATCAAGTATCTTGCTAGTTTTAACTATTGTTTTTTCTTTTAAAAATAGACTTCCGGTATTTTCTATTTTTCTATTTTTGAAGAGACCAGCGTCTGGTTGAATTGTAGTTGTCGGCGCAGGTTAAAAAGCATTTCAATTTTTTCATATGGATAAAAGCGTCATTTTGAAATTAGTTATTCAAACCCTTTGTTTCACTTTCATTAACAGTGAGTGCCCTTCACTTTTCTTTTCTTTTTTGTAATTACCAAATAACACCTAATTTCCTCGTCGAGCCTTTCCACGCACGTACCTCTCGCCAGTTAGATGCCAGAGAGTACGAAATTTATTGACGTGGCCATCGGGGGAAATTATTCACGTTTATGGATCGGACATCCCATCCCCAGAGCAGAGGGTTTTCTCTTACCAAGATATTTTGTGAAACAGCTGTACGGGCAGAAGGCTTTTGGTGTATACGGAAGCGGGTTCTATCATGTATTTTTATGTTTTTTTTTTTTTTGAAATCATTTGATCATGCTGCTATGAATTTTGGGTTTATTTTCTTAGAATCACGATTGTTAATTGAACATTAATTTCTGGTTCATGATTTGTGTTGATTTATTCAAATTTACGATTTGAATATAATTCATGATGCTTGATTTTTTAGTGTTTTTTTTATAAAAAATTATCTAGTGATTGAATAAATAGTTTGTATATAGTTGATACCACGATTAAAATAAATTGATTAAAATGCATGTTTATATTTTTGTGAAACAAATCTCATAAGATTTTCATTTTAAAAAAACAATTGAAGACCAAAAGATTTTCAATTTTTTTAAAAAAATTATAAGACCATGTAGATATTATTTGTGGATCGTTTGATTGTTTCCCAAACATTTTAGTTAATATTAGAAACTATTTCTTTTAAACTATTTAATGCATGTTTGAGAATATAATTTATATTATTTTTGAAAATAATTTTTATTCAGAAATAGATTAAAATAATATTTTTTAATATCAACATATAAAAATAATTTAAAAATACCAAAAAAATATCAATTTAAAATAAAAATATTTTAATTTAAAAAAAATTATTTTTGAAACGCAGTATCATATACTCTTTAACAATTTACTTGGATAATTTAGAAATCATTTGATACTATGATAATTTCTTGTTTTTTGTATAACTATAGAGAAAAAACTATTTGGTTACCAAAATAATTTATATTTTTTATAGTAAGTCTAGTGTAAACATATTTGCATTTCAAATCTTGATTTTATAAAATTTAAAATAACATTTGTTTCATTTATACTTATTTAAATCACAATTAAAAATAATTTAAAAAAAACAGACTCGACCGAGTCTTCTTTTCCTAGTAATTTAAAGCTGCCTCGAAGTTCGGTGTCACATGCTTTAAGCTACAGGTGTACTTTGAACTCGTGACACTATCTTCAGAGGCAGAGTGTTGGCCCAGATGGTCCCATCCCGTCGACGACGGCCTCTTTCAACCACGTTGATCTTTCAACATTTTGCGCACTTCTTGTCATGACTTCACGGCCAATTAAAGGCTCCCGGTCCATCATTCCGAAAGCGAGAGCGAGCGACATGCTGCCTAGGCTATCCGGACACCACTAAATATGTTTTTTATTTAAAAATATATTAAAATAATATATATTTTTTTTAAAAATATATTATTTTTAATATCAATATAAAAATTGATAAAACATTAAATTTTTTTAGTTTAAAATAATAATAATAAAATAATTTTTTTAAAAAATAATTTTGAAATACAGTTAAACACCTCTATCCTTCAAATACATGACGTGTACGGGTCTGACTACCAGCACATGGATCCTTTTTTTCTTTGATGAAAAAAATAAAATAAACGGGTGCCATCACTTCCTTGTTCAAGTTGAGTTCAACAACCTCAATGATAATCTATCAGCATAATTGATGAAAATAATTAATAAATCGCATGATCCCACATGCATTAAGTCCAATCCATTATTATTATTATTATTATTATTTTGGGTGCTGAGCCAGCACATAATTTTTGGTAAATACTATTGCTACACTTATTATTATGTTTAGCTTTATTAAGTCACTGGTCGTTGTCGTTCCTCAGCGATATACACTACCACTTTTTTTTTTCCTTCCAGAAAAAAATAGTAAAATATAGGTGAAATTCTGCTCTAAGGATGGCATATGACTAGTTTAATAGTAAATTATTGGTAAAAGAAGCCATACAATGAAGTGTTTTTTTACCACAAGTTCAAGATATGGGCTTCACTTTATTTTTGTCAAAGAAATTAGGAAGCAAACTCTTTTGTTTATCCATAGAAAATGGGTTAATTTTTATTTAAACAATATTTAGTAATTTAAAAACAATACAATAAAAAACTGTCATGTACCTCTAGGTCATTAGAAAACTAAAAAACCAGTGAAGTTTTGCTCATGCTATAGTTCGAACGTGTTGACTGTACGAGTATGAAGTAGATGTTTGAGAGAGTGATGGTCATTGATTTTTAAAATATATAAATTATTTATTTATTTATTTTTCGCTCGTGAATCATGCAGTAACTCAATTGATGGCTTTGTTGCAAATATGGCGCCGCCCAACCCCCTTCCGACCTTCTTTATTGTGTTTGCATGGATAAACTTGTCTTGCAATATTCACCCGTGAACGGTGAATGTGATAAGGGGAACACGAAGAAATGATGAAACCAGACCTTGGGTTAAGATATATTTTTTTTTTCCTGGGATGATTAATTTTCTAGGACAAACAATTAAAACCTAGCTGTTTCCAGACAGTGAAAGATGACATAGCCTGTTCACAAAAGATCATTTTTTTAGTTAAACATCTCATTCAATGGCTGAAGGCCGACATCTTCCTGCTTATTAGATTAAATTTTAAAAAAAATCAAAAAATCTTTTAAAATAGTTTCTCGAACACCCTCGTGGACCTGGGTGATTTAAGGAGGCGGGGAAGGAGATAATTCTACGAATTTTCGTTGGTACGGCTCTAAGTTTTTTTTGTTTTGTTTTTGCGGGCATTTATATGCTAGCATATTTGTTTTGATAAATGTAAAGGATATTTGTATTTTTTTTTAAAATATAATCACGCATATTATCATGGATTAAAATCAATAAATGAAATTAATTCTACGGTAAATTACTTTATAATTGTAAAATCATATAAGAAAATTACATGACTTATATAAATTAATGATTTTTATATTAGATTAGAATCATCAAATTGCATATTGATTGAAAGTTTATATCTTAAAAAATACGTAAATGTTAGTATCAAAAGTCATTTGTTTGACTATTTGTAGAAAAATAAAAAATGTTAGTCAGCTTAATATAATATTAGGAGCATTCTAGAGAGAGCCACCATCCTTATATTTATGAATAAATCCTATTCTTTAACAAGATGTTAATTGAAGATTTTTTAATTTACCAAAATACAAGAGTTTCTCCCGTCTCGAATATTTTCCCTTAAATATATTCACACCAGGCACATTCAAATACCATCCCTATTTTGAAGCTTATCCGCCACTCATGCATGCAATCAAGACAAACCACCTTAATAATCATTTTAGTTTGACTATAAATAATTCGGATTAAAGTATGAACAACATCTCACCGGGTAAATAATAATAACTGATTACCCCTAAAGGAATCAGGATGACAAATTACTTGCGTGGCATGCAATGAGTGGGTGGTTGAAAAATCAAAATTCGAGAAAAAGAAGTTGCAAAAGAATTACACGTGTGTCCATTAACAGTGCTTTTAATATGCGGTGGCCCTTTTGTGTTTTGTAGTTGGAGTATGCCATCATGCTCGTGTATTTGAGTTTGTCAAATCATGCGTGTCTAGTTAACTGGTTGAGTCATCCAAAAAGCCGCACCGCTGTGTTGCGAGCTAACTCAACCCCGAAGAAAACGAGTGAATATTATATGATGGAAGGTTTCGATTTAAGGCCCCGTTTATTTTTTTGTACATTATTTTAAAAAAAATATTTTTCAAACTTTTATATTTGTTTACTATTAAGAAAGTTAGTTAATGAAAAATATTTTTTACTTAAAAAAATGTAATTTCATTTTCAGAAAAATATCTTTTTTTAGGCGGAATGTACTTTTTAAAAATTGCAAAGATTAAAAAACATCATGTTACCTATTAATTATTTCAAATTTGATTCTTAATTTTTTAATTTCTATTTTTAAAAAAATTTCAGTCAAATTTGATTTAATTTGATCTTTATATCAATTTTGATTCTTTTTTTATGATTATTTGTCTATCTCTTATTATTTTTAATATAAATATTTTTACCTATAGATTTGGTTTATATTTTTTGTTATTTGAAATGTTTTTTTTTTTGGGGGGGGTCAATTTTATCATCTTTTAACTTTATTATCTCTCATATTTTGTTTTGCTATATATTTTATTTAAAATAATTTATGAAACTGAATTTTTTCTTTCAATTTCATACCCCAACCTTTTCATTTTTTATATTTGGTCTTGTTGTTTTCTTGTATTATTTAAAATAATTTATAAAATTATATTTTTCTCAATCTGATCCTTCATCTTTTTTATATGTCAATTTCGATTCCTATTTTTTTAAAATAAACATGAAAAAAATAAAAAGTTATTTCATAACTTATTCTGTCATGATGTTATCAAACATAAATAGCACTTTTCAAGGATTATCATTTAAAAAAAAATAAACAAATCATTTAGCAAGCGGTCTGTTGCAAGATCTCTCTATCTTCTTCTCCTCACGCTGGATCTCTCAATTTGAAAATGAATCCCAAGCTTATCAATATCATGTGCCTTGTCTTGTCAATGGCTCTCTCCAAAAAATCTGCGAGGCTATCCAGACTAGATCTAGATGTAGCCACAACCCTAGGAAATCAGTGGACACGCATGGATAATAATTTATGTTATTTCATAGGAATTTATTAATGAGTCGAAGTTTTTGGATAAGACGGAACCGACCCCGGTGAATTATTATTTGGCAAATATAAAACGAAGACGAAAAAAAACAGGCGAGATACGAAGAAAGCTGGACCAGATCGGCCAAGCACGTGAAATATAAGTTGTGGAGTCTTTTTCAGAACCCACTGTACCGTCACCGGTGCCTCTGCTGACTCGATCTGGTGCGGTTATGTGTCTGTTTGGATGACGTTTCAAATGCCGGTTTGCAGTTTTTTTATTTTATTTTAAATGAATATAGTTTTGTGTTTTAAGATCATTTTGATGTGCTGATGTCAAAAATAATTTTTAAAAAATAAAAAATATCATTTTGATATATTTCAACACGAAAAGCACTTTGAAAAGCTACAGCAACAGCTCTTCCAAACACCCTCTATATATATTTTCCTTTTATCGTCTTGATTCTGGGCCACAGTAATGTCACGTTTTTAAAACTGGCTGTTTGATCATAGCCACAATTCAAAGCTTAAAATAGCTTCGCAACAAAATATAACTGAGTAATCAATGGCAGAAAGGAGCTCGTGTTGCCATGAAAAGCAGTGCTGCAGTGGTCCAAGAAGATGGTGATTAGTTCGATTTTTTATATCACTTCCTGCACGCTAAATTCGTGATGCATGTTTGGGGTTGGAGGATTTTCTTATGAAAAAAATATTTATTTAAAACTTTTGTAGACTAATAACTGTTTTTTAAGAAAAAAACATGGTTGAATTTAAGACTTGCATGCACACGTTCACACACACATGTATAAATAAAAGCTGGTAAGAGTTGTGCACACATATTATCATAAATATATATATTAAAATAATATTTTCAAAAAAATATATTATTTTAATATATAAGTATATAAAAAAAAATAAGTATGTTAATATATATACTTTTAAAAAAAATCGAATCTCACCATTATCTTTTTTGTTAAACTAACATTTATGCATAGGTATGTTCAATTTGCAGAGATATTCTAAACCGGTGGTTCGAATAAAAATATACTAAGGTGTAAAAAACACAAAAGCTTTTTAGTGGGTATAGGAATAACTAACATGTATACCCCTTTTCTATAAAGATAAAATAAAATAAAATAAAAAAGAAGAGGAAAAGGAAGGAATGCCATGCACAATAAGTAGGGATGACAATAAATAAAGTAGGAATAGTATAATTCTCAATCAAAACCTAAATTGGTATATCTGTATTTAATACATTTATATTTTTATTAATCTCGAAAAGGATTCCTCATTTGAAGATTTCAGTTTTCAAATAATCAAATCTAGGTATCTAGTGAATTTCCTTAATTTATCTGCAAAATTAATCATACATATAATATTAAATACCTATGCAGATCAAAGCATTCTTATTTAATAACGGAATCCTGGCTTAGATTACTGTTTCTTTACAGATAAACGGAGTGCAGTCATTCAAAATTACAAATCACAACAACGATAAAAAATACAAATCACAGCAAAAAAATAAGAATCAAATCACACAGAAAATAAAATGAAGGATGAGATTATAAAAAAAAACTTCAATTTAAGGAATCAACCAAAACAAACAAAAATATAAATTAAAAAAAAATGAAGACTAAATTTGATAAATAAAAATTTAAAGGATGATTAAATTAAAAAAACATTAGCTTTTTTTTTTAAAAAAAAAACGAACCCGTTTAAATCCCTTAAACTTGCAAACTATTAAATCCTACACTAAAATTTAAAAACAAAACTTAATTTTCAATCCATTTAATTTTGAAAAATTAAATTATAAATAAAAAATGTATTTTTTTTTCTGGAGATAGAATAAATGTTTTGTTTGTAAAAAACGAGGATACAAAATATGAAGAGAATGAAAAGATAAAAAAACTTCAATTATAAAAATTGTCTGAAACAAAAAAAGTAATAATAAAAAAAATGAGGACCACATTTGATAGACAATAAATTAAAGGATGACAGATTGGGGAAAAAAACAATTTCTATAAACCATTTCAAATACAAAAAAAAAATACAGGTATTAAGTACGAAGAAAAAAACTAATTGAAGGGTATTTTTAATTTCTTAAAGTGTCACGCATGGAAACCAGGGTAGAGAGTTAAAAGAATGGGGAAAAAAACTCTCAGCATCAAACCGGAGGTCACGGAAGGTAGAGCCACCGAGTTAAATTCCAACCAGACCAAGGAAGCTCATCATTTATTGTTTGAATCTTCCACGCAGGTTGTCCGGAGGTGGCGTAATCCAACTAACCTTCCACGCAGATTGTTTGGATCCAACCAGACCACGGAAGCTCGTTTGTTGTGCGTACATGAACAAAATAGCTTGAGATGAGTGGTATTTTGGGATGCATTTGGTGGTGATAGGTGGTGGTTTCGGGGATTGATGTTGCCACATTTTACTGTGAACAAAAGTGTAAGTAAAAAAGAGAGGAGGGCTAAGAACAAGAATCGTTACAGTTTAGAGACATTGACATTGTCAAGAAAAATAAGTGAACGGTATTTGCTTCAAAGAAAAAGGAAAAGGCATTGAAACCTTTTTCCAGTACGTCCCACCATTTTCTGAAAATTAGTAAGATAAATATTTAAAACTATGACCTAAGCTCGCACCGATTGATTTTCAAGTTAAATTTTAAAAATAAATAATAATAGTTTTTATTTTTATATTTATCCAAATAAAATTAAATTGATATTTTCTATAGGTGATCATAGTCCTACTCCGGATTGACCCAAGAACACGGGTTAGTCTAACTTGATTCTTTTAATATGTAACCAGGTCTTACCATGGATCGATTTTTAAATTGAATTTTAAAACTATACTAATAATTATTATTTTTATCTTTATACATTTTAGTTGGATAAATATAGAACTATTTGTTTTTAAAAAAATAGAGATAAAAAATAATAAAATATTATTTTTCGAAACATGTCGCATTAATAACTCTTGTTTAAAAAACACAGTGCAAGCTAGATAATGTATGTTTTTTTTTTTGCAAGGTTTAATTATTATTTTTTAGTTCGCGTAGCACGTGTGCATTTTTTTCCCTGTCTTATACTCTGTAATGTTTATTGTTTAGGGTGTGTTTGGTATTGCTTTTGCTTTTGCGATTGAGGTTGAAAAAAAACAGTTTTAAAAAAAGCGCTTTTACTGCGGTTCAAAATAAGCTGTGAAGTGTTTGGTTAAAACTGTGGTTGAGTTGGAGGTTGAAAAAAAAACAGTTTTAAGTGTTTGGTTACCAAGCTTTTCATATTGCTTTTAACTTGTGAAATTACTTTAAAGAGCATAAACATATACACACATATTTATTTATATATTTATGTATATATTTATATTGTATTAATAATCATAATTTCATAATATAAGGAATAATTCACGTAAAATGAACATTTCTTTTTATTCTTTCATCAAACTATTTGCAATGTCATCACGAACAATATCCATACGTGAAGGCCTCTGCAATCCCTGACTATTTTAGCGCGCTACAATATCTGATAAAAATATATTTTTTATATTAATACACATATATTATGTAAATATTATTTATATTTAATTAACTTTTAGATTATTTTAATTTTAATATATATATATATATATATATATATATATATAGACACACGCCCAGGAATATATATATACACACACATGCCCAGCAAGATGAATATAATGTTTGTGCCATGTTTCGATAATTTATATTTGATGTAAAATCTAAACTTTTACTAAAACAATTAATTAATTTAATTAATTACTAAAGATAGAAAGGCAAGAGAAGCATAAATTTACCATCACTTTCACAAACCCAAAAATAAAATAATAAAATATAATAAAGGACAGAAAAATAATGCCATCTCCATTGTTCCTTATCCCTTCCACTTCCAGCCCCTTCTTGTTCTCTCATTTCTTCACGAGCTTCTCTCTTTCTTTTTCAAAAACAAAAACAAACCCAGAGCAAATAAACTAATAATTCATCTCCAATGTCACCACCAGAACACCATGCTATGAAATGAAACCATAAAGAAACCCTCCCTCTCTGTCTTGAATCCTTTTCTTTAGCAATCAAGAAAAAACACCTAAAATGAAGAGAGAGCATCAAGAAACCACTGGTGGTGCTGGGAGTTCTAATGGCAACAAAGCTGAATCTTCTTCTTCATCAATGGCAACCGGGAAAGGAAAATTATGGGTCGAAGACGATCAAGATGCAGGTGGCATGGATGAGTTACTCGCTGTTCTGGGTTACAAAATCAAATCAAATCTTCGGAGCTGTGGGTCGTTTTGTGCATAGCAGAGGAAAGGGATGAGAGGCGCAGAGGAGAGGATTTCAACGGTAATATCTCTACTTCAAATAACAATCGGCGTTTCAGATAATAACAATCGCAGATACAAAAGCACCATTTATGTGCTTTTTTTGCAACGCCGATTCGGAGCAATTTTTCTGTGGGTCCCACGTTTTGAAACCCAGTTTGGTTGTTTACCAAACACTGAATTGAGAAGCCGTTTGGCAATCGTGGATCGCACCACAATGCCAAACGGCCTCTTAGTCAAAGTGTACTTGCTCCACCCTGCTTCATGTGTTGATGACAATCATCTGTCAGCCATTCTTTCGCTTATTATTTTTTTAAAGATTAGGATATAATTGTTATTGGCATATCATGTTTATTTGTTTATGTTTCTTTTTTAAGTGCCTAGGCCCTAGGTGCTAAACAAAGTCATCAGTGGCTAACTTATAATAATTTATGTTTTTCAAACTAACTTTTGTAAATATAGTTAATATAGAGGCTGTTTAGTAAGAAAAATGATATATAGTTGATTAAAAATGGTAAGCTCTACGTGTGTATATTGCTAGTGTGTTTTTTGGAGGCTGTCTTGGCAGAAATTGTTTTTGCGAAAAATTAATTCTTTTTTTTATCATATATTGATATTAAAAATAATTTTTTTAAAATAATTTTAATATATTTATAAACAACAAATATTTTAAAAAATATTATTAATTGCTCATACAATTAACACTTTAATGTCTATTTGAGAATGTAATTGAGATTGATTTTAAAAATAATTTTTTATTCAAAATATATTAAAATAATATTTTTTTAAAATTATTTTTGATATCAACAAATAAAAATAATTTAAAATACTAAAAACAATTAAAATAAAAGAAATTTTGTTTTTTCTTAAAAAAAACAGTGTTCAAGAGGTACCAACAACGAGGTAGTTGGCACGATTTATCCAAAATCAATGCAACCCGCAAGAGAGAAAGCTGGAGGCAGGGAAAGAAATGGGTGATAAGATCGATACTAACAGATGGCTTTTCATCGGGACTTGAAAGCAACTATTTGAGCCGTTTAATGCAATTACATTTTTTACTAATCTAAGTTTTTTATAACCATAATCGCATCACCAAACAAAATATAAAATATATAAATATGTGTAGAAAAAAATCATGAATCATCAAACCCACTCAAATAAATTATTTTAAATAAACCAGCATTGTTTTGTTTATTAAAAAATAATAATTAACTATAAAGTTTTAAAGTGATTTAACAAAATCAATTAAAAAATTTATCAATTTTTACTAAACTAATAATTTTTTAGCTAAACTTGAAGCGTAACTCGAGATGATATTCCGGTTATAAATTCTTCATGGCAACCTCTAAAAGGTTGAGTAATTATATTAAACTATAACAAATTTAATCATTAACTAACTACCCTATACAAGAGAGGAGAGTATAAAAAATACTAATAATAAAAACAACCCGTCCTCTCAAACCCATGAAGTGGCGGGACCCGACTGCACGATTCGACGCCATTCATCGACTTTTTTTCTTTTTTTTTAACATATTCTCTCACGTGTCAGATTACCTCCTCCTTTATCTCCACGTGTTTTAATACCCTTCAAAACATTCCTCTCTCTATTTCTCCTCCCTTGACTCCAGTTCTTCGCCGGCCTGCAACTCTCTCTCTCTCTCTCTCTCTCTCTCTCTGAGAAAAAAAAATGATTTCTCTGAAAAATCTCTCAGTATTCTTTCTCTCACTTTTAATCTTCACTAAATCTATCATCTTATCTTCTTCTTCTTCAACAACAAGAAGCACAAGCACAAATAGCATTGACTATTCATTTTCGTTTTTTGACGGTATCATTAGCAATCCCTTGAATTCCAAGCCAAAAAACCAATCAAAAACCACTGCGAGAAAAGCACCGTCGTCAACCGGCTGTGACGTTTGGACCGAGGCCTGTTCAGAGGCTGTTCTATCACTGGCACGGCAGCCAGAGACGGTAACTTGGTTAAAGAGCGTGAGGAGGAAGATTCACGAGAATCCAGAGCTTGCTTTTGAAGAAGTCAAAACAAGTGAGTTAGTTAGATACGAGCTAAATAAGATGGGGATTGAATACAGGTATCCTTTAGCAAAAACGGGTATTCGGGCTTGGATCGGCACCGGTGGGCCTCCTTTTGTGGCTGTTCGAGCTGATATGGATGCTCTCCCAATTCAGGTAGCTTGTACTCTAGTTTTTTGTTTTGTGCGTTTTTGTATGTTTGCACGTGTATGGTTCAGGACGAAAGTGCTATTGTACTTGATAATTAAGGATGACTTTGAACTTAGAGGTTTCAAAGAAAATTAGCTTTTCGTGAGGTTCTTTTTGTTTTTTGTTTTTACTTTTTATTAAAAAAAGAGAGAATAGAAATCAGTTATCGTAATCTGTTTTCTTCTTTTGTATTTAAGACCTGAATTAACAGCATAAAAATTCCCGATTTAAATAGTAATTAGTGATTGGGATTTATAGCTTGCTGCTTGTTTTAATCAAGCCCTTGATTTAAACTATTTTTTTTCTTAAGAAAAACAATGTAAAATGAGAGTTTGTGCACGAATATTATTTTATTTATTTATTTATTATTTATTTATATTTCTGAATACTGACATAGAAAAATAGTGAGATTACTTGAGCCTGTCTCAGAAGTGTTAGATTAATGTCGGAGATAAGACAAATTATACAAATATTCAAATTATAATGTAAGGGGTGTCGGAGTATAGTGACAAGATACTTGAAATGTTTTATACGAGGGCAATTGTTAATATCAATGTCTCTACGGGTCACTTTAGGCTTTTCGGGTCACATGGTTAATAAATTGGCTAGCCTAGCTTGACAAAAAAACTAAATCCCGGAGTTGCTTGTTTTAGGAAGCTGTAGAATGGGAGCATAAAAGCAAGGTTGCCGGCAAAATGCATGCTTGTGGGCATGATGCTCATGTCGCCATGCTGATGGGTGCTGCCAAGATTTTGAAGAGCCGCGAGCATCTCTTGAAGGTTTTTTCTTCCACACATACACATACATACATACATACATACATATTATAAAAGTCTTAATTAAATCGTAATAATCATGGTTATAGCTACCAGTTTCGATTTCAATAAGAAATTGTCGGGGTATCATAAATTTTAAGGCCCCGTTTGTTTCCCGGAATTCACTTTCCGGGAAACCATTTTCCAAACTTTCCTGTGTTTGTTTGTCTTCCGGAAAGTTGGTCAACGGAAAACACTTTCCGGTCAATGGAAAACACTTTTCAGTCAAAGAAAAATTTGGCTTGGTTTTCAGGAAAGTGTTTTCCGGAAAATTTGGGCGGAAAACACTTTCTGGAAGTTGTGAAAAATTTAAAAATATCATTATTTGCTGATTATATCAAATTTGATCCTCAAACTTTTGATTGCTATATATAATTTGTTTTTGAATATTTATTTTTCAATTCCATCTCTTAAAATTTAATTTTTATATTAATTTTGGTCCTTATTTTTATAATTGCTATTTGCTTTTTTCTTATTATTTTTTTATTGAAATTTTTTATCTATCAAATTTGGTCTTCATTTTTTTTATTGTTACTTATTTTATTTGAAATAAATTTATGAAATGTTAATTATTATTATTTTAATTTATTCACCTTTCATTTTTTTAAAAATTTTTAGATTTGATCTCTATTATTTTGATTATTATTTATTTTATTTGAGATAATTTATGAAATTATATTTTTTTTCAATTTCATTCTCATTCAACTTTTTAATTTGTAAGATTTGTTCCTCATTATTTTAATAAACTTGAAAAAAAAAATTATTAATAAATTATTTTGCAGTTCATTTTCCATAACACAAACAAACACTGGGAAGTGTTTTCCAGTTCATTTTCCATAACACTGCCAAACATCGGAATTCACTTTTCAATAATTCACTTTCCAGGAATTCACTTTTCCCGGAATTCACTTTCCAAAAGAAAACTAATTTCCAGCAAACAAACGGGGCCTAAGAGAATATTGGGTGCGTGGAAAGAGTAATGTTTGTTGTGTACTGGGTGCTCAACATGATGGTACGGAAACTGGCAAAAAGGGTAGAATGCCTTTGATCCGTGTAGAAACTCTGTTGGACCTCATTTTGAGTGGATAGCATTTTTTTCGATTCCATTAAATATATATTTTTTAAAATATATTTTGTGGTCTACATAAATAAATAAAATTTTAATTATCTTAAATTTTTATATAGATATGCATCATGACTTGAAATTAAAATCTGTACAAACGAGGTGTATAGCATTGCATTGCATTGCATTGGCATACAAAAAAGTACGGGAAGGGGATGGTGTCGGGTCACTTTCTCTCAGCCATTAATTGCCATAACTCGAATAGCTTTTTTGATCACTTTCGTTGCTATTTTCATCAACTGAAGCTGTCTTTTTTACTTGTCTCCACTCTCAGTTTTTGGGCACGAGGTGGTTTTTGAATTCGTGGTCTATTCCATCGCACTTTAGACATCATTTGAACTCTTTAGTTTTCCTTTCCCGTATCCGTATCGTTGATTACAGGCACGAAATTCTCCAAACCACCGCCCGGTTACATATTTGAAAAGATTAATGCCACACCACATACAGCGGTCAATTTTTTCGCACGATTCTTAATGATTTAGAATTTATTATATTCACATGTTATCATTAGTTTACACATCAGTTTGTAAGTGATTTTAGTTATTTTAAAAATGGGAAATAATTTACAAACATATATTTCTCACTAAATTTACATACAATCTAATATGTCATCGTGTGAGTGTTAAAATATGATTTATTTATTTTTATTCTAAACGATTAGATTTACATGAAAAACGTAGTTGCTAGATGTATTTGTATTGAGAATTGATGGCTACACAGAAGACAAAATCATCTCAACTCCCTCTCGAGTCTCAAATACGTCAGAGGTAGTTTAAATTTCTGGGGATCTCGTGTAATAAAATGTGTGTTTTTCTTTTCTTTTCAAGGATTCCTCGCTCATGCTTTTGTCTTGATCAGTTTGACATGTGAGGAAAGCAACTGCCTGAAATATGTTCAAATCATACATGGGCTTCTTGTTTTCTTCTTTTCTCATTTGCTTTTGTCTGTGTTCATTTTAGGATGGGTTGGGATTTGGAAGGCGAAAGCATTTTACCACTTTTTAGTGGGAGGTCACATTCTGTGGACAATATTTGTTTACAAGAAGCGCTAGTGATGACTTTTGAGATATTTGCCATGTTAGATTTGATTCTTATGAACACGGATTGTTACCTGCATGGGCGAGACACCTAAGATTTCGATATGCACAGAATAGCACCAATCTGTTCCTACAGGATACAGTAGGCACTAGACAAGATATGTGGTAGGAGTTAATGCTGATTTATTTTTAGGATGCCATGTGCAGCCTTAGCTGTCTTCCTACCTATATACACAGTGTTTACATTGCAGAAATATGGAAAGATAGCATTAAAGAATTAGTGTTTCGAAGAAACAAACTTCTGTCCATGGCTCACACTTTCAGTAAGAAACAAACCATATGATAACCCAAAAGAAATGCTTAAAGATTTGACCCTTTAGTCTATAAAGCTTTTTCTAAATTCGACAGGTTGACATAGACGTGTAAGCTAATTCTGCTTTTATCACCTTGAGTCGAGTAATGAAATCAACGGAAAACGATGATCATCTTCCATGTCTGGGACTCTATCTTGATGGGAACCCTATAGTCTATACAGCTTTCTTTAAATTATACTTTAAAACAGAAGATCTTTATTCATGTTTTGATGATACCACGGTGGATATCTAACCTGCTAGTTTCACCGCTGCAATTACAGGGGACTGTAATTCTGCTCTTTCAGCCAGCAGAGGAAGCTGGGAATGGAGCAAAACGGATGATAGGAGATGGGGCTCTTGATGACGTGGAAGCTATATTTGCAGTTCATGTATCCCATGAACATCCCACTGGCGTCATCGGTTCAAGGCCTGGAGCTTTGCTTGCTGGATGTGGCTTCTTCAGAGCAGTGATTAGTGGCAAAAAGGGCCGTGCTGGCAGCCCTCACCACTCTGTTGACCCCATTTTGGCTGCCTCTGCAGCTGTAATCAGCTTACAGGGCATCGTGTCTCGTGAAACAAATCCCTTGGACTCTCAGGTATCCATGCTAGAAAGCCACAGCTTCCAAAACTGTTCGCCTTCTTCAGAACTGTAATTTTTATAACTGGGAACTTCTCAATTCAGGTAGTGTCTGTTACCACGATGGACGGAGGCAATAACCTGGACATGATTCCAGAAACCGTTGTACTCGGTGGCACTTTCAGGGCATACTCAAGCACAGGATTTTACAAACTTCTTCAAAGAATTGAAGAGGTTTGTCCTAATTCCCATTTTATAATTCGATTCATGCTTTGCTGACTGCCTGTCAAATGTGAATAATCGATCATCTGACAGTTTTTGAGCCTGTATGAAACAGGTGATTGTTGAGCAGGCTTCGGTTTTCAGATGCTCGGCAACAGTTGACTTCTTTGAAAAGGAGTCCACGATCTATCCCCCGACGGTTAACGATGATCATATGTACGAGCATGTGAGAAAGGTGGCCACTGATTTATTGGGTCCGGAGAACTTCAGGGTGGTACCCCCGATGATGGGCGCCGAGGACTTCTCGTTCTACACACAAGTGGTCCCTGCAGCTTTCTATTACATAGGCGTGAGGAACGAGACACTGGGTTCAATACACACGGGCCACTCGCCATATTTCATGATAGATGAGGATGTTCTCCCCATAGGTGCTGCAACACACGCAACGATTGCTGAAAGATATCTCATTGAGCATGGTTGAAGTGAAGTTATAAGCCCTAGCTTGTGCAGCGAGGCAAAAATTGAACCTCTCGGAGCAAGAATTTTGCGGGAATTCGACACGTGGTTCCTGCTCTCTTAATTTGAGGCATGCATGGGGTGGGGTAGGGGAGGGGGTTGATGGCGGGGATTAATTTCCCTTCGCCAGTGTAAAGGATCGGGGGAGAATCCATACTCATGGATGTGGTTGTAAGCAGTAAATCTGTTTGAATACTTTCAAGCTATAGTAATTCGCTTTTAGTTGTTCTGTTCACAGCTTAGGCTCTGAAAATACCAATTTGAGAGGCAGAAAACATGGTCAATGTTATTATTTTACCTAGTAATTTCCAAACTATATCCCTCTTTCAACACTAGGAGATGCATTTGAGGTGGCAAGAAGCCGGGGGTGAAAATAGAAGGATGAAGAAAGGTAGTGGAAGACAATGTTGCTTGGGTGAAACCACTTGAGATTAACCAATCAAATGACGACGCCTTTTAACCTGTGTTACCCTTACCATGGCGAATCTGGTGTTACAGGTATCATTTTTCGTTTTCAAAAATTTATTATTTATTTTAAGATGGGATGAGTAGTTTTATAAGATTTGAAGAGATGTTTTCCCCAACCCAGTTCTTTGACCCGTGGAAATCAATCAAAAAAAGAGCGAAGAGAATACATAACAAATCCCATCCCCCCTAGCAGCCCCTCCCCCTCTGTTTTTTTAAAAAGTTAGTTGTCAATACCCAGGGGCTCCTTGAGCATGTCACTCCATAAACATATAAATAAGTTCATCAATAAGCCCCACAGGTGGATTTGACATGTTCACGGACGAAAATTCTGTGCAACACAATCCTACATTTCTGCTGTGTATTATTCACATAGACGGGTGTGCATTTTATTTAAACATACCACAACATGTTCCAGCTTTTTGACAAGGACAGCAGTGGGGTAAAAAGATGGTATGCTAAGCACATCCATTCAGATTCCAACTTTATGCTAATGCCACATAATTACAGAAAACGTACAAGATAGTTCCCTCTAAAGGTTTTCCGCAACTGACAATGATTAAAATGTAGGACACTTACCTCTTCTCACCACACAAACATCTTGCAGCTTGTAGAGCGAAATATGTTAGGATAATGTCAGCGCCAGCCCGTCGAAGACATGTCAAGGACTCCATCATAACTCTTTCTTCATCAATCATTTTGAGAACCCCACCAGCCTTAATCATTGAGTATTCACCAGAAACCTGCACTCGTAAATTAAGAAAAAAAAATCAATATGAAGAATATGTAAGAAGTTCAGAAGGGGCGTGAAGGGGGCTCTATAGCAAAAGTTGTGGTTGAGGGACAACCAGCAATATGGGAATCTGGCAGCATTGACAACACTACAATTCTACCATTAACTACAAAATGTATTTTTTATCAAGGTGGTGGCATAAACATCCAGCTGCTGATCAAAATTTTAGTTTTTACAGGTAGAAGCAGGGGAAGATAGTATCATGGGCTTCGTCATACAGGTTAGAGATGGAAATGTTTTCTGTGAAAACTGAGATCAGGACAAGACATCAGGTGCAAGACCATAATATCCAAATAGTTATGGGTAATACCTGATATGCAGCAATTGGCAGAGGAGATTTATCTCTGAGAAGCCTTATAATATCCAAATAAGGTAGACCAGGTTTCACCTGTGAAACAAGCAGAAACAGCTTCAGCATGACGGAATTTTCCCAATTAATAGAATCCATTTCAAAGTTCCAAAGAAAGCAATGCCAACCAGAAGGATATCAGCTCCTTCAGACTCATCTTCATGGACCTCAACCAGAGCCTCTCTGTAATTTGCTGGGTTCATCTGATAACTTTTATTCACCATGCCAAATAATATCCAAAAGTTAACACCAAAACTGCATGTTTATTAAATTTGCCGCATCTTAAAAAAAAAAATTACGTCTTTTTGTCTCCGAAGCGTGGGTTTGATTCCAGTGCCTCTCGAAATGGCCCATAAAATGAACTGGCATATCTGTTTAGATATATGGGGGATTAGCACATAGAATAAACTGGCCATTTGCATCACATCATACAGTTGGTATGAAACAGGCCGGAATTAGACATGGATTGCAGGATAAAGCAATAGGAAAAGTCAACATGTGGTATGTGAAGAAAGTAAACAGTTGCATAACATAGGGGGGACACGGGGGGGGGGGGGGTTAAGCATTTGGAAATTGGAAAGTGAGAAAGGGGAAATTCGCTCCATTTATTCCTTTTTCTATATAATTCATAAAAGCTTTCGGAACAAGATTGCAAACTCATGGCTGGTCTCTAGTTTAAAAGCTTGCATTAGTAATTGGAGAGTTATAGCTAAATATCTCCACGCTTATACACGAGTTATATAGAAAAATGAAATTTCACCCATAGTGCAGGGAAATGAGCTAGTGTGTGTGTGTGTGTGTGTGTGTGTGTGTGTGTGTGTGTGTGTGTAAATAAATAAATAGATAAATTAAAAGAGAAATCAAACTGTTGAATTACTTTGCTGTATAGGACATGATTGAAACATGCTGAAATCCTTCTGCATCAAGAGCTTTCCTTATGGCTCCTATTCGGCCATCCATCATGTCACTTGGACTAACAACATCTGCTCCAGCCCTGGCCTGTTGGTAAGTGACATCAAAAACAGTATAAATGGCTCAATTCACAAAGAGCTCAAAGCACCATTTACCCCAGCTTAATGTATGTCTAAAATCAGAGTTCATATATTTTTGTGAGAACTGAAATCATCAATCTCAGGATTGAAAAAGATATGCATCAGGGAATGAGGGGAAAGGGGACCAAATGAATTTTCTGAAACCTTGGATTGGCCCTCACATCTTCAAAAACTCAAATAGAAATGCTTCATGTTGATCCAAATGGTGAATTGTGCAACTCGTCCATTCAGAATTACCTGAGAAACAGCTTGTTTACATAATTGATACACTGTCTCATCATTCATTATGACTCCTGCAGAGTATCAAGACCAGATCATTAATTCATGTGTAGCTACTTCTTTCAAGTAGAGCTCATCATCAACCCAACTTTCACGCTCATGCACAGTAATGTTCCAAATAGAAAAAACCACGACAAGACAAATATTTGGATAATTTTTTTTTTCCTGATCAAAGTGGCTATGTAATTCAAAAACAAATGAAGTCCTGTAAAATATGTGAAACGTTTCCATAATTTTAATTTCAATCCTTGCATTGTGCTAATTGAATTTTTTAGGATAGATCCATTTTTTTGTTTGACAACCAAAAGATATAGCTTCATTGCTTAGGGAGCTCGTCCAAGGAAGCTGACCCAATATCAAATACCAACTAGATATTGATATATTTAATGATTTGAAATAAAAAGAATCTTAATGCATTTGATTCCAAGCTTATATTATTGGCCATTCATGAATATTTAAGCAGATATCATATCTTGCAATTTGGCGGGTGTCTTAAGTCATCACAGTCATCTCGTATTAAAGTGATCTTAGTAGTTACAGTTTTCTTCTTAATGTAACAGCAACAGTTGAAATATTAAATAACTCTCTTACCATCCTCTCTGACAATGCCATCATGCCCATCAGAGGAATATGGATCTAGAGCAACATCAGTGTAGATAACCTACGGAAACAGAAAAAAGTGATAGAGGTTACCATACTCAAAGCACAATTTCTTCAACTTGAAGAAGCATCCTAAGAAAGAACCAAGGGACTAGGGACTTTGACTTACAAGGTCAGGGTATTTGTCCTTGAGCAGCTGTATTGCTCTAGGAACAAGACCATTATCATTATATGCTTCATCTCCTGTGGAAGACTGGCATGCAAAAACCGATTATCTAATACTTATCCAGGCAGGAGAAAATCTAGAATTTTTTCAGTAAGGAAAAAATAAACCAGAAGAAAAACGCAAACCTTCAAAGCATCTGGAACTTTGGGAAAGAGAACGATGCTATTTACGCCAACATCTCGAGCCTTTGCTACCTGCACCAGATTGCTTATGTTAGAAGTGCATGATAGTTGGGTATATAGATTAATCTTGTAATGCAAGAACAAAAATACCAACAGAAATTTTTGGGTTTGGGTGTTTTTTAATAGGAATTAATGCAGAATCTTCAGTTTTTCCACATCATTTTTAACTTCTGAGTTCTGACTGGTAAATTTTTAAATGGTTTGAGTAAAATTCATTAACTGTCAATAGAACCCATTTTAGTGGATTTCTTCAGCAGTTAAAGGAATTTCCTTTCACTGGTGAGGAAATCCAAGTCAGTGCAACGCAATGGATATGAAACATATAAAAAAATGTGGTTTTAAATAACTACAAATATCATTTCTGTCAAGAATAGATAATGAAGTGGAGTATTAGGCAGGGCCAAACGACCTCTTCCACAAGTCCATGTCTCCATCCAAGTCTATAACATCCAGGCATTGCTCCAATAGGCGTGTCTTCCTCACCTGCAAGTCTCAAGACACACAATGCAAACTGAGAAAGATAAAGTTCCCTCAGAAAAGGAGGAAATCATAAATTAAACTAGAAAAGGAAGCACATAATCATCACCTGCAAAAATACCAACCTTCATGAATAAAAAGAGGGTAGACAAAATTGGCAGGCGATATACTAGTTTCTTGGAATGATGCTCTCATGGCAGGTGACTTGCGATTACGACGTGGACGACGACTAAGTGGCTGACAAAAACCAGCATCAACAATCAATCAGATTTGGGAATAAAACTTGTACATCAAGTTGTACCACACAGTGGATGCGCCAATATTACACAAATAATCAGAAGTAATTTCCTTACAAAAAAAACTAAATATTTAACATTAATAAACAAACAGTTGAAAACAAAGCAATTGCTCTCTATGTCAAATGATTCAATTCAATTCGAATCAAGTTGAGGAGCTTACGAGGGAAGGGACAACAGGAGTCCCAGCGGGTGCGGCAGGCCTGCGCGGCACAGGAGGGGCCTCAGGCACGTTCCCTGCCACAACAGAAGCTTCGCATTCCGCGTCATTTAACCCCAACTTCTTTAATGGACCATCCTTCTTTTCACTGGCTCTCACAGTAAAAACACGCTTTGGACATCCTATAATTGAGGTTGTCTTGCCAACATCAAACCTCAAGTCATTATTAACAGCTGGTTTCAGACCAAAATAGTTTTTGCCTTTCACTACAGGAACCGTACAGGGAGCATTGAAGATTGAGGAAGCCATGACTGTCTCAGAAACACAAATAAATAACCAAAAATAAATAAATAAATGGCAGTAATGAACTGGCAAGTGTAAATTTGCAAAGGAAAGAGGGTAATTAAATAAAATAATGACCCTTTCAGCGATATATGGTAATCCGATTTATCTATAGCTTAACAACCAAACAGAGGAAATAAAAATGCGAAATGGAAGCGTAAAATTGGCGAGAATCGTACCTTGAAAGCGAAGAAGCCGCGGAATTGGAGAGGGGGCTTATCTGTCGATGGGGAAAGGAAATGGAGGGGATCCGAGAGGGAAGTTGGTAGGGACGTTGACAGCGTGTATAAAACTTTTAAGAAAATGACAAGGAACAGCGGTGGATGGCTGTTGTTGCGCTTGCGCGGTACCTTGGCGGCCCAGACGTGCTTTTCAATTTTCTTATATATTTACATGCTATATTAAATTTTAATGTATCTAAAAAACATGTTTGAAAAATGATTTCTACCGGCATTTTATTTTGGGCCTGGTCTTTCGATAGGGCTTGATAAGGTTGGGCTTGTGTCTGAGTAATTAGTTCTGGAAAATTCTACCGCATTGCTGCCAATCCTCCCAGCATGAGAGAGCATCTCATGATCTTTTTGCGTCGCGTCTATCTGAACAGGCACAATGGCAGAATGATTTGGCATTTGAATAAAACGACAGAGCTGCGGTAGCATAAATCAGTTGTTGATTTTTTTTATAAATAAAACACGTTCATTTATATTAAAAAATGATCAGTCAGTCAGTGTAATTATCCATATTTACTCTGTAAAAAATGTCATGAAGAAAGAGGAAATTAAATTTAAAAGACTCTCTCTCTCTCTCTCTCTCTCTCTCTCTCTTATATATATATATATATATATATATATTAACGAAAAAATTAAACTGTGTATGGTAAATATTATAGCATTAGATCTAGATGATTGTGGATTATAATAATGTAATTATTGTTTTGCTCCCAGTGTACTGAAAATTAACTCTTGCACTTGAGGGCATTTTAGATTTTTTTTTCACATGGAGCGATTGTCATTTTCTGGTTGTTTAGGAGTATTTGTGTCTTTTTAGAATTTTTTATACAGTGCAACTATGGTTTTACCCCTACTACCAGACAAAGCAGTCTTTATTGGTCAAGGATATTTTGGATATTTCATTTTGTCAATTAACAGTGAAAAATATATCATCGATTGAGACAAAACATTAGAGTTCCGGGCAATCGTATTTTAGATTTTGTTGTTGTTGGATAAACAATTAAATTACGAGTGTGCCATCAGAAACCACAAAATTCAAAGAGATAACATTGGGGGATATCCGTATTTCATGTGTAATTTATTGTTTTTTTTTTAAATTGGTGGCACATCGCACCACCAACGATTGTTTTTTGTCCACACCTTTTTGACAGTAGATACAACGTTATTTGGTGGTGAAAAATATTTGTCTGTTATCACAACAGATGCATCGCCGAGTCCTCTTTAACCTGGTGTGGTGCGTGTCAACTAATGGTGATTGTAGATTTGTTGATGGTCGGTTAACCCCCCCCCTCTCGTGTGCATGTTAAACTACATATCAATCATCTAAATTATATATATCAAGTCATATTAACAAATACACTAAAACAAAACGGAATTTACTGTTCACCTACACTCATCCGCACTGTGGACGCGAGCTTTGTCCTCCGTGTGTCGCAAGTGCACGTCCACCTTTTTTTTTTGTCTTTAGCGCCTTTGAACAGTGTTTTATCGTTTTTGCCCCCCATAATAAGACAAAAAACAGTTCTGGGTCAGGGGCACGTCTGTCATTGCGCCCATCCGGCCCGCCGCTTTTTTTAAAAAACTTTTTTTGCTAAATACGGTTATAGCCCCTAATAAGACAAAAATGTTGGCTTGAATATAGGGGCCGAAAGGTAATTGACCCTATTTTTTAATTTTTTATTCTGTGGCTGTCAGGGCGTGAGGTGCACGCGCCGGTCGGTTTTCCGCCTCCCGCCCTGTTTGGGCGGCGCGTGCGGCCTCATACGGTGGTAGGAAATGGTTGATCGCCATCGTACTCGATGCGCCTCCGCGTGGCCTTTCTCCTTCAGTGGCGCGTGTCCCCTACAAATGCCTGTGGACGCACCTTTGGCCGGTTAAAGGCGCTGCCACCGTTTTTCTCTCTCTCCTGCATGTGAAAGTGCAAGAGAGTCCCCCATTTGTTGTACATTTTCACTTTGGTCCTTCAACTTTTAATTTTGATTTTGGTCCTGATTTCTATTATATAAGTTTTGATTTAGTTCGATTGGGTCCTCCGATTTTAATTGATTGAATATGAGAGTTTTATTTCGGTCCTCCTACTTTTAATTTTCCGGATTGGCTGTAAATGCTCAATAAATTCATTACACAAGTTTTGATTTTTTCAACTTTGTCCTTTAATTTAAATTGATAATGAATGTGATTTTTATTTCAACCCTTAGACTTTTAATTTTTTAATTTAATCCCTTTATATTTGATTTTCATTTCAGCCCTTATACTTTTAATTTTTTTTTATATGTAGAATAATGTCTACTTTTGTCCATGTATATATAAGTGTACTTAACACAACAACAACAACAACAATAACAACAACAACAACAACAACAACAATAATATCATTAATAATAATAATAATAATAATTTAATTATTTTTGTTAGATACTCTTTTCTTAATATTTTTTTTCCTCTTGATAATTTAAATTATTAAATAAATAATTTAATTGTTTTTCTTGCTTACTCTTTTGTTAATGTTTTTTTTCTCTCCATATAATTTAATAATTTTTATTGTTTTGACAGTAATGGCAATGATATTTATTTTTTTTTCTTTTGTTAAAGTTTATAGGATATTTTAAGTCTTTCATTAATTATATGTTCTAATATTTATTGAATAGTATCTCATATGAATATATATAGGGAGAAGAAAACATAACCTAGCATTTTTTCAATATAAAAAATTAATATATGTCTTCTTAAATACATTTAATATAATCATATAATGAATAAATCGGATAACATAAAAAAAATTTGTCTTCGAATTTTAACTTTGTGCTTAACACAATAACAACAACAACAATAAAAATAAAATAATAATAATAATAATAATAATAATAATAATAATAATAATAATTTAATTGTTTATCTTGCTTACTCTTTTGTTAATGTTTTTTTCCCTTCGTATAATTTAATGATTTTTATTGTTTTGACAATAATGACAATGATTTTTTTTCTTTTGTTGAAATTTCTAGGATATTTTTAGTCTTTCATTAATTATATATTCTAATATTTATTGAATATTATCTCATAGGAATATATATAGGGAGAAAAAAACATGACCTAGGATTTTTTGAACAAAAAAAATTAATATCAGTATTCTTAAATACATTTAATATAATCATATAATGAATAAATCGAATAACATAAAAACAATTTGTCTTCAAAATTTAATTTTGTGCTTGACACAACAACAACAACAACAATAATTTAATTGTTTTTCTTACTTACTCTTTTGTTAATATTTTTTTATAATTTAATAATTTTTATTGTTTTGACAGTAATGGCAATGATATTTATTTTTTTTCTTTTGTTAAAGTTTCTAGGATATTTTTAGTCTTTCATTAATTATATGTTCTGATATTTATTGAATATTATCTCATAGGAATATATATAGGGAGAAGAAAACATTACCTGAGATTTTTTGAATATAAAAAATTAATATCAATATTCTTAAATACATTTAATATAATCATGTAATGAATAAATCGGATAACATTAAAAAATTTGTCTTCGAATTTTAATTTTGTGCTTAACACAATAATAACAATAACAATAACAATAATAATAACAACAACAACAACAACAACAATAATAATAATTTAATTGTTTTTCTTGCTTACTCTTTTGTTAATGTTTTTTTCTCCGTATAATTTAATGATTTTTATTGTTTTGGCAGTAATGACAATGATATTTTTTTTTATTGTTTTATCTTTTGTTAAAGTTTCTTGAATATTTTTAGTCTATCATTAATTATATGTTCTAATATTTATTGAATATTATCGCATAGGAATATATATAGGGAGAAGAAAACATGACCTAGGATTTTTTGAATATAAAAAATTAATATCATTATTCTTAAATACATTTTATATAATAATATAAGGAATTAATCGAATAACATAAAAAAAATTATTGAATATTATCTCCTATAAATATATAGAGAGAGGAAAAAAATTACCTAGGATTTTTTCCTTAAAAAAAATTAATATCAATATTCTTAAATACATTTAATGTAATAATATAATTAATGAATCTTATAAAAAAAATTTGCCTTTGAATTTAAATTTGGCACTATTTTGTTTAAGTTTATTTCTTAAAAACAAATTTACAATATTTTTATTTTTAATATTTTAAATATAATATTACCAGAGAAAAAATTAAACTAAAAAAAATTACAAATTTACTTAGGTTATCTACAATTAAAAAATATACGATTCACTTTTCATTTTGATTATATAGATTCTATCAATTATAATTATATTAACTAAATATTAAAATAATAAAATACAATACATAAAAAAAGAATCAATTTTTTACATAAATAAAAAAAACCTGACACATCACGCGGGTAAACCGCTCGTTAAATTTCTATAACATCTCCTGCCCATCTTTTACTTTTTTCATTGCTGTTAGTGACCTAGTGCGAAGGTCGAAGGGGACTGCTTTGTGAACAAGTTATTGCACCCAAAATCCCGGCCCAGATCAATATGTGATTATTTGGGCCGCAAGCTTTTGATTACACTTTTACTGGGCCAAACACTCAGCGCTTATACTGAATCGGTGACTAAAGGTACCCTACACCCCGCAGCATCCTAATCAGCACGCACCGAGCTGCAATCACGGTGATAAATCGAGGGAAAGCTATTTTAGATCGCAAACACGATCACAATGTTGGTTTTAGCTATTTTTATTTTTCAACAATATATAAAGTTTTAGATCTCTTGCACTGTCTCTGAAAGAGGGAATGAGGGTAGAAAGCAACAAATTAGTTAAAAATGTGGAACTCTGCCTCAACAAGGAGGTGTTTGGAAGCAGAAATTTTTATATTTTTAGATATTTAGATGTCCTAATATTAAAATATTTTTAAAAAATAAAAAAAAATCATTTTGATATATTTTTAAATAAAAAAATACTTTAAAAAAACTTCAATCATACTTTAAAACAAACACAAAATATACATTCTACTTCAACATTTTAATCATGCGTTCGAAACTTTTAATAATGATATATTATTTATCTCTTCCATTTGGTCATGAAAGAATATAATGGGAAATTTTACGATATGCAGTGAGTAATTAATGACATTTTATTAGTTATTCTCTGGGTTTTTTTTTTAAATAATAATAATAAGTCCAGATATTTTTATTGTTTTCAAGGGGTAATAATGGGTTTCATCATCTTCTTTCCCCCCCTTTATATTTGTCTAGAGTGAGTTCTAAAAATAAATAATAGAGAGTTACTATTTACTCATAACCATCATGAAATTTCTAGAATGCAGAGAAGTTAAAACGATGGTGAATTTTTTCGCTAAAAAAAGGGCTGAAATTTAAAGTATTTTCTGACAGGAAAAGACAATTTAAATTATACTCATTTAACTGCAACTTAATTAATTGCAAGAGGATAATCATGATAAAAATCAGGTCTTTTCAAAATACAGAATAGTGATACGGTGGTCTACACAAGATCCTTACGAGATGCCCGTTTGAATTCAAGCCGCCCCACATGCATATGGTCTGGCTAATTGAGATCGCAGCCTGGCCCAAAGTCAATCGCAGTTTGTGAAGAGCAACGTGAATCCTGCAACGACAAAATCTATCGTGATACACACGGGACATTTCACTGTCATCCAATTGAAAATAATTTCTTATTTTGGAAATCTGAGTTGACAAGAGAAGAAGAAAAGAAAGGGGAACATTTATGAGTGGACAGAATGATCGATGCAAAATCTTTGATATAAATTCGAGTGCTTAACCAGAAAAGGAAGAAGAAGGAGATGTACAGTTGAAGAGACTACTCGTATATGAAAAAAATAAAAAATAAAAGGACGTAGAAATTCACGTGACTGGATTTGATTCTGGCTGTACACCACAGCAAAGCAGTATTTTCTTAAAGTAGTCGGTTTTCACGCATGATTTTCTTGTAATCATGACGATCGCGTATAGACTGTTAGATGAAAGCAAGCTAACAGCAATTGAGCAAAGAATGCTGCTTTTCTTGCCTTCTCTTTTCCATCGCAAACCCTAACCATGCCGTCGGATACTGAGATCACTATCGTGGTCCCACAAAAGATATTGGATCGGGAAGAACAAAAAAAAAAAGTTCACGGATTTGCAAGCTCCTCCCAACAGTGCTCGAAAGACTATGTCCACTTGTACAATAGTGCAAAAGCAGGATTAATAGCTTCGAAGAATATATATATATATATATTAAGCATGAAAAGAAATAGTGATTGATAGAAAGATCCAGGAAGGTCTCTGTGTACGGAGCATCCTGAATATACAATATGAACAGACATATTATTAGCACTCATCAACTCTTCCATGATCTGGAGCCTTGGTTGTAAACGTTGGAAACAAACAACATAGTTGCCTATCTTTTGTTGGACCTTGTCGGTGTTCATACTCGTGAGGTCAGAAAATTGTCTAAATTATTGCCCATAGGCAAATTTATAGGTTTACGTAATCAATAGAAACCGATGAATATAACCTACTATTGTGATCGATGCGAATAGCTCGCTATGAGGAATTTTGTGTTATGTATCACATGTAGAAAATGAAAAAAAAAAAGAGAGCCCTTGACTAATTATTTAATTAGCTTCCCTACAAATCAAAACATGTGCCTGTGTTTTTTTTTTAAAGTTTCTATATCGGAACTTCAATAATGGGACAAAATTAGTAGGAAGCACCGCCCGGTCGCGATCTCTTTTTGAATAAGCAAATATGTGATTTTAACCCTTCAATATATCATTTTAACAACACATAAGATGATAGATCATCACTGTAAAAATTGATTGCAAAAGGACCATGCATGTTTTACCATGAAACTGATAGTGATGGATTGAAAAAACTTCATCGATCCTGCATAGTTATATACGTGGCAATGTTTGTTTGTGCGGTTTGGCCGCACTTTTCAATTTTCTTGAATTTTTTAACTTCAAATTACTTTTTTGTGTTTTTTTTTTAATGTTTTAGGTGTCAATGTTAAAATTAATAATTAAATATCTTTTAAATATATTTTTAAATAGAAAACCTTTTAAAAATAATATCTATTACAATCTCAATCACGCCAGTTAAAAACAATTATGTACAAGAAAAAGATGCTGATAAAGAGGTGGCCCTGCGCTCGAATAACATGTGAGCTCCATTGCATGCAGCACTAAAAAGCTAGAAAATAAATCCTGACGAAAATAGTAGTTTTTAATTCATGCTGTCAAGCATTCTTTGGAAGGATTTGCAGGAGCTAGCTCGGTGAAATATCAGCAGGTTGAATCTGAAATCATAACTAAGTGGCATGCTTCGCAAGAAACACCGACAGAAGCTACAAGTAGCAACTCTGAAATTGTTCGGATGAAGTTTCTTGCGTGGCAACACAGCGATAGGCCCCAATCCATTTGAATTCAACTCGGGTGAGATTTAACTATAATATGTCCCTCGAACACTGCAGAAATTGTCAATGTCATGAAAAAGTCTAAGGATCAGTTAATAATTAATCTCTATTGAATAATGAATGTCTTCAATGTGAAGTCAAACAATTCTTTTAATTGACGAAGAAAGAAAGGGTCCGCGGGCCACCCCTGAGGAAATTTCTGCCAGACCAGTAGAAAAGCATCGAATTCCATGGCAAAGACGCTCGAAATTTAAGTGGGGCCAGAAGCTAGATCTAATGAAATCTCTTGTTTGATTTTCGGAGACCTGGTTAAGGTGAGATCAGTCGAGAAGATCCTGAATTTAGAGAGAGAAAGGCCCCATTTTGCTTGTCAAGTCAAAGCAGCTAAAAACTGTAGCCCTTTACTCCCACTGGATCTGTGCAAAATCTAAGAAAAAAGAAGAAAATAACCAGCAAACACGCTTAGCTTTTGGACCAGAGAAAAAGATAAATGAGATTTGATGAGATGATTTCTTCAGTTGCACGAGTCTGTACATGTAATTACCCGTGCACTCGCGATGCCAATATGTTTTGGGACAATGTTGTTACTTTTTACTACTGGCGTGGCCAGGATTTTTTAAAACTTTTTTCATGAGCTAGGGTTTTCAATGATGTTTATTACACAAACATACCCACGATCTTGCTGGATCTGAACTTTCAGGTCGACGTCGCCTTTGGGTTATTATTGTCAATTGCCAAGTGTCCACTAACAAGTGTGATGTAAGAAAATTATAATTGATCGTCAAGATTTTACAGATCCTGTGTTTGTAATTGCTGATTTGTAAATTAAACACTTGCATATAAAACAAAAAGACTTGCAGCAATAAGTTTCTCTGCAACAGGTTCTAGCTGAAACTAGATATTTATCCCCTCCTGTTTTTTCATCAATTTTATTTTCTAATTAAATTTTAGGTAACAGATTGTTCTGATATATTTTTTTTACATGAAAAAATTAAAGTGTAAATTGAATAACTTGAAGATAATTACATAATCAATATTAAGAAAAAAACTAATGCAAAATAAAATTTAATAAAGCTGAATTCCCAACAAATAAAATATCAAAAGATAAAACCATAAAAAATATTAATTACACAAAATTATATATATATATATATATATATATATATATAAAACAAGGGTGGGAGAAAGCATCAATTAGAAGGGTGCAAATTTTCAAATGAAGGATTTAATTGAATTGAAAAATGACTTTAATAAATAAAATGAAAACTAAAAAGTTTCCCCAGTGCACTCATCGACCATTATCTGAATATTTTTATCTCTAATTGCTGAAATGTGTTTAAAAAGGAATAAAAATCAATTATATGAATAAAAATATTAAAAAATAATTATTTTATATGGTAATGTTTTCAAGTGTTTATAATAAGTTTTAAAATAAAATATAAAAATTGATTAGAAGCACTGAAAGATTTTGAATGATATTCGAACCGGTAGCCGAATCTTTATACACTACTTGACAGTAGAAATAAAGTTTTCTTAAAACTACTATTGACTTCCAAGATACAATATCAATCCAATCATGAATTCATACCGACAGTGCTTTTAATTTTATTCCACATATTGACTGTTGTGGTAATAAATGTTTTTTCAGACATTGATATCCCATATCCTGGTATCTCGGACATTGATAATAATAGTTTTTGGGGTGATTTTAAGGTATTTAAAATATTTGTTTTCTTAAAAAAAAATAGTGTTTTAGTGATAAATATGAAATTTTAGGTTGCGGTGGAGAGTATTTTAGATTTTTATATTTTTAATATCATTAAATCAAAATTATATATAAAAAAGACTAAAAAAATTAATAATTTCAAACAACACGTGATTATTTAAGAGAAAAAACACGATTTCAAAAAAATGACAGCCTCCGCTTTTCAACGATTAGTGAGTCACCAAAACAGCTGTAGTGGGCGACGTGCCCCGAAGCAAGTGGCAAAATGCATCGCTCGTGCTTCCTATCCCCGATTTTTTTTGCCTGGTGAAACTTATCCCATTTTTTCTTGCTTCTTTCTATTAATTTATTTAATTCACACACACACACACTTTTTATCTATTTATTCACTAGTCCTCCGGAAACTTACTGTCTATATAACACTCAGGAAATTCTTTTTTATATTTTAAATTATCCACATCCTATTTTTCTTCATAAATGAATTTATCAGATTCGAGATTATAAAAATAAATAAAGGATTGGAAGAGGCGTGATTAAAGTATGCGGTTTTTTTCTTTGATTCTATCAAATTAAATATATTTCTTGAATAAAAAATTAAAATTAAATCCTGAATATATTATAATTATTATGATTTAAAGTATCTTGCTTTATCTAGAAACATTACAAATTTTATTACTTTTGACCAAGAATTTGGTCTTGTAAATTAATTAAAGATTTTTCATCATTAAAATGAGATTATAACTGCTTCTTAACTCAATATATTTTGTTCCAATATTTTTTTTATTAAAAGTCAACAGAGTACTCTACAAAAACCGAGATGTCAAAATCTCATTCAATGATTTCTAAGTTACTGACAATAACTTTAAAAATACAAATATGAAACTTTATAATGTAATAATTTATAAAAGAAGATATTTTATCTTTTTGTTTTTTTTAATTCAATTTTTTTGTACCTATACTTGTATCAATAATTTCAATTAAATTAAGAATATTTTGAAAAAGAATTAGTAGCATTGCTTGCAGGGTGAGCAAAATAACTGATAAATTAAAAAAACTGACATACAATTAATAATAGAAAAACCAAAGCATGATATCGATTTAAAAGAATCAACTAAAATGTTGAGCGGATTGAGAGATTTTGATTTGATAAACTAATAAAAGCAAATTATTTTTTTAAGAAAACAAAAACCCACCCGGCTCATTATTTCAAACCATTTAAAAAATATATAATTAAAAATATCATAAATATTTTAAATAGAGAAATAAATCGAATCATTCTGTCTGAATTGATTCTCTTATTTGTTTTTTAAAAACAGTATATTGAATTGTTCTTGTCCAAAATTGAAGCCAATTTATTTTTATATTTTAAAAATGTTTTTTTTATTTTTTTTTAAATTTTTGTATAGTGATATTAGAAATAAAATTTTAAAATATTTATTTAAATAAAAAAAATTAAAACTCAATCATTACCATAATACAAAAGAGTTATTATTATAAAGTATACGTAGCCTGACGTGATGTGACGATTCCGGGTTACCCGCTAAACTCCACTGTACTCTGTTTTAGTATATACAGAGTGGGTGACACGTGGCATACATTACTGGGTCTCACAATACTCAAGTGTGAAAAAAACCGAGTAATTAAATGGGCTGACCCCTCCTAGAAAAATTAAAAACTTTCTACTTTGGACACCCTCGATGGGGACAGATTCGAAATTTGGGGAAGATTTCGAGCAGAGGGGACTGGGCCCCGCAAAAGATTATATTTGACAGGGCCCGCCAGAGATTTTCATATTTTTTGTTCTTTGTGGGCCCATATTTGTGGCCCCTCAATTTGTTTCATGTCCCCGTCATTATTATTACAGGAAATTTATTGTTTCTGTGCTGTGCTGCTAGGCTACATTCCATGCATGCTGTGGTCCCATTTTTATCTTCTTTTCAGTACTCAAATTTCTAATAATTATGTTGGGTTTGCGTTTGCAAGAATCCATTTCTATTTGAAATTTGAGGAGAAAATTCTTTGCTTTCCTCTTTTAATTGATGTTTTCTTGAGGTTCATCTCTCTCTCTCTCTCTCTCTCTCTCTCTCTCTCTCTCTCTGGATAAATAATTATAAAATATAATCTCTATTATTTTATTTATTTATTGTCTGTTTGAATTTAATGGCAATGTTATTTAAGCAATGGCGATTTCTTTTTATCTCTCAGTGATGATGATTGGGTGTGTTTCGTTTCACCAATTACAGTGCACAACTAGCTAGCTATATGCCCGCAGTACACCGTAGTCTCTAAATCTTTTTTCCTATAAAAAATAAGTTTCCGATATCACAAGAGTATTTTAAATAAATAAATAAATTTAACAAGCTGATTTAATTTTAATTAAAAAACAGAACAATATGCAACAATATCAAAAAACTATTACTGTTGCTTTTAAAAAGGACCAGGATACTTGAAAATTAATGGAGACAAGTAATTATATAAAAAACTATAAGTTAACTCGAGGTAGTGAACAGATATTTATATTAGAGAGAGAGAGAGAGAGAGAGAGAGAGAGATTATTTTTTCACAATAGTATGAAGGACATCAATTGAAAATTAAAATAAAAGGGACCAAAGTAAAAATATAAAAAACTAATAAGACCAGTCTATAATTCACGAGGTAGAACGGGAAAAAAAATATCAGTCAACGACTGATCATCCACTATTTAACGACACACAATGCACTAGAAGAAAAAAAAATACAGTGATAGTCATACATCCAGAAAGATAAATTGAAATGCAGGTTTAACAGATAACATCAGTCTTGCTTGCGAGAGCCCATATATGCAATTCATGTGTTGACAACTTTAAAAAATTTAAGATTAATTGATTGATTTAAAAATATCTTAATATCTTAGCAAACAAAAAAATCAATTTTGAAAAGTACAAAATAACCTTTGACTAATTAGTTTTATTGTTGACTTGAAGGGTATTTCAGTGATCTCGTCGTTCTTTAAAATTAAAAAAATCAAATCTACTACTACATGTCAGGACTTTTCTTTTTGTTTCAAAGGGTATTTTTAGATTTCATTTTCTTAAAAAAAACATTATCACCCCCATCAAACAAGATAAATTTAATATGATTAAGGGGTAAAGTAATTATTTTATTATTATAATCCACAATAAAATATATGTGGTGCTACAATAAAGACATTGCTCGAACCTCCATTTCTTTTTGGTATATTTGTTATATTTTTATTTGTAAATTCTTAGATGGATTGTACAGACACAGCTAAAAATGATTTCTCTAAACCTATTTTTTTCAAATCTAAACCACAAAATCAATCCCTCTCTGGATACCGAGCCGCAACAAGAACACAAAATTGTTAATCAAAAACAACAAAGTTATATAAACACATAATATTTAAGCTTAGTCAATGCAAGCATAGGCGGAGGATTGGGTGTCTGACGGTCGCCCCGCACAGTCTAACATTGACGAGTTATGGCGTCACGGATACCGTTGCATGACATGGCTCTCGTCTCTAATAGTTAACTAACTCTTTTTTTTTTTTTAATTGCGATATTTAATTAGTCAAACAGGACATGAAATTATAACTAGAAACTGCAACCTGTCTCATTAGAGTATCTTTTTCCGTTGGCGGGTAAAGTAAATATTATCTTGTTTCTTACGATCGCATCACACATGAGACCTTCGCATCTTTATTTTCTCAAAAGAAGTTAGGAAATTGACTTTTGCTTTTAGCCGTGGTTAATTTTACTGATACCAAGTTGTCGTCCTGTCACATGAGACCAATCGTATTTACGAAAAACGCCTTTTCAATTATTTTATATATATATATATATATATATATTAATTTAAAAAATTAGTTTAAATCCAAAAATAAAATTATTTAGAATTATGCAATTTAATCTAAAAAAACACAATAAAATGATTTTTCTTCACAAAATTATGAACATATATAATATTACGAGATGTCATCATCAATCTCACAAGGTCATTAAATTCTCTGATTGCTCTAAATTTTTAACATAATATATATAAATATTTCAAGAGACTTATCGTAAAATTCCATCTTAATCTAACAATTGGATCAAGAGATATGATTGATATTGTAAAATTATTCGTTATTTAAAAAAAATACTATTTGACCGAAGCGGAATGAAACCGGTACGTTTCGGCTGGTATTTGACTGGAAAATCCAGAACAGACCGGAATTTAAACTGAGGTAAAACAACACTATCTTATTTTTTAACTGATACGAAATGTTTCAGCCATTTTAACCACTATAGTTTTAATTTTACTTTTACCTTGATTTCTATAAATTATGGGGAGGGAAAACTTGGAAGAGAATTCAGAAGGATTTGAAGGGTGGACGGATACGTTAACAAGAAGAGATATGTGAAGGGCTAGCTGGTTTGTGCTGAGGGAGAGAAGAGGGGAGGGGGGGTAGCATTTTCCTCGCTGCTGCTCCACGTTACCTTGCTGCTGCTCCACGTTAATAAAAAGTCACATTCAGCTACTGTTGATTAGTTGGAACAGAACACTCCTATCAATCAAATTATCCAATCAAGAGCAGCATGCAAAGCAAGATTTGATTTCCAATCAAATTACAAGAAAGAAACAAAAAACGAGAAATATATCTTTAATAATAGTAGTCGTTTAATTAGTTAAACCGCATTTTTTATGCCATCAAACTAAATTCAAACCTCTTTTACACTGCACAGTGGCCAGCTGGGAGCAAATTAGATCTTGTGGATTTCTTTTGCGTTCAAACAAAATCAAAAGCGAGAAAACAAACAGGAGGGGAGAGAGAGAGAGAGGTGAGTGCTCGTAGAAGCATTGCGTGGAGAAAAAGTAGAGAGAGAGTCAGCACAAACATTAAAACAGGAAGGGGAAAAAAAACTATGACATCTGTCCCTTAATTATTCCTTCCCCTGCAAAAACATATACACTTGCTAGTTGCTACCTTACCTACTCAAAAAAACCTACGGCATACAAACTCCTCACTTTCACCGCCAACTCCTCAATCTCTTCTCTCTACACAGCCACTCGCTATATAAAAAGGGCTCATACACGTATATGATGATGCGAAGACTAGCCCCCAGCAACTGAAACCAGAACAGTATAGGCAGTGGTCCAATATTCTTTCATTTTGACCATTAATGGAGATAATGGAATCGGGTGCTGTTCATACACAGCAGCAGGAAGAAGAGAAACATAGGCAACAAAAGGAGGAGGAAGAAGAGAAACGTAAGGAACAAAAGGAGGAGGAAGAAAAGAAACATTTTCATGTCCTGGCAGTGGATGATAGTTTTATTGATAGGAAGCTTTTAGAAAGGCTGCTTAAAGAATCTTCATACCAAGGTATCATGGAATTAACATGCCTTCTCTCCCCAAGCTTTTTGGGCGAGAGACTGAGTGAGCTTGTTGCATAAGTTATAGCACCATCAATACAATCAAGTTTTTGTGCTTTCAACCCAACTTCTAATTAAATACTTGGTCTGCAGCTGGTTTCGTCCTGAAGTTATTGTGGATTTATATATGTTCATATTGTTTTTTAATTACTCGTTGCAGTGACATTTGTGGACTCTGGGGATAAGGCCTTGGAATATTTAGGTCTCCTTGATAGCATAGACAATGTCGATGCAACCTCATCTTCGTCTTCTTCTTCCCAATCACCACAACAAGAGGTGAGGTTGTCTTAATAATTCAAGCTCTTCCCCATCCTGCAGATATCTCGATCCCCCCCTCTCTTTCTGGTTTCAAGTGATCTGATGATTCCTCGAGGGTAGTAAAGATCAACTTAATATTTATGCATATGTTGAGCGGGGTATATATACGGTGAAATATGACCAGGACTTGGTACTAATATATTTATAGTAGTATTCATTTCGTTGGAACCAGTACTACAATCCATCCTTTGAATGGAATCTGAGCTGTCATGCATGGATACCTTTCTGACTTTTTTATGTTTTGGTTCAGAATTGTTAATTTCTCCATCATTTGTCACAGTACTGCTAATTAAGATGATCGTTTCATTGTTTCAAGATGAAGTATTTATGAAATTCTAATAGTTTCAAGGCCATCAGTCTGTTGCAGGGAATTCATCACTAGTACACCTGTAGATTATGATCAGACATATTCAGAAACTAGCTTAACTAGGTTTTGGATGCTAGTTGTGGAAGAAATATGTAGGAGATTGAAGAAATGTGCATTTGATATGTTAATCATGATGTTAAACTTTAACTCTACCTATTTCATGTAAGTAAAGCTCAAATTAATGGGCCACACACTCAGCTCCATATATTCAATGCATTCGTAATTGACAAGCACAAAGAAAGAGGTGGAGCTTTTGTTTTGCTCAACTTAGATCGATGCGAACCAGAAATAATGGCTGGAGTCGTATACTAGCTAGATATGAAAATAGTGCGTGCTAAGCATATACGGGCACTCGATCTTCATAAGTTGAAATTAGCTAGCTTCTAAAGTTTCCTCGTCCTTTCCCCCCGTCTTTTCACTACTTTTTTTATTTATCTTTAATTTGCTTCCTTCAATGCCTCTTTATTTTAGTTTTTAATCGTCGAGCCATGGACTGAAACTTGATCCAGAAGTTGGGAATCGATCGTTGAAATTTACCGATTCCTTATGTTTTTTTTCTTTCTGATTCTTCTTTTAGTCCTTGTTGTACAATATATGCTCATACAGGGTTTCTTTTTTAATCTTTGCTGTCAAATCCAGGGAATGAAAGTAAATTTGATCATGACTGATTACTGCATGCCTGGAATGAGCGGTTATGATCTACTCAAACGAGTGAAGGTAATATCACTAAATTCGCCGTCATCTCCTCCTGGGTGTCTTAATTTATTGTAATGCGAATTAGCATTGTATAGATGCATGGAGAATGAATGAAGCTATTAATCAACAATATTGCAACCTTGCCATGGCTTGAAATATCGGCATCTGCTACTAATGTTCTGGCACAGAATCTTATTGATGAACACTTAAAAGGGAATGACCGAGTGATTTGTATTTTAATCAAATAATAATTTACCCTTTTTGCTTACATCGATCTGCAGGGATCTTACTGGAAAGATGTTCCAGTGGTGCTTATGTCCTCAGAGAATATACCTTCCAGAATTAGAATGTAATCCTTACTTTCTTATAATTAATCCCTTTAATTTCCCATTTCTTATCAGCAACAAGGAAAAAATGTGACGCATCTCGAATATTTTTCGCTGCAGGTGCCTGGAAGAAGGAGCAGAGGAGTTCTTGTTGAAGCCACTTCAATTATCAGACGTTGAAAAGCTTCAGACTCACCTTCTGAAGTCGCCGGACAAGTACTCTTCCATAAGGATCGATGACAGCAGTTTCAATACTGAGAGCTGCAGCAACATTACTGTTAGCAGCGGCAGCAATATTGCTAGCAAGAGGAAGGCATTGTCCCCAGAGATTGAGGACAGAAGACCTAAATTGAAAGGATTAGCTGTTGTATAGGACTGTGGACTGATAATATTAACAGAAATATGACCTATTTTTTGATAAATGGGTTGCTTATATCTAGTGTGTGGCAATATGTATCATTACTCGATGTTAATTATGCCGGATAATATGAACAAGAAGTTATTATACTGCTCATCACATCCGCGTGCAATTCATAAAATACATATGAAATTAACGAGCAGGATGTTTCGTTCCCAGATTTTGTCTTTCAAGCCCAATCTAAATTATCCAGTTTCAGCTGCAATTGATGTGGGAGAAAAATATAAATTATATTATATGATTTTATTTAATAGTTTAAGTTTTTAGGTTGGATGATTTATTGATATGGTATTAAAATCTTATTAACCCAACGGTCACGAGTTTGAATCTCACTATTTTTATTCTATTTAATAAAAATCAAGTATAAAATAATATAAACTTGAAGCTTGATCACAAGCTCTAAGCAATTGTATATCTAGCCTTAAACTGTGAAGTTCTTACGTGACCTCATTTTACAACAATAACATATATAAAAATGAATTTGTAAGGGATAGGGATAAAATAGTCACGTCAATAATTTTTATCTAATTAGTGAATATTTTAGCGTGGAAACATGCGTCTTTTTTTAATCGAGTAGCTAAAGAAGATAAACATTAACCCAGACAAAATAATTACTTTTTCATATTATTACTATTTTATTTTTTCTTTCATTAATCAAATTCGTATACATTAAACATTTCGTCCACAATCATCACCAGATGAATATTAAAATACCCAAAAAATAAATCTAATTAGAAGACCAAACTAGAGAACAAAAGGTTGTTTCTAAGGGATTTCATCTTCTTGAGTATATCCTTGGCCCTACCCAGATCTGACCCTGATGCAACATTACCGACCATGCTTAACACAATTGACAGACAGACACGAAGAGGTCGCGGGGAGCAATCAATCTTTGTGTTGGTTCATTATTGATTTCCAGGTCCCTGCAGACAGAATTCATATCCCAACATGCTTATAATTCGTGGAAAAAGGTAGATGCCATGATTAAGTACTTATTGAAATCACCCCCCAAAATTTGACATGAGTAACAAAATACAGTAAGAACTAACTCTCAAGATCAACCCCTTTAGATGGAAATCTTTGATCATAATCATATGCGCGGTGCCACATTCGTGCGGATCGAAGAAGGAGAAGCCATGTCAAGCAGCCGGTTTTAAACTAAAAAATGCATCCTCGATGATGTATTTAGGTTAGAAACCAGTTTCTGACTAAAACCCATGAATTAAATTGTGGAATCAAGAACATGGAATTCCATGAAAAGCCCATGCACAATACCAAGTCGACATGTTATTGTGAAAGATTATGGGTTTCATCTCATTCAATGAACTCGCAATTATAGCTCCAGAAGTTAACCAAAATCCACAACAATTGCACCCATAGGAGGGGAAGCATGAAAATGGAGATAATCCTTTGGAGGACCCGATTATTTGTAACTTCTGGATCTAACTTTGATCCTTTCAACAGTCACATCCATGGACACCAATCGTCACCGAAATAAGTCACTGCCCAAATCTAGTCCGATACATCCTGCTTGAAGGGGAAGGGAATGAGGGAAAAGGAGATAATATTTTGGAAAACGATTATTATCTATAACTTCTGGCTCTTCCAGTAATTATTTGGGAGTTTAAGGTTAGAGTTAGGATCAAGAAACTAGGGGTAGACGCTTTTGGGAGACCCGGTGATTGAAAATTCCAAACAAAATCTTGATTGATACGAGTATTTGGTTTGTTCAGGACGACAAAAAGAAGATAAATAGATTAAAAACTAGATTTACAGCTTGATTTAAGTTCAGATCATCACAAGAAGAAAGAAAAAAATTAGATTGAAGAAAAAATAAATTTTAATTCGTTGTATTATATATGAGATTTTTTTTATTTCTTTAAATTTAATGTTTTCTATTGTCCTATAATAAACTATAGTTATCTAAAAAAATATAATAGATAAATATAAAATAAACCAAACTATTAAGGGGAAATTTCCCTATAAAATATCAAGCAAATCAATTCAAGTTTAGATAAAATAAAAAAATAGCTAGATAATTGAATTAATCTTCTACTATCAATCCGCGTGAGCGCAGTTTCCCTGCGCTTTTGATCTGTACACTAACAAATTCATTTTTGATGTTAGGAAGGTTGATATGTTATTTTTTAAAATATTTTTTTGTTTAGAAATATATTAAAATAATATATTATTTAAAAATTATTTTTAACACAACCCCATTAAAATAATTTTAAAAACTTTAAAAATAAATTTAAAGTAAAAACTTTTAATTTTAATTTTTTTTATTAAAATATTTTTGAAATACACATATCTAAGGTAAGCACCTTGTAGTCATTTATCCATGAATTTTTGTTTAACAATTTTATAGGCCATAGCGATATCAACCGGGCCTGTTTATACCTTACTTTGATTGAAGGCCCACTTCAATATCTATCTATCTATATATATATATATATATATATATATTCCATGCCAGTCGACATGGCATTGCAGTTCAAGGGCGCGTGTCGCACAAACCCTTTCATTATTTTTTTAGCATGACCACAAAGTTGAATTTGGAGAGTCTACACGAAGGTGGAAGTTTGGTGAGCTTGGACTTCGCAGCCCGCCTTCTCTCCCGGCACTGAAACTGAATCTTTGAAAAATGGGCAATATATTTTAATAATTTATCCTAATGGAAATACTCGATTATATATATATAAAAAAGATCTGCGCCGATAAAATATAATAATTTCGAAACCACTCCGTTCCCCATCCAGATTTTCCATGAGAATCCATCTCGCTCTTTTGTAAGACTCTCATGTACCCTTGCCCTCAAACTCGTGTAATAATAAACTAATTCCAAGCATCCTCCCAATCACACCATTTCTCTAGGCTAACCAACCATGATCGATCAGTCATCACCGTGCATCCATAGGGGTAAACTCCCCTGCCTGCCATAATCACGCCTTAAATGCCTCCTCATGCGAGAGGGTCGACTTTACTAGCTTTTCCATTTTGGAGAGCGCGTGAAACATAATAGTTCGGTCTTTCGGTATGAAGCGATGCAAAGAATATTACGGCCGAGTGAAAATTCTACTGCTCGGAAAATTAAAAAAATAAATAAAAAAAGCTAAAAAAAAAGTATAGAAACCAGTTCACTTGCTTACGACCGTTCCTTTTCCCTAACAAAGAAGGATCAGAGTACATAGGTGATTATTGAGGACTAACTATGCCCAAAATTGATACAACATAACTAAACAGCAATGTTTTTCTCAAAGCTCATCTTTGGCTGGCTCTTCCTCTTTAGCTGCTGCGGGCTCCTGTTGGCCAATTTTATCCCGGTTCTTCTCAATAAAATCAATCATGTCTTGTTTGGTCCTATCTCCTTCATACTGCACCAACTTTCCAGTAGCTGACCTGAAGAAAATCGTGGGGAATCCTTTGACGTCGTAGGTATCACTAGGGATGTCATTTGCAGTTGCGTCCTACGGGTGCCACAAAATATTAGCAACTGATACGCCAGAGAATCTTCTCAAGAGTAAACGAGTAGATGAAGAGGATGAAAATAACAAAACAGTGAGCAGCTAATCATATTGTAAATGACCCGAACGTATCTGCAAGTATACTTGCTCTAGAATTCTAACGAAATAACATGCACGGCTTCTTCAGGCAGGAGATTAAGATGAAGAAAACTTACAAGCTTCGCAATAAGAACATCAGCGTCGCTTTGATATGAGAGAGCAACTTCCTCCAAGATTGGCGCCAATTTTTGGCAGTGACCACACCAGGGGGCATAAAACTCCAAAAGGACTGCAAAGGAAGACAAGTCACCAAGTTATCATCGCAGGTTATAGAGTTTAGCATAGGAAAGGAAACATCCATTTAAAACATCATAAATATCACTTGAACGAGGAAGGAGAGAAAGGGGTAGTTTGGGTGTGGCCATGTGGGAAGGAAGACCCATTTCATCTGATATGCGCGAGACAAAAGGAGAAAACAATAAAAGGAAAAACAATGTTGATTTTGTTTATCAGGAAATATGATCTCCTCTCTGTTAAACAGAGAGGAGATAGAACCCCTACTTTTCTGTGAAGCGGTCATATAGAAAAAAAACTAAAGGGCAGAATATGAAAAGGAAATTGACTGCATCAATCAGGAACCATAAGCTAAGGGCCACCACAAATAACTTAGTTACTCAGATAAGTGTTGTTATGCATGCCATAAGAACTGTTGAGATAGAGCACCATCCAGGATACATAATGAGCAATAAAGAACAGATGAGGTTCTCCTCTAATATCTCAGAGATATAGTGCAAATAACCTATTAGCAATTTTGTGAACTTCTTGTAGAACCTGGCAAAGAGGAAAAAGGTGCACAGAAAGCAATTGCCCGTCACTAAATAAACAGCAATGATGGGAACCATCAGGAGGAAAGCACCAATGAATCCTAATCTAGGAATATAGTGAGGAAAGAAATAATGAAATCTAGAATCTAGCAAAGAAATTAATCAGGAAAGCAGATTGCAATGCATACCAATCTAACATTTTAGTGAGAGAAAAAACTGCAACCCTACAAAACTGCAGATTATATGTACCATTTTTTCCAGAATTGGTAACCAATTCACCAAGGCTGTCAGCAACAACTACTTTCACTGGCTCGTCATTAACTTCGGGGATAGGTTCAGATTTCTTAAATGGTGGTACTTTGCCTTCCTGCACGGAGTATTTCAGTTAGATTTTTACATTTCAAGAAGGCTTTGCTAAATAAAGACAACAGAACACAGACCGAATCCTTTGGCATATTGTCCTATGACTGAAAATTATGTACCATCATCAAGCAACTCAGAAACAGGGCAGATTGTACTGGAACATTTCATTACAAATATTAAAACACCAACATCACCTTGTATTCCTTCAACCAAGGAGCAATTTGATCAGACTCCAAGTTTGCCTTCAAGAATTTCTGTCCATCGGTAGTCTGTATGACGATAAGAGGCACTTGGTCCTCTCTGAGTCCAAAATACTGTTTGTCCATGCAAAGCTTTTAAAGATTAAAAACATATCGAGTAAAGAATAGCACAAATGTACCATGTAAAAGACGACTAACTAACCTGCAGGGCACCTTGACTAGCCTCAATATCTCCCAACAAAAAGACCAATCCATCTCCTTTGTGTTGCTCAGCAAGTTCTTGATACTTGGTTCTAATAGAATCAGCATTTTCATTGCTGAAGTTCATAAACAACATAGCCTGCAATGGTCAATCGGGTTCTCAAGAGATCCATAATATATGGTATAAAAGGAGACATGAATGAAAGCCACCAACAATTCATATGACAAGGCCACCACTATTTTTCAAAAAGGAGTAAGCGAAGTATTAATGCAAAGAATAAAAAGGAAAGGACCTTATTGTATCTGTTGGACATCGCATGACACTGTTATTTCATGAAGGGATGCAGAGAAGAATCTGGAATTAAGCATGTGTTTGATGGAATGGACAAAAATGATTTGGAACCTTCTTAGAAGAAAAAAATTCTAGCAAGTTGTTGTTCTACACGGAAAAATGAAAACAGTAATTAAGCACATTATGGTTCAAGCTATCCGTTTCCCCCCTTCTAATCTTCTAGACTGGAAAGGTGAATGGAAGGTAGTGGAAGGGGACTACCAAACCCAACAATCCTAATAGAACCAACGGTTAAAGTATTGCATAATTTAGTAATTTTAAGCATGCATTAAGTAAATTATCAACACATGTCAACACTAAGATTTAATGCTTTTATACCTTAGCAAGGGGGCTGTCAAAATATTTGACAACAAAAGGGTGATTGTTTGGGTCTTTATTGAAGAGAGTCACAATGGGAATGCTAGACTCTGCAACAAACTTTTCGAGAGCATCCACAATAAAGTCCTGCAAGCATGTGGCTTTGTTAGAAGAAACCAGTGATTCACAAGATGGTTGAAAATATACATTACATATGCATGTATGACACATTAGCAACTTATCTCAGAAAAAAGATAGAAAAATTTACATCAAACCCCCTGCAAATAAAGCAATACCTTAGAATCAACAAAGAGTTCATCAAATGGCTTGAACAATCTAACTAGGGGTCCAGAAACTGATGATTCCCCACGTGGAAGGTGTTTAGCATCCAAAGTATGGCCGAATTCATAGTCAGAACGCAATTTCTCTGCCACAGCCAAAAAGTTCTCAAATTCCTCCCCAGAGAACTTTGGAAATACCCCTACCTACAGAACCATAATAAAAACAGTTCACGTGCGAAATTCGGTCACGGATAAAAAACAAAAGAAAAAGGCAACAAAAGATGTGCTTACAATTACTACTTTCTTGTCACCAATGAAACCAGCAGCATCGTCAGCTGATTTTAATTCAGCAGAAGCAGGGCCACTCTGTTTCTTCAGATACTCAACAATCCCATCTGCCTCACGAGGGCCTTTGTATTCTTGAATAGACTTCCCTCCCTTTCTCAAAATTACAATAGTGGGGAATCCCTTAACGTCATATTGATTAGCTATTTCTTTGTTAGCATCCTCATTCGCATCAACTTTGGCAAGAACAACTTGAGGATCATTGGTGCTCAGTATAGAAGCAGCTTTCTCATACTACAAAAGAGTAACCATAATCCCAATCATATAACCATAATCTCAATCTTAATCAAGGCAATCAGATTAATATAAAGATAAGTTCTTTACCTCTGGAGCTAGCTTCTTACAGTGGCCACACCTGCGGTAAAACACAAGATTTTAAACTCCCCAAAATCAATTCAATAAAGATGTTTCAAATTTTGATAATTAATAGATTAAAAAAAACATAATGAGTTTCAAATCCAGGATTCATAAAAAAAATCGAATCAAATTGATAACTTCATTATCAAAATTTATACAAGACGAAACAGTCACTCAATGCAGTTGCAGTTACAAGATCTAACTTCAATCCCGCTGCTAACCGTGATTTAGAAAACAAAACCAACAAATTACTAGATCCAGCATCAGATCAAGAACACATGATAAAGCATAAAATCGAGATCCACAAGAAAAAACACAGTTAACCATATCTAAAGGCAGACAGAATTGAATTGTAGTGTGTACCAGGGAGCGTAGAATTCGACGACGACGAAATCGTGCTTGCTAACAGTCTCATTGAAATTGGAGTGATCTAGTGTCAGCACGTACTCCTTTGATTCATCCTCTCCAGCAGAGAGCGCTACAATTAGAGAGAAGAGGAATATACAAGACCAGAACGAAACCGTAGAAGCCATGGTTAAGTGGTCGTGAGGGAGTTTCGACTTTCTTCTTGTTATTGAAGTGGGCACAGGGTTTTATGGAGGCTTGTGAGTAGTAGTAGAACGAGACAAGCATGGAAGTAGCACGTGACATCTTTTGCAGATATTTATATTTTAACTTCTCGAGTATTGTTTAAGTAGCACTCGCTTTCTCTGTGGTGGTGTATCCAGGTGGATGGCTCTCATTGGTTTAGTAGCGTCATGCGTGGATATATTTGGTAAGTTGAATATATTAAAGGCAAAGTATATATCTTGGATTCTTGATCATTTTCCCCAGGGGTAGTAATTTTATGATGTGGGTTAAATTGGGTATTATTTCGGTGGTGCCGCGCCTTGCAGATGGCGATAATTTCAACCAATTGAATAAGAAAACGTCAGAGTTACTGCATTTTAAAATTGTTTAAACTTTAAATCAGTGGTCCACGTGATTTGTTGTTGATCTGCTAACCATCCGTTTGTTATTGCTATATAAACAGAGTTTTTTTAAACTAGAAAATAATTTTTTATATATGTTTTTAAAATTGTTTTTATGTGTTGATTTTAAAAATATTCTTTTAAAATAGTAATATTCTTTTAAAATAATAATAATTTAATCTATTTAATTTTTTTATGATTATTAATATGATTTTCTTTTTTAGGAGTGCATGGTATTTTCATATTAGTCCTTGGATCATTTTGTGCACTCGAAAAAAGAAATAAGTTTTGACACTGCGCTTTATTATTTACGTGAACATACGCACTTTTATAATATTATTTTATTTTAGTAATTTTTATTTAATCTTTACAACCCAGTTCTACTTGGATGATGTTCTAGATTGCTGTAGAAAAACACATTGTTCATGACCTTAATAATTATTTATTAATATTTTAATCCTTTTGGAATTATTTAATCCTTATTTATTTTAAAAAAATATTCCATTTGATTAACATTTTAAAAGAAAAACAAAATTAAAAGAAACTGGACTACAAAGTTAAACACGAAGAACGTGTGTGTGTTTGTTAAGGCTAGATGTTCAACATTTTTTTATTTTGATTTAAAGTTCATTTTATTTGTTTGTTATTCTTTGATGTCGTAGAAGGGAGAGAAGGTTACCAAAAACATGGAATAAAATAGAAAGTTTATTGTTCCATGGTTAAAATTATTTTTTAAAATATTTTTTATTTAAAATATATTAAAATAATATATTTTTTTATTTAAAAAAAACTATTGTTAATATCAATGCATCATAATATCTAAAAATATTAATAATATTTTTATTTAGAGCCAAACAAAAATTTATCTTTTCAAAAAGTATTTTTTAAGTACTTTTCAAACCCCCTTACAGTGGTTGAAAACTAAGGGGGTGTTTGGGAGAGTTTTTGAAAGTATTTTTGAATTTTTTATTTTAAATTAATTTTTTTGATGATTTTAGATAATTTTGATGTGTTGATGTCAAAAATATTTTTAAAAAATATATATATATATTATTTTTAATATATTTTTAAACAAAAAATATTTTCAAAAATAACCACAGTTATACCGTCAAACATGCAGTAACCAGTTAGATGACGCGTTGTCTTCCATGCAGTTTTCCTGTCTTCAAAAAAAGGTTGTTAAAAAACATAATCATGAACAGGCCAGAAATATTGCCTTCATCGATAAGCCCAAACATGTTTATCCTTCTCTTGTCTGGTGCCATCCTCTCTCTTTGTTTCTCTCTTTCTATTTCTGTAGTTTATTTTTAAAAAAAAATAGTAATTAGCATGCCTTTCAATGGTTCTTGGATATTTTTATAGGTTTCATTAAAATATTAACATTTTTTTCAATTATTATGCACATGATATGCAACAAAATAATAACAATGATAAATTGTTCGTGATACTTGATTAAATTATTATTTTTTATTTTAAAATAAATTCTTGATATGATTTTTTTTTTCTACAAGCACATATTATTTTGATATATATATTTTTTTAAAAAAACATCACCATCAGTGCAAGTTAAAAAAATGTGTGTGTAGAAAAAAATCAGTAAATTCGTTATTATTTATTAATGTATATAATTTTAAATCTAACTTATGAAGTGTATATATTGTTTTTCAGTTAATAGCTATCTTGATGGCTAAAAAAAACGTTAACAGCATCCGCCTTTTTTGGGGGAGCGACTGCTCTGCTAAATTTACTTCTCTATTCGGATAAACGACAAGTCATCTTCGAGAATATTATACAACAATAAATAAATTATTGGTAAAAATAAGATATTATTACTCTAATCAAACAAACTTTCATCATGTGATTCTACAGTGTTTGACCTGTAGTTTTGGAGGTGGATAAATGGGTGTCCTTATAGAAGGAAAATTAAAGTTTGCGTGTTAGAACTTAGAAAGGGACAAGGTTAGAATCAGTGTACCCTTATCTTGTGCAAATAATTACCGGTTCGTGTGTGTACGGTCAGATTGAATGCGATGATGAAACTGATCTGCTGGTTTACGTGGTCGGTCGATGGTGAGGAGTCACGTTCCATCCACAGGTCAGCGAGATGAGTAACGGGAGCAATGATATTTTTTTATTTTTAAAAAATTAATTTTAAAATTAATATGTCAAATAATTTAAAAATATAGAAAAAAATATTTTTAAAAAAAATATTTTTGATACTCAATGATAAACAAGTAGAAAATACATGTGGAAACTATTTTGTATTGTGTATGTTTGATACCGATTTTTAAAAATAAAAAACAGGTTGAAATTTATATAAAAAAAAAAAAAACATTTTTAAATAAAAAACAAACTCAATCAATGGATAAGACTCTATTTACTTTTTTTGGCATGATATCACAAGTACGAGTTATTTAGAAAAATTACAGGGTTAAATTGAATATTTATTTTTTATATATAAAAAAATAAAAATCAGAATAACAACACAATAAAAAAGAAGGAAGGAAAGTTCTTGATGGACACCGTTCTGACCATGAAAAAAACCAATCCCAAAGTCTTTTTGCAACGAGGAGTTCCACGTATATGGTTTGAATGTTTCCTCTTCATGGGAAAAATAAATCCAAAGAAAAAGAATGATGATCTGTGATCTTTCCATTGTAGACCTAGATCTAGATGTTTGTTCTTTTTTATGAAGCCCTTTATTTTTCTATTAAATTCTACTTAAAATTCACTAAAGTAAAATAATAAAAATATATCCACGACATTATTTTGTAAATATATTATGATTTTAAATTTATTTCAAAAAATACTATATTATTTTTTATAATATTATCAATATTTTTTTGTATACCTCTTCATGATTCTTTACAAAAATTTATCTTAAATTTCCCTCGCTGTCTCTGCTGGAAATATTATTATATAATTAATAAAAAATAAATTCAAAAAATAGATTGAGAGCTCTAAGAAAACAATTTTTTTTGCCAGATGACATGAACATCACTACACCAGTGACACTCGGATACAGACATGTTCTAACATAAGCAGGAGGGAGGCCTCTAAGACACCCCTTTTCTTCGTCCTCCAAAATTAGCAAGAATATGCCCGCACGGATTTGCGTCCTTTGAACACGCATCCACCTATTACCCGGGGCAGTTCCAGAACACGATGATTTTCGTAGAGTGAGAATTCCGGCATCACTGAGACTTTATAAAGAGAAAATCACACAGAAATTATTCAGATGCAATCAACGAAGATGGAGTTGATCATATCATTAACTCACATGGCAGTCAAAAACGGCTCCACAATTTTCATTCCCGAGCACTTTTTTTTTAATTTTGTTTTAAAAAATATACATCAAAGAGTCTACGTACACCATCTGAATCCTCCATCCCATCAGTTCGGTTACAGCAAATACATCCACCAGCAACCAATAAATGAATTTCTGTACAAAATTCCTAAATATCTACTCGGGTGAGGGCAGAACCAGTTGAAACGAAAACAACGGTTTGACTTGCCTCTCACACATATTTCTTCCCCAAAACCCTTCAGTTTTTCTGAGCAAATCCAGATTGCGCTTACCTTATCTTATCCAAGTAGTTTTCCCTGTTGTGCCTAATCCTTACTGGAATATTTGTTTTATTCATCTTCCTTACGAATCTTTCCCTTTCCAGTGGTTACTTGATCGAGGTAAAGCAGGGTAACTTCTCTGAAGGACCTTCAACATAGATGCTGATGCATTTCCTATGGACCTCCAGCATCTCAAAGCCTAACTTCTTCATGAGCTTTCAGAACTTCGGAAGTGAATTTGCCCAGAGCCTGAAAAATTGGGACCAATCCTGCTTGTAAACTACTGGAAGCGGCATCGTGGACTAATTTGGCCGCTTCCTTATGCCTTGCTCTCTCTTCTTCCAGTTTCTTCCTCATTGAATCCAAATCCACTTTCAGATCATCTAGCGGTGATATTCCACTCTCTGAAGGAACCTTTGACATAGTTTTATTTGATGATGAATCAAGCTCCTCAATCCTTCCCTTCTCCATACGCAAAGTTTTGAGCCGTTTCTCAAAATCCTTTGTAAGGTAATCTGCTTTGATCCTCTGTTGCTGCTCCTCATCTTGCTGCTCCCCCAACTGATGCAAGCTTGAAGTAAAACCAAGCATGGCATTTTCAACCCCCTGCTCAGAAATCCCATCAATTGCCTGGTACCAATCATTGCAAATTACAAAAATAGGTGGAGCACCAATTCTGCTCGGGGAGAAGGGCACGATCCCATCAGCGGTTTCTTCAGTTTCCTGGTGTAGGCACCTTAACAGCCACCCATTTAATGACTTCACATAGGATTTTTGGGTGTTAATCCAATTGTTAAAGCAGGTGCACCAATTAATAAGCTCCACTTCAAGTTCAACTGTGGCTTTCAAACCAGAATCTCTCCGTGCCTTTAGAGAGCGAACTTTGCTAGCCATAATAGCTTGAAACTGCTTCTGGTGACATCTAAGCATGGACTTCCACATCCTGATCAACCTGCAAATAGAAGTCCATTATCATATGAAAATGGAAGAATCCAAAACACTAGTGATCAAATAATTGACAGCACAAAAAAGTTATGCATGCACTGGTCTTTTCTTCCATTCATGCTTCACCCACACTAAACAGGCATGCCTAGCACTTGCAGGACTGCGATTCATGAAAATCAGGAAGTCTTTTATCTTTTACAATTTCTGCTAGAGCCACAAAAAAAGCATACAAGGGTTATCGAGACTTAGGATGAAATACTTCACAAATCCGTAAAAAAGTAGAGGATGATATCCGAATCAAGTAGCAGGTAGAAATGAAGAGTATTAATAGGTCTAAAACACAGAAATGCCCTCTACTGGTGCATATAACCAGTATGCTTCAGTGAAAAAGGAGAAACCAAGATTTGATAACCAGTTTATTGAATGCCTTGTCATAAAGACTGACAATAAAGGTCATTTTACCAACTTTGGTATCCCATTTCTTTTCATCTCAACACAGCATAAGAGGCATAGGGTGAGTGAGATCACCACAGTTATCTGTCAACATACCGGCCCTGATTTGAGTAACCTAGCAGACACCAAAACCTTGTTCAGACAAAAGGCTAGGGATAGTCCCCAAGGACCAAACCATTCACACATTTGCCCAAAAACCTAACAGGTATTTTGCGTGTACAAGATATGCAAGTTGTGAGCCCCAAATTGCTTAAATTGAAAAGACCAAGGAGCACAGCAGAAAACTTACCCATGAATTAATTCAGTGATCTGAGGCTGCAATTCTTCATCCCTCAACCTGTGTATTTTACTGGATATGGCATCAACAGATCGGATACACACATTGATTTTTGTCAGCAATTTCCTTATCGAAGCCTGAGCAGCATCAATTTTACTAGATTCCGCTCCACGCTCATCCAATATTTTTAACCTTTTGCACTCCTTTTCATAGATGACCCGTAGCCGTTCCTCATCCTAAACATCCACAGAAATACTGCACTTGGTAAGAAAGATCCAACAGCAACTGTAGTAACAGCATTAATGCTCAGACTTCTCCCATCATATAAAGACAAGAATTCTCGAAAATTTTAAAATTTGATTTCCCAAAGCATAATTTTTTTTTTATCAGAATAGTAGGCACGTTTAAATAATACTATAACAATATCTACTATAAGGAAGAATACAAAATACATAGACATTTCCATATCAAACAAGGTAGTTTGTCGGTGGTACAAGAAAAAAAACTCCTGCAAGCTTATGAACCAGAAGCCTTTTATCAGGCGTTGAACTCAAACTTAATTATTAGATGAATAGAAGAAAAAAAAACTCATGGCAACCAAAGAAGAAACGCACAACATCAATGCCCCATACCTTCACTTCCTTGTATAGTTTCTTCTCCCAAGCGTAAATTTCTTGTAGAGTAGATGAAAGGTTTTTCCGCCTCATGTCAAAGTCATTTTCAGATTCCTCGGAGTAAGCTTTTGCCATTTTCATTGTCCTAGAAGAAATGCGTGCTGATGGCCTTGCAGGAGGATGGGAAGAAACCAAATACAGGATCCTGGAAAGAATCACTGCAACAAGGCATGTTAGTTTTACTTGAGAGGCAAGATTATTGTATTTGCTAGAGATAATACTTGAATTCAACAAAACAACGGAAATGAGTTGCTTTAACAGCAAGCATTCTCCAGTAGAACCCATCAAAGGGACGAGGAAAAGACATGGCACTAAAATTAACATTCATGTTGATATCATATCGAATATTTTGGGTCACAGACCAAATCCCCTATGAGTATTCTTCACGGAAATATAACCATCCATAGAATAATTTTCTTTCACTCTAAACCTTCACCCTGACTGTAATGGTGCGTGCAAGTGTGATAGACAATTCGCAAAAAATAATCAGAGCAAAAGGAACCCAGACGGGAATTTGAGAACATGCCTAACAAACAAACTAGAAAACCACTGAAACAAACAAAGAAAAAGGATAAAATGAAAGAGAGAAAAATCCAACCTTTAAGTAGGGTACTTCTTTGCTGGTATTGGTAAGGCAATTTGCTCACCTCAAGCATCAATGCAACCTCTTTTCCATAACCAGAAGCGGTCTCAAACTCATCCCTTATTTCCTTCACCACCTCTTGAAGATCCCTTGCACCATGAGCCGACAATGTAGTAGTAGGAACACTACTAGGCTTTGAAGACTCAATTTCCACTGTCACATTAGATGCATCTTCAACCTCAAAACTAACCCCTTTTTCCCTCACAGACCCCACTTCAGGGCTCTTCGAAACAACACTATCAGGACTCTGAATTGTGTTCGGACTCATACTGCTACTAATTCTAACAGACTCTAAACTCTCACTACTTTCTATGTGCACTGATTTTGAAGTACCTTCTCCGTAATTCCTCATCATTTCCTCATTAAACTTCATTTTCCCATTCAAATCCCTTTCCTCACTCCCTTTCTTCTTCTCTTTATGAAGCTCTTTTATTGCTTCCTGCTCCGTTTCATCTTCCAAATCAGGAATCCCTTCTCTCTCCCTCACCTCTTTCGAATCTGGACTACTTGTACTCGACCCATATCCGTATCTCCCGTACGGATGATAACTTGGATACCCACCACTACCACCATTGTCGTACGCATCGAAAAAATTGAAATAATCCCATGTTGACACTCTTGGTGGTGACGGGGGCACCGGCGGTGGCTTCTCAGGACTTGGCTTCCTTGCTGGTGAACTCATCATAGGGTACCCAAAATACCCACCTCCGTTATAACCCGACCCGCTGTAATAACCCGACCCGACTTCAGAATACCCATTTACTGACGGGTCCTCATACACCACCGTTTTAGCCGGAGTAGCAGACCTCTTCATGTAATACGTATTAGCATACGAGTTCTCATTCGAGTATGGATACGGGTTAGGATACGGGTTAATATACGGGTTATCTCCTGAGTAATGAGGAAAACCCCAATTTCCTTGAGGTTGGGGATGATCATTAAAATTATTACTGTAAGTAGAAGGTATATCTCTCACAGCTTCTTCTTTTTCAGGGGTATCATGAATATGGATGCAACTTGAACCTGAACCAGAGTCCGAATCCAAATCCGACCCGGAAGACAAGTGCAAATGCGAATCTCCAATCTCCTCGTCTTTGCTTTTGGTGCCTATGGAGTGCGAAAAAGAGGCTGAAGTAGAGGGATTCTTTGAATTGTGCCTGGATTTCCCTTCGCGAGATGGTAATGTTAGTACAGGAGAGGCAGGCGAGGATGAGGAAGAAGCGATCACGAGCCCTTCATCGACAAACCGGCGAATCGCGTCGCCAACGTCTTTCAGAGAATGAAAATAAGCGACGTGCGCAGCAGCGAGAGCGTAGCGGTGGTCGGAGGCAGCTTTGATGACTTCTTTGCGCTCCCTACAGAGAGTTACTAGTGGTAAATCGTCCACTTTAGACCCTCCACAGCCCATAGCAATGAGAAAGGAAAGCAATATCTGAATAACAGAAGAAACGTGTAGCTTTCATGGTGACTGTGCGAGAATCCTAGAAGGAGAGAGCATTGTTCTGGAGATGAGTGATTTTATTCAGAGCACGGAGCAGGCGATAGAAATGGGAATAGCTGAAAATCATAATAGCATCAGCAACATTAAATAGAGAGAATTTGAATCAGACGGTTGATATTGGAGTCATTTTTAATGTTTCCTTCATCTTGGGTTGATGGATGGTGGAAACTGGGGATGATGAATTAAAAAGGAAAAATCGATGTATTGAGATGTGTGATCGCTGTGAGGGATGTGTCAGAGAGGAAGCGGTAGAGGGGTCCATGTCCTCTTCTTCTGTGCAGGGTTTTGCAGAGAAATGGAGGGAGAATTGAGAGGAGAAGAACACTCGTGGAACCCGCCAGCCAATGCTAACGGGTCTTTCTCATTATTACTGCTTCAATTTTCGCTATTTATTTTTTGTTTGCTGGCAGTAATTCACTGAAGTGGTTCGTGAATACGGCTGCTTTAAAAGAAAAGGACGGAAAAAACAAGGCGCCTTCTCGTTCGTGACAGTGATAGATATTAATTTTAAAAACTTTTATTTTTAAGAATATATTTTTTATTTTTCTAAATTAAAAAAAAAAAAAAACGCAGCGCCAAGCCATCCTATAATAAGCTTGTGAGAACAAGTGTACGAACACACGGTCCTTTTATTATATTTTCAATCCTATATTGGTGATAGTAATTTTTTTGCTATTACCTTAAAGAGAAACTTGGCCGGGGTAACATATAGGAAGCGGACCAGTGGGAAAACAAATTGTTGGTGATAGCAATTATTTAATAGTTGATATAATATTAAAAGTTTGAGATTAAATTATTTGTTTTTTTATGATTTTAAGATCGATTTATATGGTTATTAATATGATATTTATTTGAAATTTATATAATTATTAATTTTTAAATATAAAATTAGTCGAGCTGTATAAAATCTAAACTGAACACCCATATTAAAACAAAATACAATTTACTTGTTTTTATTTAAAAGATTTATTCCTTGATGTTATTTGCATGAAGCACTAAGATGCATTGTATTATTAGAGCACACGTTTTGTTTTCACAAATATACTGAATATAGTGTGTGATAGTGCAGTTGTTGATATGAAAATGTTTTTCACTTGTAAATGTATTAAATATTTTTTTATTTTTTAAAAATTAATTTTGATATCAATGTATTAAAATATCTAAAAATACAAATAATTTTCATTAAAAATAAAAGCAAAAAATAGTTCCTCGACCCCTTTCTACTGCCACGGACTCCATGGAGCATTCATTTCCAAAAGAATAGAAATACATGTCGTCGAAATATCAATCCCCGCACAAATTAAAAAAAAAACAGTGCCTGGTAACTTTGGATCCCTTAAATTGATGATCAAAAGCAGCTTACTTATCCAAGATGCCTGCTTCAAATATTAAATTGCGACAGCAGATACAATGGTGCTAGAACCTAGAGGTGTTCATTGCTGCCACTGCATTCATTGGAATCTGACCGGATGCTTTCCTTCGAGAATTTATTAAACAAGTGCATATTTTTATTGCTCGAACTATATGAACACATCATGGCACCTTCTCCCCTCCTCCTCCTTTTTTTATTCACACACTCACTCATGCTTATTATCCAGTACCAGTGTGAATTTTACTAGTTATATTGTTTAATTCAACTGCCAGAGAAGAATTTGAATGCTATATTCTTTTACGGTTCATGTCAATTATATTTGATATTTTCTATCGGTGATAATTGGGTTTTAAAATATTTTTTATATAAAAATATATCAGAATAATATATTTTAAAAAAACTAAATAAACAAATCAAATATACATGTGCGCATGCTGGAAAAACAAAACGATACCGAGGCGCGAAAGTCGTGGGCATCCCATGCTATGTTCCCGCGCTTTTTTCAACTTCATTCTTCACTCCATAAAGTACACAGTTTTATGTTTCTTCGAGGCAATAACTTTGTTTGTCTCTTAAGTATTTATTAGGCGGGACGAGGGCTATGATGATGGTTTGCACCGCCAATCGAACATGCTAGATTCGGACACTTAGTGTTTATTTTATTTCTGTCAAATCATCTTTCTACTTTTCTAAATAATCTTTGGTTTTTTTAATATTAAAAACAATATATTATCTTAATATATTTTTAAATAAAAGGTATATTTAAAAACAGCAACTATTATAGTCAAACTCCGGCACGTGACGCTCTAATTAAGCGGGCATTTTTTTTTGCAAGACAGCTAAACAAATCTCAGATCACGATGCATTATTCAATGACTAATTAATTATATTTTATGATAATGAATATTATTAAACTACAATATCATTAACTACGTGAAAGCTACGAGCTCGTTCAACTACTATCTTCCTGTCTGCCCACCGCTTTTCACGCCTCCAATTGAGAGGTTCTGGGGGCAGTCAGTGAAAAGACTTGCGGCTGCGCCGTGGTCGTTGTTGTGGAGTAGAGGTTTGATGGGAGCCCTTCACGTAATTAGATGGCCAAAAAACTGGGAGTATTTTTCTAATTAATGGCAAAACAAAATCTCCCTCGCGTGTAATATTTTGTTAGACGAGGTCTGATTACATTGCAGCCAAGCGCGTGCTAATTCTAACTATAGTTCATTAAAAAAGGCCTGGATTGTCAGCTCAGTATTTTTATTAAATTTATATTATTTTATTTGTAAAACAATAATATCTTTTATAGCAGTTTATCAGGATAATTTTAAAAACTCGACCTTTCAATTTAAATTTTTTGTAGTCCATCACAAGAGCCGGCCCGAGTCACGTCTTTTTTTGCCATTTCCTCATGCGGTTGCCTTCGGTGGAGAAGGAAAAGAGAGGAAGTCATAGGAGGTGATGGCAATTTGACATGAGTAGTTCTTATTAAAAAAAATAGTGTTGTTGAAGTTGTTTATTAAAATATTTTTCATTTAGAAAAGTATTAAAATTATTTTTTTATTATTTTTTAAAAATCATGTTTAATATTAGCATATCAAAAGATCTAAAAAAACCAAAATAACTTAATTTAAAATAAAAAAATAAAAAAACCAAAATAACTTAATTTAAAGTAAAAAAATCAATTTTTTTTAAATACTTTTAAAATACAGTTACAAATAAACACTGTGATTTTTCCTCCCAGGCCACTTCAAATCATAGTTGTAAAATCCGTTCCGGGTACCGTTCCGGTTTTTTGTTTGGAACGGAACGTTCCGGTTTCGGTGCATTCCGGCGTTCCGTTCCGGTTTTGTACTGTTCATATATAATTAATTATATATATATATATGAAAAAAAATATTTTAACAAATATAATTAAAATTCAAGATAAATTAACTTTAAATTATACAATACAAACACAAAATCAAACAAACATAATCTCAAAATTAGAAACACCTCTAAAATTCCAACAATAAAATTATTTTAAAAAAATAAAAATAAAAAATGAATTTAATTATAATTAAAAGATCCAAAATATTTGAAATTTAAGCTACTTATTGTATGTTTTTCAAGTAATTCTATGTTTTTTTATGGTTGTTGTATTTGAATTTGAATTTTGAAATTAATTAATGTTACTTATTGTTTTTGATGTTAGAAAAACTTAAAAAAACAAAATAAACACATTAAGAAATAATCAATAAGTTCAAACATAATTAATTAAAATACATTCCATTACAAATAATTCAATCAAATTAATTACAAATTAATACCCCTATTTTTTATGTTAACTATTATTATATAATAATTAATTATTATATAATAATTAATTATTATATAATAATTAGTATAAAAACCAATAATTAGTATAAAATATTAAAATCCAGCCCACCCATATAAATTATAAAACCCTACCCATCCAACCCTACCCATATAAATTATAAAACCCTACCCATCCAACCCTACCCATCTTTTCTTCTTCTCTAGCCGCCGCCCAACCCTCCTCTTCCTCTTCCTCTTCGTCCTCATCTTCCTCTTCCTCTTCCTCATCTTCCTCTTCACTTCCATCACTTGTGTCCACATCGTCTTCATCAGATTCTTCATCCTCACGAACAATTTCTTCCATGGTAAAATCAGGAGGAGGAGGAGGAGGAGGAGAGGAAGAAGAGGGTCTTTGTCTTTTTGGCCTTGGAAAGCTTGGCCCTTCTCCATCTTCGAGTGAGAATTTTGCCATCTCTTTCTGCAAAGTTAGGTTTAAGAAACGAAATTGATTTGGGAATTGTGGAATCGGGGGTCGTTTTTGTGTATTTTGTAAGGGGACATGAAACGGTGTCGTTTTGGCTTGACCCGGAACGGAACGCCCGGTACGGAACCGGGGCGTTCCGGCCGGAATTCGGCCGGATTTTCCGGAACTGACCGGGATTTTGACCGGGACAAAAACGTCGCCGTTTTGTCCCGGATTTTGCATTGGAACGGAACGGGATCAATAACTTTGCTTCAAATGCCAAAAACATATCATATTGATAAATTAGTTTTTTGATTTCATAGCCATAATATTACCAGGCTAAATATACTACCGGATCTTATAGACAGCAAGTGTTGATAGAAAATTAGTAAATTCCTCGAAAAAAGAAATTGAACCAGGCTCAGTAAAAACATATTCCCAACATTTTATAGAAGCTGTTTGACACGGAGTTTCAACCGCCGTGCCGTAGTTTTTGGTAAAAAAATTTTTTTTATTTTAAATGAATATGGTTTAGTGTTTTTAGATCATTTTGATGTGTTGATGTCAAAAATAATTTTTAAAAAATAAAAAAAATCATTTTAATATATTTCAACACGAAAAACACTTTAAAAAACTACTAAAACAACTCTCCCAAACAAGCCTATAATCATATTTCAGAAATACATTAAAGAATTCACACACCGAGAGTCCCTTACGTGCTCGATAAAAATCAATTTCCGTCTCAAAAAACAAAAGGAAAGCGAGAGAGAGAAAGGAGCAAAGAAAGATGAGATCGAAAATTTTTACCGAGACGTTGAAGCACATCGAGAAATCTTGGCTTTGATACATATGGACGACTTTTGCTGCTTCTACGAACTTCGGAAGACGGGACACGTGCCTTGTACCCGAAACATTGAAGATATCAAATTACAGCACCCATGCAGAATATTGGCTTATGTGGCGGGTAGTTGGTGGGTGGGTATAACCAGAATTTGAGATTCGAGGGTGAAAGTTCAAAACTCTAATGCATAGCAAAAACTTGAATTTATTTACAATAGCTTCTGTAATTTTTTTGAGAATTTATGTTTTCGTTCATGATAAATGTAAAGAACAGATTATGGAGAGGAGAGTAGAAATAATATTTTCTAGACCTGTAAATCTGTAAAGTTTAAAACTATATTTTTTAAATAGAATTTAAAAGTCAACTTTTTAGTCAAATTAATTGAGTATTTTGGCATAAGGTGTCATGCATGATTAATTATAAAAATAAAAAAATATTTATACACATAGGGTTTTGTTCAACATCTAGATCTATTGATTTTGTATCTTTTATATTATAAATAATAATAATAATACAACTCTTTACATTTTCAGTATAAAATATGTTTTTTATTTATCTAATATGAAAGCTATTTTATAATAGTAGAAAGGGTATATATACTCAAAAAAAAAAGTGTTTGTTTTAAATCTCGTCGTGAAAAAGTTTTAACGGCAATACTTTTTTCTCTTGTCGTCATGTATATGGAGAGATGGCTACCGTTATACAATCAATCTCTATCATGTGATAGGCTAACATCATGGGATGTTTATTAGTTAGTTCCTAGATTTAAGCTCATGTCCTTGTCGACCATCACTAAAGTAGGCAACTTATATTATCACATAATATTTAATATATGATATTATGTACGTCTTCTAATTATGCAGGGTTACTAATAATATACAGTCGCATCACCTGCCAAATGTTTCAATTGCGTCAGTGTTCTATAATTTGGCTGGAATTGCTTTTTCAGAATATAATTTATTCATAAAATTATTAAAATAATATTTTTATTATTTTTTAAAAAATATTTTTCATATTATCACATTAAAATAATCTAAAAACATCAAAAAATATTTATTTAAAAAATATATTTTTTATTAAAAAAAACATTTTAAAAACCGGTACGACGTGAGAACCCCCCAACCAAGCTTGTGCAATAATCGGCGAAGTGTGGTAGAAGGTAGCAAGTTTCAGTGAGCATGTCTACGAGTTGCTCGGCTGTAACTGTGTAATAAGTAGCAATACTCCTGGACTCGACTTGCTGAAGAATATAGCAATAATCAACCCTGATAAGTTTCGTGTGTTCATAAAAAACATAAATAAAAGTATTGCATTTGATTGCGTGATTATTAGGACCTTTGGGACAGCTGTTGCTGTAGCTTTTCAAAGTGCTTTTCGTGTTGAAATATATCAAAATGATGTTTTTTTATTTTTTAAAAATCATTTTTGATATTAACACATCAAAATAATCTAAAAACACCAAAATATATTTATTTAATATGAAAAAAAAATGATTTTTTTGGAAACACAATTTCAAAAACTGTCTCAAACAGCTTCTTACAAAAGAGTGTTACAAAGATCGTCCATAGACACCCTAAATCATCGAAAAGATCTTCAAGCTATGTAAACTTATACCTCATCGAATTCATAACACGGCATTCAGCTTCAACGCTAGTTGTACCTTGCTGTCTTTTATTTTCTCAAAAAACTAAATTACCATTGATAAAAATACAATTACTAATAGTTAATACTCAACCAAGTGTATTTCCTACGCAATCATAATCACAATACCATGGGATGTTGGTATGACTATCTCGTTGCTAATGATCCCTTTTAGATAGCACGAAATACATTTCATCATACCTGAGCATTGAATTGTAATTAGAGCATACATGTGTTAGTTAATAAGAGGTGTGATATAATGAAAAAAAAAGATTTATGATTTGCATAACAAATATAAAATTTAAATTAAAAAATATATTTTTTATAAAAATCTAAAATGATAATTATTTTACTTGTTTGCCTAGATTTCCTGGAAGGTGTGGTATCCTTCATCATAAAAAAAATGTTGGTTAACAATACTTAATGATCTTTAATGACAGCGTAACTCGGTCATCAGACAGACCCAAGTACATATTTTCATGGAACCCCTTTATATAGGATAGTAATTCAACGATGAAAATAAAAACTCATTAAAAAATATTGTGTTGAATCTGAATTTTATTTTTAAAAGGAGTAATCTATATAATTCAATTGGAAGGCTCTGTTTAGAGACATATATGTAAAATTTTAAAGTTTTTCTTTTAATAATTAGAATACAATTGTAATTATACTTATTTTAAATAGATAAAGGTGGTGATTTACATTATAGGTTAACGTATTTTTATTTTTTTATGTTTTTAAATATGTTAATATTAAAAATATTTTCTCAAAAAAATATCTTTTTAATATAAAAAAAATACTCCACTGTATATACTCGCACTGTCACAGAATGTAGGAAGAGGAACTCAAGCGGGCAAAATGCCGCCCAGTTCTATTGAGAAACGGGTAAAATTCTGAATTATTTTTTAAAATAATAATTTTTTTATATTTTAAATTAAAAAAATTAGTGTTTTTTAAATTATTTCATATCAAAATGATTTTTAAAAAAATTATATATTTTTTTAAATAAAAATAATTTTAAAAATAATATCAACTATATTTTCAAAAAGTGTATTGTGAGAACGCTGTCGCCCCTTGCAAAGACATGTACGAGAACTTTTCTCGTGACTGTAATGATGCTCGATGGGACCTCCTCTGACTCCGATGCCCATGTCTAGCATCTCGTCCAGCAAAGTTAGAATGGGCTAAGATGCCGGGATCAAATGCCCTGGTTTACACTTCTGGTTTTGCAAAGGCGTGGAAGTGTGGTATTTTAAATATTTATTTTATTTAAAAATAGAAAATTAACTCTCTCTCTTTAAAATAAAGTTTTTTAAAAAAAAACGTAATGCAAAATAGACATGCGTGCATGTTACGAGAAGAACTGACATTTTTGCTTTTTTAAAAAGCTAAAAATAAAACTGAAATGCTTTGCAAAGTGCTTTCACTTTTGCCATGATAGTGTTTGTTTGGAATAAAGGTATGGTTGGCTTTTTTAAGGTACAAATAAAAAATACATGTTTTTTTTCTTATGAAAAAACCTTAATCGCCCCTCTTCACATCTCTGTCTCAAATATGCATGTTTCCTTCCTTCAAGCGACGGGGCTATTTAACCATGTCATGAAAAACATTTGTTTATAAACTTGATACAAACGAGAATAACATGCATGATTTAAAAAAAAAAGATTATTTAACCATGTCATATAAAATTCATCAATTAGTATCAAAATGTATTGCATTCTCTTCTCCAACAAGGGTGTAGAAGTAATTACCTCGAGTTCGGAAATAGTGGATACCGTTTATGATTTATAGTACTTAATTTCAAGTTCAAAATATTCCAATGAACTCTAGTTTTTTTTGTTTGGAATAAAGGTATGGTTGGCTTTTTTAAGGTACAAATAAAAAATACATGTTTTTTTTCTTATGAAAAAACCTTAATCGCCCCTCTTCACATCTCTGTCTCAAATATGCATGTTTCCTTCCTTCAAGCGACGGGGCTATTTAACCATGTCATGAAAAACATTTGTTTATAAACTTGATACAAACGAGAATAACATGCATGATTTAAAAAAAAAAGATTATTTAACCATGTCATATAAAATTCATCAATTAGTATCAAAATGTATTGCATTCTCTTCTCCAACAAGGGTGTAGAAGTAATTACCTCGAGTTCGGAAATAGTGGATACCGTTTATGATTTATAGTACTTAATTTCAAGTTCAAAATATTCCAATGAACTCTAGTTTTTTTTGCTATGTAAAATTCATGAATAAAATTTATTTATAAACTTGGAAGTTATCATGAGTATTGCTACATATAGATAAATAAACATTACTTGTTGTTGTATGATACAAGTATTACCATGTATAAATAAATATTACTCATTCTTGTATGATACAAGTATTACTATGTACATGTAAATTTTACTTGTCATGAAGTTATTTACTTTTGTATATAAATAAGTATTACTATATATATATATATATATATATATATATATATTACTCGTGATTTTTGAGAAAACTCATTGTTGTGTGATATATGGTTCAACCATGATCCCACAGGTTTTTTTTGGGAAATATGTTTGAATTTATTTTTTAAGGTATTTACCATTCAGAAATGTATTAAAATAATATTTTTTTTAAAAAATTATTGACATTAACATGTTAAAATTATCTAAAAATATCAAAAATTGAATTTAAAGCAAAAAACAAAAACATTTTTAATTTTTTTTGAAACACAATACCAAATAGACACCTAACAATTTCAAGCGTGATTAACATTTGGATTTAAGCGTGTCTAGGAGTGCAGTGTGTAAAATATTTTTTAATTGAAAATATATTAAAATATTATATATATTTTTATTTTTAACACCGATGTGTTAAGATTTATACAATTTTTTTTAAAAAAATATTTGTAAGAACAAACACTTGATAACAATCTAAATAATAATAAAGCATGCAGACATAAGTAAAAACATTCAGGTAACAATTTAAATATCTAAAGTAGTTTTGAAAAAAAACATTTTAAATTAAAAAAAATATATCATTTTTATATATTGATATCAAAAATAGTATTTTAAAAATAAAAAATATTATTTTATTATAATTTTAAATGAAAAACACTTTAATCAAACTAACACACGTCAATAAACTAAAGTGTTAAGAACTGACATTTTTGCTTTTTTAAAAAGCTAAAAATAAAACTGAAATGCTTTGCAAAGTGCTTTCACTTTTGCCATGATAGTGTTTGTTTGGAATAAAGGTATGGTTGGCTTTTTTAAGGTACAAATAAAAAATACATGTTTTTTTTCTTATGAAAAAACCTTAATCGCCCCTCTTCACATCTCTGTCTCAAATATGCATGTTTCCTTCCTTCAAGCGACGGGGCTATTTAACCATGTCATGAAAAACATTTGTTTATAAACTTGATACAAACGAGAATAACATGCATGATTTAAAAAAAAAAGATTATTTAACCATGTCATATAAAATTCATCAATTAGTATCAAAATGTATTGCATTCTCTTCTCCAACAAGGGTGTAGAAGTAATTACCTCGAGTTCGGAAATAGTGGATACCGTTTATGATTTATAGTACTTAATTTCAAGTTCAAAATATTCCAATGAACTCTAGTTTTTTTTGCTATGTAAAATTCATGAATAAAATTTATTTATAAACTTGGAAGTTATCATGAGTATTGCTACATATAGATAAATAAACATTACTTGTTGTTGTATGATACAAGTATTACCATGTATAAATAAATATTACTCATTCTTGTATGATACAAGTATTACTATGTACATGTAAATTTTACTTGTCATGAAGTTATTTACTTTTGTATATAAATAAGTATTACTATATATATATATATATATATATATATATTACTCGTGATTTTTGAGAAAACTCATTGTTGTGTGATATATGGTTCAACCATAATCTCAAAGGTTTTTTTTGAGAAGTATGTTTGAATTTGTTTTTTAAAGTATTTATTATTAAAAAATATATTAAAATAATATTTTTTTTAAAAAAATTATTGATATCAACATGTCAAAATTATCTAAAAACCTCAAAAATTAAATTTAAAGCAAAAAACAAAAACATTTTTAATTTTTTTTCTTGAAATACAATGCCAAACAGACACCTAACAATTTCAAGTGTGATTAACATTTGGATTTAAGCGTGTCTAGGAGTGCAATGTGTAAAATATTTTTTAATTAAAAATATATTAAAATATTATATATATTTTTATTTTTAACACCGATGTGTTAAGATTTATACAATTTTTTTTAAAAAAATATTTGTAAGAACAAACACTTGATAACAATCTAAATAATAATAAAGCATGCAGACATAAGTAAAAACATTCAGGTAACAATTTAAATATCTAAAGTAGTTTTGAAAAAAAACATTTTAAATTAAAAAAAATATATCATTTTTATATATTGATATCAAAAATAGTATTTTAAAAATAAAAAATATTATTTTATTATAATTTTAAATGAAAAACACTTTAATCAAACTAACACACGTCAATAAACTAAAGTGTTAATTTAACCCACATGTTGGCATGTATTTAATATAATTTAATTCAGATAATAAATTAAAAAATTAACACACTCAAGTAATGATAATAATAATATAAAAAAAAAAACTTGCAAACATGACTAGCTGAAAATTACGTAGAATTTCTTTGGTCAGATTGCGTGAAATTGTCTAAACCGACAAAATTATTTCCACACAGGCTCGCTGTCACTGGGAGGCAAGTTCTGGTGGGTACAACAGGGTTTTTCTAAGCACCTCCAGTCTCCTAATGATGGAGGAAAAGACATGTTGGATCCACCGCTGAGGTTAAAGAATAAATACTTTTTATCAAAAAGGCTGGTAAAAGCAAACTTCAAAAAGCAAAAAAGAAAAGAAAAGCAAAACATTAGCCAGAGCTCAAAGCTATTCCAGCATGCGTGGCGTTGTAGGGTGTTTGAGCTAAAAATAAATTAAATAATATTTTTTAATTTTACTATCAATTTTAAATATTAAAAAATCATTTTTTTTTAAATAATATTTCTTCGATGAAAACAAACGAGATCTTCATGAAATGTAAAGAAAGGACAGGAGCTATGATTGTCTACTTCCCATTTCTACACATGTTAAAATTTGGTTAGTAATAGTTGAGACAGGCAGAATAAAACAAAATAGGAGATAAAATAAATTAATGTTTGGTAGTAATAAACAATACACAATAAAACATAGAAAGTCTATTTCATTGTTAATCTATTCTATTGTCAAACTTCTATATTTAAAAGAATAATTATATATATATATATAATTTAGTCTGTATTAAGTGTTTTAAACTATTTTTTGATTTTATATACCTTAATTAACAAAAAGTAAACCTCCGGAAAACCGTTGTAGTGTTTCTCATTAGTTGGCATCTCATAAGCTATCATGGACTGGAATGATTAATTGTTTTTTTTTTAAATGGATCAACATGCATATTTTATCTGGAAGAAATGGTTGAATTTAAAGACAAGGGGAGTAAAGTGCAATTGGGGGGTCAAATAGGCGGTGTCTTGGAATTTCATTTTAGCCCCCTATTTTCATAGTTATTAGGTAATTGATCCATTTCATTTTGTAGAATTCAACTTTAGCATCAAATTTTATTTTTATTATTTTAAAAAAAGAAAAGGAGCAACATCCCTTCGAGAAATAAAAAACATAGGAAAGGTCTATCTTATATTGAATCATCCTTTAATTGAATTAATTTTGAGATAATTAAATCAATATATATATCTAGAATAAAAGGTCAAAAACTGCACTGCCCTATATTTTTTTTATAACGGCATATTCACAGTGAGTAAATGGACATGATGTTATTCTATCGCATGGCAGCTTAAAAACGAATGTCTCAAGTTATTAAAGATACTGGACAGGCAAGGAAACAGAGCAACTCTCTCTTGAGCCTTTTGCTTTTGAAACCAGGCTAGTTTTTCTGGGCTCTTCCTATCATCTTTTCTACCAAAACCTAGAAGCACAGCTACCCTCACAAAAAGGGTATAGACAAGGAGAATCACATATATCATAAAACTAATCAATAACAATAGATATAAAACTGATTCCTGTTTAGAGTGCACTAATTTAGTGCATGTTTGGGAGTTTTGGTTGCGGTTGCTTTTGAAAATGCTTTTCATTTAGAAATACATCAAAATAATATATATTTTTTATTTTTTAAAAATCATTTTTGACATCAGCACATCAAAATAATTTTAAAACACCAAAAATCAAATTTTGAGCAAACAGCGATACAACCGCAGAAACAAACATACTCTTAATATTATTTTTTAAAATATTTTTTCGCTCAAAAATACATTAAAAAAAATATATTTTTTAAATTAGTTTTCACTTCATCGACAATCCATTCACAACATTCGTACATATATATAATTATAGATAGATAAGATTTCCAACAATTTTTTTTCCGAGACAAAACCTATTATTAGCTGATTCATCTGCAGTACTCATCACAATCATCATCCGTTACATGTAGCTGCTATATCTAAATTAGTTTCCAGCTTGCTGGTGCCCGTGTCGCACGACTTCGCCATTTTTATTTTTTTAATTGTATTTATATTAATTAAAAGATTAAATCTCTTCTCATTCAAATTAACTATAACTAAAAAAGTATTATAAAAATATAAAAACTTTTTCTTGGTGCAACTTGTTTTTAAAGGAACATGGTCAATCTTTTGTGGAGATTGTTTTACTCTCAATAAATAGCTAAATAATTTTATTTGAGAGAGATAAAATAATCATTTCATTATTATAATCCACGATATCATGAATCTTGGTGTACGGTAATTCGACCAGTCCATTTTTTTTAATGTTGGGGCAGACCACGACTGACAAGTCCAAATCTAAAATCCAACAACCTTGTTAACATTAGCAATTTTGAATTTCTGATAACTGCATGTGCATTAAGCAGTTGTATTTTCGAGAAATTATGGTTTTTTTTTTATTATTGAGCTATTTTGACATGTTGATGTATTTTTTTTTAAATAAAATATATTATATCTAAAAAAAAATCAAAAACATATCTACCAGTCACGAATCGTTATACACTTAATTTAGTTTATACAACGGACCAGGAGGTAGAGTTCGTAAACATAGCACACCCACTAATCCAAATGGTTCGAGTCATTAAACAAATTCAGAACGTGCATGCATAGTCTTCTATTAAAAAAAGACATTCAGAGCGCAGAACATTGTTTATGCTCCATGCCCGAGAGGGTCTAATCCAATCCAAGAGGTTGAAAATTCCTCTATGGAATTCGATTCTTTTTTCCTGAATTCAATGCCATTTGCCATATCGTAATGGACGGAGGACATGAATCACTGGCTGATTATTTATCGAACAGCTGGAACCTCTGTTTCATGTACCTGATTTAAGAATACAAAACTGAAGTACAGGTTTTGTAATGGTTTGCTTCCAGATACTAAGAACGGCTTCAGCAGGGGGAACAAGAGCAGTAATTGATCATTGACTAGTGACGATGGAAAGATTTGTTGTTGGCCTTGACGCGTGTAGATATAGCAGTGGAAATTTCCGGGCTGTGATAGTAATTTTTTCTATCAGCTATGCTGATACTGATAGATCGATTCTCTTTAAATAAATAGAGGGTGGTACCAACTTGTACCCGGTTGTTGATGATAGGGCAGGGGTGTGTAATTGCTTCCAAAACAAAGGGATTAAATCTCCCTCCCTCCTTCAGTTTAGTTCATAAAAATTGTCGATGATGGAATCCGGCTGTGAGAAGTTTCAACAAGCCCCCTTCAGTGTTGAAAAAGTTTGGAAAATTGTATTTTTCTCTCTCCCATAAACAACTCTCTCGAGTCTCGATCGATTGTTTATTCCTTTTACATCAAACCACCCAACTTGATAACACCGGCAGCAATGATTACCATGCAATGGAGATGCACTAGTATTTATCTAATTTTTATTGATTAATGTTAATGTCTAGTTTGCTTGTGCACTTTCGTACTAATTTCATGAATTCTGAAAGTAATGATTATAAATTTTTTATCATTATATTAACCATCACAAAATTCAAATTTAATAATATAACAAACTCTTTAATCATACCACTCGATTAACGATTAGATGAGTAGTATATATACACTCTTACTCTCCCATAAGTTTGGTGTTTCCAAGACTCGTACTTTTGAGTATCTGGACAAATTGGCACCCCATGAAATCCACATCTTTTAATAGGGCTGAGTTATCTGCTTTTGTATCCAGTTATCCACTACAGGCCTTCAACAGCGATGTGAAACAATAAGCCACCCTACCGACGGTTTGTTTTAATTTAGGACGATTATTAACGTTTTTACTTGTCTACTACTAACTTTTGCATGTTCTAGTGTCATGTAGGGTATGGAGGTTACAAGTTATGGAGGCATCTTAAGATTTTCCTGCTGAAAAAGAAATTCAAGAATCCAGGTGTGAAAGTGAATAATCTGAAACCCACTTGCTTTATTGTGCCGAGTTTTCATCTGGTCTAAATTACTTCTTCATTATTTTCCACCAGATTCTCTTGTTTGCCTCCTAACCCTGGAGCAGTTCGTGACAAGAGTCTACTTGTCTGTCCCCTCTTGGATCGAATGATACAGGCGTGAACTACATGTCATGATCTAGTTATGCCTCCTTGCCATCGGTTTCAAACTTGCGATGGTTCTCGTTCCGCACAATCTTTGGTGCTGACATTTTAACCAATGAAAACACGAAAAGGAAAAGAAGCACAGGAGACAATTACAATGATAAAATCTCAACTGAAATATAGAAACAGAACGAGATTGTCACGTATGGCATTCAATAGCTTTCTTCCAATTGATTCAACGACTATTATTTAAATCATGGTTTGATAAATTTTTCACATCCTATTCTCAACATCCCCTCTTTCTTGGTAACTGATGGTTTTGATCATAAGTTTTTTGATGGGAGTTTAGATATGTTTGTCGTGAAGGATGTTGTAAACTTCAACGACAGATCAATACGTCCAAATTGAAAGGATTTAAAAATAACTCAGGAGTGATGAGCAGGTGATGCCCCAAGAGGAGATGAAGGAGAGATAGTTGTGAAGGAGGGTGATGCAATTTCTGATGGTCTCCATGAGGAAAGAGAGGAAGTAGGCAATTTGGACTAATGATAAATGAGAGGATGCTGGAGACTCTTCCCATAGCATGCCCCCCAATAGAAAAGCCATTAGCAATAACACGACACAACAATGTTGGGTTGGGGGGGTGAGTTCTTGAAGAAATCATATTTGCCAACGATAAGCCCCACCCACCCAATTTAACAGTGCAATTCTCTTATGACTACTTAAGCCAAATAGGTCACCATTTATGACTGCAAGTCCAGAACAATTATAATGGGCGAGTTTTGATAGGAAAATGTGTTTGAATATTTTTTGCCACCCTTATTGATGATGAAGCTGCAGTACATAGTTATCCACCACTACCACAACCAAAACTTTACAAAGTCTCAGATAGTTAGATCATTCATTAGCTCACAATATTATGGTTTTTGATGCATGCAGCAGAGCTCTTTATTTACCTCAGGAAACACTGCAATTAAAGCAAAGTGGGTAGAAAAACACTATTTTATAACAATCCTCAAAACCAAACATAATTTCCAAGAAGAGATGTTAAGAATGCAAGAACAGCAATTGCGATCGTGATATTTGGAAAATAGCTAGACTGGAGAGGCTTATCTGGGCTTACACGAATTGCTTTATATTCGGCTTGTATCTTCTGTTTCATAGCCTCTGATAACTCTCTCTGTAATTTAGATAGGCAACACTAATTGAATTTTATTCCTTTCTTCATTTCAACTTCCAAGTTTTATATGTGATCTCACAGAAATTGCAGATGCATTCATCCTGTCTGTATTATTAGAAGAAACGGCAGTAGAAAACAAGACGCTTGTTTTTTTAATCCTGCAGTGAATCATGAAAAGTGAAAAAATGAACATTTTGCAAATGTATATTTCTTCCATAAAAACCATCCATGCAGCCCAAAAAAGTAGGGAATTTTGACAATTAATAATTAAAAGAATGTTTTGAAACAAGAAGCTAGTAATTACAACCTTCCCGGAAGAGTAATTGGCTGCCGTGAACTTCTCTCCTGCAACATCATCTAGCACAATTCCCTGATCACCAAATCATCAGTTAGTTTTTCAAGTTGACAACGTTCTCATAACCATTGTACTTTACAATTGAATCTAGTCATGGTAGTTCCAATAAATTAGACATAGAAACGGAATATAAAAACTGGTGTTTGAGTGAGTGAGCATCCATAGACAAGTTAAGAATGGGTAGTTAGAACCCTAGAGTAAATGGAAAGAATGTGTGTGTGTGCACTTAAGTGCGGATGCGCATTCATGTGATATGTCTTAGAGGGCTCAGGAATTGTAAACATCAGTCATATGCAGCTCTCATGTGTTTATCATCTGAAAAAAAGGAGTTGCACACATAAGATGGACATTTTTCCCAGACCTTACAAATATTTTCAGGGGGAGTTGCAGATCAAGTAGATAAAGTAGGCCTAAGACAAAAGGCATCCTTTTAACATTTAGGGACAACAATTCACTAACAAACCTCTTGAGGATCAAATTTTGCCCCGAGATTGCTTAGCTTAGCATGGGCTTCTGCATAATCCTTGAAGAATGCCTCCTGATCTTCAGCATATTTCTCTGCATACACCTGCAGTTAATGGAAAACTATGCTAAGTAAAAAGATTATTATGTGCTTCTTGACCATCTTACTCTCAAACTTCAATCCATTTTACCTTGAATGAAGGATCTTCAAAAAGAACAGCATCAGTTGGCAATACAAGCAGGTCATCATCCTTTCTTTCTTTAATATCCTGTGCAGGTAAATCATATTCAGCAAATAAGCATTGTTATAACCCCCACCCACAAATTGTTAAATCTCTATATGGCATAAGTATCACTTTCTTATTGACAAACCTTGAAGTAGGAGTTGTCAAACTTCAGCCATTTTGCTGTCCAGGACTGCCCTCCTGGTGCTCCAGGCCCGTTTTTCTGCAATGTGGCAGATAAATTGTAAATATCTAGCTGTTATTGATGCTTTCTATAGCTAATACTGTTTCTATTATTACCATCCATATAAAGCTGATGAGACAAGATAATCCTTAAATTACATATATTTGTCAACTGGGAACCATGCAATAAATCCCATGTCAAAATGATCGACTGCGCATTTTATCGAGGATTAACAATAGTTGTTAATAGGAACCTGGAATAGAGATCTAACATCTCCATCTGCATATTTTGGCTTTAAAAATTGCCTTGGCAGTTAATATCACAAGTTGTGCACCAGCAAATAGGGAACATAGAGAGAAAGAGGTAATGATTTGACTGATACACTTTATAGCATCTCACTTGCCCAACTATTAGCCCATGACCTGTAGATATGCACATCTCCCATTTCACTGTGATCTCAAATGAGAGAAAGATATATAGAAATCAAAGTTGCTGGTTGAGCAATCAGGATTACAGGGTATTGGAGATTAGATAACCGTTCAAGGTAAATCTGAATATGAGGTTGGCCAATCTCTAGGAAACATCACCTAGAGTTCCTTGCTGGTGTATATATCCACAGTTACAAAAGGAACCGTCATCTAGAGTTCCTCGCTAGTGTATACATCCACAGTCACAAAAGGAATCAATTGATTACTTAGTAAATTAAACTGCTAAATGAGATATAAAAAGTCTATAAAATCTTTGTATTTGGCAGGTCACATTTCATTGAGGACACGTTAATAACAGTCATAAATGATGATTGCCAGGTCTAAAATTAAGCAGCTCTAGAAAAACATATATTCTAAATATCAGAAAAAAGCTGCTTGAATACCGTATACTTTGTCTCTGGTTTGCCCCAACCACTGCGTTCTGGTCTAGACCTTCCTAGTGTGTGTGCACCGGACAATGCAACTATTTCCTGCAGTTTAAAGAGTTAAACAGCAAGAAAAATAAAAAAGCACATTGAGGAATCATCGAGTAAAGCAAAATGTGAAATTAAAGTTACCCTGTCATTTAATCCCATTCTGTAGAAAACTTCTCGTAAATGATCTGCGGGTTTGGGAGGGCCAGCGGCTATACACCAAAGAGGATTTTAAAAATCAACACTAAACTGCGGTTACTTTATAACAAACGTTAAGCTTCTCTAAAAGAAAAGGTTATGGCAACAAAACCAAACTACTTGAAATGGTTGATAATGATCCAATTGAAAAGACTAACCAGGAAGCCTCCCCTCTTCTGGGCATTCATCAGGAGCTGAGACATCCACCCTGCCATATTTCATGGGAATTTTCGGGCCACCAGCTTCCTGAAACCGCAACACATTTATCAGTAAAATATTAAGATTGTGATTTCAAACAAGTCACATAAAATCCACGAAAGAGCAACCGTGACCTCTATTGCAGTTGCGCTGGCCAATTGGAACAAATCCGCAAATGTCACGCCAGAATACTTGTCTTTGATAGGCTTAATCAGTTTCAATGCATTAACGAGCCCTAATATTCCAGTTGGTTAGGCAAAGAATATTTACAAAAAACAAACTAATTGTTAGTTAAAGTAATTTCGACGTGAAGCAATTACCTGCGTTGGCTGCATGCTTAAGTTCAATATCAAATCTAAGACTTCCATTGGTTCCACCCCTTCTTGGCCACTCCTCTATGTTTTTGTTGTATGTGCCTGCCTCATGCCACCCCAACCGAACCTATAGAAATTATAATAATAAATAATAACATTAAATCAGCATAGAAACTAGAAAGTGGTGTTTTTACTTGGCTAGCAAATTATTATGGATTAATATTTGAATTTAAAGAGAGAAAATTGTTATATCAAGTAAATTAACATAATAATAATACTGTAAAATGGTATTACCAGAATAGGATGGCAAGATTTAGATTTAAGTAGTTCTTTAATATCCTCTCTCGCACTCTTCAACTGAGCAGGATCAGACGCCGCGGCAACAGTGCTCACTGACGATCGCTTCTACGCTCAAAAATAAATAAAAACAAAACAAAACACAAAAATTAGAAAACAAACAGCCAGAGCAACGTATAGTTTAAATATGTACATAGAGAGAGAGAGAGAGAGAGGAGAGACCTGATCTTTAAAAATGTGAGGTGCGAGAGGAGAGAACGGGAGGCATTTGAGAGAGGAAGGCGAGTAAGAAGAGGAGGAGGAAAGAGAGAATGAGGAGGACGCTGAATAGAGAGAGGGACGGACACGAGAGGCGGAGTGGATGAGGCGGGCAGTGACGGCGGAACCCCTGAGAGAAGCCATTGATTGCGATTTTGGTGGCGACAGTGTTAAATAGGAGGGATACAGTGCCATCCGGGATTGTGCAATGTTTTTATGTGCTAGGGGTGGCTGGTTGGGCTGGCTTGTGGGTTAATGCGCGCACGCGTATTTATAGGTGCTGTTTGGCAGTTTAAAGTGCCTGCGGTGCGCACACGCGTATTTATAGGTAGTGTTTGGCAGTGGATTTGCATTTACTTGTTTATAATTGTGCCTCTATACCGTCTTGGAAGGGCGTTTTAGAGTCGAAGTCCATAGAGCGACGTGAGGTGATTGTATTAGTCATAGCAAATTAAATTTTTTACCCTTCTTTATACAAAATAATTGCTAACATGTTGAGGGTAAATCACTTTTTCCAGAACGTTTAAAGGCCATTTATGAATTGATTGGGAAAATATAGTTATTTTACTTCTTCTTTTTCATTTTATTTATACAATAAAGTAACATCGAATTCAAAAATTTGGTAGCACCACTGTACCAAATAAACACTTTGCGTGATGGGATATTTATCACTATCCTTAACTATTTTTCCTGTTTCTTTTAAATTTTGTTAAGAAACAATCTTATTTAAAGTTTTAAACAGTTAAATAAGGCTAATATAATTTATATTATTTTTTTAATATACTCTTTTAAGTTAAAAAAAATTGGGATTTAAACCTGTACAAACTCGTATTACTTTATAGTTAATTTTTATCAAATAAAATAAAAATTATGAGATTCAAATTTATAATTGTTAGGTCAACAAAATTATAATATTATATCAAAAATTTAAATTATTAGATGAGAGAAGAATATAATTTATACATAATTGTCTCAAAACTCAAAAATCACATTAAGTGAAGTTAACTCCAATAAAAAAAATATAAGTGGATATGGCAAAGCGAAAAATTATATAAAAAACTAAATATCTAGAGATCAGCCCAGGCCCGCTAAAAATCTATTTTCATGCTGTCTAGTTTATTTTGTGTCAACGGGATTGGAAAAGAAAAGAAAAGAAAAGAGGGAGTTAGCAACCAAGGAAGAGGCGAGATTGAAGACAGCCCGGCAGGTTTTTGACCGGGTTTATCTTGTTTTCATGAAAAAAATCTCCCAATTTTAGTGTTTGATTAAAATAAAAACAAAGAAATATTATATGGGCCCATAGAATAAAATGAAAAAAAACACTGGTGGACGAAAAGCAGCTTATCAAAAGAATCTGCAAGAACCATGGGTCCCGCAGGCTGTTTTTTCTCCATTTCCTCTTCTCTTTCTTTTTGTTTCTTTAATTATGATAACATTTTAATTGGGAAATGTTAAGGCGTGCCTAAGGTAAGCCTTGGATTTCCTGGGGTAAATCCCCACCACGTTCTCCATCCAGCTTCTTTAGTTGTTCAGATAGTCTAGATTTGTCCTTAATTTTTATCAACATCTATTCTATCTGATTTATTTTCAAATTCTTTCATCTCGGTTGGCTCTCTCTAATAGTTAACCAGAGTTTTAACAAGATAAATTATGAGTTATTTTTTTAATTTTTTAAAATAAATTACATATTTTTTTAGTTTCAAAATATATTTAATTAATTACTCTTTTGATTACGTTTAGTTTAATATTATTTTATTTAAATATATTTTAATTTCTCATCAAACTATTTTTTTAGTTTAGAGATTTTATTATTTTTCATATTATATTTTTAATTTCTTATTTAAAGGGATTTTTTTTAAATTTTATTTTAAACTTCAAATTCAACTATAGCTTTAACCAAACACTTCAATTTCAATTATGAACCGTAGTTAAAAATATTTTTCATAAAATTATTTTTTTTAAATCCTAACCACAACAACAACCGCAATACCAAACATATTGGGTCAGGTTCATTTGACCATTCATTCTTCAAAAAATTTCTTCGAGTCAGACTTCAGTAGTTTGGGTTTCGGGTTATCTTGACAAGCTCTGAAATTATGCTCTTATTTCTTCTTTATCCTTTGTTTTTTTTTTCTCTTCTCAGTAGTGTTTGAACTTGAAATGCTTATTTTTTAAAATATTTTTTTGTTTGAAAATTAGTTAGAATAATATTTTTTATTTTTAAAAACTAATTATTTTTAATATTAGAATATCAATCTCTCTATATATATATATAAAAAAAAACACGGATGCGCTGCAATAACAAATCAACTCATCTCGTCTCTCTCTCTCTCTCTCTCTCTCTCACTGATTAATGTAGGGATGAGAAAAAATAGTAAATAGAGGAGCGGGATAGAATGATTATAATAGTAATAATATAGCAATAAAATATAATTTTTTAAAATTAATGTATCACCACGGAAAATGATGATGAAAGGGAGTATGTATGAAAGCAAAATGATAATGATTTCCTCGTATACTGCTACATTCCTTACGTAATTCCACAAAAAAATAAAATCCTCGTATAATTAATTAAAATTAAAATTTCCTCGTATAATTACTAAATTCTCCAAATTTCGGCTCAGCTGTAATTAATTAGCAAATCATGGTTAATAAACAAACCCTAGGCATTGGACTAGTGGCTGCTCACCAAACACCAGTTGGCACTTTTTCACCAACTGAAGTATCTTTTGACTTTAAAAATTAATACTTTATTTTAAAATTTAATTGTTTTAATAAGTTAATATTAAAAGTATATATATATATATATTTAAATTTATTTTTAAATAAAAAATTAAAAAATAATAATTATTCAAAATATCAGCAATTATTAATCTCGTATGTCAAAAAGTTGAGGGTGTCGATTAACTTTTTACAAAAAAAAACAAAAGAGAAGAAAGGTCATGGAAGAAACGGAGACGGAGGTTTGATATTATTTTTTAAAGTATTTTTTATTTAAAAATATATTAAAAAATTATTTTTTAAAAATTATTTTTGATATCAATATATAATCTAAAAATATTAAAAAAATAATTTAAAATAAAAAATAATTTTTTTTAAAATATTTTTAAAACACATTGTCAACTTGGGATAGTGTTAGGAACGCAAGTAATGGTAAGAAAAATCAAAATGTACTACTACCCTAATTGCAATGTGTTTAAAAAGTGTTTTTTTTTTTTAGAAATTATTTTATTTTTTACATCATATTTATTTTTTGATATTTTTAAATTATTTTGATATGCTAATATCAAAATTATATATTTTTTATTTTTTATTATTATTTTCATATATTTATTAATAAAAATCACCTCTATAACACTAAAGTCTAAACAAAAAAAAAAACACGGACAATTAAAAGGACAGTCAGTCCAGCTTCATTGCCTCAAAAATCAATGATCCAAATCGAATTCAGGAGTTCAGCAACCCCTTCCAGAGAATAGTGTCTCATATTGATCTCCGAATACAGAGCTCTGACATGGGCCTAAAGGTGCAATTGCTCGATCGAGCTGCTTTCATTTAGTGCATCATAGATGTGGGCTCGGGCTTTTTTTATTTTGCGAAGCTTTAAAGTTTGCAAAGCGTTCTTGATCCATCTTCCCTGGAAACAAAGAAATAGAATCTCAAAAGTTATATTTAGCTAGTGTGTTTGTCATAGAATGAATAAAAAAAACTTAATTGAAGAGATAGAAGCTTAAGATAAATTTATTTATAAACTAAATTTTTAATCTTTCAAGATTCTTCCGGGGTTCAAAGGCAAGTAAGCGTATGGCATGTTATTTTTATAAAATGATGCTCTCGAACAATTAAAACCAGGAACATGGAAAAATCAGTAATTTATTATGTTGTTTTACGGATAATTTCTATGAAAGCAAGTGCAAAAACTCGAACATTTATTCGGAAGTGTGCATAAATTAGTCCGAATATTTCAATTAAAAAAAAAAAACCAAGACAATGGCCTTTAGGGACATTTGAAAGGCAGGGGAGAAGGGTCAACTCCATCACGTCTCGATCAAGTTGACATCTCTATTATCCTACTGCCTAGAGATTGCTACGTTGCATTCAGATACCTCTTGAGTAAATGTGGCTGTCATATGTGTTTTCAGTTTAGCTTGGTTGTTAATATAATAATTATTAAATTTTTATATAATTATTAATTTTAGAGTTTATTAAATTAGCTGAAATATACGACCAGATATCGACATTAATTAAAATAAAAAAATTGACCTCTCGATTATCCTGCCTGAGATTGTTGCGTGCATTCAGATACGTCCATGAGAACGTGGTGGTTGTAAGAGTCCAAAATGCTTTCGAATTTAATAAATCTTCATGGCATCTCGACAGTCGATTTTAGTTTTTAAAAGGGACTAAAAAATGACACGTTCAAAGGATTCTGATTGGGAAAGGAATTTTTCTCATAAGACAAATAAAATTCAGAGGAGGTTGAGCTAACCAAGCTCCGCCGGCTTCATCTACCCAGAAGAAAAAAAATAATCCACAGTGGCCCTCGTTTCCTTGACCCATTGCATTAGGTGACTAGCTGCTACCGAATGACGTCTCAAATTAATCTTTTATTTTTTCTAACCAGCCATTGAAGGTTGTCGATTATCGTTGTTTGTATTCATCTGCTGTCAATTATTTTCACATAAACATATCAAAATAATTTAAAATTTTTAAAAATAATTTTTTAAAAATAATTTTTAACAATCCAAATCAAAATTTAAAAAATCAGCAACACCCTTTTCTCAACATTACTGCATTTGGTTTAAGTCTGCCTTAAATACCAAGCACTTCCAGCATAATTAATTTGAAAATTAAAAGCATAATATAGAAGAAAATAAGACAGAATCAAACCTCCAGGCATGTTGTTTATGATTATTATTTCTTTCACGAAACCGCCGGCATCTGTTCCTTTTGAAAAGAAAGTTTTAAATACAACCGATTTTTAATTATCTCGCAAGTGGATAACGAGGAAGGGAGGATTTCGCAGCTTATTTGGATGATTGATAGAAATTATTTTTTAAAGTATATTTTATTTGTGAATATATCTAAATAATATATTTTTTTTTCAAATTTAATATATTAAAATGATTAAAAATACTAAAAAATCAATTTGAAACTAAAATAAATATCATTTTTTTTAAAAAAAAAAAAACGGGTAAACCACCTGCTAAACAAAAAATTAGAACTTCGTTGGTATTTTAAGCTACTCTGCTATTAATACAAAAACATTAATAAATGATAGCATTGCGGTAGTTAGATAATTTTAAATATTAAAATTGGAGGCGGGGGGGGGGATGGTTTGGGTGGCAACTGGCATGCGCTTGAATCCTCCATGATTGGTGGCGGTTGGTGAGATAAGAAGAGGCGGCAATTAATCACGAGCCCGGTTCTTGCCGTGACTCACAAAACGGAAACTGCACGTTTGGTGATACAGTGCTTGTATAAGGCTTTGCTAAATAGGGCAGTGAGAATCACTCTCCATTGCATGCGAAGTTGAATTCAATGGTAGGATTCTATGAGGTCGAGGAGACATGATTCGCTGCTAATTTCGTTCTCATGGAAGGAAAATGGGAATATCATTGAAGAATTTAAATACTGAAATTGTAAAGTGATGCCCGTGAGTTTTGGTCGGGGGGTTTCTTTATTTCTATCACAAGTAGGTAAATTATTGGCTTGTTTGCAACTTGTTTCTATATATATATATAAAAAAAACAGATTTACAGAGGACATTCTAGTATTTTTAACACTAAATAGTTAAATTTTTTTATTAAAAAATTGTTTACAGGTGCTTATCACGCGCGGTTTGATGGGGGTGACATACACATTATTTGGGTGGCATGTGCGACACCGCCTGTGAGCAAACTGCTATTTGATAATTAAATCCCGCCTTCTACGAAGACCAGTCAAGATTGTTTACATTCAATAATGTCCAGGCGTCGATTTCCCCACACACACAACCACATGTTGATTGCCACTACTTTGTGGCGGCACAGCTTTTTTAGCTCTAGTTTGAAAAAAATGTGTTAGAAAAAAAACTAAAAAGTGTTTGGTTGTCTGAAAAGTTAGAAAAAATTAATGTATAAAAAATAAACAGACAGAGTTTTGTGAAAAACAATATTTTATTACTTGTTGAGAAAAGCTGAAGCGGCTCTCGTAACAATGGGAGGCTAACAATTAATTAAAATATAAATAATGTTTATATAATATATGTTTATTAATATAAAAAATATATTTTTAATATTAAAATAATCTAAAACTTAATTAAAATATAATTTATTTTTACATAATATATGTTTATTAATATAAAAATATATTTTTAATATTAAAATAATCTAAAAATTAATTAAAAGCAATATAAAAAACATAATAAAAAATATTTAACATGAAGTTTATTAATATAAAAAATATTTGACATGAAGTTTCATTATATTGATAAAAATAATTTGGTGAGAGAATAAAAAAAAGATCCAATTTACTTGAATTATTAATTATATTATATTATTATAATTATTAAATCTACAATATTTAAAAAATTATATATATATATATATATATATATATATATATATATGCCATTTAAAGTAATTTCACAAGTTAAAGGCAAATAAACAATATGCAAAAGCTTGGTAACCAAACACATGAAACTGATTTTCATTAATCTCAAACTCAAAAACAGTTTTAACCAAACACTTCAAAACTTATTTTGAATCGCAATTAAAGTGTTTTTTATGAAACTGCTTTTTTAAAATCTCAACCATAAAAATAAAAGTTGTGCCAAACACACCTTTTATGACTACTGCTGTAGCAACAAGCATTGAATCAGTAACGATAAAACTACATATTTGATGCTCTTTTATTTATTTTAATTGATTTTCTCCGAATGTAAATGGTAAAATCATCAAATAAAATTAAAGTTTCAATATATATAAAAAATCATAAGATCATATTAAAATAAAACAATAAAAACCCATTTAATATCAGGATATTCTTACACCACGTTATATTTAAATTCGCAGCGCTTCAAGTGGCTGTAACCCCCCGCCCCCCAAATAGGACGTCCTCTATAATATTAAAACACCGTACCCAGTCCCGTGACAGCAACATTCTTAAAAATTAGACGGTAGAAAAGAAAAAAGAACTTATCGTGTCATATATTTATAGAATATAGCTGTACATAAAATATAAATATTTGCAAGTAGAATATATTAATGTTTTTAGTTGTGTAATGAAAAAACAAGCTGGAGATCTTCTGTCCTTGGACATATAAAAGTAAACAAGTTGAACAAGAATGCATTTTGAGTCATAATTATTTTTTAAACAGCAGAATTTTTATTTCTATCAAATACTTCTTGGTGCTTGAATAGCATTTAAAATATATTTCTTTTCAATAATATCCTAATTTACAATAGAATTTACATGATTTAAAGTATATAATTGTTTAAATTATAACATGTTTTGCATTGTAATGTATTTTATAGCAATATTATTTAAATTAATTCATTATCGCATTAACATATAAAATTAATTTACTTTTACATTATATATTAATATATTACTTCTCATATAATTAATATATTAGCAATTTATTATCTTCTAATAATATTATATTTAAATATTTTATTTATACACACACACACTATAAGAATAATTAAATACTGTATCATTTAATTTTTATTTTTATTTTTATAAGAAATATTTTTTAATTGATTCTTTTTACATTTAGAGTTTATAGAGTCATTTAATATTATGGTAACAATTTTTTTAATTAAAAAATACATTAAAATAATATATATATATAATATATTTTTTAATATCAGCATACCAAAATAATTTAAAAATATAAAAAACTAATTAAAGCAAATTTTTATTTTTATTTTTAAAATAGATAAATAAATTCCGTTTACAGATTATATAAAACGGGAACAGAGAAGTGATGAAAGTTCCAATAAACAAACAAGCACATTACTTCCCTGGACAGTCCCATCAAAAACAAAACAAAAAACAAGGTCCCTCCTTTTCTTCGTCTATTTGAACAATACAATCCAACGCACCAAACTACCGCTCCTTTGAAGAAAGGATCAGCAAAGCTCTTTGCTTTGTATCAATCGATTGGCGAATGGCGACGGAGGAGGAGAGCCGGACGGTGTTTGACGTGGCGGCAGCGAGTATGCTAACCAAAGAGCTGAGAGACGTTTTTGCTTCTGGTAAAACAAGAAGTTATAAATGGAGAATATCCCAGTTGAAGAGCATGATAAAGATGTGCGATGAGCACGAGGAAGACATTGTTGATGCTCTTCATCAAGATCTCTCAAAACCTAAACTCGAATCCATCGTTTACGAGGTCAGAAAGATTTCAGGCATAGCAAATATTATGATATCTGACTTTCTTGAACGTGAATGTGATATTTTTTTATGCCTTAGCAATTTAATGGAATGATTGACGACATAGAATCATAACCTGTCTTGTTATAATTGAATATCTGTTAGAGTCGAGGAACCAGGAATTTATTTATTTTGAACTGTAGTTACGGGATAGTGAAATCACAACAACAACCTCGTTGCTTTGTCCCCGTGCTTTAATTTTTTCTGTCTTTGTTTGCCCAGAACTAGAAGATTGTAATCGTTTGGATTCCTTACTTTCTGGATTTAAACTGGATGGGAGTACTTGTATTTCGATAGTGTAAGTGAAAGTTGGGTAGGAATGGTCCTGTATTTTCGAGAAAAGCTTTAATGACATCACTTTTTTGTTCCTGAGAAGGTCTGATCTCTGTCTCAAATATGATATGCAGCTGATATGTGGCATGCAAGGAAAGATACAGGGCTCGGGGATTTTAGGAATATCCTGACAGAAATTTAAAAGCTATAATTAATATGTAGGATTCCTGATATTCCTGATAGCATTTAAAAAAAAAGAGGAAAAATAATAACAAGGGATGAAAACTAAGGAATAATTTCGAGCCTTTTTTTCCCGACTGTCATGAAATTAGTTCGAATAAATATGTGTTGATTTCTAAATAAAATACATCTTTCTACAGAGGAGAAATTTTAGTCAATTTCCTAACCAGATATTTATTGCATGTGACTCTAATGGTGGAAGTTGGTGCTTTAAGTTGTTAAATCGGTGGACACCTTGTTCGGATCAATTTTGTTTAGCTAGTACAGAGGCAGTCATATTGTAACTGGGATTTGGGATGGGATTTTGGTACAACCAGGTTTGAATGTACTGGTGAAGAAAGAAGTATCAGGACAGTATTTCCTAGAAAACTATTTTCTTCGATAAAAATCTTACAAAAACAAAAAAACTGAACCTTGACGACTCCAAAGCACTGTCAACTGTATTTCTTGCGAGCGTATATATCCATTGCCTCAGGTATTAGGTGCGATATCTTATTAATCTGCTACAGCTTAACATTTCATATAAATTCAAGTAATCCAGCTACTTCAACATTCTCATGAAATAATTTATATGGCGAAAAGTTTATGTGAAATTTCATGTCAGTTTCCTCCGAAGTTGATTGGTGGTATGTTGTGCAGATAACTATGCTAAAAAACTCCTGTACATTGGCTATTAAGGAACTGAAACAATGGATGATGCCAGAAAAGGTGGTTGCTCCAACTAACCGCTCTATTATTTGTGGTTTTTTACAAATTGATTTTGTTGGCACTTGAGTTTGAGTGCAATCCGTATCATTTTTCATTGCAGGCAAAAACTTCTCTGTTAACTTTTCCTTCATCAGCTGAAATAGTGTCAGAACCACTGGGCGTGGTGTTGATTATTTCAGCATGGAATTACCCTTTCTGTATGTTCATAGAACAAAGTTCTCTATATTTACTTCCATCTGTCGCTTGATACTATAATAATCAAATCTGATTTCTCTCTTTCCAGTGCTGTCTCTTGATCCTCTAGTTGGAGCTATTTCAGCCGGTAATACGATGGTTTTGAAACCATCAGAACTTGCTCCAGCCACATCCTCGCTGCTTGCAAAACTACTTCCAGAGTATTTGGATGTCTCTTCGATAAAGGTTGTCGAGGGGGCTGTTTCTGAAACCTCTGCACTGCTGGAGCAAAAGTGGGACAAAATATTTTATACAGGTTCGTGCTCATTCCTCAGTTTCTACATGCATGGGGATTCTGATTGTTAAATTATTCTACACAGAAATAAATGGTGGTAAATCAACACAAAACTAATCATATACTTATTTTCTTACAATTCTTTGAAGTGATGTAAGCAACATCTTGTTAGATGTTGAACAAGTTGTGGAATTCTTTTCCTGGAGGTGTTTGGAAAGGTTTGAACCCAGGCCCATAGTTTGAAGTCTTAGAGGTCCTTTCTGCTTTTTATGTGATTGACATAGTAGGAGGTGTCATAGTAGGAGGTGTAATTTTATTAAATTGAAAAAAAAGGGCTTTGTAGAATCCAGATTTTCTATAAACACTGGCTCCTTTACATGAGGCTGTTTGTTAGAATTTGGGAGCGCGTAAGCGTTGAAGTTAAATGATGTTTTCTTACCTCGACCCAAACCTTGAACCCTAGAGGTGTCATCCTTGTTTTACAGGCAATGGAAGAGTTGGACGCATCGTGATGGCTGCTGCAGCAAAACACCTGACACCAGTTGTCTTGGAGCTTGGAGGAAAATCTCCAGTTGTTGTTGATTCAGGTATCGATTTACAGGTAAAGAGCTCCTCTCATCCATGCTCATCGCTGCCCCGTTAGTTAAGGCACCGGAAATTTCATCTTACTGTAATGTTCTGGCACAATTCTACTGTTTCTCCAAGATTGCAACTAGGCGGATAATTGTTGGCAAGTGGGGGTGTAATAATGGACAGGCCTGCGTTTCTCCGGATTACATCATAACAACGAAAGATTATGCTGACAAACTGGTGATGCTGAGTTCTAGCATTCATTTCCCGTTCCTTGTTTTTCCATTTGTTTTTTCAGTCATCCATTAACTCCTCCTTCTGTGGTACAGGTGGACTCTCTGAAAAAAGAATTAGAGGCATTTTATGGAGAGAACCCATTGGAATCAAAAGACTTATCTCGAATTGTGAATTCCAACCATTTTTCTCGTCTGACAAAGCTACTGGATGAGGATAAGGTTTCTGGGAAGATTGTCTATGGAGGTGAAAGAGACGAAGCCAACCTGTGAGCATCTGCTTGCCATTGTTTCGGTTCATCAATTTAGTTCAGCTGGGTGCAATTTGCTTCTCATTGAAATTTTTTATCCTCGATGGCAGGAAAATCGCTCCCACCATATTGCTGGGCGTTCCTCGTGACTCTCTGATAATGAAAGAAGAGATATTTGGTCCCTTGCTTCCCATTCTCATTGTAAGCATCGAGAGATCCTCAGCTCATGGATGTTTTATTTGTGTTTACATCATATGAAGTAGGACATAAAATTGAATCTAAACTACTTATATAACATTGACATTAGAAATAGCAAAAACATCACACTTTTCTAGATATGCTCTCTACACGTGTCGGTTGATCAAAATCTGCCAGTAGGTGGTTGTCTTCAACTGTAGCTGAGCAATTTTCCGCTGGAACAAAGCCTTCGTTGATGATAAAAAAGAAAGATTAATCATATGAAGTTATCTGGATAGTAATTTCTAGTATAGTAGAGATTTTAATGCATCAGGTTATCACAGAATTCTTGTTATAAAATGTGGGATGTCAATTATGATTTCTTTCTTAGGTCTTCTTTTTTTGGTTCAAACAGGTCAGCAAAATCGAGGACAGCTGGGATGTGATAAATTCGGGAACGAAGCCACTCGCAGCCTATTTATTTACCAATAACAAGAAGCTGAAAGAGCAGTTTGTGATGTCTGTTTATGCAGGGGGTGTGGCCATAAATGACATTGCCATGCATGTAATTCTTCTTCTCTGAACTTCTGCAACCTGCTGCACAAACATGCCTGCATATATCCATAGTATCCCAATTTCTAAGGCTCCTGGATCACTGAATACTTGGTCATTTATTCTGTCTTTACATATACGTGCTCTTGAAATTGGTGGGTTTTGATCTGAATGACCATCTAATATCTGCACCTGACATGTTCTTGATGGTGTAGCTTGCAATTCATACGCTACCGTTTGGGGGTGTGGGCGAGAGTGGAACGGGTTCATACCATGGCAAATTTTCCTTTGATGCTTTTTCCCACAAGAAGGCAGTTCTGTATAGAAGTTTTATGGGCGATGCAGCTCTGAGATATCCTCCATACACACTGGGAAAAATAAGATTGATGAGGGCTCTAATGACTGCCAATTTATGGACCATACTACGCGCTTTGCTTGGACTGTCTTAAGTTTAAGAAGATGAAGTGGCTGTCTTCGGTGTGAGCTCAATCACTGTCATGTGTTTTCTTCTTCTTAAATAGTGTAAGTCGGAACATTGATAAATCAAAACGAATGAAGTGGAATTCAATGTCAGTTGTAAATTCTGATGAATGAAAAATTTTGTGCTCTTATATTGTGATATATCGGGATTAGTGGCTTGAGAAAAATGAGCATTCAACATCAAATTAAATAATTTGATTTTATAAATAATAATTTGATATTGCGATATATCGGGAACTTCCAGCGTATTTTGGTTTACACAGATATGTAGAGAATCATCCTCTGACTTGTTTATTTTTGGGGAACTGATAAGAATCCTTTGAATCTGAAAAGTTGTCAGTTCATCAAAACTTCAAGGACAGAATCCATGTCTAATCACAGATTTGAGAATGGGAGCAGCAAATAAAATTTTGCCAGTTGTAGCTTTTGGGCATATAGCCAAATGGCATCTGAAAACATTGCCAGCAGCTGATAAAAAAAAAATCACCTCGAAGGGGTCCGATAACATACAAACTAGTACCATGAATCTTCTACTATTGACAGTTCCCATTGAACTTGCAAAGCACTATCACCTGGACCAAATATTTGGTCGGATGCCAGGGAAGAGTTATACCATAGAGATTGTAGGTATATTTTAGGATGATCAACTGGATTGTAACGGAAAAACAGAGAAACTGGTTTTTGACTCCTATGGAAAACTGAATGGATTCAAGAACAATCCTGTAGAATACTAAGAACATCTGACCGCTGTTCAGCTGTCAGTTCTGTCGGGAATTCTACTAGGAAAACAACTTTCAAATTTCCTCTCTTTCCCTGCTCTTTCGTGTTTGGCATACCTTGACCTTCTACGATCCTTTCATAGCCGGGGTAAATGATATCATCGATCATCAAACTCGTCTTCTTACCGCCCAACAAAGGGATTGAGATTTGGCAGCCAGTTAGAGCTTTCACCAGTGGAATTTCTACTCCTATTTCCAGATCTTCTCCTTCCCTTCGAAACAAAGAATGTCGTTTCTCAGCAATCACGAAAACTATATCAGCTGGGCAAGTGCCAGGTCTCTCATTACCCATTCCTTCGAATGTGATCTTCGTTCCCTTTTTCCATCCCGGCTTCACTTTTATTGTTAATATTTCTTCTTCTTGAATTATTTGCCTGCCAGAAACAAGAAAGACGACAATAATACTAGTCAGTGATATTTTGATTTTACTCTATTCCAATCGGACTTTCACATGCCTTACAGAATTCCCTAATAAATGTACAATCATTCTGAAAAAAACTTGGCGTTTCCCTGCAATTTGAGTCATACATTTTTGCGGTCAAACAACATCACGTTTTTTCCTTGCTAGTTTTATGGCATTTTAAGATATAGCAGATAAGATATGAAGGATTGCTATCTTGAAACCGAATCTAAATTTGAACCTGTTATTAAGGGGAAGAACAATAGAAATTCTCAAAAAAAAGAGCAATGAACGATGAACTCAGAACATAGGAACAAACCCTGTGTTTGTAATGACATCTCTTGTTATCTTGATCTTTTTCATGCACCCATAACATAACTCCTCAAGCGTGCATTCGAGAGGCCTTTCAATAGCCGGGGGTTTCATCTTTCCCATTGAATTTGAAAACATGATGTTGCTGGTGCTATTCCGGCTTGCATTTCTCGAGAGAGATGCAGAGTAGCCATGATGGGAATCGGTACTTCTCCGGCTCATGTTTCTCTTTAGAAAAGATGGTTTCAGAGAAGGGCTCTTTCGGCTTCCACTTCTTGACAGAGGAGAAGATATATTAGGAAAACAAGCATCCATGCTTTTATGTTTGAAGAATCCTCTTGGACTCGAAGGATTGTCACCTCGCATGTTATCAGCATTGTATCTTAAACTGTGGATTCCGTTCATCGTCTTTTCGTCTTCTGTATCGTAACCAAGTCCCTGGAAATCCACCACGTAAGTATTTGCAATATTCACAATGGAAGTGATTTTTTCTTGTTCTTAAAGATCAACCTCTCGATGAGATTTTAGGATTCCGGATTCTACATATAACATTTTTTTTTAGCCAGTTTTTTCGAGAGATGATCGGCAAAAAAAAACTGTGGAAAATATTACTGGTCTTGAAAACTTGACAGGAATCGATTCAAGCATGGAAGTATATCTACCTCAGGACCTTGGCTGATGGCTTCAGATTTTGCTTCTAATTCTCCCCCACCTGAAGATGATTTTCTCTTAAAGCGATGCCATCCGGTGACTGTCGACAGACAGGCTTTGCAGAATTCTTTAAAATTGAAAGCTTTCTTTTTCTGCACAGAAATGGGGGCAGCTGGTGGTATGCCTAGAATGTCAGGATGATCTACCATGAGAAAGAGAGGGAGAGAAATAGGGAAGGATAGAGAAGACTGGCTACGACCACGAGAATGCTTGGCTGCCAAAAAATGGAGCGTTTGTTGAGGCCTTTAATTAGCACGATCTGTTATAAGAGTGACTGTAACCTTCTTTTTTTATTTTTCCTCTTGAGAATTATAAAACCAATTAAAAATTTTATTTTATTTTTAAAAATTTTTATTTTAAAAGTGACTCAAGGACATCGTAACGTGGATAAGACGAGTATGGATTGTCCATGATGTATTAGAGCCAAAAATATATATATTAAAATAATAATATGTTTATTTTATTTTTTAAAATTTATTTTATATATATATATATATACATGCCTTTTAAAATTATTAGATTAAAAGCTAAATGAAATTTAAAAATTATAGATGTGATTCAAGTTTTTTTTATAAAAAAAGAAGAGTAATGGATACAAAATAAATATTGAAAACCTAGTTTGGATATCCGATATCTATATTTGCTAAACAATGAATATGATATAAATAGTAATTATAAAATTAGATATGGATAATAATGATATCAAAATCCGATTCATAAATATTCATTATTATTATTATCTTCTATAATAATAAAAATAAAAATAAAAATAAAAACCGATTGAAAATACTGTTTGGATAAAAGATTTTTTACGTGGAAATAGAGATTGTAGATAGACTGCCACGATTTTAAACGGTATACGAGTGTTTTGCAACTTATTATTTTCGAAAGTATTTTTTTGTTTAGAAATAATATATATATATATATATATTTAAAAAAATTATTTTTGTTGTTTTTATATTTTAAAAAATAAAGGATAATAAATTTTGACTATCTTCCATTTAAACCACAATCCTAAACGTATCCTTAATGAAAGTATTAAAGTATCTATCTTGAAATAAAGAAGAAGAGCAGAAGGCAGGTAACACCCCTTTATTGAAAGCCTAAAAAAATAGTACAAGCCCAGATTACAGACCTCACACGCCTGAGCTATTTTAATAGGCCCAGCGTTCAAGAATGTTTTTATTATTATTATTATGGTTGTTGATGTTTTTTTAATTGGCTTTTCAATTGTATTCTTTGGCTCTCTCATTTTTTATTTATCTAATATTGTATTTTTAGTTTATTTAATCATTTAGTTTTGATTTAATTGTAAATCATTTTTATATTTTTTATCATGTTTTAAAATAAAAAACTATCCAATCTGATAAAGTTCATAACAGAGATGGTAGTTTTTTGTGTTTTTTTCAATCATATTTTTCTATGTTTAGTTTTTTGTTGACTTAGTCATTTAATATTGAGTTGATTTAATTTATTTTTATATTTTTATCATGTTATAAAATAAAAAACTCCACTCATTAGAATCCAGATTGCAAGTTTTGTGAGTTGGCAAAGATGAACCCCACATGTTTTTCTTTTTCTTTTTTAGACTTCCTGGTAAATACATTGACCATGTCATGAAAATTATCATTTGATTTAATTTATCACCTAGCCAACCTAGACAGTTGATATTTTGTATTGGCACTACAATTGGTCCTTCGGGTATTTTTTTAATATTGAGTTTTTTTCTTTAAATTTGTCTAATCAATAATATTATATAAAAACAATTTTTACATGATTTAATTATAAATCTAAGCTTGAAATAAATTGAATATAAAAATTAACATGCTAAGCTTGATTTAATAACAATATTAAATAATTCTAACCATTATTACTACCTTTTGATTTAATACTAGGTTTTCATAATTGAACGCGAGAATGAGCTGCGGTGAGTGGGCATAAGGCCAAATAATATACTCACCGTCATTCAAATGTGGTAGTGTATTGTTGTGATTATTTTTTGAAATATTTTATTATTTATAAATAAATTAAAATAATATTGTTTTTTTTAAATATAAACACATCAAGACAAAGACATGGATGGAGCCTGCAGGGAGAAGGAAAAAAATGCAGAGAGGTGTTCATTTTTCTATCTAGTGACCTTACAACGAACAAGTCGTCGTCTACCTGGGTCATCAATAATCCTCTAATTGTTCTTCGTCAGGAGCCCCGAACGGAAAAAGGAACCTCAAACTGCACTTGACATAAACTCATTTTAAGGCAACTACAAAAAAAAGTGAAAATTCACAGAGTGGAGATTTGTTTTTCTTCCCATGGATGCGTGTTCTGTTCACATCTTCTAGCAATGCATTAAAGGCAACAAAGAAGAAATGCCGGTGCTATAAATATACAAATATATAATCAATTTGACATACTTTAAATAATACATGTAATTTTAAGGACAAAATTGAAGCAAATCCAAACATTCAAATTAAATAATTGAAAACAAAACCTGAAATTAAAAAAAATGGGACCGAAATGAACTAAAATCCATAATTAACTTGCATAGAAAGATAAAATTGAAAGAAATCAAACTTTGGTACCGAAAATATTCAGGATTTATAATAAATTTGCATGGAAGGATGTAATTGAACTAAATCAAAACTTTGATACCAAAAAATTTAGAATTCCAGCCCAATCCGAGAAATTAAAAGCATGAGGACCGAATTGAAAGTCCGATATATAATCAATTTCAATTGAAGGACGAAATTGAATCAAATCTAAACTTATATAATAGCATTAAGGGCAAGAAAATCAAATTACAACATTCAGGGACCGAAATGAACTTTGATAAAAAATAGCTTAGCTGACGTCATCTGGCGTAGGTAGGAGAGAGAAACTGGGGGGAATTTAAACGACCATTGACACGTCTCCGGACACCTTAGTGATACACACGCCGCACCGGGTGGAAGAGAACATGCCTAAAAAGTATTCTAGACGCCGGTTGGTCATTTTTGGACGCTGTATGAAGCTGCACGCGCCTCCCTAAAAACGCGTGAGCGAAGTAACGAACGACGCGTTTGACGACGCGCCAACAGTACTCCGATGAAATAAATAATAAAATATTGGCTAATTACCGTGAAGCCCCTCCCCCGCAGGCGTGTTTTTTGTCCTTTTCGAGGGACAAAATCGTTAATCCACTGTTCAATGAAATATTAAAAAATAAAAAACCCGGTCGGACGAACCGGGCCGGACCAGACCGGAAATGGTCAATTACCGCGGAGCCCCTGAAACCGGCAGCGGTTCTTGTTGTTTTCGGGTTTTTTTTTTGTTTTGTTAATACACTGTTGAAAACGCAAAAAAAAAGTGGACGTGCGCTGCGATGCACCGAGTCAAATTGCGAGTGAATAGTGACTATGAGTCACGGTCTACAGTAGAAACCCGAGCTGTTTTAGCTCTTTAGGTAATAATATCCTAGTCTACATTTGCATATTGATTTTTCCATTCTTATCTTCAATCATAGATAATAGTTTTTTTTTATCTATTAAAACAAATATCTATCAATTTTCTTAATTATATGGTGCTTAGACTTTGTACTATACACTTGAGACCTTTTCATGTATAAAGAAAAACTTGCATACTAGATTTTTTTACGGAATAAAAATATCCAGCTCGTGTGTTTAGCACGGATAAAAAAGTTAGTTCATTAACTAGAGAGAGAAAGTAAATCCTAGTTATATAAAATACCAAATATCGGGGGGCAGGTGAAAACCATTGTGGAGGGTTGCAACTTGCAACAAGAGAACACCCACTCATTTTATAGAAAATAACATTACAAGATTTTACAAAAAAAATTGACTGATATTTCATCAAACGACAAGCAAAAAAAAAACAGCGATAAACTGAAATCTTGAAAAAAAAACATGAAAAAGTGTACAAAAATAATTATTGCTTAAACTGAAAAAGTCATGTTAGATAATAGGACCACGATAATCTCATATAAAATAAATAAAAATAAATATTAAATGTAGTTTTCAATAAATTCAATGTTGAGGGATAAATTAAAAATATAATAATAATAATAATAATAAAAGACAAAAAAAATAATTTGAGTTAATTTTGGCTTGCAACCCAAGTCATGAATTTGGGACAACATGATATAAATTTTTTTGAAATAAATAGTGAAGCATAATTTCCAATCAACATAATATTAAATTGAAAAAAGATTTGGTTAAAAAACTGATATAAAAACAACTTAAGTTAAACTGGGTTAACTAACCAAACCTGCAAACAAAGTCATAAGATGAAGACAAGTTCATAAAAAGTAAACCAAAATAAATCACCGAAAATTGACTCCTAATGAACTTAAATACTGAGTGATGATTTAAAAAAAATATTAGTAAGAAAAAAAACTCGAGTTTGTATGTTAAACACGTGGTTTTTATAAAAAAAAAGACTGTGACAATCTTGTAAAAAAATATATTGAAAAGAATTATAAAACACAATTTTTAATAAATTCAATATTAAATGATGTGATTATATTTTATTATTCTTGTATTGTTGTAATGTTAAAAATATTTTTTTAAAAATAAAAAGTATTATCTTAATATATTTTTAAATAAAATATATATTAAAAAACAATTATCACCAAACTTTAAAACAACTTTTCAGTGAAGAGTAGAAATTTAACAAAACATACGGTAGAAGGGTAAAATCCACTGCGAATATTCATATAAAACAAATAAAAAGTGCACAGCGTTTCATCAAACCATCTATTCTCTGACTTAAAAGGTACGAGTATCTAGCAGTGTTTTACAGTCTGCTAGCATTTACTTTTTAAAATATTTTTTATATAAAAATGTATTATTCTTTTTTAAATATTTTTTATATCATTATTTCTTTAAGAAAATGTAAAAAGAAACATGCCCTGAAAGAAAAAAGTTTGTCAAAGAAAAGGTAGAAGCAATATTAGGATAGAAAAGTTTTATTCTTGCGAATTTTTCTCTGCCAATCCCAGTTCCTGGTCCCAACTGCTGACGTGTTTGGACTTTGGAGACGTCGCTATTTTTCAATCTCTCGCCCCAAATGTTTAACTTATCGACATGTCCATTTTCGAAGGACGAGTCAAGTTACAAAATCATCAGCGTGTTTGTTTTCATGCATTACAAATATTTTTTTGTTTTGTTTTAAATTAATTTTTATAATATTTTTAAATTATTTTGATATAAATATTATTTTAATATATTTTAAAATAAAGAAATACCTAGTAGTCCATAAATATCCTTGTGCAAGCAAACACCATCAAAAGCATACCTTATTGCTTTCCTCAATCTTCATTTTAAAACTGAAAACAAAAAAACAGTAATGCGCTGGGGGTAAGAAATAGGTTCCCGCCTAGAATGAGACTAGCCAGATCCGCTATAACCCGCAGTCCTAAACCCGAGTCTTATAGCCAAAAGGCCCCTGAACACCTGACCTCGACTGACCACACCTCACCACTCTTGCTCCTCCAAAATAAATTAAAAATCACCCTTCTCGCCAGTAAACTAATAAATAAATAAATAGAAACTTTTCCTTTCCATATAAAAAATAATCTACCCTTCGTTCCAAAAAAAAGTTAACCCCCCCGGCGATGCACACAAATAAAAATAAATCGGAGTCGTCGTAGTTGTGCTATGTATTAATTGAAAAGACGGTGTTTGTCTCTCTGTCCATCCACACCAGCTTCTGTTTCCGGGTTTCAGGTACAGACTACACTGTTCATTTCACTGACTATTTTTTTTCATTCTCTCCAACTGAGAGTGCTAATTTTCGTTCTTGACGTCCTGATTTCCGTTGATATTTCATAATTATTAATCATCGTAGCAATCTCACGTTCTTGATTTTTCTTTCTTGATGTTTAGTGGATGAAATATTGCTCGTGCTAAGATGATTTTTCTAGGGTTTTTTTACCTCTCCCTCGCATTAACTCTCTGCTTTCTTTCTTTACGTTCTTGCAGTGATTGTTTCTTGAGATTTTACTCGTTCTTAACATGTTGTTTCTTTGATGGAATAATCAATTCTCTTTTAGCTCCATCTCTATTCTCGTGTCCCATTTTTAGCGATAGCTGTAGTTTATCTCTAGAAAATATATTATCTTCCAAAAATAGGTTAGAAATAGGACTGATGCATTGTTATAACTGATGCTTTTTTTGCTTGAGAGAGGGAAATAGTATCATATATATATATAACGCGTTTAACTATGGTTTTGCTGTCAATGCTGTATGCTTGAACATGATATTCTTCGAAAAGGACTATTTTTGGAGATGAAAACTGTATTTTCTGTTTCTTTTCTGATATATTGTATGCTTTTTTTTAAACTATTATGCACTTGATGTTTGGTGAATTTTATTTTACTTGTGAAACAATTGATTTTGATTTCAACCTGTGATATTGTTGCTCATTTGCAGAGTAGGCCGATGATAAAATGTCACCACCAGCGACGCGTGGAAAAAATAAAAGGAATAGACAGGGCGACAATGATATCACTTCTGAGATATTAAGGTACTAAAGTTAATTTAACTTATTTTAATTTTATTTAATCTTGAAATTTATTGCTTCTTTGATAGGAAAATTCATGCAGTTGGTCAAGTTAACAATGGTGATGTAAATCAGCTATACATGATATGGAAGCCAGTTTGTCAAGGCTGCCGTGTGAATACCAAGGACAACCCCAACTGCTTTTGTGGTTTGATCCCACCACCTGGTGGAAGTCGTAAATCTGGCTTATGGCAGAAAATGCCTGATATTCTCCAAGCAATTGGCCCAGACCCGGTCAAAGATCTTCGTAATACGGATGAAACTCCTGCTGGTCTAACAAATCTTGGAGCGACATGCTACGCCAACAGTGTACTCCAGTGTTTGTACATGAATGCCTCATTCCGAGAAATTGTTTTCTCTGCTGAACCAGATTTGTTAAATGAACAGCCTGTGCTAAATCAGCTTGCCCGGCTTTTTGCACAGTTGCATGCTAGTAAAATGGCTGTTATTGATCCAGCTCCATTTATAATGACTCTGGAGTTAGATAATGCAGTTCAGCAGGATGGCCATGAGTTCCTGACCTTGCTTCTTTCACTGCTTGAACGCTGTCTGAACCACTCGAAAATTTCTAAGGTGAAAAAAGCTGTTCAAGATCTTTTTCGAGGAAGTGTGTCTCAAGTAACAACGTAAGATAAGAGCCAATTTTGACTGTGTTTTCCATTTGTTATTGGATTTCTTTTTTTTGTTCATCTGGTACTCTGATGATTATCCTTCTATGTTCATGTCAGTTGCATTTGTTCTTTTTTGACTCACCTTTATGTCTGAGAGGTCATTTCTGAGTTATATATCCCTTAAGTGCCCACCATTTCAAATAGTCATTGATGTAGAATGTTACTGTGTTTTCTCTCTCTCTGCATGCAGGTGCTCAAATTGTGGAAGAGATTCTGAAGCATCTGCCAAAACCGAAGACTTCTACGAGCTGGAGTTGAATGTCAAAGGCTTGAAAAGCTTAGATGAGAGTCTGGATCAGTACCTTAGTGTGGAACAGCTTCATGGAGAGAATCAATACAATTGTGAATTGTGTAAAAGCACCGTCGATGCCACTCACCGCATCAGGCTACGAACACTTCCTGATGTTCTTAATTTTCAGCTTAAGCGTTATGAGTTCCTTCCGAAGGTACTCTGTGATGTGCTTTAAAGATTTAACTTTCTGTTGTCTTACCATTACTTATGAAATTTTATAAAAATAAGCTCATTTATCTCTCTTTCCATCTCTGAATTTCATTTGCTACATGCTGTTATTTTTACCTGGTGGTGCCATTACTGGGTAGTAGCCTTTCTTAAACGCTGCACTGTAATTGACAAATGATAGCTTATTCTCCGATCTTATGGTGAAGTTTATTACTTGCATATGTAATGAGATTTGAAGTAGCTAAATTGAAATAATGTATGGGTTTCTTGATGGAGAAAAGGCTAATGCGTGGCTGGTGGTGAATCCAGAGGAAATTGTTAATGATGAATTTTCTGGCAATCATGTGAAATAGGTGTTTGATCACGGGCACATAAATGGTGACTATACTAAAACCTGCAGTGATATCCAATTTTTAAGTTGCTTAATGGCACCTATAGCTCCTCTTGTCATAAATGACGTGTTTTGTGTGGTGTCATGGTCTTTGTTTTTGGCATGAGGGTAGCTTTGTGCTTTAATTCTTTGCCCTCGCTGCTTGAGATTCTTGGTTCTTTTCACACTTCATTGTTTGGGGGTTTTGGAACCAATTATAAGAAATGAATAGCTCCGGGGCACAGGCAATCATGTTTCTTAAGCACTTTGTGTATTGATTTTTGTCAATAGACCACTACAAGGAAGAAAATCACATCCGCGTTTGGTTTCCCTGGAGAATTGGACATGGGGCTGAGACTGTCTGAACCTTCTCAGCTGGAATGGATATATGACCTGTCAGCTGTGTTGATTCACAAGGGAACTGCTGTAAATAGTGGCCATTACATTGCTCATATCAAGGATGAGAATACAGGGCAGTGGTGGGCTTTTGATGACGAGCATGTCTCAAACCTAGGTCATCGTCCATTTGGAGAAGGCTCTTCAAGTTGTACTGCAAAAGTTTTTCATAACGACAACACTGTTTTGCCATCTTGTGTTGGAACAACACCTGCTGATACCAGCAGAAGTCATGTAGATGTTGTTCTGCCACAGTCATTAGAATCTAATGCGGGTAGTCATAAAGAGAGTTTTTCATCTGTTGATGCATACAGACTGATGTATAATCTTAAGCGTACCAGAAAGAATGATGATAAAAGAAATCATATTGCAAACAATGTTCAATTAGAAGGTCACAAGGGTTTACACAATGGCTTTCCTCTTCCACCTCACCTCTTTGAGGATTTAAAGGATGTGAATGCAGCATACCTTGCAGTTTGTGAAGAGTACAAATTGAAGAAGGAAAGAGAGGTGCATCATATAGCAGAACGGAGGCAAGAAGTGCGATCAATTCTTTCAGAAGCTCCTGTCCGGTCGCTTGAAGAACCATTTTATTGGGTTTCTACAGCCTGGCTTCGCCAGTGGGCAGACGATGTCATTCCAGGGTAAGTGTGTATATGCAGTGCTACATTATGCATGCATAATTGCTGCTTTGGGGCTAAAGTATTAACAAGGCTTCACCAGGGATTGTTATGATTCATATTTACCAATCTGTCATGTGCACTTCAGTCTCTGATTATCTTAATTGTGTATATTTTGTTTTGTTTGTTTACTTTTGTGTGGTTGGCATATAAATTCTTCCAATTCCATTAAGGATTTGTGTTGTACTGCAGTGTTATAGACAACAAACCTATCCAATGCTCACATGGAGAAGTCCCAGTGTCTAAAGTTGGGTGCATGAAGCGGTTGTCTGTCAAGGCTTGGGAAATCTTGTTCTCTAAGGTATCTTGCTTATTTTATTGTTTATGTTAAAATACCTCATCACATGTTAATATTTTATTGTTCCCTAGCTAATTGTGTTTTCAACACTTTGTGTGCCATGCACACATAATGGATTTGTTTTTTGTCTTTGCATTGCACACAACTGAGTATGAAGGAGAAGTGTCCTGGCACTTTTAGTTCACTAGCTCAGCAACTTATTTTTCCTCTCCCTCTCTATACCCGCACACACACATGCACAATGTATCTGTCTGTATTCATGTTTGTCTGCTTTCCTATGCATTATTTATCACTAGGTTGTGCAATAATTATTGTTTCTGTTAAATGCCTGAAAACTGCAGTATGATGGAGGGCCAGCACTGAGCAATAGCAACTACTGCATGGCTTGCCTTATTGATGGTGCTCAATCTGTGGTCTCTGCTGATAGTTACAGGGATCAGAGAATATTAATGAGAGATCTTGCAAACGATGTAATTGCTAAGAAATGTTCAGATGGAGCATATTTTGTGTCTAAGACATGGTATGCTTGGAACCTTTTTGTTCTTTTAACATTTTCTATTTGATTTGTTGCTTCTTTTATTAGTGATTATTAGGTGTGGCTTACCAAGAGGCTCTTTTAATTTAAAAATATTCTGATTTTGGGAACATGCCTAATTTTAAGGCTAACATGTACCGAACCCCCTTGAACTACTGGTCAAAATGCCATCAGTCCTTGAACAAAAAAATTCCGCACCTGAAAAAATTGTTTGATTTGATTTAGTCCACTTGTTAATTCAAATTAGCATTGACCAATTATTGTGTGGCATGTGTAAATGCTGCTCCACTTCCAAAAGATACAAACATCAATTCATGACACCTGTCACACAATAATTGGTCAATGCAAATTTGAATTAAGGAATGAACTAAATCAAATCAAACAATTTGTTTAGGGACCGGTGGCACAAAAATTTATGCTCTGGGACTAATGTTTGACCAACAGTTTAGGGAGGTTGGTTATAATTTAGCCTAATTTTAATAATCTTTCCTTTTCTCCTGTGCAATAACTAAACAATCTCATATGCTTTTATTGCCAACAACTACTGCATTTCTTCATCATCTCTTTCAAACTTGACTTAGTGTGTGTGGACTGGTGTGGTTCTGGAAGGTGTCCTGTAATTCTGATCATTTCATGTTTTTAGGCTGCAACAGTGGGTGAGAAGAAAAAACATTGATGCTCCTAGTGAAGCTGATGCAGGACCAACAGCTTCAATTAGGTGTCGACATGGGCAACTAAAGCCTGAGCAACCTGGTGCCAAGCGATTGCTGGTTCCTGAGAAACTTTGGCTCTTTTTGTATAAGGATGCTGTTGCTGTAAAACCTGATGATCCATTGGGATGCACAACGTTTCCTTCAGATTCTGAACTGTGTCCTGAATGCAGCGATGAACTTTCTGAAGTTGCTTGCTTTGAGGATTCTTTAAGGTTTTACATAATTTATCAATAACATAGATCTATCCAATCTTCCTCTCTTCTTGAATTGTGCCATTCTGCAGGGAGATAAAGCTCAGACATCGCCAAAATCATGAAAAGTTGGCTGCTGGAAAGGGTATTCCCCTGTCTTTGAACCGCACATATTACCTGATGCCTTCGTCATGGCTCACAAAATGGAGAAACTACACAAGTGGAAGTGGCAAGAATACTTCTTCATCAGTGGAACCTGAAGTTCTTGATCCTGTTATTGATGCACTGAAATGTGAACAGGTAAGTTTCCAGTTGCCAAAATCATGAAAAGTTTGGCTACTGGAAAGAGTATCATTTTTTAAACACAATTTTTTTTGTAAGGTTCAATATGGTTAAAGTTACTTTATAACTTGTGGAGTGAACAATGGGCTGGAATTAGGATCAGTATGGACACCTAGCCTGTTTTTTTAACTTAAATTGTAAGGAGACTTATTTGTTGCTCTACTCATGTTACCCCTCCTTTTCAGCATTCCCGGCTCCTAGAAAGGCCCCCTGACCTGATGAACAAACGTGGCATGCTTATACAGAAGAGTTCTTCTGTAAGTATTACAAGTGCACAATTCATATTGATGGCGTATTTTGGCCAGTATTTGCAAGAAACATTCTTGTGTGCAAATCTTATTGTAGTGATTAAAATGGTGCCGAAAATGTGTACAACTTGCTGTATTTTCTCAAGAAAAGTGTAATAGGGAGCCACTTTCTACTTCATTTCAATCTCACTTAAAAACCTAGAAGAAGACAAAATAGAATGACATCACTGGTTTGAGTGCACTAATTTCAGATTTTCTCCTCCGACCTCCTTCCCTTGTTTTTTCGGTTATAGACAGATGCTTTAACAATCATTACAGAGAATGACTGGAACAGTTTCTGTGAAGAGTGGGGAGGCAACAAGGAGAAAGGCATAATGGCAATAATTGAGTCTAGCGATGTTGCAGAAACTAATTTGGGTGGGTGCGGAGAAGACTTGCCACGATGTAAAGACCATCCAGGCTCTCAAGATGAAGCAAGTAATGACCCTGAGATCAGACAGCCTGTAATTAGGACCACTCCAGAGGTAATAAAAATTCTACTTAATTTTTGTTTTGAACTGTGTTAACCACCATTCTCTGCTAGCTAGTAAAAAACCTTCAATTTTTCATCTTTCATTCTTTTTTAGTTCTTGGAGGCTTCTGCCTGGTCATAAACTCTTTTCCCTATAATCTGGTTCCAATTTCAGACCCAAGTCCTCCTTATCAGGAGGTAATGGCCACTGGGATTTGACTTCCCTTGTCTCTAATGCTGATATGGCATTGATGATTCTGCTAGATTTGTGAGGATTGCATTGGTGAACGAAAAAGTCATGAGTTGGCGAAGAAGCTGAATTACTTCAATGAGGACATAAGTGTATCTCTTGTGCGTGGTAAGGAAGCTCCAAGATCAATTTTAGAAGCTTCGTCAGCCACTTCTGAGACAGATCGGCGGGCCTCCAAGCGATCTCGAAAGACCAGCTATGGGACTTCAGTAAATCTAAAAGTCTCTGGCTCCACATCATTATACCGGTTAAAAATGATGATATGGGAATTGCTTGGGGTAAGCTACAGTGAGCAGATACCTTGATAAATATTCAGAACTTGATCATCAAAACATATCAGATGCCATGTTCAGTCGTACTAGTACAAGCACCAAAGATTTTAAGTAGTAAGGTTTGGGATGTTTTCAAAATTTGAACTAATGTTGCAGCCATGGAATTCATAAATGAATTTTAGGAAAGTTGTATTCTTTCTGAAACCGACAAATGAAGTTTTCTTACTCAAAAGAGATGCATTGGCACTGGATAAATTTTGAATTATTAGAAGTCAGATAAATAATCTGGTTAGGTTTTGAAACCTAAATAATTTTGTATAGGTAGAAATTAGTGTACAGGTTGCATGAAATGACATGCATGCCATCCAAAAAATATGGATAATTGTTATACCTAAATAAGTTTGCATGTTTTCAAGTATTAGATGACTAGATGAAACAGATATGTAATATTTGGTTTCTGATCTGCTACCAGAGGTTGTCCTAGACAAATATGTTTTATCCTATGGCTCTGCAACGTTAATCTTCTCATCTCCACGTGATTAACTTCTTTAATGTCACAGCTGTGGAAACATAGATATATTGTCTGTGCTTATGTGCATCAGTTAACCGAGGAAATACTGCAGGTGGTTAAGGAGAACCAGATACTTCACAAAGGGTCGATGATTATTGATCAGGAAAGTGCTACGCTTGCAGACTTGAGTATATTTCCTGGTGACAAGCTATGGGTGCAAGATTCTGAAATCCACGAGCATAGAGATATTGCTGGTAATTTGAGTCACTATGCAATCAATTTTCATTTTATTTGAATGATAGTCTCCTCTTATTTAAGGAAAGCTTATTTCCTAGCACAATTATATAACAATGGAAATGGCAATAACATGATTGTCCAGTGTTTTAGATGGAATGGTATTATGTTTGAAGTATTTGTTGATATGTTCACAGATGAGATTGCTGACCAGAAAGCAAATGTACAAGATCCTGAGAAAGGGTTTCGGGGAACACTTTTGACTACAACTACTAAATCCCCAGCTGTTTAAGATGCCTGCTTTGATAGTTGTCTCTATGACACATTAGATTCTTTGGGATCAATATTCTGGAAGGAAGACCTGAATGTTCGACTTGCATAGTGGAGGTAAGGCATCATTTCAAACGTGTGCTCATGCCTCTACTGAATATTCTTCCTGTAACCCTGGCTTCTGAATGACGGCATCTTTATATTTTACCATTTCTGGTCAGAACCAGTGGCTGGCCTTGATTGATTTTGGCTCCCAGAATTTTGACATTGAAGGACATAATTTTAGAACTCTCCAAGCACTCTGTAACATTTATACCTAGAGATGAACTGGCCCTTTTTGGTACTGTTGGCTGATGTCCGTGAAGGCAATGAACTCTCCCAGATGACTTTTTTTTATCATTTCCCTCTCGGGCAGTCTGGCTGAACTTGGTGGATTTTGTACCTTTTTGTAGATCCAACGAAACATTCTATACCTTTTTGTAGTTAGAGATGAAGTAAACAATACAGCACTGCTGGCCACACTTGGAAGGTCGATGGAACTTTTGACGTGCAAAATGTCTTGAAAGCTTTGTCCCATGAATGCTGGATTTCAGTCATGTTACGGACGGTCTTTCTCAGCCATTGTTATTTGGTTTAAATGGTAAAACAATATTCCTCGATCGCATCAGCTTGCGACCAGACTGTCAAAACTTGTGAAAAGGCTTGGTATTCATGCCTGCTCATCGAATGTTGGGGCATTAGGCCATACATTTGATGGACTGAATGCTATATGGCATGCGAACCTATGACAACCCAACTGCGCATGCAGCATCATTGAGCACCTGGACCTCAAGGTAACACGTGGCAATTTTCAGCAATCTTGGGTTTGTCTTAGTGAGATGTGCCACGAATTGCAATCCGGTAGCTGTTCAGACAGATCAAGGACTTTAGGTTGAGGAACCAATAAATTCTTTAATGTTGAGGGTCGTGTCGGTCTTTTTCACTTGTTTATTGTTTTCTGTTGATTGTTCTTCTTTGCCGCCTGATCCTGGAACCGGATTATGATATGTTGACTTGTTGGGTTTTGACTTTTGAGATGCTTGATGAACCAGGAGACCGATCAAACTCGATCTGGTCTGGAGTGGAAATATTCTACAAAACATGTCTGACGCTACTAACTTATAGCCACAGCCGGTGTAAATGAGCATAAAAACAGCTAGTACACCAGCGAATGATCATTGACGATGATAATACTCTGAGGCAGTAACAATACTAATGACAAAAATATATTCTTACGATGGAAGTAGCGGGTCAGGAATTGATTCAACACCTGATACGAGTCTGCAGAGCATGGAGTTTAATATTTTTGGCTATTTTAGATTGTTTTTATTATGATAATATCAAAAATAAAAATTTAAAAATAAAAAATATTATTTTATTATATTTCTAAAAAAAAAAACATTTTAAAAAACAAACTAAGAATAACATAATAATATCAAGAGGGATCGAATGGAAATCGTGTGACGCAACACTGAACACTGTTCACAACACATGTGCATGGATTGAGTGAAGGCACCGCAGCTACCAGCTCGTTGTCAAGAGGGATTCATCACTTGTCACTTATAGTTATCATCTCAAATTAACTAGTGTCAGTAATATCAGAAAAAAAATATCTTCACTGATGTTGACCGTCCTCGATTCATTAGTTTTTTTCCCCTTTCAAGACTCAGTTTGCAGTCAAATATCCCCCCATTTTATTCAACTTTATTTTCTTTACTCTATGTTTCAAGAAAGGAAAAGGGAATAAATTGACAAAATAACTAAATTAACAAATATACAATTGCTATTGATTTATTAGTTTTTAAACTATTAATAAAATATACATGATATGCCAAAAAAATTGGTTACGGCCCTTTTCAAATTGGCCTTTACTGGCGTCACTGTGGGCCTTCCACTTTTAGGATTCTAATCTTTTTAAAACCAGTAATGCAGAAAATCTCATGAATTGTGTGTTTCTGTCTTTTGGTCCTCTGGTGTTCAATGCTTTCCTCCTTGAGGAGATGTAAAATAAGGGCTATCTATCTTCTATATTTGAGGCTCAGTGGCACCCATGCCCCCTCCCCTTGAGAGGTCTTCGGTTTGATTCATTGGTTTTCAGGCGTCTGCAGTTGCTTTTAGAAAGAAAACTTTGAAGATGCTGATTTTGCTCTTCTCGGAATCAATTAAAAATTATTCCTTTAACCGACTGGAACAGGCAAATGACAAGCAAGTGCGAAGGCAAAAGACTGATAAAGTGGGCTGAATTCTGCGGGAATTTGGAGAAGAAAACTACTGGCGCTGGCTCCAGAAAAAGATGGTCCAGGCTCGTCCACAGGGTCGTTTGTATTCTACCGGTGAGCCAAGAGAGCTTATGCAGGGTGCAAGTCATGGAACAAGAGGTGTTCTTGTCTCAGTAGAGTCCGCCATCGATCGCATCCTTTTGCTTTTGCTTTTCTATTTGAGGTTCAATGGCGAACTTGTTCGTCATAAATGACATACTCATCACTCTAGTCCAGCCCCTACATTATTGAATATTCCAAATTCCAGCATCTAAAGTTAAATTGATGTCTGATAAATCCATTTTTAACGGGATTAAATGATCCATTGTTTTTTGAGCATGCGAAATGTAAGAGTTTGATAAGATTAATTGATTAGCCGATTATTCAACTTGAAAGACTTGTTCCTCGACTATTTGAATTTACAGACATCATCAATGTCAATATGAGTTTTGATTTTTAATTTTTGACAGTCAGAAGTTATCTCAACTATAGATAATTAAAAAAATTAGGTAAAATAGAACCATGACCCTCAAGTTTTGGAAATTGATTGTATCAACCGCCCTCTTCAATTTTAATCATTTTAGATCTTATATTGTAACTTATTCTTGTTTGTAGTTTAAAAAAAATGATTTTTTTATTTATGTTTCGAATATTTTAATATATTGATATTAAAAATAAGTTCTGATTTTAATATATTTTTAATTTTTTTAAAAAATATTGCCCGTTATTAAAATAACAAAGATGATATTAGTCATGTATGGTCCCACCATTCAACTCTGTTTTCATTTTAAAAAATCAACCATTTGGATTGTTGACCGGTAATCTAGAAAAGAATAAAAAGAGAATTCAATAGAAAAGTTTGAAAGAAAATGAAAAATAATTTTTAAAAAAAAAACTAAAAACACAAATTACCATATTCCAAAAACACAAAAATATTCGAACTTTGACGCTATTAAACGTAATATATATATAAAAAAAAACGTGTAACAATCAAAGTAGCATGGAAATAATCCATGGGATAACATCAGAAAATGAGCAGCTTGGCACATGATCTTCCCCGTCACAACCAAAACAAAGATGCCAAATCTAACATCAGAAGGAAATCCTTAATCCACAAGCAAGCAAGAGACCCAGCTATTTGTGTGTGAATAAGACCCATGGTATCAACAAAACTAAATTAATTTCTCCATGACCCCCCTCATTTATTATATTGCTGTTTTTTTCCTTGGGAGGCACACATGACTCCTTCAGCCCACCCACAATGCCGAGACAATTATGCCCTTGGAAAACAACATTTGAATGAAATCCTCGTGGACAGTTCCGACCTTTCCTGCGTCAAAGAATAACGCGTTCGGGACACTGCTCTGCTCTATCCGAGTAATTTCCTCGGATGAAAAATCCGAGACCACCTGCTGAAGTTGCTCGAATTCGATATTATTTATTTCCAGCCCGTATTTCTTGAACCCTATAATATCTCTCGTTTCAAAAAGAAGGACAGAGAGAAAACACTGCCACCCAGTTTTAATTTTAATCCTAACGTGGAGAGATGCACATCTATTGAATCCAGGGCTCTTGTCCCCCCCTTCAGACAAAAAGCCGAGTAGATTTCACTTCTTGAGTCTCCAGCTTCTTTTTCTTTCTTTCCTTCTCCTTTTCCTTTTCAAGTTAAAAGCCTTAACAAGCCCCTTTTTGCTTACAACATAACTGGCTGTGAAGACTCGAAAAGATGGAAAAGAAAAGCAAAAGAATCGTATCGTTGGTGATGATGATGCTCTTGTTCTTTATAGTGATTGCTGCTAATTTTCAAGGCTGCTTCTCTGCTGCCAGTCAAACAACCATCAAAGGAAAGTCAATAACGCCTGCTAATGATCGAGGTGGCTCCGCTGTCTTTCCTGTCACCGGAAATGTTTATCCTGCTGGGTGCGTGTTTTCTTGATTATTTGCATAAATGAAATGAAAATATTGGATTCATGTTTGAATTATGATTCCTGTGTCTTCTGGTACCATTTTTTAACGATTTGTTTGGTTTTTAGTTTGTTTATGAGAAGGATTTTTGGGAACTGTAGTTTGTTTGGATATTCGTGTGTGTGCGTGCGTGTATATTTTTTGTTGGTTCAGAGGAGAATTGCTCGGCCATTCATAAACTCTGAATTCCATTGCCGTCTTGGATAATTTCATGATCATTTGTTTTCGTTTATTTATTCTGGGCACACTGTCTCTGTAACTCTTATTTCATTTGCCTAATTGACTTCTACAACTGGGTCTGGTTCTTTCCCCTGTTTGTGGGATGTGCTGCCGTGTTTGAAGGATTCTTTTGCCTTATTTTAGTTTTCTCCCGATTCAATTCCACCGCATGCATGGCTTCTTCTAGGAACGACCCGCGTAGTTTCTTTAGCATTTCTTGAGATCATCTCTCCTTCTCTAGGAAGTGCTGACTTGACCCCTTTCTCGTATATTAATTTAAATTCTTATAATTGGGATCTGAAGTTTGTAGCTTGACCTGTAAAGATTTCTTGAAGTGGAATAATTAACGAATCTTCTTCCAATTCGCAGGCACTACTCTGTGATTCTGAACATAGGCAATCCACCAAAGGCTTTTGACTTGGATATTGATACTGGCAGTGATCTCACCTGGGTCCAGTGCGATGCTCCCTGCACAGGCTGCACCAAGGTAAGCGTAACCTCGTATAGAAGACAACAACCAACGATGTAACAAGGTATTATAATGGCCTGGAAAAGTTTTTAATATGCATTCTAATGCGCAGCCTCCTGATAAACTTTACAACCCGAAGAACAATCGCGTGCCTTGTGCAAGTTCCTTGTGCCAGGCCGTCAGCACAGGACAAAACTACAACTGCGACACCCCAACTGACCAGTGTGACTATGAAGTGCAGTATGCGGATCTTGGTTCATCTCTTGGCGTGCTGTTGGCGGACTACTTTCCGCTACGACTGACCAATAGCTCTCTTCTCCAACCTAGAATCGCCTTTGGGTGGGTCCCATGCATTCCATCCCAGTTTACGCTCCCTTTTACTTTTTTTTTTCTGTGCTTGGCAAGGAGTTTAAAGAAACTGTGCTTTTATTCTGTTAGCTACTGTAAAATTTGGTGGCATATACCAATTTATATGATTTTGGAAAAGCTCGGATCACCATCTTGAAATACGTTTGTAATCATGCAGGTGTGGATATGATCAAAAATATCTCGGCCCACATTCACCGCCTGACACAGCTGGGATTCTTGGCCTTGGCAGAGGCAAAGCAAGCATTCTTTCGCAGCTACGAACCCTGGGTATCACGAAAAACGTGGTTGGCCACTGTTTCAGTAGGGTCGAAGGTGGCTTTTTATTCTTTGGGGATCGCCTTTTGCCGCCTTCAGGAATCACTTGGACTCCAATGCTGCGCGGTTCCTCAGAGTAAGTGCTCTAGCTCTGTTTTTCTTCTTCTTTAGACCATTGCTCTCAGCTTTTATTTCGCTCGGTTATTTCGATTAAAATGTGCTAATTATTTTTATTTTCATCCAGCACACTATATTCGTCAGGACCAGCAGAGCTACTTTTTGGTGGAAAGCCCACGGGCATAAGGGCACTACAGCTGATTTTTGACAGCGGGAGCTCCTATACCTACTTCAATGCTCAAGTTTACAAGAGTATACTTAATTTGGTGAGATGTGCTTGATTTTTTATTATCAGGAAAATAACATTGAATCAGATAAAGAAACGTACAGTAAAATATTTTGTCACACGAATCATTAACTTTCTGTCTCAGGTGAGGAAGGATCTTAGTGGAAAGCCATTAAAAGATGCACCAGAGGAGAAGGCACTTCCAGTATGCTGGAAAACTGCAAAACCGATCAAATCTATTTTTGACATCAAGAGTTTTTTCAAGCCCATAACCATAAACTTTACAAATGCTAAGAATGTGAAGCTGCAGTTGGCACCTGAGGACTACCTCATTCTCACTGTAAGCGCCTCGAAAAACCTTTTACAAGTTCCCTGCACTTAGCAGCCATACATTTCATATTCATTACCTCTCCCCATTTCAGAAAGATGGGAATGTATGCTTAGGGATTCTGAATGGCGGTGAGCAAGGCCTGGAAAACTTCAATGTGATAGGAGGTGAGAGATTAACAGAACCATGGACCCTATCTAATAAAACCTTTAATATATTCTAACCATATAAATCTGATTCATCCGTTCCATGCTATACAGACATTTTTATGCAAGACAGAGTGGTGGTTTATGACAATGAGAGACAACAGATTGGATGGTTCCCAGCAAATTGCAATAGACTTCCCAAGTCCTGAACCATTCTCTAGTCATATCTTCATTTTATTACTTAATCTTGGTACCTTCTCACCAGGATTTTCTTCCTCCTGTTTATTTAACAGCGTGGACCGTGAATACAATGAAGGTTTTTCCCAGCCTTACGCAGCCTACTTTGGTATCCTAGAGGAGCATTGTCCTGCAACCTATGCTTCGAAGAAGACCAAACTTTTCACCAAAAAATAGAAGCCAAAAATAACTTAATGTCATTAGACATAATTGATGCATACAACAGACCTTTTGATATTCAGTAACATTTAGCATAGATGATGTAAATGGGCCTGTCCCACATATATATATATACGAGTCCTTGTTCCATTTCTGCTGCATGTTAGCCACTGATTAAATGCAAGAAAAAAAAATGCCATCTGCCATCCCCGTGACTGTAGCTTCTACAAGGAGTTAACTGTGTGAGAAGTTGACAGATTGATTTAGTTACTATTTCGATGACTGTACAAATAAGATTACACCTGCAAAAAACCAAGAGGGATGTGCATGAGTTGAAATTTGGAGCCGAAAATGTGTTTTGGGTTTCATATGGCCACGTCAAGAAATGCATAAAGACCCGCTGTCTGTATCCCCATTTCACCTATTCCGTTTTTATTTATCCCCCCAAATTTCGGGCAGAGGGAAGGGTATTGATGCGTTAATGGAGCTGCGTGGTGAGGCTGTATCTTTGGGTTTATCTGTAACCTAGATGTTATAAGAGATTAGATTATGAGTACATTGGCGTGACCATTATGTTGTGGATGAAGAGTTGCGTTTACATCCCTCTGAAAGCATAATCAATCAAAAGTTTTAGCAATTTTACATGTTCTTGGTTATCATAGGAACTTTATTGATGGTGAATTAAGGAGAAGTCTGATTCAAAGAAATGTAAATATCCTGACAGGGTGTGGCCAAAAATAACGATGCAACAAGAAGCCAATCGCAAAACATTAACACAAATTGTAAATAGATTGCTAGCCCTAGATTAAGGATTTTACAAAATGTTTTGTTGCCAGGAGCTGCATATCAAAACCCTAAGCTTGAATCTTCATAAATTTAGGCAGTGACATCAAACATACCAAAGTATTGTAAATATAGAAATGACTCGATTTTAGATTTACACTGGAGCAAGTGATTTGCTTGAGCATGTCAAAGCAGACACTTCTTAGGAGTAGAAAAAAATTGGGTTAGGACTAACCTAGGTCAGCAACTCTGATGGCAGCAGCATTCCATAAGTTGGATTTAGTATGCTATCAGACACGATTTGCACACTGCACGGTAAGGCAACTATAAGTGACAATCAATATAATATGCAGTACTACATGAATCCCAAAAATAAGCGCTAGTCAATGTTACTCAGACGCATTGCATAATCAAACTCCAAATACTAAACATGAATAAATTTTATTTTTAATGCAAATATCATCACATTTGCAAGTTAATTAAGCTTTTCATTAAGATTTAGACGAAGTTAACAAAGCAGCAAAAGAAAGTACATCCAGCAACCTCATTTAAAAGAGCGAGAATAAAAGAATGTCACCTTTGCATGACAGATTTTGGTTATGGCTTCGACATGAAAATTCTGTAGATCTTCAAGATCCGTGACATCCAGACCATCTATGTTTTCAACCTGATAAAATATTTGAATTGATTAATTGTAGTCAGTAGATTCGATCTCTGTCAGTGTAAAATTAATTCTGGAGAGATCATTTGATTTGAGTCAAATGCCAGGATTTTGAATATCAAAATCCTATGACATGCTTAATTTTTAAGCAGTTCAACAATGAAATTGGAATCATGATAAATTGGAATGTTGGACCCCACGATGTTCTAATTGCTAAAATTTATGCCATCGAATTTCTGATGAACTCTAAGCGGAGAACATTTATTGTTTCAGTGATCTAGGACACTCGACCAAACTGTTGTGTACTCTGATCTCTCTTCACACATGCACATGCATTTGCTCCTGTACAAACAGTTGCAGTTCGGTACATCTAACCAAGTTAGAATACCTGATTATCATCCAGGCAAAATTCATCCAAGTGAATTTGTTATGCAATTTCAATTTGGTCAAGAAAATAATTACCTTCAATCTTGAAATAATGTTTTCCAGCTGTTTGCATTTTCTTCTCTCTTTCTGATAGCTTACTTTCAACTCTTCTAATGTCGTCATCCCATCAATGTTTTTGTAGGTTTCATCTTTGGGTACTCTAGAAGAATGACCATTAGATAGCAGAAATCCACTTTTAAGACCTGCTCCAAAAGTGGTAGATGCATGGACCCCTTCAGATGGCATGTCCTCAGCATTAACACCAGACTTTCTCATCTTTGCAACCAGCACCCACATATTGGCAAGTTCGTTTTCCAAATCTTCTTCATGATATTTTGCTTCATCAAGTTGTTTACGTAGCTCACCTTCTACCTCGTTTCTCTCAAATAGTGTCATTTCCAATGAAGCTTCTCTTTGGTATCTTTCATTTAGTTCCTTCTGCAACTCCTCAACCAAAAGACCATCCTCAGTTTTTCTAATGCGTCCATCAGGTAGAGAACCATCGGAGTTACTTTGTTTAAAATCATATGAAACAGACCTCAGACAACAGTTAGATCTGCATTGTGTCTCTTTTGCAGCAGCTAGATCACCAGTCAGCTTCGCATTTTCATAAGACAGCTTGGTTACTTCTTCGGCCAAGTTCCGCAGCTCAACTGCAGCGGCGGCAGCCAATTCTTTTGCATATGATGCTTCCTCTGCCAGTTTTTGGCTTTGAATATCAAGCCCATCCTTTTCCTCAATCAGCTTCACCTTCTCTTCCTTCAGGTCCTCTATCTCAGAAGCCTACAAATACATATATTACAGAGCCCATCACTCAAACTGTTAAAGCCCCCAGAGAAAAAATGAGGAAAAAAAAAATAGGCACCTGTCAATTAGTAGATCCATGAAGATAGCATAAAGACAAAAAATTGAGTACCTATAAAGAAAGTGTCAAAAAATAAAAAGATAAACTAACCAGTACAAGAACTTGAGAATTCAATAAACTAGTGCCATTGCATTCTTTGGGGTCATCTTGGGAAAATACTTGATTCAAATTCATGACACTTTTTGGTGTGTTTTCATCAGCATAAATTTCTTCACATAACCAAATCCCATTCCTCCCTTCTTCGCTCTTTCTGTGTGAGGTAGACTCAGATTCAGCAAGTTGCTGTTTGCTGGAGCTTTTTTCTGATAATGAATTTAGCTGTTGCCGCAGCAGAAGAATTGTCTCCTGCATCTCAGTGTTCTCTGATATCTGTTACAGCAATCATGTATCATAAAAAAGCTTTTCACATTTGAGAGCAAAGAGAAAGTGATTATACAGCTCTAGCATGTACCTTAATCTGCAGTTGCTCCTGAAGTATCCTATTGTCTGCTGATGTAATCTTGAATACCCATCCCAAAACAAAGAAATCAGGTTAGTAAAAATCCTGCCATTTGATGCTGAAAAAACTATATCCTTGCTGCTAGCTAGTAAATAGGATAACAAACCTCAAGTTCAAATGTTTTTTCGTTGAGCTGAGTAGTGAGCTTGGATAGAGCCTACAAGACAGAGCAGGAGACAAATTAGAAGCCAAAGGTTACTGAATGTCACTAGTTTGTCTTATCAACTTGCCAAAAAAATACAAAGAATTCTAATTTGTTGAATTTCAACTATTCAAAATAAAAATTATTTCTCCACTTCACTTAAATATAATTCATTGTTTGATTTGGAAAATAGCCACAAACAACAGAGAGAATTTCAGTTAGGGAACTGGCGCAATCAGGTACTATTGTCTCGGTAGTTGTCATATAGAACATCCCTTTAATTTGACTGTATATTTTAAAATAAAAATTCTCTCCCAGTTTAATTTTTTCATTCACTTTCCCCCCCAACTTCTTCTATTCTGCTAAGCTCATCAAACACAGTTACCTTTGGCATTTCAATGCTTGATGATGTATTTGATGTCATCTCAACCGATCCAATCATGCGTCGCTCCAGAACATGCATCTGATGCTTCTTTTCACTAATTTCAGCTTTCAATTTTTGTAATTGTTCCTATGTCAACCAATATGGCCGTCAAAATAAATTCATAATAAAAACAAATTTTTAGTCCCTTGTCAAGGAAGAGACCTGAGAAATCAAATAGGTTGACATTTTATTGAAATCTAATGCGCAAGGAGGACCATCACCTTTAGCTGTAAATTTTCAGGGTTGCTAGCTGCTTGCTCTGAAAGTCTCTTCAGAGAGCTAGTACACAATGCTACCTCCCCAGCTAACATTTTCACCTGCTCACGAAGAAGATCCATTTGATCTGTTATTGTGGTACCAGTCTGCATGAAAGGCATCAAACCATTCCTGTTAACTCTTGACCTTTGCTGAAAAGCACACATTACACTTATTTTAAGGGATTCAACAGCTCGACATCACTAAGCAAACTACCTCAAATAAAAATCATACACCTACAGCACATTACCAATTCCACTATAGTAATCAAGGGATCAATAGACACTTGCTGAGTTGATTACATAATGGATACTGTCAAAATGAAATGCTGTAAATTACAGAAGATGCCTATGTCCTACACAGGTTACATCAAGATGACAAGTACTTTCTCAAATTCCCCAAACCTTCCATGACCTTAATTGTAATGAAGTCATGCATGACTTTGCTTGCAAAACCCCAACGAGAAGCAGGAAACAAAGACTTCTTAGAAATAAAAACTTCCTGTACTCCTTGTGTTATTTGTATTCTAAATCACCTTTCTTTTACCACTGAATGTTGCATGCTAGGGCAAAAACATGGATATCCCACTATCTATTTAAAAGCAACAGCACACTCCATCTTTCAATTTCACCTAATATATTATCATGAAAGCATAGCAGATATAGTTACTTGTTATAAGCAATAATAGGAAAAATGACTGATTCAGTAGCATTACACCACAATATATGTATATATGATACTTATGAAAGAACATGGCAATGTTAAAATATTAAAATAATAATTAAAGTTCATCTCACCGGAGGCAATCGGCGACCTCCAATAGTAGCACTAAACAAGTCACCAGCTTGTGTTCTTTCTTGAAATGAATCGATGATGGTAGTTTCATCTCCCGTCCTACTGGTAGATTTTCTCTGTCCATCTTTTATATCATTGAATGTGACCCTATTATGTGACAATTTGGAACGAGAGGCAGGTGATTCACCAGCAGAGCTCCCACTATCTGATCTGGGTGATGACCCTACTGGATTCTCTGGCTTCTGCAAGGGAATTTTTAAGAAGTTTTATCAAGTTAACTGCAACTAACAGGAGATTTAGCAGAACAGGTCCAAATATCAATGAAAATTGTACACTCAAGAATAATTGAGTAATAAATTATATTAAGAACATCATCCTTATTTTGGATATGATCTGTCAAACTTTCTTTGATTCAGAATACAAAAGTCCAAATTCACCTCATAATGCAAATGAACCATTCATCCATTTGTATGATAATTACTATTTCCTTTGAAAATGCCAAACAAGCTATCTTCCAACAGATAGGTAGTTGAGAAGATAAATTGTTGCAAGATGAAGATCAAAAGTTTCACATTTATTAACCATCACCACTCGATTTCAAGATATCTGCTGATCTTTCCTAACTGTTTAAAGGTCAGCCAAAATTTTCATAGGTCATCAGAAAGATGTGAACCTATTCTGACTACAACTTTGACAAGCCAATTTAAAGGCTCTTCTAAACATGACATCTTCACTGAAAGAATAAAAAGGGATTGATTCCATAGCCCAGCCTCTCTGCAGATGGATGGGCCAAAACATGAAGTACATTTACCATTTAGCAAAGTGCTGCTCCAATGTATGGCCGTAGCAGCCTTGTAGTTAACAAATTCCAATAGGAAACAGTCATGGAAATATCTCAGCATCCTATCACAGGTCTCGGATGCTTAGATCAATTAAATTGCACTATTGGGTGGAGATGCTCATCCCATATACAAGAGGCCATACCTTAAAAACCCAATGTGGGGATTTCTCTAGCAGCATTTAAATGAAAAACAAGAACACATTAGATGTGACTAGATGTAGACAATGCATGTAAGATAAAAGTAAAAGGAAAGGAAAAGTAGCTAGAGGAAACTTGAAAGGAGAAACACAGTAGAGCAATAATGTATCGATGAAATCCCATGATTATCTCTCTTTACAACCAATATAACATCATAACGAACCAGATCCTTCTCAAAGTAAACACACATGAAAAGGGTCCTCTTTTAAAGCACAAGAACATACCTTCAGCTTAAACCAGCCAAGCATCCCTCGCCTCTTGTTTTGTTTAAAATCCTTCGCCAACTCATCTAGATTAGTAATCTCATCTCTTCCTTCTACAGAGAGCTCAGAAGCATAGCTTCCAGCATCTTCTTCTGTCACATATTCCCTTTTCCTATCCGGCAAATATGCCAGCTGCGACAAGAATAAAATCAAGAATCCATAAACCATGCCATCTTGATTGAAGATCCAGAAACGGCTTTCTTGCAAACTAAGCTTACAAGCAATTAACAAACCTCATCTTCCCCAAATGAATGCCTTCTTATATGATCAGATCTTTCAGGTAGACTTGATTGCATAGAATTTTTTGTGGAAACTAAGATGAGCTTGGTCAATCGCTGGATTCTTCCCATTAAAGCTGCCTTGTCTTGTTCCTCCTCTTCCAATCGTGACTGTAATTTGACCTGACCAGCTTCCAGCTTTGACCAAGGGAAATTACATGTCAGAACCTTTGAGCATAAGAACAGAATTCATGTGACAATTAAGTATTGTATAGGTTAAGGAAAACTTGATCACATTTAGCAACGAAAAAAGATGCAGTATCCTACACCATGCTACCTTGATCACATATTAAGCTCCATTATGAGGAGACATTAATTAACATGTTCAAGTTAGAGTAGAAAAACACCAATGTCGCAGATTATCACTCACTAAATATTTATAACCCCTTAAATTTCTCATCCATGCTTTATGAAGAGATGATTGCATAGACTCTTTATTTAATTATCAAACTTATAGAAGACCTCACAAAACTTATATAGATTCCAAATATGGAGTGGGAGTAACTGGTTGTCATCCAGAGTATTACCAACAACTAAAATAAAAAGATTATGATATAAGGAATAGAAATCCACAGCAAAAACCTGAAGTTTCAAATTAACAAGATCTTCTTGGGTAGATGCAGCCATATAAGGATTCTCCATCATTCCACGCTTTAATTGCTGAAGCTCTTGCTTTAAACAGGAAATTTCCTTCTGGTATTTTTTTATGAGAGATTTCTCATCCAAAATCTAAAGAAAGCATTTTAAGAAATGAATTAAAATATGAAATAGCAGCCTTTTGAATTAACCACACTTGGCATGAAAGGGTAGCTAAAATTCACCTTATTCTGAGAAGCCTTGATTTCCACTTGCTTGCTCCTGTGAGCAAACTTAAGTGTATTGTGTGTCTCTTCACTGTTGCTAGAGGCAGGTGTCACTGTGCATATAAGCTACATGCAAGTTTGTGAAGGAAATTTAGTAAAATGTAACAGTATGACACTCCAATAACAAGGAGGATAGCAGCAAACAGAAAGTGTAATAACAATCCCTTCCACCTCCACCTCCCTAGACCCACAAATAGACACAAAATATTTAAAAAAATCCTAGTTAAAATAAACATGAATAGACTATTTTACACCAAACAAGTTACGTTGCAGCAAGGAAAAGATGTCACTATATGAATGCTAAAAAAATCTGAAGTACTATGCTGAACATACAGAGACACGCCCATGGCCACTGAGAGATGACTGCAATAAACGTGTGAGTTTTGAATCTCGATATGGAATGTGAGTAGCTTTCCCATCTGTTAATTTAGAAATAACCTGCAAGGAGAAGCATTAATAGTTTTAGGTTATATGAATTGACAATCGGGATACAGAAGGACTTGGATGAAGTTCCCCGCTCCCCAGCACTACAACACATTCTACACACCAATAGTCAAGAAATCATGTACTCCATGTCCCCAAACAAGTTTTAAATGCCTTGCCAAGGTCATTCGAATTTAGATGTACATTGTCCGAACCTTTTATGGTGCCCAGACTAATTTTGGTATCCATCCATAATTGATTACCACCAGCTCAAAATTAACCTAATCTGGCATTTTCCAACAATCATTGAAATTTTAACCAGTGAACTGACAAATTAGCATTAACAGCCCAAACTTCTTAGCTAATGGGACGTTGCATAAAACAGAAAAGTGAGGCATGTTAGCAGGTTGGAATTGGTTTCAATATAAATGTAACACAACGAAAATAAGATGTCAAATAGATAAGGGGAGCAGCATCTTACTGTGCCTAGAGTAAGTAAGCTTTTATTTATGTATGAACCCTCTTTTCTCCTTAATCCAGTTGTTTCAGTTTTAGAACTTTCAGATCCTGCAAGATCAATTAAGTTCTGCACAGAATTTAAGTCATTTAGGGTACCCAGAAGCAGGCTGTAATGAACAGAAAAATCATATTCAAATATATCTGACAAAAGAATCTACCAATTGGGACAAAGTCACATCTTCTTCCCCTTGATATTCCCCACGTGGGCTGCTTTCAATTGTCTGATAGATAATGATGCGTTAAGTACCACAAAATAAAATCTAGAGACAAATAAGGAGCCATCCCATTAAGGTCAAATCAGTCAAACAAACTTTAAATGATAATGTGATCAGCATGTTTAGTTTTAGAAAGTTCAACTCTAGCTTCAAGCAGTATTGAACAGGAAGGGGGGAGCTACAGCATGAAAAACTTCATAAACTGAAAATAGAAAATAGATACTAGGGCAAAAATTGATAGAAAATAGATACCAGTGTGAAAATTGTGTGACTTCGACTGCTTAGAAGATTGAAATTATTAGAACCCACATGCCTATGCTCTGCAAAAATCAGAAATAGTGTCATTAGAGAGGTGCCTAGCTGCACAACATCATATAGTTGATAAATGTATAGGAACTAGAACAGTGCAAAAGGATAATCCAGTGCCTGCACTTCATAATGTCTAATGTAAGTGAACTAATTAAACAACCATATAAAAATACATTGCCTGAAAGAGATCGAAGGAACCACATCAACTGGAAGTGATCATGTTTGGCAGCTAAATGTGGGTCAAAGATTTTCCAAACATGCATAGCAGAAGTCACTTACCTTCTCCAGATGCTATCAAGGAAAGAGCATGAGCAGGTGACAAGACAACTTCTTCTTTGGTTCCCTCAACATATGTTCCCTGGTAACATGATAAAATGCCCCTTAAAACAAGCTCTCAGATAATTGACAACTCAGGTACTGTGCATCAAAATTTATAAATGGCAGGGGAGTTCAAGTTTAAGTTGCTTTTGTAATTCTTTTTGTCACTAATACAATTTTTATCGGGAAAAAAAGCAAATAAATATTTCAGGAACAAGTTAAAGGAGGGCCAAATTTTGATTTTAGTTTGAGAAACAATTCAGCTATTGGCCACAACTTGATCTTGCATCTACAACTGGAAAATGCAATTTCAAAGAAGGTTTTCGCTTCCATATCAGTGACTAGAGTTGAGGTGATGGTTCAATTTCATCTGTTGCTGAATCAACAAATAACCTCCAATAGGATGGATAATTATACAAGAGATATGCAAGGTACTTTCTTATTGGCATGCATGATACTGACATCAAATAATAGAATTGAGAATATTGGTACAATATCAGGCAGGAAGTAAATGGTCAGCACAAATGCGCTCCACGCAATCACATCATCACACTATTAAGGTTTTATCAACTTCATCAAAAGTGAAGTATTTTAGAAGCATTTCAACAACTTCATATATCCCTCTTGATAAAACACAATTTAATCACATGGTGCAAAATTCCTGGACTGAAATGTAAGCACCTGAACATCCTCTCGTATTCTTAGATTCTGCCCCATTGGATTAAGCAAATCATTGATAACCTAGGGAGAGAAAAGGAAAGTCAGCAGGAAAAAGCAGAAACCAATCATGAAGACGAGCTATTCATTCAAATTACGATTTGGCATTTATTTTGGATACGAAGGTATATGATAAAAACAAATAACTAGTTTTAGCAGTGATGCTAATTAAGTAGGTGAAATCCAAAAAGCATATCCATCACTGAAGCTAGAGGAACAATTCACAGGCATCTTTGCTTTGCTTCAATCACTGATGATGAAGATTTTTGCCGATTAATGAACTAGTAGTGCAGTCCACTATCAATGCAAACTAGAGAAAGAGGTTTTAATGAAAACTGGATCAATTATAGGTAATGAGTCATATTCATGAACTGAAAACTGAAGTTAAAAGTCAGAATGTGTTGTGTTTACTACTAATAACTTGTAAGTCTCAGCAATCCATAAATTTCATAGTGAGTAATGATAGATTGACTAACCTCATTGTAAATTTCTAGGTATGAAACACGAAGAAGAAATTCTCGCCCAGGTGTCTGAAAATGACAGTGTAAATACGTTGGTCACCAAAATATTCATTCCAATCACAACCAACAACACACAGAGTAATCCACTACCTCTTGTATAATTCCAAACACATCCTTCACTGCCAACGGGATAATTCCAGGTGACTTTTGCTCTCCCTGCAAAAAGAGAAGGTACAAGTTTGCACCACAATAACTTGAGAGCATTCAGAAAAGGACAACTGAATGATTAAAAACAGGTGCAGAAAAAATGAAAAACCAGTCAATTCTATCCACCAGTTTGTTAGATGGCTTATTTTCTCTCCAAGCTTTTGCTAAATAAGATTCATGTCAGGGATCCTAGTGGAAGAAACATGTTGACGCATCATAATTCGCTAGTCTGTAACTTTTTCTCCTTGTCAAAATACAGAAAGAATTGAGAACAAAGAATAGTGCAGAACAAAAGTTCACCGTCTTTATGAGTATCAATCAAAATGCTAGACGGCTAGTCTCATGTCAGCCTCCCTTGTATAAGAAATGGTAAGATGCATTTTATTTACTAGTCCGAAACTCTCCCAGTGTAGTGGAAAAAAAAAACAAGTAGAAAGTAAAATTTGTTTCCATTGTCCTAATCAGCATCAAATGATACCATGACAGCTATCTAAGGCATCAGCAGGGCCCACGGGCATGACAAGTAGGCCATTGTGAGGTCCCCGGCAAAATGCTAGGGAAGACATGACCGTTACAAATTTCGTGCATGTGATCACCAGCTAAAGCTTACATGCATTGTATGAGTCTTGCCACTGCTAGTGACACCATATGCAAACACAGTCCCTGCATAAAAACAGAGCATTTCATGCATTTAGCAAAAAGTCCTCCCAAATTTGAAGCAAATACTGATGTCACATTACAAACAAGAAATTCATTCACTATTAATAGTTATCAAACACAATCACCCCATCAAAGTACGATTATCACACAGTCCGTACTGATGCAAATTACAAAACAAATAAAATAGCCAACGTTTGCTGTGTTGCCAGTGAGCACCAGTTGAATTTTAGAGGATTGAAAACCAATTCAGTTGGGCTCCGTTCAAAAATACTTTTTAGTAAATGAAAAGATTTAGGTTCAGTAGGAAGAAGATAGTTACCATTAATCCCTTTCATTGCACCACCAACCACATGCTGGGCTGCAATATCATAAACATGGCGCGTTGTTGTTGCCGGACCAAATACTTTATCTGGAATCAGATAAATAAGGAATTAAAAACAAATTTCCATTTTTTAAGGCAAACAAACAGATAACATTCTTAGAACTTGGTATTGATTGATTGATTGGTCATGAAATTCTCTTCAAACTCGTTAGATTTGTAATTTAAGGGAATTCATTTATTTATATACCAGAAAGTGAAAATTAAAATTTAGAGCTAACCAAAACCATAAGCAATTGAAGGATTGTACTCGTTTCTCACTGTAGAATCTCCATCAGCATACCATGCTATCTCGTCCCCTTTATTAATTTCCCTGACACTAGTAGAGACACCAACACAGCGTCACTATCAGATAAACAACTGACCAGTCACTGCAAGTCAGCAGAACAAGTCAAGTAAACGGTGTTGTTGCTATACCTGAGAGGACGGAACCTGACTGTAACAGTCACGTTTTCCTTGCTCCGGCTGGTTTCGGGCCGGTCATGAGGCGCTGGGCTTGGGCCCGAACTAACTGGAGAGCTTGACAGTCTCGAGGGGGGCCTCGAAGAAGTCGTCGAGGAAGGAGTTAACGGCCTTCCGGTTGACTTCGGAGCCGGAGGCGGGGGTTGCGCCGGTGACTTCCGCGAACGGAACGGCGAGATGGCGGATGATCGTTGGGACCTGCTAAATGACATGGAGGGGAGAGGGAAGCGGCAGTGAGGTGTTTTGGAATTTCTGGAAATAGCAGGAAAAAAAATAAAAGGAGGTCAGGTAGCACCAGTGTTGTGAATCCCGTTCCGTTCCGGCCGAAATGGCCGGAACGGCCCGTTCCACTTCAAAATCCGGGACAAAACGGAGACGTTTTTGTCCCGGTAAAAATCCCGGCCGGATTCCGGCCGGAACGCCCCGGTTCCATACCGGGCGTTCCGTTCCGGGTTCATCAAAACGATGCCGTTTTAATGTCTCATTACATAACACACAAAAACATCACCAGCATCCAACAATTCCCAAATCAATTTCCCATCAGCTGCTGCCTATTGATAGAACGGAAAAGGAGGAGGGTTTTGGTAGACAGGAATCCCTCTAATGGGTCTCAAGAAACCAAGCTCTTACCTTAGCCCTTCTTGTTGTTGCGGCTGAAAGAGTACTGGATGATGATTATGGAGGCGGTTTTGCAGTAGGAGAGTATATTTGTTAAGGATCGATCAAGGAATTAAGATGAAGATATAGAGGGTTATTATGGACACTTTAAGCTAAAGGGCTGAGAAATTTTCAGGTGAGATTTCTGGGTTTTCCCTCTTCGGATCAAATTGAGGGGAGTAGTTGCAGAGGTTTGAGATTGAGATGCTGAGAAAAAGAGAAGAAATGACAAGGTATGAAGTGAAGGGCTGTTTCTTTTGTGCGAAATATATGCGAGAAAATGACACTTGAGGTGCTATAGGAACTATGGAACAGATGTTGTAAGAGAAGAGAGAAACAGAGGTGGAAAAGGAAAAAGGAAAGATTCAAAGATGATGGTTACGAGAAGAACATGTGAGATTGAACATTGACAATATTGTATGTCTGGATTAGGAAGAGCAGGGAACAGGGAGGAAGAGGAGGGTGTTTTTTTTTGTGTGGACGTGAGAGGAAGGGTAAGTAAATTAAGTTTGGGACTCGATTCCGATTTTTTATTTTTAAAGATCGGTTGAAGATAGCATTTAAATTTCAAATTGAATATTCATTGAATTTCATTGTACAGTTCATGTGAGAAGTGTATTGTATAATTTAAAGTTAATTTATCTTGAATTTTAATTATACTTGTTAAATTAATATTTTAATTTTTTCATATATATAATTAAATAAATATGAACAGTACAAAACCGGAACGGAACGCCGGAATGCACCGAAACCGGAACGTTCCGTTCCAAACAAAAAACCGGAACGGTACCCGGAACGGATTTTACAACTATGGGTAGCACATGCCGGCCAAGAGTGTTTGTGTTTTTGTATGTGCCGCCTTTTGGACTTTGTTTGGCGCCCGTTGTCAAAAAGAGGGGGCTATTGTACTGCCCGACTTTTTTAAGTTTTCGTACGAATTATTTGTTATAGAGGAGAGAGTCTGGGGTGTTTACTCCAGTAAAGGCAAGTTTGGTGTGAGTGCATTTTTGATCGAATAAATAGCCCTGATTGGATGGACGTCGCTTTGTTTTTACTTCCATTACTAATTACTGATCACGTCATGAGTGAACCAGAAGGGATACTTAAAACATGATAGCATTTTTATTATAGCGCGCAATTAGCACGTAAACACTCTTCATTTATATAGTCAAATTTTTTAATTTTGATCAACTGTAATTTTTTATTGAGATTTATTCATTTACAATTTCATTTTATCACATTCCACGTGTTGATAGACGAGAGAGAGAAGGTGATCCAGAAAATGAGAAGACAAAAGGAGTATGGTTAAACTACCCTATTTCAATCATGGAAAAAAATATATTGATCTTTAAATCAATGAGTTCGTCTTGTAAATAAAAAAATAATAAAAGTGGTTTATTTCTCCGGACATGTTATGAAAAGTAGATCAGTTATTGTATAGCTTATTTTCTTTTTTATTCTATACCTTTGACTTGACTAGATGGTGTTCAAGGGCCATGATTGAGTTTTATTGGGATTTTTAGGTTATACATGAGATGTTATATACCTTGATTTTCCAATCATTTGAGGTTGATAAAAATGTCTCGATAAGTCATATGTATGTGGATAACATATTGTTCATTCAATTTGTTTTTTTTATATAAAAAAAACAGTAAAACCAAGCATGCTGGATTTTTCACTTAAAAGTAAGCACACGTCAAACCCGGTAAAAACTAAATTTTTTTAATATATTTTTCTACGAACATCTTCTCTTTTGTTTTTTAAATTGTCTAATTTGATTTTCTAAAACAACTATCGATTTTTTAAGCTGTTTAATTGACTTTCTAATGCCTCGAGTTAATTTATCTTTATTGTTATAGTAAATTTATATATATTGCTCGTGTTTGCATGAGCAATTCATGGAAATAAAAATCATATGTGCCTAGTAACAAAGATTAGCCTATATATAATATCACACACACGTGTTTATGATTTGCAATTGAGGGGAATTATCAACTTTTTATCTTTGTCTTTAATCAGCATTTATCACTCTTCTTACAGTGAATTAGATTATTTACTTTTCAATTTATTTTACGAGGTGCACGTGTCATCTTTTAATTTTTTGGATGAGAAAAAAATCGACTGAATGATTGGTAATATTTTTTAAATTATATTATGTGGGGAAATTATATATAATATCTTTTAATTAAAAATACACTTGTTTATTGAGTTTTAAGATATTACAATTTAATTTATTTCTCGTGAAGTTGATTCTTGTTCATAGCGATGCACTGGTTTCATTTTTGTGCTCTGTTTAGAGGTCAGTGACATTAAGAAAGAGTTTTGTTTCTTTGTTGATTTTATATAGTTAAAAGTTATTCTCGGCACAGTTCAGACAAATCTTGCTTGTCTTGACTGGTTTGTCTGCTCCTTATTCTCGGACAAAATATTATTCATATCATCCTAGTATAAACTCTTAAGGGTTTCTTTGGCTCTAGAATGAAAATCTTTATACATTGATATTTAAAATTATGTTTGTAACTAAACCTTTTATTGAGAAAGTTCTTTTAAATTCTTTAAATTACATAAATATTTACATTGAAGTAAAATAAATATCCACATAAAGTAAAGAAATAATTTAAATTACATAAATCATCAACTTTATTAATCAATTTTAAACATTCTTGCGTGCAATCAAATTATTACCAAGTTGAACACATGACATGTCCATAGCCAAATTACCACAACAGAAATTACGATACATCGAACCCTTTAATCACGTTCTGTATCGCAATTAACACATCATTTGCATTAGTATATTAATAACTCGTTTATTTTTTATTTTGTTTTAAACTAGTTTATTTTAATATTTTTAGATTGTTTTGATGTGCTGTAATTTTTAAAAAACAATAAAAATATTATTTTTAAATAAATAACACTTCAGAAAATATATCCTGCACAAAAAACTAAAAGTTCCAACCTAAAAATCATTGTTTTCCCTCTGAATTCATCATTTTATTTTTATTTTTTTGGATATCCATATTGGAACGGGGGAACCACATGATCCGAAAAGCGTATTTTGTGGGTCCATAGCATGCGTAAACCTCCAGCTGTTCCAAGGCTTTTAGAGAACCTTACAGTTAGCCTTCAAAACTCAAACCCTAACCTTCCTTCTGCTTTTTTAGCGAAACAACGGAACAGTCATTTATGTTGATAAAAAATAAACACAAAAACAATCAATATCATTTAATAAAAAATGTAAGAAAAACAATATCATTTAATAAAAAATGTTATAAAAAACAAAGAGAGAGAAGCCGTACTCTACAGCAACAAAGAAAATGAGCAAGTGGCCTGGAGAAAGTACATGGGAGATGGAGAGAGAGTGAGAACAAGACAACACAACGACTCTACTGTGCATCGAGTATTAAAAAAACAGAGAAAAAGCCAGGAGTTTAGGATTCTTCATAAAGGACTCGCATCAGAGAAAGAGAAAATTGACAAGTGCCTGGGAGAAAAAAAGGAAGGGAAAAGATCAGGAATGGGGTTATTATATTTAAAAAATTCTCCACGTCAATATTAATTTAGATTATGTTTGTTTCCTGGAATTCATTTTCTGGAAAATCACTTTCTAAACTTTCTTGTGTTTGTTTGCCTTCTGGAAAGTTGGTCAACGGAAAACACTTTCCAGTCAAAAAAAAATTTGGCTTGGTTTTCAGGAAAGTGTTTTCCGAAAAATTTGGGCGGAAAACACTTTCCGGAAGTTGTGAAAAATTTAGAAATGTCATTATTTGCTGATTATTTCAAATTTGATCCTCAAACGTTTGATTGCTATATATAATTTATTTTTGAATATTTATTTTTTAATTCCATTTCTTAAAATTTAATTTTTATATTAATTTTGGTCCTTATTTTTATAATTGCTATTTGCTTTTTTCTTATCATTTTTTTATTGAAATTTTTTATCTATCAAATTTGGTCCTCATTTTTTTTATTGTCACTTATTTTATTTGAAATAATTTATGAAATGTTAATTATTATTATTTTAATTTATTCACCTTTCATTTTTTAAATTTTTTTTAGATTTGATCTCTATTATTTTGATTATTATTTATTTTATTTGAGATCATTTATGAAATTATATTTTTTTTTCAATTTCATTCTCATTCAACTTTTTAATTTGTAAGACTTGTTCCTCATTATTTTAATAAACTTGAAAAAAAAATTATTAATAAATTATTTTCCAGTTCATTTTCCATAACACAAACAAACACTGGAAAGTGTTTTCCAGTTCATTTTCCATAACACTACCAAACATCAGAATTCACTTTCCTGAAATTCACTTTCCCCGAAATTCATTTTCCAAAAAGAAACCACTTTCCAGCAAACAAACGGGATCTTAGAGTTTTTTTAGTGATAATAATGTGAAGATACCAAGTAAATAGAAAACAATATATTATTTTTCATTAGAGTGCTTTTTGTTGCGGGTACATTTTATATCAAGAAAAACATAGAAATATTTCAGATCTTTAAAATAATAAATCTATTTATTTATTATATTTTCGCATAAATTTATAATATATTTGTGGTTTGTAATGATAAAAATAGTACTTAGTTCGTTATATCAATTAGTTCCTGATTCAACCTAAAAAACAAATTAAAAAAAGATCAAATCCATATTATTTAAAAAATAATAAAAATATTACCATATGTAATTTCTATTTTTTAATTATGAATATGTTTTTATTTAAAACAAATACAGAGAATAGCTAATACATCACTATAAAATTTGTTGACGAGGAAAAAGAAAATATCTCAACAAAAGAAAGAAAAGCCCAAGACCCATTTCAGCCTGGAAAGCAGCCCTGTAATCAATATAAGAAAGTGCCAAGTTCCAAGATCCAACTGTGTCCAGTTTCCAGAAGTCTGGGCTATCCACTGCCCTGGCTTAAGCTCAAGGCACCATGTTATTGTTAGTTTTTCAATTGAGTTTCTATTTCTTGTAGAAATCTTCAATTGATTGTTTTGTTTAACTTGCAGGTTTTCTGTTTTGTTTTAGAGGAAAAGAGAGGATTTTAGCCGAGAGCTTTTGGGGAGAGTTTTTCTACATAGCAAATGAGTATTCCTTAAGATGAATATTGCGCTTAATCTGTTTGATGAAAAACCCATGCATTTCACATGTTTCCATTTACTTGTAACTAACTAGTTTGAGTTAGTTACTGAACTGAAATAACAGAATTCTGTTATTTCAGTATTACATCTTCTTCTTCTTCTTCTTCATGACCTTGTAGTAGCTTGAATATCAACACTCGTCAATACCTGTGAGCAGCTTATACATTAACAGCTATACCACGAGGATGATACGATAATGAGAGCCTGTTTGGAAGTGCGGTTGCGGTAGCTTTTTAAAATGCTTTTCGTGCTGAAATATATCAAAATGATGTTTTTTTATTTTTTAAAAATCATTTTTGACATCAGCACATCAAAATGATCTAAAAACACCAAACCATATTCATTTAAAATAAAATAAAAATCAAATTTCAGCAAAACGACGGTTGAAACGCAGAGCCAAACGGGCTCTGAGTATTTACGGCTCAAGATCTTTAAATATCTACAAACCACCAGCTATTTCAGTAAAATAATTAGTTATTTTTAAATTATTTATTGAATTTTAAGTATTTGTATTCGTATCCGTATCATTATATAATTATTATTTAATATCCAATAAAAAATAATTAATATATATATTAAATGATAAAATTATAAATATTATATGTATATATGAGTTTTTATATCAACATATGTATCTATTATATTATATTAAAATAAAATTATTTAAAGTAAAAGTTCTGATATGTTTCTTGGGTTTAATAATCTAAAAATATATATAAAAAATAAAATAATTTTTTTTCCAAAAATACTTATGAATTTCAGTAACCAGCAATAACTTAAATTGCCATGCCATCGCATTCACTTCCAACAAACCACCAGTCTCAAAATCTGCTTGGCGCCAACCCTTGCATTTTCACTGGGAAAGTAAAAAAGAAGAAGTCCTTCTTCCCTCTCCCTCCCAGTAGTCAGAACACAGAGCGAGCGGAACAAACCAAGATAGAGAGCAAACGACATGGCGGAGGCGATCGCACTCATGGACATTGACGAAGAGGAGAACCAGAACCACTTATCGAAACCAAACAAAGGCGAAAACGTCGTCGTACCCGCCACAACGCCCACCAGCAAAGCCACTCCCTGGGTTGAGAAGTACCGTCCTCAATCACTCGCCGATGTCGCCGCTCACCGTGACATTGTCGATACCAGTTACTACCTCCTCTCATATTCTCTATACAGGGTTTCGGTTATTTACAGCGTGCCTTTTTTTAAAGCCAGCTGGATTCAAAAACCAGGGCTTCAGCTCTAAATTCACTAATTCTTAATTCTTCATCTAGGGTTTAGTGTCAATTCTGTGTGTTAGCTAATAATTACGAATTTGGTACTGGCGATAGTGCTGATTTTTATTTTGCAAGATGTTTCTAATAACATGTGATTTTTTTGTTCTTGTGAATAGTTGATCGCCTGACCAGTGAAAACAGATTGCCGCATCTCTTATTATATGGCCCTCCTGGCACGGGCAAAACGTCTACAATTCTTGCTGTGGCGCGTAAACTTTACGGAGCGCAGTACCGCAATATGATTTTGGAGTTGAATGCATCAGATGATAGAGGAATAGATGTTGTGCGGAAGCAAATACAAGATTTCGCTAGCACTCAGAGCTTCTCTTTTGGGTAGTATTTGACTAAATGCACATGATTATGATGCTTTTTATATTTCCAGCCTCTTTTTGTCATCGCCATGTTATTCTATATGCTTGCAATTATGTGCTTGGTGTTTTAGCGTTGCTGCAATCATTGAAGTGGGTTTTGAGTGGTTGACGAGTTTTGATTTAGTTGTGGATTTGCCTTAGTAGGGGAGGGGATCTTGAGTTGTCAAGAGGGATATTGTGTTGTTTGTAGAGCATTTTTTCTTTTTGCAACTCAAAATTTGCGAGGTAGATCAGCTTGAAAAGCATGGCTCAATGACAAATTATCATTGGAGCTGATCACTAAAAAATCTTATGTTTACAGTGCAAAGGCATCTGTAAAGTTGGTTTTACTTGATGAGGCAGATGCAATGACAAAGGATGCACAATTTGCCTTGCGTAGAGGTATGAGTTGATCATGCACTTCATTCTTTCCCGGCTTTAAGTTAATTTCCTTCCACTGACTTTTTCATCCTTTTTTGTGTAGTGATTGAGAAATATACAAAGAGCACCCGTTTTGCACTTATCTGCAATCATGTGAACAAGATTATCCCAGCACTACAGTCTCGATGTACTCGATTTCGATTTGCTCCTCTTGAGCCAATGCATGTTGGTGAACGCCTTAAACATGTCATAGAGGCTGAAGGGTGAGCATGCTATTCCTTGTTCTCACGGATATCTGTTTCTATTGCTTCATTCTTTCTTCCCATTTTGTAGGTTGTAACCTAGATTTACTTTAAATTATCACTTTTGTACTGTTATTTTCTCACAAGAATTTCTCACCATTTTTAGACAAAGCTCTTACTTTCTTAGTCTGTCAGACAGGGCTTCTATCTTACTTTTCTTACAGTTGAACATATATAGTTTCTTCAAGCTTGAAATTATACTTGGAATTTTAAATGAAAACAAATGAAAAACTTTAAGGCTTGATAATGTGAAGGCAAAAACCAGGGTTGCCTTTTAGAGTTGTTTGCCTTGATTTCAGGGGTCAATGAATGATATGGTAAGTGTTTTATGTTCATAGAGGAAACATGAACTCTATTAAAGAACTGCTCTCTTTGTTTTTTTCTCTGTTTTTTTTTTTTTTTTAACTTTGCACTCTGAAATTTGAAGGAAACTGGAAATGGATAATAGGTTTTTGACTCATGCAATGCATTAGACTTAATGCAGCATTACATTTAACAAAATGCTCCTGAATTAGGCTTGATGTACCAGAGAGTGGCTTAGAGGCACTTAAACGGCTTAGCAATGGTGACATGAGAAAGGCTTTGAATATACTGCAGGTACTAAAACTACTTGGTCTTTTTATTTCTTTATGTCTTTGCATCAATGTGTCTGCATGGTTAGGGTGATGGTGTGGCCATGTTTTAATTTCTGATAAATGGATCAGAGAATTCAGAACATCCTTCCTTTGATGTTACAGTTTTAAGCAGTGGTGGCTATTCCTAGTTTACTGGGGACATGGGACTAATGTGGCAAATGATCGCCAGTTTCTTTTATATACATGTCATCTGCAATTGTATTATCCTTTAATTGAACCTGACCATTGGGATTTTTCATTATTACTGTCAATTGCTTTTCTCTAGAATATTGTAGAAATGCATGCTATTAACACATGGTTGCTTTATTCGTTCTGAGTGAGTGTGTGCATGCTTTACTGTAATCATGCATGAAAAGACATTCAACCCTTAAGGCAAAGGGAAAGCTGAAAGCCTTTTATAATCTTTATCAAGGCCGAGGGCTGGGGCCCAGTCCCTCTGGCATCCTTTTTGTCTGGCCCCAAATTTCTGTTGATTGTTTTGTGTTAATGAATCCAAAATGAAATTCTTGATGTTTTTTTTTCCTGATGCATGCAGTCGACTCACATGGCTTCCCAACAAATTACAGAAGAAACTGTATATCTGTGCACTGGAAACCCTTTGCCCCAAGATGTGCAGCAAATAACACACTGGCTTCTAAATGAATCTTTTGCAGAGAGCTATAAACGTATGGACAATTTCCATTTATGATTTGATTGTTTGTTGCAATTTGCAAATTATGATTGATTTTCTATTTTTCATTTTTCTGTACTTATGCTCAACAGGAATTTCTGAAATTAAGACAAGGAAAGGTTTGGCCTTGGTTGATATTGTAAGAGAAGTGACCATGTAAGTGCTATGCATAATTTTACGTATTACTCTGATTATTATTGGTCGATGTCATCTCACTTTATTATGCCAGCAGGTTTGTTTTCAAGATTAAGATGCAATCAGATATCCGAGTGCCATTGATCAATGATTTGGCTGATATAGAGTATGTGCACAATTTTCTATCTTATTCCACTGCATTTTTTCTTTTATATGTGGATTGATGCCTGGCTTGGTATCCTTGTTTTGTAACAAGGGTGAGCGCCAGATTGTGCATTAAACCATTGCAGAATGACATGCATACGGATCAGGAAGCTAAATACACATTTTATCCATTGAAAAAAAACAAAAAAAATGAACATAGGTATATTTTTGCTTTAATCTCTATTCCTATTTTCTTGCAGATACAGGTTGAGCTTTGGGTGCAATGATAAGCTACAACTTGGATCACTTATTGCTTCATTTACCAGGACTCGATCTGCATTGGTTGCAGCCGCAAATTAGTTTCTATGCTACTTTTGTTTGCCCTATGGTATTTCTTCTGAATTCCGCTATGAGACTTTGAATTCTTGCTCATGAAAATTGACAACATTGTTTTTCTCCTTTTGAAAAAAACGACCTCACAGCATAGCGCAAGCCCATGTGTACTTGATTTATTTGGGTATGTCGGTGATATTCTTCAATCAGTTGACATAGTAGCGCGGGCTCACATCCAGTACTTGATTTATTTGGGTATGTAGATGGTATTCTTCAATTGGCTGATTTCTCACACTTGAATTTATATAGATAGATAATCTATTATAACTTTAGCTTTTAAATATACATCTAAAATAATGTGTGGATTCTTTTGGAGATTGTTTTGATTGACTATGAAAAAAAAAATTAAAAATATTTTTTATGGTCTGTATTTATTTAATGAAATTGATCATGAAAAAAATTATAGAAATCTCCAATGAAAGTCTATCTCCGATGGAGGCAAGTATAGATGAATGAAATTTGTCTCTGTTTATAAAACAGGGACGTAGTTCGCCCCATGAAACATCCCTAGTCATTGATTGATGCAAAGTAAATTAGCATACACAACCAGCTTATGCATCAATTCTACGCATAACATTTTAGAATTTTAGATACACACGAACAAATACTTATAATTTTATTTTAATTTATTACCACGTATTTATAGCTTAGAGATCTGAATAGGATATTTTCCCACTGTATGTTTTTTAGTTGTGAAGTTCATTGATGATGTCCCGAAATTTAAAATATGTAGACAACAATTTATTTAGTGTTGGAGATATTGATTAATTAATGTCCCCGTTTTAAAGCCCGTGAGAATGAATCAGTCATACTATCAAACTGTAAGGCAATCATGTTAAACCCAAGAAAACCCAGCAATTTCCATACCATTAATTCCTTAAAGAAGACATCAATCTATGCAAACCGCAAAATGATTGGTTTGCCATGAATATGTTACTTAAAACTTGTTCCATGTTTTATGTATTACTATTTATTTTATTTAAAATAATTTATAAAATTAAAATTCTTTTTAATTTAATCCCTCTTCAATTTATCTTTCAAATTTGACCCTAGTTTCTAAGCTATTTTAAGGCCACGCAAAAGAACAGTCGTTGCTGGACTCGAGCAAATACTGTGAGTGTGAGGTACCAGGATGTCTAGTCATATAAAATTGGCCCATCAGACGAACAGTCCGTCCGTTTACCAATACAGCTGTCCTCTGCCCTCCATTTCTCCATCCCACCGCATTGATAATGACAACCACCTTTTAAGTCCCGTATTTATGTGAATTATAAAAGAAAATACCCGATGATTTATTATAAGATCCATTAATTTCTCACCGCCAGCCGCCCACGTGGGCGGCCCTCGCGTTCCAGCCTTACAGTCAAGTAGTTGACTGCCCCTTGGAAATCTTTTATAGAGTTCATTTGTAAAACGTGCGTATACAGATCATTTTTCCAGCACTCACCTCCAATGGTTAAGTGAAACACACGTCAACAACAATGAAGAATTATCCATATACCATCGTGCAATATAATTCATCGACAAGCACAGTTTTTTAATGGTTTTGTACCGGTTCAACTCAACCACCAACAAGGGTAAAAGTAAAAGTGTGTCCAAATGCCATCTAATTGTTTTATAAATAACTATCAAAGGCTATTCTCACAAAATAAATAAATAAATTGAAAATGGTTTGTTGTAGTTTCACTTGTGCTGTCTAGATTAAAAGAATTTACTATTTAAGATTGAAATTAGATTTAAAATTCTAAGTTAACTAAATTGGATTTAGTTCTAAATTCACACACTCAATCCCAAATTTATCACACTTATAGCTACTCTAGTTAGTGTCAAGTCCTAATTAATGACAAACTTTGAAACTCTGTATAGTCCAATGCTTTTCTTTTCTTCAGGTAAATACAAAGTACATTCGTTTCTTTCTTTAAAGTCTTCTCTGAAATGATGAACACCCCTACATTTATAGAGTGATCCACTCTCATTTCATCTATGAATGCAACTTATGAATAATGTTGATTACAAAAAAAAAAAAAAATCATATCTAATTGACCATCTCTTGTAAATTTATCATTTACAGACCATGTATTTCCAGTTTGAAAGGTTGTGTAAATTTAATAAAACTATAAACTCTTTGAATTTGAGTTGTTAAAATTGAGTTATTGTTGATTGTACTTTTGTTATTTTTCATTTGTTTTTATAATTCATCTTATATATGTAACTGGGTTAGTTGCCAATGACCTCTTATTTTTCGGAGTTCTTTTCATGATTTTACATTCACAGCAGCTATTCCTTCTAATTACAAGACCCGTATCTTGTGTGAATATTCATACATCTCTTCTGCTCTTTTATTTTTGGACAACATAAACATATTCAAATGCATTTAATTGAACCGCTGCAAGCTTCCAGAAAGGGAAGTATGCTCTTCCAAAATATGAAGAATCCAATTATATTCCCAACAACAATAACGACAAGGAAACTACTACTGCTCTACACATGCTACTGCCCTATACACACCCCCGAAATCTAAATCCACCAGGGACCGTCCGATCACCCTACTTCCTCCAATTAACTCTCTGAGTTCACCCGCACAAGCACACTCACAGACTCCAGTCTCGTGTTGCCGTGCGATTTCTCTTCAATTCCAGTTCCGACTTCAAAACGGCTTCTGCAGGTGCATAAATATATCCTGGAGAGGCGACATCTGATCCCCCCCCTGCAGCTGAGACGCAAATGGAATATCCATCGTGGTATCCAAGTAATTATAATGACTATCAAGGGCATTTACGTTCCCCCATTCCTTCCACCTAGGCTCACTCTGCACCTCGCACGTGAATTCCGGCGACACCACATGCTCCGAGCAGCTCGAGTCTGTGTGCAGCCTCGGCACGGAGTCTGAGGTGTCAAAGTACATGTAATCATTAACCGTTCCTGTCGCCGCGGATGGAGCTGCTGGTGGCTGCAGCAAAACAACTTGTTTCTTCTCATCCTCCTCAATCTCCGCCGGATTCACTTTCTTGACGCTAAGATGCTGTTCTTGCTTCTCAATTGTACCTTTCTTGTTGTATATGCGACAGAGTACCCAATCATCCAGCTGCAAACAATCAAGACTGTTATTATAGTGAAATGATCGTCTAAATCGGAACAAAGAGAATTATTTTCCAGAGATAAGAAGGAATATTTCCCTTCACTGGAAACAAATAAAAATATAATGGCTTCTTCAACTCGCTAGAGTGACAGCTAGCATTAGCACCAGTCACGGTCAGTCAGTATTGACACATTTGTTTTTTGTTTTTTTTTAACTCTATTCAATTAAATTAGAAACACAATTTTTGCAATTTTTATAATCACGTCGACCTGGTTTTAGAGATTCATCTGCATCATTAAAAAAGTATGTGATCAGATTAATAATTGTTTTAAATCCAAATATCGTCATGAAAAGGCCAAAAATGTCTTTTCAACCTCGACGTCCATATTTGGAAGCATCCTCAACCATTAAATGCCTAGACTATCCCTACGGATGGACGAGATTACACCGTACCCTTAAGCTGTTCTTCCTGCGAGCCGAGCGATCCACGTCGGCTAGACGATACTCGTGCATAATCCAGTTGGTTTTCTCTCCCTTAGGAGCTTTCCCTGCGTAAAATACCAAAGCTTTCTTGATTCCAACTGTCTTCGGCTGCCCAATCGGCTTGTCGGCTCCCGTGGCTTTCCAGTAGCCCCGCCCTGCAGCACGATTCGGTCTCGATCCGTTAGGGTACTTCCTGTCCCTCGGGGTAAAAAAGTACCATTCCTTTTCTCCATACAAGGCCATACCTGTTATTTGACAAAACAATTAATATAACAAAAAAATGAAAGCTAGTTTTTCTGAGTATTTAGGAAATAGAAAGAAAATTAAAAACAAGAAGGCCTGATTACCGGGGAGATCCCATGGGTCAAACTTGTAGAGATCAATTTCAGCAATAATAGGCACATCAATGCGCTGCGATGAGCATTTACGGCAGAGATAGTGAAGAACGAGCTCCTCGTCCGTTGGATGGAACCTGAAACCTGGTGGTAGCTCTAATGTTGTAGCCGTCATTTTTTGGCTGACCTTTATACCCTTCCTTCTCTATTATACGTGGCCTCTCTCGCTGTCTCTTGGAGGTGGTCTGATACTGCGACGGCGCTTGAAACTTAGAACGCGAGGGAGAAGCGTGAATTTATAGGGGAAATTGAGGGACACGTGGCGGGGAAGATTTCTAGAATACACGTGAGCGATCAGTTTATTTTTTCTTTTTAACGCTGGCATGACATGAAACGTGGCAGGTAATGAAATGGGGATGCGCGCGCGTCAATGGCTCACTGCGGTTGATTGATTTGGTCACTGCTTACGACACCTGTTTTGGACTGTGGTGTTATGTAGACTGTAGCTATCCACACACCCAGTCGGTCCGAGCGAAAATAAAAATAAAAATCTGGGTCCCTGGGATCGGCCGGGTTTGTTAAAAAATTCTTGCTTCTGAGCGCTTTCGTGGATACGGAGCCGGCTGTTAAACGGTGGGTGGGTGTGCACGTCAGAGAGGGGAAGAGCCACGTGCGAGTGTGAGCGTGCTAGGATGGGTGATTTTGAATAAAATGAAACATGGAGATAGATAAGGGGGATAGGGTAGAAAAACAAGGGAGATATTCATGTCAGTGACTCGTCGTTTTAATTGTCGTCCTCGCGACACGTGACGATAGCTGTTGGAGATTCATTGCTTGCTGTAAAATTTATAGTATAATTGGCTAAATCGTAAGCAAATGATAAATATCTGTTTTCAATCTCTGGGAAGACCACCCACCTGAATTCATGTCCGGGCGCTGGGCACGGGCTTGAAAAGGAAAATCATCTAACCTAATCAATCTATCATTGGATTCAGACCAATTATTGTTTTCGATATCTCGAGCGCCTGAACTTGACCAGTGAATTTCAGTGGACTCACGGAGGGTTGCTCTGTTTATGGATCCTTAAGATTTTGGGAAATTTAACGGAGTTTCACCGATTAAACTCTTTTTTTTTTTTAATTTGTATTTTCTCCCCCATGATTTTAGCCTAGAATCTCATGACAATCATTCGAGATATTTTGATACTATTTGAGTACACTAAATTATGTTAAGTCAAGCTCTATGCAATTTGATTTTTAATCCGAACTAACCAAGAAGTCGGGTTGAATGATCGCCCCTCAATTTCATCATTTCTTTTATCAATTTTATTCTTAATCTATTTTTACCAATCGAATGAATTGTCTTTGGTCAAACCAAGTTAATCGAATCATATTAGAATAATTCTCACGCAATTTAATTATAAATTTGGAACATGCAAGAAATTATGCCAAGAGTTTTTTTCTTCTTTTTTTAAATTTAATTTTCTCTCTCAATTTATCATCTAACAAATAAATGTCTCTTACACATCATTAACGGGGGATACATGATAGGTTTTCTTGGAGACTTGTGCATGCTCAAGGATGTACAAAGATAAATATCCTTAATCATATATTTTATGTCTAGGATTACGAGGAGGAACAAGCATAGTGTTGTGTCTTAATATGAGACCTAGAGAGATCATTAATTCTATACCCAAAATGTTAGGTTTAAGAGCTTGTCAAACACACACACACACGTTGTCAAACTCACATGTAGGTAGGCTTGACATTTAGCCGAGTAGAGTAATATTAAACCATCACCCTATCTTTTATTTTTCTTTTTTTACATGAATTTGAAACTAAATAACATGTATAAAACACACTAATATATAACCTATGAAAAAAAAAGCCAAACTAATTACAACGAGGCAGATAGCAACAAATGCACAGTAACATGAATCACGTGAAAACTTGGCCGCTGTGAAACTCCGTTCTGTTTTGTTGTAGGCTGTTTGTTTTTGGTTTTTAGCCCTCCAAGTACCAAAAAAATTAATAAAAAAAGGTTCCATGTGAATGAAGATAAAGAAGAAGGTACTCGGCAAGCAGCGAACCAGCCAGATCATACTCTTTTCTCATTATTCTGTCAAATTTCCATCTTACGCGTCGAAATACGATCCATAAAAGTTCCAAAACTCTACGCTTGCTAGTTCTCTACGTGGATTCAACTTTCGGTGGATCCATAAAAAGCTATCAAGGTGCCGCAGCTACAGAAAATGATTTTTATTCCAATGAAATCGCGACACGCAGCTTCTCGAGGACTTTCTGGTCATCGCGATGGGACCGCATGATACTTTACCCACCTCCTGATAGCGAGCGTCTCCCCGTTCCTCATGATCTTATTGCTGGACACGTGTCGAGAAAACAACTATGACCTACCCTAGGGGCAATGAGTGACCTAGTAAAAGGAGCTTTACGGCGAAAGTGCCCGTTCATGATTTGGCAAGGTGTCATTGGCTGGGAAGATGAAGATGCGCACGGTGATTCTTAGGACAGCACGAGCCAAATCAATGCGAGGAACACCATCCTCCATATTGGGACCTAAACGATCCTGCGACTGAATCACATGGTTTTTGAGGATTTATGGTTTAGCTCCTTGGGCAAAACGCCAATGTTTCTTAGCACTTGTTTGTTTGATAAAAACTATTTTTCTTTTTTTATAAAATGAATTATGAAAAATAAACTAAGCTATGCTTTTTTTAATGTTTCTCTATGCGATGATAAATTAACTATATATATATGATATAAATATTTTAAATATCATATAATAGATATATAATCTTTTTTTGGTATTTGGATAACATTGAAAATAAATTTATTTTATTTCATACCCTGATTCTATATCACAATTTAAAAGGTATGATTATTGTATAGCATATGTTTTGTGTTCAAATGTGTTTTCTAACAATGTTATCTAAATTAAAATACTATATGCACAAATATATTAAATTAATATTTTTTTATGTTGTATATTATAATGTATTTTTTTATCAGTATTATATTTTAAAGTATTTTATTAATATATTATTGTTTTAATATGTATAAAAACAATTAATAAAGTAATATACTACTCTAGTTTTTGGATACTCCATGGAGATATTTCGTGATATTCTAAACTATAATTTTTTTTCCTATCTAAAATCCATAATTTATTTTTTATCTGGAAACTAAATCTTATTGGATAGTGAAACAAGAAATTTCTTTCGATGAAAACACTTAAAAAAGAGAGAGTGAATCTTGGGTCAAAAGTCAATGCTCGGACGGCTAGGATCATTAATTAGGTTTTGAGACGGGGGCGATGGAGGGTCAAATACAATTAGATGTGCTAACTAGACCTTAGCTCTTGAAATTAAGTATTTAGTCCTATGCCTGAAAGTGATTTTCCTCTGAAATACTTTTTTGCAAAATCAAGTTTTCTCAACTTATCTGCTCTTCCAACTGTTAAAAAACAAAAGGAAAAAAGATTTATTAAAAGTCAAATGATAATAACGTTACGAAAAAGACTATGCTATAAATAAATTTTAAAACATAAAGATTAAATATATAGGCGTTGAATTCACAAGGATTATCTAATTAGTTTCACAAGGACTGGATTTAATTATATAGGCGTTGGACTTCTTCCTCATTTGATCGAGTGAAGATGGAAAAAAAGAGAGAGAAGAATCTCTTAAAAATATTTAATGTAATCACCGTGGAAGAGTCTGAGCTTCCTTGTGATATTCTGTTTAATATTGTGTTTCAAAAATATTATTATTATTAAATTAGTTTTATATGATGATATTATAAATGATTTTTAAAAAATAAACAATATTATTTTAATATATTTTTAAATTAAAAATACTATAAAAAACAACTTCAACTAGCAAGATTTTTCACCAATTGATTTCCCAAAATAAAAATAAAGGAATCTTAGATTTGCAATACTTTTGAAGAAAATAAAAGAGCAAAAACGGAGCCATTATCCACGTATTTAGCAGATATTGAAGGAAGATTATATTATTTCCTGCTGCAATGGACAGCAAATAACAATTTTCAGTTTGTCAATAAATTTGATTTCAAGTTAAAAGTCAAGGGATTGACTTTGGAATCTTTTTAAGAAAGGGACAAAAATTAAGGAGTTTAACTCTCCAATCTCTAAAATTTAAGTTGCCAAGAGATATCTGCTGGGATATTTTATTTTTTTCTTAAAAAAAGAAATTCAAACTCGCCATTTGTTTATCTCTTCCTTTCTCTTCACGCCCCACAGATATCTTTACTGTATTTAATTTAAAATTGTTGGATTCTATAATTATGTGTAAGGAGTTTCGACCATGCAACAGAGTTGGACTCGGTCTCAATTCATGGTCCGAGGATAACCATGATAATAAAATCAGAAAAAGGAACAGTCAGATTCATTGCAATTAAAGTCAAACTGGGCGGATATCCTGCTTAAGAAAAAAGAAGAGAGTATATAAATGTGTATACAATCACGATCACAAATTAAATTAAATTAAATTAAATTAAATTACAATTACAATCATGATTAAAAAAACTAAAACATTAGGGAATACTGTCCACTCCGAGACAAAGTTCTGCGGAGGGAGTTGGGATTTTACTTGCTATTTTGTTTTGATTGGTTTTGACGAGTGAAAAACAATTAAATGTGATTATACTTATTAGACAGAGTAGGGTTCTTGCAATGTCAGGGAGTGATACGGTGTTCGGTTGATACTCGATAAAATTAAATCAAATTATATTGATTAAAAACATTTGAAGTTACGAGGACTGAAGTTGAATGATAGACAAACAATTATTTTTCTCTTAATTTTATTTGTTAATATTGAGTTTGATAAAAATTAATATTCATGATTTTCTTTTTATAAATTTATTATAATTTCATTCAGATTTTTTTTTTCAAATATATTTTTTAGTTTTATCTTTTGAGAATTTAATTAGTTCTAGAATTGATATTTTCTTTCATCTTACCTTGTGACGCAGACAATTCCAAAGCCTGGAGGATTGATTCGGATTTCACCTGGGGTAGGTCGGAACACCTTTTCATTACAAAATTCCGGCAGCCGACATGCATCGAACATGGACATAATAGTCTGAAATCAAAGAGTTTAGACCATAAACAATTAACACTGATTATGACCACTTAATTTCAGCGGCTAAACACAGAGAAAAGTTGTTTGTCAACTTTATAACCAGTGGAGCATCTAATATTAAACCGCGTTTCAATGAGCAAGACGACATCAGAAAAGCTAATCATGAACCGTAAGATTTAAAGGTCTGTTTGGGAGTGTGATTGTAGTAGTTTTTTAAAATGTTTTTCATGTTGTTTTTTTATTTTTTAAAAATTATTTTTGACATCAGCACATCAAAATGATTTAAAAATACCAAAACATATTCATTTAAAATGAATTTTTTTTTTCAAATTTTCGGCAAACACCGGGTGCAACGCACTCCTAAACAGAGGCTTAAAGTGTTAGTTTGTTTGAGGTTATTTTTTTATAATAATTTTTATTTTAAAAAATATTATAATATTTTTTTAAATTATTTTTTACATTAACCTGTGAAAATAACTTAAAATAAAAAATAAGAACAATTTTTTTATAAAAAAATTATTTTGAAATGTAGCGAGAGCACAAAACCACGTCAATGAGGGGGGGTGTCCCTAGAATAATGTGGATTGAAAACATCACATCATCTCATAACTTGGCGAACAAGATTCGTTATGGCTGGCGTGGCCTTGTATTTATTATATTTTAAATTTATGGTGTATTTTGTCCAGGTTAAATAAAAAACTCAGTCTCTCTATCTCTGTTTTTTTGTGTCATATTTAAGTGTGATAATTTTATAGTTCTGAAATAGATTTCCTTATCACATGAAGTGAGATTTTGAATTATCATTAATTATATTATTTTTTTACCATTTTTTTTCTTTTATTTTACCAAAAAAAAGGGTTCCTGGAATTCGTTTTATCAATCACTTAACTGCTCAAATACCCCTTCGAGGTTCGAGGTGGACGCAAATACCGAATATAAATCGTAGGAATTCTTTCAGGTGTGTTTTATTTACTCCTTTTCTTTCCTGTCATTGTTAGACAGGATCGAATTCTTATGACGGGATACCATTTTTTGGATGTTATGGGAAGTTAGATCCACGGTCCGGATCAGTTTGTTTATGACAATCAGTCCAGACACCTTGGGAATCGTGATTGTTACTTTGATCGAGGCGGCCATAGATTTTGGCCTGTTGTTAAAAAGCATTTTGACAAAATTTAATTTTTTATTTAAAATTTAATTTTTTATTGTTTTTACATCATTTTCAAGTAATAATGTAAAAAAATTAAAAAAAAATGCTATTTTAATATATTTATAAACATAAAATATTTTAAAAAATAATTTTAACCAGAACTAACAAGCTGACACTTTAAAGTTTATGGAGTTTCCAAATGAGAGGAGGGCAAGCTACATTTTTATTAACGAGTTCGGCATTTATTTATTATAAATAATTGAAAACACTAACTACCAGTTATTTTTATTTCAGTATTTATCTTTTTATATAATTAAATAATAAATGAAATATAAGAAATAAATTCTGCTGCATAAACATCTTTCAAAGGACGACACTGCCATGTTTTTTTTCTTAGAAAAGCTGAGCTTGTAAAGTAGAAAAGGGAAAAAGAAAAGGGAAAAAAAACTTAACTTGTCTAGCTAATTAGCCGACTATTTGTCTCCTGCACCATTCAATGAACCACAATTATTTCGACATCAGTCAATCGTTAGTCTCAACTTGCTGTATCGATGAAGTTATATAAGCAGTCATCCCTTGCAGTTTTTTTTTTTTTTTATCATCATCAAAACCATATGATTCATGCTTCTCCACTGCACAAGGTGGGGCGAAAGAACTCTTTCGCCAACCCGAATTCTCCTGCATAGCGATGCTGTTAGGGCGTGTTTGGCGTGGTGAACATGGCTGCAAGGATATGTGATTAAATTTCACTGTAGCATGGCAGGATATAAGTAGCTACGATCAGGTCCTTGTTCCGTTCAGATTCAAAATAAGCACTCATGAATTGATTATGAAAAATGGGGACAATTTGCAAGATTTGATTTTTAGACACCAAATCCAGACACTCAAGGCACATCAAAGATCAGATATTGAGAAAAGACAAGTCAAGTTACGTAAAATATGGAAAGGTTGCCGTGGACTTTATGGGTGCAGATTCAAGAAGCAATGGGATCGGTTCATTTATCGGTTAATGTGTGTATCGAAATAGTATCGGTAAAACTCTCATCTTATCCCTTCTTATTTTTACGTAAAATTAGGACGTTGAATCCGAGCTCGAAGTCATCTAGTTGGAGCTATTTGAGCCCGACACAATCTGCCTCGAAGCCGGCCGTCCAACTCAGCTTAAATCGCCATGTCTATCCTCTCGCCCTATTCTTTGCCAGATGATGGGTACAAATCCTTACGAGGGATCCATTCTTGATCAGATGATGGGTACAAATCTTTACGAGGGATCCATTCTTGATCGTCAGGGCGGTTAGAAAATAGTATAAATTATATTTTAAGATCTCATTTTAGAGCTTATATTTTTAGATAAGATGATTTCTTAACATATTAGAGATTTGTTAACTCAACGATCACGAGTTCGAATCTCACTATTCTTATTCTATTTGATAAAAACCAAGCACAATATAGTATGAGTCTGTGTAAGTTTTAAGCCTAAAAAACTTCATTTGAGAGAGGATATTAAAGAATAGTATAAATCATATTTTAGACATTCATCTAACAACTTAAACTTTTAAATAAGATGATTCATTAACAGAATCATCATTTTCAGGATGCCATGGTAAATCTTTTTAATAGAATTTGGCTTATATTAGGATTTGATGAGAGAGGGTAAGAAGAGAAAGTTAATCTTAATTAACTAAAAAAATGGAATGCAAATTCCTATAGGTTTGCTTGGAGTTCATTTTCATCCGTCGTTTTTTCACACCTGGATCTTCCACTTTTTTAAATTATTTTATTTTTGTCGTTGTATGATCGACATGGTCTCTATGCCGCATGCTCTATTACAAGACATGAAAGTTCTGCTCTCATCGCATGCTTATTTACTTGGTGTGCCGATAGCATTTTGTTTTGGAGGTGTTGTGAAAGTGATGTTTACGGCCCAAAATAATTTGTTTTTTCCGGCCAGGTAGGGACAACCCCGGGTAAAGACAGGCGGAGCCGGTGTATTCCTAATGGCAGCATTTAAATGGGTGGAAAACATGTTCGACGTAGATAATCAATCGTTTCTCTGTTTTGATTTCTTAATTCTGACTAAAGATAAAATCAGTGCTATTTTCCTTGCCGTCAATTATAATTATCGGTTTGCGTTTCTCTTTTTTGATGCCATTTTCTTTATTCAATGGATCGATGTTGTCTTCTTGGCAATCAATCAGGACTCCCTCGATTTCACTTTCGTGTTTTAATGCTTTCATTTTATTTTCATCACAAATTACTCTTTGTAAGAAAATTCTTTGGTCCTCATAGTTTTTGAATCACAATTTAGTCTCTCATTAAAAAAAAGGTTTTTCAATTAAGTTATTGGATGTTAAAGGTTATCGAAATTAGTCAAACATTTGAATGGATTGATAGGTAGGTTAAGAAAAGGTCAAGTGGGTGGGTACCAATTCATGGATAATGAGCAAAACATGACTCACACTCGTTTTATCCGATCTTTAATAATACACATCCACCCATTTGCCATGTGGATGCACCGCCACCTATCCAAACAAACATTATCTAGTTCATTAAAATAGAAAATGGAAACCAATGGACCTTAGTGAGCTCCTTGAGAAATTAAAAAAGAATTGTGTGATAAGAACAAGAGTTAGATGCAAAGCTAGAAGAATAATAATCTACAAAGATGATGTTGTTTTTCCTATTCAAAATGTTGTTTCTAAGAATTATTCTCATAGAAGAAGAGTTTTATGTATTCAAGACTTTTTTCCATTTTGTGGATCCAATACTCTTTCTCTGAACAAGAAAGAAAGTGTTGTGTAGAAAAAATATTTGAGTCAAGAGAAGTCTGCAAAACTTTAATGACCAATGGTGTTAAGGGTAAAAGCTCCAAGGGAAATATTTCAAATCTTTATGGTGTCAATGCTTCTGAAGAGATAGAATTGAAAATTTTTGTTGATAACATTAGAGGTATGCTACAAGAAATTGAATAAGTTTAAGTCCGGAGGTTTCTCTTCGATAGAAAAACTATGAATCCACATGGTTTGGAAAACTACAATTAATTTTTTTTTTGGATGATAGGAAATCTCATATCCTGAAAAGTGTATTTTATGAGTATATGTGTGCGACTAAAATCCCGGTTGTCCCAAACTATTCAAAAAATACATGCCATAACTCGAATTCGAGATTTGCCGTGTAGATCACGAGCTTTTTGCTATCATGTCACGCTTTCTCTAGACAAAAAATTAACATTGTTAAAGATGAGTTGCCTATTTCATTGTCAAAGAAATTAACGTATGGTAATGATGGAGTAAGAATGGCATTAACATTGTTGAGGTACAAAAGAGAGGGAAAATGATGATTGAGGGGAGTGTAAGAATTTGGTATCAAACACGATTTAGTTTTATATGAATTTTTTTAGAGCTTACAAGAGTTTTATTATGGTTTGGAATTAGGTAGTTGATTAGTTTTATTTTTTGTTAGATAAGGATAAAAGTTTTAATATAGGTAGGATTTGTAAGGCAATATATACCAACCTCAAACCTTAAAATATAAATAATAAAATAATAAATAGAAAGTGTTAGCAGTGTTGTTTTATATATATACAGAAAAAACAAGAGGAGTTACAATTTATTACAAACCTTAATTTCTTGATTTACAATTTCAATCGAGTGCATGAAAGCAAATGTTACAATCAATTTAATGTGGAATCTTAGGAATTTAACAAAGAATACCTAATGGCCATAACTAAACATTCGTAGAAATATTCTTAGGCGATGAAACTTCGGTGCTACAAATGGGGCAAATCCTGTTGATTTGAAGCCACTTGGCTATGCATTCTGAATGATATGGGTGATCACAAGAAAGAGCTACCAATGATTCATCTTCTTCATATTCCATTTGACAAATCACACACCGATCAGTCCCAGTTTTTCTTGCTGAAGACTCGTACTTGCATGGACGCAAGCACGTAGAAATTTCATTTATTGATAGCCCTCTCCTCTCTTGCCCTACAAACTCTCCCAATGCGATCAAGTCTTCATAAGATAGCTCGTCCGAGTCAACCTCATCCCCATCCTCTTCCATATCTTCATCGCTGTTACTATCCTCTCCTTCCTGCTGCAGAAATTCCATTTCAGATTCGAATTCATGGCTTTGGAAGAACTCATAGTCATTGTCATCAGCATTGCTTTCAGAACTTGAATCTTCATCACTTTCTTCCTCGTTACTATCGCTTTCGATGGCTGTGAGAATTGTGAAAGCCCGTTCTTGTTCCTGCAAAGCCATTGCCAATACAAAATCTGAATGAATCTGCTCGAGCTGGGTGTAAGGGTCCCTGCTCGATGCCTGCTTTCTCTCATCATTGTCCATCGAATAAGACTACTGAAATCTTGAAATAGCTGCAGTCAAGGAAAGAAATATCGATTTTGCTATATATGATCAGGATAATCACTGACATATGAAGAACACGTACGGGGTAGGAATTATTTAGGAGGTTTCTTTAGACAAAAGGGAACTTTCATGCAAAGCAATGGAAAACCATTTCTCCTGTGTTAGATATAAAATTCCAGATTCCTATAACTTCAAATTTCAGACACTAAAGTTTGTAACATTCTTTCCTCTCACATTTACAAATAGCCAGCTTTGTGCTTTCTTTAGGGAGAAGGAAGCTTTCGTACGTGGTTGAAGCAATTGGAGACCATTTCCCGTAAGTCATATGATATCTTATTCCAAAGTTCAACCGGTGAAGCATTGTAGAGACCTTGCTGTATGTATCGGCAATCTCCCATGTCTAACCAGCTGTATGTCTCCAGTATTTTAAATTCGTATAAACTTACATCACATAAAAAGTTGCTACGATTCTTAATTGTTGATTCAAGGTTCAAGAGAAATAGATGTATAGAAGGGTTGACCTCATGTATAAGCAGTAACAAAATTACACACACACACACCATTTGTTAAACACGGATCAAAATTATCTTGCCAAGATGGATGAAATGATCATGATTTTGTGAGTGCTCTCGGCAAGAATTAACGCATATCGATGCCAACAGAAGACAAAAGCACCTGGAAAAACCGGACGCCACCTTGGCGCCCTTTTAAAAATCGAGTTCCTCGAATCCGAAAAAACTGTTTCACTTGGCCTATAAGACAGTAATTGGTTAGCATTTAAAGTAAAAAAAGATTAATGAAGAAGTTTTAATGTAAATAAACTTAAAAATACATAAATTCATTTTAATACCATATTAAAGATATTTATTTTATTTATTTTTCTCTTCAATTAAATATATATTTTTTTTTATTCTCAAACACTAATCAAATACAATTTTTTGGCTTACAGGAAGAAATACGCGGTGCTTATTTCAGACTTGCCAATTTAATTGGTATGGGATTGATGAAAGGTGAAAATTTGTTTGACTTGTAGATAGTTCACAAGCAAACCAAATGAATCCCTCCCTTGTTTGCGGTACCCTACGTTGAAAGGCATCAAAGTTTAGATGCCAAAACCAACGTCTTACAAGCAATAATTCTTAACCAAGCAAACTCGGCGAGCTCTTTTGTCACGCTTTCCATTCAACGGCATCTCTGATCAGTGACAGTTCCCTGAGGATAATAATTCACCAGCCATGATTCATCGATCGCCATGCCATGTAGCATATGAGTACCCATGGCTTAACAAAGTAGTGCTGCCCAATCAATTCCACATTCGAAATCTCTGTTAATCACATGGCTGTTTCGGGATTAGAAAATACAAAGTGGGGAGATGTGAAGAATAATGTACAAATTTTTTCTTTCAAGTATACACGATCTTGTGTATGAACAATATTATAAGGAAGTTTACAATTAAATTCACATTAAAATAATCACTGCTACTCTCTTGAATTGTTTGACATTAGTGACCGCCACAATTTTTTTTTAAACTCGGGACTCAAGAAAAGTAAAGAAACAAAAAACTAAGAGTAAAAGTCGAAGTCTTTCTCCTGTTTTAGCGATGTGAAGTGCAATGGTGCCGCGACTAACCAAATTTTCTATCCATCCAAAAAAGAGAGACGATTTTATGTCTAGTGAAGATGGAGTCTAAAAGAAAGGGTCATCATAACCATATATTGATGTTTGTAACAATCTTTCAAAACATATTTTAAGACCCGTTTGTTTTCCAAAATAAAACAATCATCCTAATCTCTCTCTATAGAGAAATTATATGAAATCATAAATATTAAGTTGGACCTCGCCCCAACCAAGATTTTGTTTACATAATTAAAGGTCAAATATCTTAAGTGAAAAACATGATTAAATTAATATGTAACATGGTAATATTTTACAAAATTACTACCTACAGTGAAAAACAAAACAAAAAACACTCAAGTCTGACTTAATTGAGCATGAGTAATGTATAAAACATGATCACCCTAGATTACTAACTACGGTAAAGCATGGGTCGCTATCAAGTTTGGTTTAATGGCTAAAAGGTTCTTTTGCACATGCGAACGTGCTCTTCTTAGCCGAACCCATTTTAGGATTTGTATTAACACACATGACGTTCATTGCCTTCAACAACATCCAGCCAAAACATGATCGATGCGCAAATATCAATCCGTGGTCACCCTATATTTGTAATAATTATATGTATTAATAAAAAAACATTAAAAATACCAGATCAGTGCAATATGAGTAAACCCACACCCAACCGAATAAAAAAAAACTCCAATTTACTTGGACCCAATCAAATTGGATAAAAACTTTATCCAACTAAGTTGGAAAACATCAAATATTCTACCATAAAATATTGGCAATACACGGGCTCAGATGATCATGCGTGAGAACCTGGTTAACCTGCAAAAATCGCCACATGGACCGTTAATGATTGTCACAATAATTACTTACAAGTTGCACATCCTCCGATTTGCCAACATTTGAATTTTGGATTCCCGGCTTCTCAGCTTACAAGTGCAGAACAGAAACAACGAGTATTCAGGTAATGATTCAGCCAAAATAGTGGTCATACACGCGTACCTCTAGGCTTTCAGACTCATGGAAATAACCGATCCATATGACGTGATTGAATGTTAAGTTCACCTAGCATAACAATAATTGGCATATCAATCTTAGAAGTAAAGGCCACATTCAAAACATCATTTCTTGGCAATAAAGTTAACTTTGTTAATGAACTTCGAGATTTTATCCAAATTACAAAATTTAACCGTTGCTGCAAAATAATGGACAGCAAGCCTCAGGTCTGGCAAGAAAGATCCGGCGGGTGCCCTATTAGACATGGGGGAGCTGCTGTCAATCCATCCTTCCCTTCAGGATTTTCTCTTTAGTATCATCAGGGGTCCTGAAGCATAAACATAAAATTTATTTAGACCCGCAACAATTGAAAGACTTAGTGCCAGAAAGTTATATCCAATACTACACCATCACAAAGATGAGCAATTTGATAAACTATTTGAATATGCATTGAAAGAGAAATTAATGGAAGGCTTACACAATATAGTCGTGTCCTCCCCAACCACTCAAGCAGTCCCGATCAACTGAAGCTAGCAATGCTTGGGATACAACTTCAAATAATTCATCAGGTTCCTAACCAGAGAATATAACAAACAGCTAATAAGTAATTTCATGATCAGGTAGAAAGAAGAGGCTTTCATTCGGCAATCACAATAGCAATGCCCAACCACATCACTAATTGCTTGTTTGAGGTAACCAAATAGGGTACTTAAACAAAAGGGATAGGTTCATTGGAGTCGCAAACAAGGTCTAAGTAATTATACCACTAACTTCTTTTGCAAAAGTTCCAGCTTGAAGTGGAACATAACAAATCTCATGAGTTAGACTGGCAATTAATGACAACTACACAGTAGACCACATACCATGTTTCGAACTTGGCTTGTAACGAAATTAAACTTGAAAGTTATGCTACAGTTCAGTGCTTACACTCACCAAGAAAAAAGACATTTTACATAGATAATTGAATTATGGTTTTCACTTGAGTAGGATGATATTTTTAACAGGCAAGTATATCAATTTGTTGCTGCTATTGTCTTGTACAAACAGCAGAATGATATGCCATGGATGTCAACTCACATAATCCATACTCATTAGGTCAGCTTCAGAACATAAGTAGCTATATTAACTAACCATGTCAGGCTTGAAAAATGCTTCACAGGCACCATAAAGTGACTCAGAGGCTGAGCCAGCAACAACAAAATCTTTTGCAAGTCCCCTGCATTTGGGAAAGAAGAAAATATTACGACTAAAAAAATAAGGACAGCACCACATCAAGAAGATAAATTTATCCAAAGTTTTCAAGACAAGTTACAGGTTTTGTCCAATGTACATGAAATAACCTAAAAGTCAATGGTTCAACAAGAAGCTAGAGAGAAAAGGCAAATATAAGAGAAAACATCACAAAAGAAAAAACTATCTTGACATCGAGTTTCCAACTTGTCATGAAGTAATTATATGAGACTCGAAATAAACAGGAGAAATTAAAGAAAAAGTAAATAGTGTTCTCCATGTTTTGCCAATTTCCAGTTGCTGACAAAACCATACGAGCACTTCTAAACTTTGAAAAGATAGAAACGATGGAGGAAGAATGACATACTTGGCCCCGATGGAATCCATTGTGCAAACGAATGGCTTGTCATCAGCACCCAATCCAGCAATAACAGGTTGGCAGAAATACGGACCAAACCTGAGAGAGTAACAATTGCATTTCATTTTCTTGTACATATCGGTATGGTGCTCTGTATGAAATGTGACACAGAGAACCTCAGACTGCTACGAACATATCAATCTCACTATAGTTGTGATGCCTGAACATCATAAAGAATTCTTGAAATGCGATCAAAGATACTCTTATTAGTTATTACACCAACGAAACTTCATTCTTCCTAATTAAAATCAAGTCAACACAGCATAAACTGAACAAACCTTTTCTCATAAAGTACAGCAGAAACAAGGTTAGCAAAAGTCTCAGGCTTCATGTCCCTTTCTTCTCGAAGCTGATACAATTTGTGACGGAAAACAAGCCTCTGATACCTACACATTATTACAACCACGACCACAAACCCAAGAATCAGTCCAATCTCCTTTTCTTTTTCTTTAATTCGGCGAGTTACAAAGCCTAGCCTAGTCTATGGAAATCTCTACAATTCGAAAAGCTTATCATATATCACAAAGTACGAAAAATGAAGCAAAAATAACAAAACTCGGAAAAAACGCTCAGAAAAAAATATGAGAAAAAAATTAAAATAATAGAAAATAAACGGTGCATGAGTGAGATATACAGAGTTTGGGCGTCAGTGCCGAGGCCAGAGAGACCGATGAAGAGCTTATCGTGGATTTTGTAGATTCTCTGGAAATCAGTGGCGACTGTTTGAAGGTTAACTCCAAGTCGTCGATCGCTAGCTATAGCGAAGCAGTTCTTGCCTACCATAGCTACTATGGCACTTCCATTGTACTCGAATACCTGCCAGCCAACCAAAATTAAGAAAAACAAATGGAATAACATGAAGAAATTAGGATTTCAGAGACGAGAAAAAGTAGGAGATTTATTGAAGACATCGGAAAACTGACGTACAGACATCGGAAAACTGAGGGCCACGGAGAGAGGCTAGAGAGAGGAGAAGAGAATGAAAGAGTATTTAGGAGATCTCTGTGTTTTTCTTTAACTGTTTCTGTAGAAGAAGTTCCATGTGGAGTAGAATGCTGGCTGGCTGGCTCGGGGGAGAGGCAAGAAGTTGATACGGGCTCAGCTCGATAGGCCCATCTAGGAAGCCCAAAGATAAATAAATTGAAAACAGTTTCATTTTTTTTTTAAATCAAGGTTAATGTGAATTTTTTTTACTATACTCGAGTTGTAATAATTTTTTTATTAACAGCACAGGAGAAAGAAAATCATATATGATACCACTAAAAAGTGATATGAATCCTTTCTTCTATTAATTTGTTTTTTCCTTGAGATTTATAATAAGTTGTGTCGTGTCAAATTTAACTCCTCGTTCCAGTAGCATTTGAGAAACCCTAGCAAAAATGGCAAAGATATTTGTATATTGCGAGGCAACTTGACATCAAATATTGCTGGCATCCAATGTTCATGAAAAATACGCTCTTTTTCTTGGAAAATATAGTCCTGTCATATACACAAAAAAGCTTGCGTCTTTTCTTTCTCCCGAGAGCTGCAGAGCGGTTGAGTCACACATTTCTTCTGAGAACTGACACTGTATATTTTTCTCAACTTTCTTTTTTCTCTAGATATTTCGAAACAAATTATCCCACGTTATTATAAGAAAATCCGCATTTACATGCCAGTGTATTAATAATAATGCCCCTCTCTTAATTTCAAAACGGTAGTATATAATAGCAATGATAATTAAAACGCACCCTTGATCATGAGGGAAATAAATTAAATCTATGAAAATGGTTCGAATTCCGCGAAGATCGCCATTTCCTTAATGAACAATATACCTGCCAAGTGTGTATTTCCAAATGGTCCACGAGGGAGAAACGGGATCCGGTAAGACTCCTCAACTGTCTACGAGATTGGTGAGTGGGAGATCATCAGAGACAGTTGTCAACTCATTTTCTGTACATCTCCATAGAAAAGAGTTAGGAAGCCTACCGGGTGGTATTTTCATTTTCATAAAGAGATGAAGAGATAAAATCAAGGCAGATTGATGGATCAAGGATAAGGCTTTATTTGAAAAAAGAAGAAGTTTGTTTTAGATAGGCAAAACTGTCGCCCCTATATACTCACAGAGAAAAGAGTCCCTGTGCCGTAATTTTTTTTATTCCGGTGAATATATACCGTGTCGACGATAGAGTTGCTCGAGGTTTCTCTGGTCACCGAGGAGCGGTTAGGGCATGCATACGGAGATGAGTCGGTTGCTATGGTGGTGTTTATCGTTATCGAGTGCAGTAGTCACCATGGCTCATGGAGGCGGTAACGTTACGTACGATTCAAGATCTTTGGTCATCAATGGGAAACACAAAATCATTTTTTCTGGTTCAATTCACTATCCTCGTAGCACTCCCCAGGTACTTTTGTATCCTTCTCTTCTATACATCTCTTGTTTTAATTTGTTGATTATTTTAGTCGTGGACGATGATGCTACAAAAATCTTGGTTTTAATCGAAAACAATCTTAAGATATTGTTGTTCAAAAAACCTTGTTGGTCCAGGGTCGTGAATGGTTCTTTACCTAACCCCCATTGCTGTTTTTCTTGGCAGTCCTTTGAATTCAATCCGAGGACTGGAGGATCATTAATTTCTTTTCTTTTTCAATAAGTTTTTTTTTTAAATTTAAGCAAATTATTAACACCAGAGCTTGTATATATTTGTTAAATAAAGGGTTATAAAAGAATAAAAAAGTATATTAGCTTAAACTTTAAAAAAAACACGGAAAGTGATGCCTTTTTTATATGTAAGGTTGTTTATTTTATTTAAAAAGTAAAAATAACCTTGAATATTTAAAATTAACCTAAAAACATTTTAAGTGTATTAAATATTAGCTTGCGTGTCCTTAAAGTACGTGTCATGATAGCAGCGAAACAGGTCTCAAGTTAAAATCAGAACGTATATTTCTTGTAAAAATATGAGACAATCAATGTTTTATTCGCTCATTTTTAATTAGATTATGTAATATTATTATTTTAAAAAAATCCATATAATGTTTTGATTATTGTTACTTTTTTAATTATGTTTCTTATAATATTTGTTTACTGTTTTTGGGGCAAATAACTCATTCCTTAAGATATTCATTTAGTCTTATTTAAATTAATTTAATCAAAATTTGTTTGATTTAAATTATATATGGTTTAATTAATCAATAATACAATACAGGACAACAAATTTTAAAATAAAACAACAGCAACAATAATAGAAAAAAAATTAATCCCGCCATCAACACGGCCGTTTATTCTTGATGCTGAATCTTGATCCAATCCCCTAGTTACCCATTCATATATTGAATTGCGAACACCAATCATATACATATAGACGGCGAGTCTTGCATGTTAAACTTCACGAGCGGAAAAGCATGGGCCAGAATCACAAACGACATGTCAAATGCTGTGGGAAAATGAATTTCTCATAAACGGCCTGTAGTCTACGTTAGTAACGGATATAACATGTTGTGATGATAGCGTGGATTTGCAGATGTGGCCATACTTAATATCCAAGGCCAGAGCAGGAGGTTTAGATGCCATTGATACTTACGTGTTTTGGAATCTTCACGAACCCCAACAAGGACAGGTGACCGTCGAGTAATCTCTCAACATGAACCAAATCATGGTATCTTCTAAACTATCTGTGCTGATACCAACATTCGCGTGCCATTGCAGTATGACTTTAGTGGAAGAAAGGATCTGGTGAAGTTCATTAGAGAAGTTCATGCGCAAGGACTCTATGTTTGTCTTAGGATTGGACCCTTCATCGAAAGTGAATGGACTTATGGGTAAGAAAATTTTGGAAAAAAATATTAGATATATTAAAATTTGTATTTCTCCCTTGTATACAAAGGAGTGTTACCTGATGAATATTTATTTATTTATTTGCAGAGGATTACCATTTTGGCTGCATGATGTTCCCGGAATCGTTTTTCGTTCTGATAACGAGCCATTCAAGGTATTGTGAAAGTGCTGCTGGTTATTTATCAATCATTGATTGATGATTAAAGAAACAAAATTACTGAGCACATTTCCATATGTTAACTGGCAGTATCATATGGAAAGGTATGCGAAAATGATAGTAAAAATGCTGAAAGCAGAGAGGTTATATGCTTCACAAGGAGGGCCAATTATACTCTCACAGGTTTCAAGTTCATGAATTTATGCTGTTTTATTTATTTATTTTGGTGCTGTAACGTCTCTGTAATCCCATTTTAGTGATGTTAAGAGTTGTAAACATGTAGATTGAAAATGAATATAAAAATGTGGAAGCAGCATTCCATGAGAAAGGGCCACCTTATGTCAAGTGGGCAGCAAAGATGGCTGTGGGGCTTCAAACTGGTGTTCCCTGGGTAATGTGCAAGCAAGATGATGCTCCTGACCCAGTGGTTAGTGCCTACAGCAGATTTAATAATTCTTCAAAAAATTGAGACTTCAATATATATATTTGAAACTCCTCTGGCCTGGTGAAATAAGGAGCTGATATTGCATTTGCAGATAAATGCATGCAACGGGTTGCGATGTGGAGAAACATTTTCAGGACCAAATTCACCAAGGAAGCCTGCATTATGGACAGAGAACTGGACAACTGTGTAAGTGTTAATCAAATCCTCTGTGTTCGTCAAAAAACCACCACTTTGAATTTGAATTTATCCTGGAATATAATTTCCTGATTCAAATACAAAAGATGGAAGGCAGAGAAGATCCCTTTTTGGTTAAATTCTCTGCCAGTTTTTAAGAGCAAGTCATTCAAATTTACTACTTTTGGCATCCAGACACCCTTTTGGAACTTGTAAATTAAGCTGTGTCGAGCAATGGAAGTCCCTTAAACTAGCTTTATCATCTTTTGAGTTGTCCATAATTGCAGTAACCTTTCAATGCAGATCTGATTCTATTGCGCTTAACTTCTCGCTTTTATGCTAATTACAACGTAAAAGAACATGTCTGTTTGATAAGCAATCTTACGACTCTGTTATCTCATGAAGCTATCAAGTATATGGCAAAGAAACTAGATCGAGATCTGCTGAAGACATTGCATTTCATACTGCACTATTCATTGCGAAGGGAGGAAGCTTTGTGAATTACTACATGGTTTGCTTCTCATTCTCATGGCCATCCTACTCAAATGTCTCCTTTCAAGTTTTTGGCGATGGAAATCTTCTGGCACCAGAGTGCAAGTTTTATCAACGTTTCTGAATGTCAATAAATCATAAGAAAATATCATTCAATATACATGGTTTCTTAAAATCATTCCTTTATTCCAGTATCATGGAGGGACCAATTTCGGAAGAACAGCTGCTGAATATGTACCCACAAGTTATTATGATCAGGCCCCCATTGATGAGTATGGTAAGTTCTTGTTTAATATCAAGTGCCTGTTTTATCTTATCAAAGACAAATCTGACTTACCGAGTGGGTGCTTAGGTTTGTTGAGGCAGCCAAAGCATGGTCATATGAAGGAACTACACGCTGCCATAAAGCTATGCAGGAAGCCTCTACTTTCCAGTAAATGGACAAATTTCTCTCTGGGCCATCTACAAGAAGTAAGAGCGATTTTAATTTCCTTTTTTCCTCAGAATGCATTTTTTTCCAGTTATCTTAATCTTGCAAAGTGAAAAATTCATATCACGACTGCTTTGATTGAAGGCCTTTGTATTCGAAAGAAATTCACACGAATGCGCTGCATTTCTCGTGAACCATGATGGGAGAAGCAATGCCACAGTCCATTTCAAAGGGTCATCGTATAAATTATCTCCAAACTCAATTAGCATCCTACCGGACTGCAAAATCGTTGCCTTCAACACTGCACAAGTATGGTTCGGTCCGAAGTACTAAATTTTACCTTACGCATACGCTCAGATATGATATTCCTGCCAATAACAAGGAATCACGCGTTTTTTCTCCATTTTTTATTTTCTTTTTTGGACAGGTAAGCACACAATATGGTACAAGGTTGGCCACAAGAAGGCAAAAATTCGATTCAATTGAACAATGGAAAGAATATAAAGAATATATTCCCAGTTTTGATAAAAGTTCATTGAGAGCAAACATGCTACTAGAGCACATGAATACAACCAAAGATTCATCCGATTATCTCTGGTACACTTTCAGGTAAATAAAGATGTTGATAAGATCAACTAGCTAGACCTGAAATCTGGTTATATATTCCTGAACCACGTTTTCATGCTCTAATATGCACTACATTGTATGATGTTCTTGTACAGGTTTCACCAAAATTCCTCTAATGCTCATTCTGTACTAACGGTGAACTCCCTTGGACACAATTTACATGCATTTGTCAACGGAGAATTTATAGGTAGGTTAATTATCGCATCTATTCTAGTTATTTCTTGAAGGATCTGATATGCATACCCAGATATTTTGCCACACCCGAGTATTCAGTGTTCTTAAAATACAATCATTATAAAGCATAGGGGTTTTCACACAGACCTTGACAGTTTGAATTTCCTGGGATTTTAAGAACTTTTGTGATAAATTTCTCTCTGATAATCAACCTTCCCAGAGATAATGTTATAGATCTTATTTTCTAGGATCTGCCCACGGAAGTCATGACAATAAAAGCTTCACCCTGCAGAGGAGTCTTCCTCTAAAACGTGGAACCAATTATGTTTCCTTGCTCAGTGTGATGACTGGATTGCCGGTACTTCTCTATCATAGTTCTTCCTCTAAAACTTGTTATAGAATGTTTCATTACATCGACAACATTCCAATGCTAACTCACTTTTATTTGTGCATCGGCGTTAAGGATGGGGGGGCATATCTCGAACGAAGAGTTGCTGGTCTACGTCGCGTGACCATTCAGCGTCAACACGAACTTCATGATTTCACTACTTATTTATGGGGATACAGGGTACTTGTCTTCTAGCAAATAAGTTAATCCCTATCTTTACGAGCTTACTTTTATTTTCAACATTTATGATATCGCTGTATCCCCCTCCGTTTTCTGAGATACAAATTTCCTCTCATTAGTGAAATTGACTTGCCATCATTTTTTATCACTTTTTCTCATGAAAATCCTTCCTTTTCTATGGTTTCTTATTCCTGGCTGACCCATATTTTTCACATCATCGATTATTCCATGTAATTCCTGTACAAAGTCAAGCTGATACCAGTATAATTTTCCCAAGGTTGGGTTGTCAGGTGAGAATATACAACTTCATAGAAACGATGCAAGTGTTAAAGCTTACTGGAGTCGTTATGCAAGCTCATCTAAACCACTCACATGGTACAAGGTACATTAATTCGGTCAATGATAGTTCTTGATTGAATCAGGTTTGTGTTTAGACCTTATCAACCTCCTAATTTATTGCAAATTTGCAGACTATTTTTGACGCACCTGTAGGAAATGATCCTGTTGCACTGAACCTTGCATCCATGGGCAAGGGTGAAGCGTGGGTTAACGGCCAAAGCATTGGCAGATACTGGGTCTCATTTCTTGACTCTGATGGGAAACCCTATCAGACATGGTAAGCTTTAGAAATAATATTTGTTTTTCGTGCATGCAGATTTTAACTTAACTGTTCTTTTATTTCTCGCATAACACAATCAGAATTATTTATGTAGCAGTTAGATTGTAATCTTTGCTTACAATTTGGTTGACCTTTTTTTCCCTTCAAGGAACCATATACCTCGATCTTTCCTCAAACCTTCAGGGAACCTGTTAGTTCTACTGGAAGAAGAAAAAGGAAACCCTCTCGGAATTTCCATCGGCACCATGTCAACTACGAAAGTGTGTGGTCATGTGTCCAGTTCATATCCACCGCCGGTGATCTCATGGCAAGGAGAAAACCAGATTAACGGGAACAGAAAAAGGAATCATGGCAGGAGGCCTAAGGTTCAGCTTCGTTGTCCACGAGGAAGGAAAATCTCAAGCGTTCTCTTCTCAAGCTTCGGAACTCCTTCTGGTGATTGTGAGACTTATGCCACTGGAAGTTGCCATGCATCTAATTCTCGAGCCATTGTAGAGAAGGTGAGATAGCTATTCTTTTCTCTGATTAATGGTTGATTAAACTTTCTTCAATTCTTTCCAACATCACTATTTATTTTTTTATCCATGATGAAGTATAATCTTTTCGATTTCCTTTCATCTGCACATTTTTTTGATCAGTCTCCTGTGCTTTGCAGGCTTGTCTTGGTAAGGAAAGATGCTCCATTCCCGTGTCAAGCAAGAACTTCCATGGTGATCCATGTCCAGGCATTGCAAAATCTTTGTTGGTTGATGCTAAGTGCAGTTAAGGGACACTTTTTTATCACCTCTGTTACAGCTTCTCTGAGGGACTCCACAGGTTATTCAATTTACTGTTAAAAGTGTAGTTTTCATAGGTCTATTTCATAGAACGAATAGCTTATGGTTTCTTTCGCCATCAAATTGACCATGATGATTCTTTATAAACTTTGCTTGTATGGGTTGCTTCTTGTTCATGAGCAGCATTTTTCCATGGTTGACTATAGATTAATGGAGGTCGATCACTGTGGTTCAGATTCTTCAGCATAGTTTGTACGACCTGCTTGTCCCAATTATGCTCCTTGAAATCCGGCAATTTTCTTTATGTTAATGCTAACTAAGTCGGTCAGGGCAAATCTAGTTGAGCAGATTAATTTTTTTATTGTTTTTAAATTATTTTTATATGTTGATATAAAAAAAAATTAAAAAATAATATTATTATTTTAATGTATTTCTAAACAAAAATTATTTTCAAAAATAATTTCTACCACACTCCCAAATAATCACTTAGTCTGCTAAAAAGTTTTATTTTTTTATTCCGACTAAATTACTTTAAATATGCAGTTTTTTTTTCTCCGAATTGTTGCTTGTAGTTTTTTCAATCATTTTTTTTTTTGCGTTTGATAAAGTCTGAAATCATCAATACATAAGGAAATCAGGGGACAGGTTGTTAAAGAGACGAGAATGAAATTGTGAAAATCGCGCAGATGGTGACACACATGTTAAAAAACAACTAAAAGACGTGGATGTTTTACAGTGTATATAGACATAGATTATTGTAAATTTCAACAATAAAATTATTATTTTACCCTTTAGATCGAAAAATTTAACCCTCGAAATTAGAAGTATTTTAGACATTCTCAGGGGACATGTGTGATATTTTCAATTTTTTTAAGGTTTTCTATTTTTTTCCATTTTAGATTGCACGGAAAAACCATCATTTTACCCCTAGAAGCTGACAAAAAGATGCAGAATAATTGGGGGTATTTTCAATTTTTCATATATTCGTACACAGTGAAACCACGCAAATACCCCTAGAAAAGAGAAAAACGAAGGCTTGGAGCTAGGGCATTGTGGTACTTCATCCATGTTTTTTTCATGGTTATCGTTGAGTCTAGGGGTGTAAATGTAATTTATCATTTTTTTATAATTTCTTTTCAAAAATACTGCAGACGGGTTGTACGGACATACTAATAGTGTTTCAGGCGCACTCACCTTTAAGGCGGCGCGTGCATCATCATCATGTCATGGAAACTGTCTATTTATCGTGTCTTCGGGTGCATTGCCATTCCTCGGACTCCAGGTCCAGCATGTGAAGGTAGTCGGCGAATCATGGTGGACGATTTTTAGTTTTTTCTCCCTTTGCTCTCTTGTCGCCAGAAAATATATTACAGTCCTTTATATATGTGATTGTTTTATTTTAGTCCATATTCTTTTGATTTCAATTTTATTCTTGATTTATTTAATGAAATTTTATTAATTACTCCTGAAAATTTAATTTTTTTAAAAAGAAACAAACAAACTGAAAATAATAAAAATATTTATACTTGTGATTTATTTATTGTTTCCGAGCCCTATAAAATAACTATTAAAATATTATTATTTATTTCCTAAACACCATAAAAATTCTCAAATTATCTCAGGTGACTTTTAAGTCTCAGAATTCGGCAATGATGGTATAGATCTCAATAAAAAAACATTTATAATAAGCTATATATTCGGTCCACCCTGTTAAAGCATTTAAGTTTGAATTCTATCATTTTATTTAGGTAGCCGATATCGAATAAAAAAACACAAACCAATAGAAGTTATACAGTTCTTGCACAAAATGTACAATAGTTATCGAATTCAAATTAGAACATGTATTTTTTATAAAAATCTAAAATAAATAAAATTTTACCCATACACTTGAAGTCACAAAACACATTTTCTAATAAATAAGATTTTCTTACATCCAAAAAAAATTATACATGCCCTATCTTTCTATGACATCGGACTTACATCTTACATGTTATTTGTTTTTTAAAATATTTTTTATTTTAAAATATATTAGAATAATATATATATTTTTTAAAATTTTACTCTTACATCATTACACCAAAGCTATTAAAAAAGTACTAATTTTTTTTTTTTTTTAAAAAAACGATTTCATCACAAAACAAATACACCATCTCACCACAACAAGCAGGCAGCAGCAGTTGGCGGAAACGTCTTCGCAATTCGTGCCTGCAATGGACAGTAAAATTGTTAAATGACCTGCATCTCGCTTACAGAATGCAAACCTGGGAGATTTTTCACGAGCGTCTGTATTTAATATATTATAAAAATATACTTTATTTAAAAAATATTTAATTAGTATTTTTTAATATATTTTCAAATACAAAATATTTTTTAAAAAATATATCACGACACAATACAAAACAGTCATATTAAATTAAATAGCGATAAAATTGGTCAGAAAACCTTTTTGCCCTTTCTGAAATTCGAGGAAATAAAAATAAAAATAAAAATAAAAATAAAAATAAAACTTTCGAGCACATGCCACCCACTCTCTATCCACTTTTAACATGAAAGATCATTCACACCCTATGTCGCGTTTTGCTCAGTGGACACTGGCACTCTGCTCCACAGCTACACGTTGTCAGCTAGTACAAGACGGAATAAAAGAGAGAGAAAATGATAAAAAGAGATGAATTACACGTTCACCCCTGCAGATTCACAAATGTTCCACTTCGACCATTATATTTCTAAACTTTTATAGTACCATCTTTAAAAAGTCTCATTCTGGACCTTGACTCGCGAGTCCGTCAAGATTTTGGACCCCCCCCCCCCCAAAAAAAATAAAATAAAATAAAATAAAATAAAATAAAATAAAAAATTACTTGGTAAAATTATAAAAATTAATTTGAAGATTTTTGAAAATCCAGAGTTAGAAGTTAAAGAGCATAGTTTTTAGGATTTTGAATTGTGAGCATAGCATAAATTTTTATGCTTTAATAGTGAATATTACAAGATATTTTACAGTCATAATTGTAAAATATAATCTGTGTAAGGTAATGGTCATGCTGCCACTAATAAAATCATAAGAAAATGCATTATTCTGTAGTTTTATTTTAGAAGATTTTATCCGGTAAATAAAATACGAGTAATCAAATAATTCGTCATACTATACATGATTGCTGATGATAATTTATTATATAAAATATATTTTGGTTGTTTTGCATGATAGACACGAGCAAAAAAAGATGCATGGAAAGAATAATACATAGTTTTTTTTAATATGTATCACGACAGGGAATGATACTTAAAAAAGAAAGGCCATATGCACGAGGATGTAAGATGAACGGATAAGGTTGTAAGATGAACGGATAAGGTTGTAAAAATTATAATAACAGCAAATGGTCTTTAAATTCCAAATTTATTTATTTTTTATACAAGAAAAAAAAGTCATGTCTGAAACTAATTCATTGAAGCTCTATCCAAGCTCCAAGGAGCGAGACGCACAGGAGTACCTATTTATATAGTTTTTAAATATGATTATTTTAAAAAAGAAAACTAATTAGTTTTTAAAGTTTTTTCTTGTAATATTTCCACGTGGAAAAGAAAACCGAGAGGTAAATGTGAAAAAGTAAAAGAAAACATGGAAAAATACACTCTCAATTATCCTGAACGACAATGGAATCTTCATAAATCATAAAAGTCGAAGTCAAGAAATTTTAAACCATAGGAACCAAAGTGTAATATCAGTGAATTTACAGGGTCTAAAATGTATTTTAGACAAACGAAAACAAGATCGAGAGAGAGATTGAATGCCCCAGATTGATGCTTGGGTTTGCAAGAGACCAAACAAAGCACAGCGCAAAGCTCACAATCAGATAGATAGAAGAGAGACATCATCTCTCTCTCTCTCTCTCTCTCCCACCCCTTTGATTCCCATTCAACCAATCAAAGACCCCACAAATCTCCACATTTCCCTCTACTCCAACAATGCCAGCTTCCCCTTCTTCAGGTACGTCTCTTTTCCCACAAAACCCCTCCTCTCTCTCCCTCTCTAAAATTCAAACACTCACTACTATCATCACTCCCTCCACCCGGCAGTCCAATTATTTTATCTAATTTATTTTCTTTGCTTTGATTTTGACAGATGGCAGGGGCAAATGGAAAAGGCGAAAGCGAGGAGATTCTCAAATCACTCGAAAACCACCAAAGAACCACCACCAAGAAGAACCTGAAGAGCCCGATGACGACGAGGACGCGGTTGAGGCTGACGACCATAACAACAACATCGTCTACAGAGAAGATGAAGACCCGAACCCACATCAACAACCCAGCAGACCTGATCCAAACCCTCAAGATACCGAGGTTTTAATTTACGGAGGGGTCCGCGTATGCAATTTCCCTCCGGTCACGCGGCTTGCTGTGAATCGCCCTCACGTGTCTGTGATGGAGATTGTGGCGGCCGAGAGGGTCAATTCAACTGGAGAAAGCAGTATTAGAGGCCAATTACCGGTGAATTTGGAGAACATATCGTACGGGCAGCTGCAGGCGGTGTCTGCTGTGACAGCGGAAAGTGTTGGGAGTGATCTAGAGAGGAGTGATGGAGGGAATTCGGGGTATGTCGTGACGCCGCCGCAGATTATGAATGGAAAGGGTGTCGTGAAGAGGTTTTGGAGTAGATTTCATGTGGTTCCGATGCATTCAGGTGTGAAATGATCACTCTCGTTTACTATTATTTTTGGGTCTATTTTTAGGTTTCTCTCCTCCTTGCTGATGTTCATGGAGAAGTGAGTGTTTCATTATTACTGTTGAGATGGACTTGGCAGGGTTTTGTGTGATTAATTAGTGTTTGGAAGATGGATTCATGTTTGCTTTAGCTATGGAACGTTGGTATCAGAGGTGGTAATGAACTCGAGGTTTTGAGCTGGTTTTGTTTTTTAAGTATTAAATATTGGAGGAAAAAGAAACAGTAATTGGGGAATTTCATTGTTTATTAGCTAATTTGAGGATTTGATTTTTTGGGGGTTTGGTTGTATATCACGGACTACATGAAGGGCTTACCTAGTAAAAAAGAGAGGCAAAATGTATTTATTGCAATCCTGTTTTGACAATATAATTCAACAAGGCAACTCGTATTTTTGGGAAACCTTTAGTTTTTACTTATAGTAAACTGTGATGTCATTTTAGAGGCCTGCTGCCTTAATGGATGGTTATCTAAGTCAAGAAGAGCAAAATAGTTATTGTGGGCTCCTAAATTGCCTTGGGAATCTGCATTTCAGAACTTTGCCATCAGTAGTTTAGTGGAAACAAGGGAGTGACTGGAATCACATCAGCATCCTGTGATCTAGTGAACTAGCTAGTTTCCTTACCAACTCAAAGCACATAATTTCAAGTTTCTATAGGTTATAACTGTTAAGCGATTTCACACTAAGAGATGTGTTATGAATTACTTTAATGAGGTTAGTAATCATAATTGTCGATCTCATTTAGAGGACCTTAACTTAGATATAACTTCTCATAACAAATATTGAACATCTTTTTTCTGAATATTTCTATGATTATTAGATTTTTGATTTTTCTTTGTGGGACAAATTAATATTCTATATGAACTCCTTTTTAGCTGTACTTTATTCATACTTTTATTGATTTTGGTATGTTATTGTTGGGAATCTTGGGGAGTAGATTGGTTTTCACCGCTCACAGTAAATCGAGTGGAGAGACAAGTGGTGCCACATTTTTTCTCTGGAAAATCTTCAGATCACACACCAGAGAAATACATGGATTGTAGAAACCACATTGTTGCTAAATATATGGAGAATCCAGAGAAGAGGATCACAGTTTCTGATTGTCAAGGACTGGTAGCCAGCATTGACAATGAAGACTTAACACGAATTTTTAGATTTCTTGATCATTGGGGAATTATCAACTACTGTGCAGCTCCAACAAGTTGTGAATCTTGGAGTGGAGGGTCCTATTTAAGGGAGGATCCAAATGGTGAGGTTCATGTACCGTCAGCTTCCTTAAAGTCTATTGATAGTTTGATCCAATTTGACAAGCCCAGATGTAGGCTCAAGGCAGCTGATGTTTATTCATCATTTTCATGTCATGATGATGATTTCTCTGACCTGGACAACAGAATTCGAGAGTGCTTATGTGAAAATTGTTGCAATTGTTGTTCCCAGCCACTTCCCTCTGTTTTCTATCAGTCACAAAAGGAGGTAAATCCTCATTTCCTCTGTCCCTACTTTTGCTTATTACCCACATCAGTTTGTCACTGTTGTGTTGTTCTATCCATACTGGATTTCCCTTTTGCTCCCTGCAAGCTCTTTCTATTAAGACTTAATTTTGAGATCTCCAAAGTCATCTATATACACACAGGGTCAAAACCTGGAAATTCCTTTGGAAATCTTCAGTCAACCTAAAACCCTAATTTATGTTCTCTCTATCTCTGTTTTTTTTATCTGCTGTTGATTTGTTATTGCTGATCAGCATCTAATTTAACAGGTTGATATACTGCTATGCTCTGATTGCTTCCATGAGGGGAGATTTGTGACTGGTCATTCAAGCTTAGATTTTACTAAGGTAGATTCAACAAAAGATTATGATGATATAGATGGAGAAAATTGGAGTGATCAGGAAACGCTACTACTCCTTGAGGCAATGGAGATTTACAATGAGAATTGGAATGAAATTGCAGAACATGTTGGCACCAAGTCGAAAGCACAATGCATCCTTCACTTTCTGCGTCTGCCTGTGGAGGATGGCCTGTTGGAAAATATTGAAGTTCCAAGAATGTCCAAGCCACCCAGTCCATCTATTAGAGATGATAGCAGAAGACCACACTCAAGTTCAAATGGTGATCTATCAGCTGTTTCATTTGCATATGATCTTATCACTTCAAAATAATGGTGATGTATCTCTAATATTCTGTGACCACAATTCTCTTTGTTTCTGTAGGATCCTGCCTCCAAAGTGCTGATGCTGAAAACAGGCTCCCCTTTGCAAATTCTGGCAATCCAGTTATGGCATTGGTAGGTCACTATCTTTATTTTGTGCAGTATATATGTTCACTCGAAAGTTGATGAAGTATAAAAAAATCAATTTGGCTATCAATAGTAACAGTGGAGGTCTTAAATAATTAACTTTGCTGAATGCTCATTGTGGATTCTGGTTTGTTTTTTGTGTTTTCCACATTTTTTTATTTATCATGTGGGTGGTTGAGCACTGGAAAAAAAAAATCAAAGCTAGACCATCCTGAATATTTGGAAAAAATAACCTGGGAGCAAGGTGGATTGAATCTCACTACCTCTTCAGTTTCAGGATATATGCAGAGAATAGCTTATAGCTTCATTTTCTTTCATCATAAAGATCCTGTGAATGATTATTATGACTCTTATTTTGAAAGGTAAAAAAACATTAGTATTTAGTAGCAAACATAAAAGCTAAATCGTTAACTGTTCCTGTGCCACTGTTTTCTAAACTGGTTTTTGCATTAATTATTCTTTTTATACTTTTGAAATCTAAGAGCATCCAGTCTTGTAAAGTAACTAGGAATTTGCTCCGATTACTTCAAGCTGAGTCATAAATCTATCAGTAAATTATGTATTCAATTGAACTTATTTGGCCTGATTGAAAAAATTACCATTTGATTTTACAGCACTATTTGATACTCATCATGCTTGAGTTCTAATTCAACGCAATGGTGTATTTAGAGACTGCACTTCCAGCGTCTATTTAGATTGTTTGATGCAACGTCTTTTCTGATGATTCTATAGAATCAACCCCCCATATGATAAGATCATTAATTTAGAGCTTGCCAAACTTTCATATGGATTAACAAAATAAATTTAACTTTTTTCTTCTCACTTACTTCATCATTAATCCTTCTAAGGTGGCATTTGGTACGGGGTTAAAAAAAGGGAGTGGATTATTACATGATCAATTTTAAGGATATAAAAGTTAGTTTTTAAGGATGTTTGGTGTACTCATAAATCGAAGGGTTAATTTTAATTGAAAGAGGGAAAATAATTAAATTATTAGCAATGATCGATCATATACAATTAAAAATTGATTTGGTGTGTATCTTGAGACAAAAAAGGAGAAGAGAAACAAAATATTTTCTGCTCGGATGGTATAATTTACTCTCCAATAACACCAATTTGGGTGTACTTAGTACCGCCTTCATAATTACCCCCTACAAAAATTCAACTAAACATGGTCAAACAGGACAAAATTAAATTTTAATCCCCATTACCCCTCTACTGAGCATAACCTAGCTGATCCTTCTCCATCATTAGCCTGCTTGGCATATTGTCCTTGACAGTGCTTTGCCTATAGAATGGCATATGAATCCTTCTCCATCATTAGCCTGCTTGGCATATTGTCCTTGACAGTGCTTTGCTTATGTTAGGTTGGTTTCTATAGAATGGCTCTTACATATGAATCCTCAATTAACAAGTATCAACATCACCTGTTTTAATCATTGCTTCTTTTCTGTCATTAATTTCCTACAAAAATCCATGTGGTCATTTGTTTCTAACCCGCTAGCCCCCTGCTTTGCCCTCAATTTATCTGGTACCAACTCTGCCAACCTTGACTTTTCTTTCTCATCTAATAAAAGAGAAGATGCAAGAAAGATGAGGTATTGGCATTGTTGTGCAATATATCTAGTTGTATTTCCTTATGACTTGTGGTGTTAGGGTTTGGTAAAAGTGAAATCTTGGGGTTTGGGGTTGCAAAACTAGGGTCCACAATTTGTTGGTTGAATTGGGGTCGGATTGGTGTTTGTGAGCAAGATGTTTAATCCACTCGAATTAATTGGACCAGGTTGCAGGTTTTTCTGGCAGCAGTTACTTTTAAAGTGTTGAACAAATTAATTTAGTGGAAAGAAGAGCGGAGAATGGAGATACATGTAGGAATATAGGTCTTTTATTGGTAAATTGTGCTCGAGGTTATTGGTTAATGGTGGAATTACACAGCTGAAATTTAACTTGTTTCAAAAGTTTTCTTGCTTGAATTTATTTGGATCATCTAACCAGTGGAGAATTTTGTAGGTTGCTTTTCTGGCCCATGCTGTTGGACCAAGAGTGGCTGCCGCCTGTGCTCATGCATCTTTGGCAGCATTATCTGAGAATAACAGGTAGGTGCATGTTTGTCTTAGAATACGTAGAAGGTGTATAGGGTGTGTTTATACATGTGATTTATCTGGAACTTGTCAATTTGATTCTCATAGGATAAATCTCTTTTTGCTATTCTCTCTCTCTAGTAAAAGTTCTTTGGTATCGTCAGTATGGCTTCTGTTCTACTGGTGAAAATAATATGCAGCAGGTTTTTTTTTTTTTTTTGCTTATACATACATTATGCTTGCATGTTTTCTATCCTTGAACTCAATTAATTTCCCTCCTTTTGAAGGATGGATTCAGAGAGATTACATGGTAGAGAAGGCAGTTTTCATGGAGAAGTTGCAAATTCAATTCAACAAAAAGGTGACCATTAGTTGTTTTGGTGATTTAATTATATCGCTCTTCCTTGTCTCTGTTTTCCTTCTCCTTCATCTAACATTAGCAAATTATTTCCGTGGATCTTTCTTCTGAAGATGACCATCATGGTTCACGGGGTCAAAATGGGGCCGAGATTGCTCCTTTGTCTGCTGAAAAAGCTGAAGCTGCTGCCAAAGCTGGTCTTGCTGCTGCAGCAACAAAGGCTAAACTGTTTGCCGATCATGAAGAGCGGGAAATCCAGAGACTATCTGCCAATATAATAAATCATCAGGTAGAACTGCTGTTGATGTTACTTTCTTCTTTACTTTCATTTTCCATGTTACTTCTCTCTTAGTACGTTTATATTTATAACTTTGCTTGTGTTTTCAAGACCAAGGGGGCACTCATGAACCTTATGGGGATAACCTTAAACATGTTGTTCTTGTATTGGTTGCACATATATTCTCAAACCACATAACTATGCTTGTATCACTAGTATTTAACTTGCTTATTTATAGCGAAACTGAAATTTGTTTGGCTTCACCATGTAATAATTTATGATCAACAAATTAAGAAGTTTTTGATATGGTTACAGTTGAAGAGACTGGAGCTTAAGCTGAAGCAGTTTGCAGAAGTGGAAACCTTTCTAATGAGAGAGTGTGAGCAAGTGGAGAAGACAAGGCAATGGTGTGCTGCTGAGCGGGTCCGCATGCTATCTACCCGGATAGGACCTGCAGGAGTCACTTCACAAGCGAACCCTGCTAGTGTTGCTCCTTCAATGGTTAACAATAATGTGGGCAACAATAGGCAGCAGGTGATGCCTTCCTCCTCTTCACAACCAAGCATTCCAAGATATGGCACTTCGCAAGCAAACCCTGCTAGTGTTGCTCCTCCTATGGTTAACAATAATATGGGCAACAATAGGCAGCAGGTGATTCCTTCCACCTCTTCACAGCCAAGCATTCCAGGATATGGCAACAGTAATCTAACCCATCCGCACAACAATCAACAAGCCCATCCTCACATGTCATATTTGCAACGGGGACATCCACAGCCAATGTTTCCATTAGGACCGAGGCTGCCCCTGGCAGCTATACAGCCATCCTCGTCAGGTCCGTCGAATGTCATATACAATGCCTCTGGGAATTCACAGCCTAACCTCAATCAAATGCCAAGGTCTGTGTCCGGCCCTAGTTCTGGCTTAGGTTGAAACGGAGAAAGTGATGTAGCGGTGGAGTTTTATGGTTAGTTCCACTGGTTACTTGCTCATAATCTGTGCTGTAGCTGTGGTCAAAGGATGAAAAAGGATGGAGCCAAGTTCATCTGTCTTGCGTTGTAGTGTTGTAGTTTTGATCCGAATATAAAAAATTCTGTGCAGTTTGTAGGCTTGTAACAGATCTAGTTGATGTAGCATTTGTATGGAATTATGAGCATTGCCCATTAACATAGGAAAAATTATTTTCAGAAAAAATAATCTTTAATATAGAATGTGCCGTGAAGATGGCATCTGACGGCTATATTTTCTGGTTGTTTTCTTATCTTTTGCAGATTAGTAAATAAATTTTTGCTGAACATATTGACATTTCACTGTAGCTCCACCGATTTTTTTTTGTGTGTTTTTGGTACGAGGGAAGAGAGTTTATGCAAGTGTTTCTTCCCTTGAACTTGATTGATCTGAGCTAGTTTTGGATGAATTGTGTTTTTTTAGGCTAGTTTTGAGGTCATGAATATGTTTTATAATGTGTTTAAGGTGATTTTAAGAGGGTTTTAGGGTGAAAATATAAAATTATACTTTTTTTGTTCGAAATTTCACAACTTGACTTTCGAGCTACTTCAGATTTAGGTAGGCAATTAATCGTCTAATTAAATTAAAGGATGATGATAAGTTATTTGATCCAAGTGTGAGCTGCTCCAGACGCGGGCTCATAAGCCCTAATCTTCTTGCCTTTTTTTTTTTTTTTATGTTTCTCCCCAACACAATTGGGTTTTTATTGATTTTATTGTTTATATTTTTAAAATATATTGTTTAATATTTCATTGGTTATTAATTATGCAATATAATTTTATAGGTGTTTATTTTTTGTATATATTTTTTTAGTTCAATTGAGTCTATGATCTAAATTATAAGTTTTATATATATTTTTTAATTTTCTAGATAAGTCTTAATTTATTTTAATTAAAAAAATAGGTTAAAATACACATAAAAAACGTGCTGTCGTATTGAAAAAAATATAGATCCCGATCTACGCACGGGTAAGATAGCTACTCGTTCTCTATTTCTCTTTGGCCAATTAATTTCTTCCATAGGTGAACTACTGATTCATTGTGCTACTGCTGCATTCCTCGGTATTAATTAATTCTTTTCTTTCTAGAATTAATTATCAATTAACAAAAACTAAAAAATGCTTTAACTTTCCATCATCCTATAAAAACACTATTTATTACAAAAGATTTTTTTTTAAAAAAAAACAGTTGGTTTATTGAAGGTTAGGTTTTATAATTTATTATGATTTATACTTTTTCATGGTCATTTTAGTATCACCATTCATGTCGTGGGATTGACAATGTAATTTGGTTGATTCATTTTTTTTTTAATTTAGATATTTTACAACTCTATCCTTCAATATTAAATTAATTAAAAGTTAAATTTCATGATTAATTTTCATTTGTTTTATATAAAATTACCTTGTTCTAAAGATACAAGTCATATATTTTGTAGGTTAACCGTGGTGGACTTGAGTTGTTTTATTTTATCCTTTATAGTGTGATTTATTTATTTATTTCATCATTAAAAAATTAATTGATTGATAATTAAGTTTTATGATTTGTTCCAATTTGTTTTCAATGAGTTATCTTAGTCTCATGACTCTAGTTACAAATTTGACAAGTTGATCCAGGTTAATTGGAAATTAAACTTTATAATTTTTTATTTATTTATTTTTCATGGGATTATTTTGGTCTCATAAATTGTGTTATTAATCAATAAGTTAACTCGAGTTGTTTTTTTAATAATTATTTTTTAAAATCAATTTTATCATTAAACATTATGTTTATTGAAACTTGACTTCATAATTTTTTTTGAATTGTTTTATATTGTGTTATTCTAGTCTTATGACTTTGGGTCATGAATTTAGCAGGTTAACTCTGATTCAACCAGATCATTTCAATATATTATAAGCTTGAAATCTTATATTTTTTTATTAAAACATATTATCTTTATTATATTTTATTTTTTACTCGCATTAAAAAGCACGTTAATAACACAGACATATCAATTCATTTATGCTAGAAAAAAACGACTCAACTTGCAATCAGACAAGTTGAATAGACAGGTTAATGTTTTTCCTTTTTGTATATACTGGGTACAAATAGTAATCAATTTATTTTATTAAATGCATGCATAATTTCTTAATTTAAAATTAAAATTTTCATTACACAAAATTATTCAATTTGAAAAGCTTGTATATCTATTTATTTATTAAAAATTATTCAACTCAGGACGCCATGCAAGTCAAATAAATAACTAATCGTACTTTTTTACATAGATATAAAACATGGACTAAAAACCTGAAGCCCTGAACATCTCATGGAAATTATACAGTAATTTCCTTCTTCTGCAAAGGATTCCTGCAGCGGTCTTTGGAAAAAAGTAAAGCAATAAGGGAGCAAAAAAGGGCAAGTGGGGTGAGTGATAGAAGCCTGAAAGGGATGATATACGTGGATATGGAACAGGGAACCCAATAACCCGTAGCTGCTCTAACAACCAAGCTCAGTCTCATAATTCACAGATGAAAAATGAAAATGTCTACTGGTGCGCTTGATTTGTCCCATCACTTTGGTAGTGGGATATCAGCTAAATCCTCTCTGTAAGGTACCTGATCAAAAACCATTTCCTGGCTAGATTTTCCTTGCCCGTTTTCCATTTTAGCTTCAAGATTTGGATCATTCTTTACTGGGTCGATGTATGTCACAGCAGTGTCTTTTCTAAAGGTAAGGTAGATGATGGAAAAAATATATATTGCCATGAAAGGAAAGACTATGATCCCGATAATCACATTTCCAACTTTGGGCAGATTGTTATGAGTCAGCCAGCCCACAAATCCTGTGCTTAGATAATACACGTTGATTCCAATGATCATGAATCCCAGAGTCCACGAGATGACAATTATCTGCATACATGTAAATTAATGAGCGGTGTATCAGGTGCTGCGGTAGCAAATTCCACTACAAATGACCACACGAGAAGACATTTCGACGTGCTTTCAATTGAAGGAAATCAGGAGAGCTTATATAAATAGAGAGAGAGAGAGAGAGAGAGAGAGAGAGAGAGAGAGAGAGAGAGACTTTAAAAAATACAACTTACATAAATTGAGTTCTTGTGCGGTCCCATCTTGGTGTTACTGCTGCTGAATTTAAGAAGTGGGATGAGTGAAAATGGAAGCTCAAATGACAATATCATCTGTACAGGAAAAAAATAATAATTATAGATAACAGTAACAATTAGCTCGACTATGGAATTAATATGACTTGTGGAAGCATAATTATCATTTTCTCTACCGATGCAATGATGATTAATCGGCTTGCCCCGGATGGTCCACCTATAATTGAGACAATGAGACTTGGTAAAATGGCGACGGATCTAGTCAACAGGTTCCTCAGCCATTTCCTCATCTTCAGATCCAAGAAGCCCTGATCAGAAATTTAGAAACCGAAAACATAAACCTGCAAGCTTTGAAATATTCACGAGTATGAGCCATCCACGCTAATTAAGATGGTAATATTACGAACCTGCATGATGTATTGTCCAGCATAAGTGCCTGTTATTGTAGAGCTTTGTCCTGAAGCTAATAACGCGATGGAATAAACGATCGAGCTTGACTTTCCGAGCACATTCTGCAATTTCCGATCCCTCAGATGTTAATATTAATGTTAATTCCGTGTGCATACGTGGATACTTAAGCTGTAATCACTTGTACCTTGAGCAAGAAAGAAGCGCCCTTGAGGGTGAGATCACTGCAATGACCAGCATCTTCAGGCGAGAGATTCTTGGCCAAGCAAACAGTACCCGATACAGAGACAATCGAGACATTGATTAAAAATGCTACAAATAGCGCGAATCCGCTTTCTATCAGGAAATATCGACATGCATCCTGTACGTGGAAAATAAAATAAAAATTACGCGCATCACATTGTATTCCGCTTCACCAAAAATATAATCACGAGTTAAAACATAAAATTTAGCCATCTTTTTTTAGTGCCGGCTTACATTGATGCCACGAACAGAATTGGGAGCTTTCCTAGAAAGCACAAGAGCAGAATGAAGAAAGAGGTTGTGCCTGTTGAGAGAGAAAAAGAAGATGGGTGTTAGTGATGTAGCTGTCAGAATCAGGCAGTTGAAAAGTAGAGCAAAACTTCTATCTGCAAAAATGGATAATTAATTGAGTGAAAACGATATGATTTATAGAGGGTGGAATCTCACGGCATGACAAGGGCGCCGAGTAGGGCAATGGCATCACCGGTGGCTCCCTGGCCTGAGAGTTTAGGGATAAACATGCCTTTAAGCACATCAGATGCCGGCGGCTTTACATAACTAAGTTCACCAAAGAAACATGCTGCCATTGTAAACACCAACACTGATATCAACAGCTCCAGTTTCCTGATCTGGTCAGTCGACAAAACGCTTAAAAGAGTTGAGATTTAAGAAAACATAACTAATAAGTGTCCCTATTAAATGAATTACAAAAGATTTCGTGCCGGCTTTTAGTTTTCAGGATTGAAAATGAGAAACGACAACACCGTACAAAATGTCGACACTATTATTATTTATTCATTTTTATTTTTTTTGGACTTGTGTGGTGCGGTAGGTAATAAGATATTTATTATTATTATAATTAACCGGAAATGAAAATTGATTTATAAGAAAAGCATGAATTCCAGCTCTCTTACTTATTCTACAGATTAAAAAAAACATTTAAATGGTCGTGTTTCAAATTGTTTACTATAAAAAATAATAGCGTACTTAACTCGCCCCTTTTAATATTTTTAATTTAAGTCAAACAAAACTCTTGTTTTTTTTTTTGTTTTTAAAAAATACTTAACAATCATATTTATTTAATTTTTTTTGTTAAAAGAATATCTTAATACAAATAGCAAAACCAGAGATGGAAACAAAAAAATATTTCCTTAAAGCAAACACTAGACGGAAACAATAAAAAGTTATTTTATGAAAGTAAACACTCTTATCTAATTATTTCGAAGCAGTTAACGAAAATGAAAAATAAAAAACATTGATGGCATCATCGAACCAATGACACCCATGTATCGACAACATTCATGACGATCGAATGGATAAGAAGTTTTATATCAGAGAGAACGTCCAAGTTGAAAAATAGCTGGTGATGATTATCAGTTTAAGGAACGTGGCAAGAATCTTCATAAACAATTCATCGAAATCAACACTATCCTTTTTCTTTTTTTCTAAAACGTATCTGTCAACCTTACACCACCATGTAAAAGCTGGTGAATTATGCTATCAACAGTAATGGAAATACTCTCTGAAACTGAGAACCGGAGAAAGTCAATGGATTTTACATATTTTTTAGAATAAAATATACGAGAAAGATTTTCAAGAATTTAATTTATGAGTAAGTTTTTTTTCATTCGGAGGATAATTACTAGAATAATTACCCCATATTTTTGGAGACCAAGAAGCAGGAGAGTGCTAAAACCAGTCATGAGAACTCCTGCCCATACTGGGATGTGGAATAGAATGTTTAATGCAAAGGCTGTCCCAATGACTGTCCGAACATGCAAACATTCGAAAAAGGGTCAGATGATGCTCTGTATAAATTGTGACAACCTAATTAACAACTTAAACTTCTATCCTGGAAGTTTTTTTAATGATAATCGGATTTATACATGCCTTCAGGTATATCAGCAGCTATGACAGCTAGCTCTGCTAGCAACCACAGGCACAATTTCACGTACTTCGGATATTCAACCTTGCACAGCTCAGCTAGGTGTCTGCCTGAAAATCCAATGCCGCAGCACAGGAAGAAATGCTAGCAGTAAGTAAATTATAGAATTTAAAATATCATTAGTTTAATTATATGAGATTTTGTTCAGAGACAATCTATAGCTGGTTGTTTTCACTGCAGTAATTGATTAAATCACCTACCGGTGCTCACACCAAGATTTGCAGCAAGAGATTGGATTATGAGAGCGAAGATCAAACCGATAAGGATCACCCATAACAGCTGAAAAACAGATATGATATTAGTCCACATTTTTGGGTGCCAATCCTCTCAATCATTGAAGCGTTCTCTCTTAATCTTTTCATTTTTACCTCGTATCCATGGTTGGCTCCTGCTTGCAAATCTGTTTCCACTGCAAGTAGTTCGCACGAGACCTTTAGTAAATTAACGATCCGAACAAAGCTCTACAGGGAAGGAGTTAAAAACAGAGGACAGGGGCTTACAGTTTCCAGGATCAAGATAAGCTAATGAAACAAGAAAACCGGGCCCAACGTAGGACAGGAACTTTCTCCATCCGGGTTCCTGTGTATAATATTTGTCCAAAAAAAACATCAAATTAAAAGAAACACAGTAATTTTTCTTCCAAATTTAACAAGATATATGAAAAGAAACCTAAAGATGAGAGAATGATACCGACCTGCTGGGCATGATCATCAATGCTAGGTGGGGACTGGCCATCCAGGTTAAGAGCTGCTATAGGTTTGCTGTTTCCCCGTGATGTTGGAGCAATCTCACACAGTTGCTGTTCCTGCTGTAAGCTTGCCATCTCTGCTTTTCAATTTCTTTAAGAAAAAGGGATTTTTATGGGTTTGGGTGAATGATCGTAAGATCAGTTCTCTTACACCAGCGACTCTCTTCACAATTTAACATCTTCTCCAGTGAGCTGCTCTCTTATTTATAAAGCAGGCCCGGGGGTGGAAACAATTTCACAATTGTTTTTATGAATGTAAACTTATTAAAATACTGAGTTTCTACTATAAATGAGCAGCAGCCTATGTCTGGAACTCCAAACCAATTAGAAGTTAGCATCACATGCCATTTTGGCACTAGTCAGCCCCCATGTTAAACCAACGGGAAATGTTCAAATTGCGGGGAGAATTTTTATGATTTAAGACAAAATAGTTGGTCTACCCGAAAGCATGCCTCTTTTTTCAAGAAAGGAAAAGAGGGATCTGACTGCCTTCTAAGCCCCTATCCCGAAAAAATATATTTTATAAATTTAGATTGATGAATAAAATTTTAGTTGTGACGGATACTTAGAAGGGATACACATTATAACTCAAATTTAAGATCTGCTATACAGATCATAAGTTCTTTGTCATCCCACAATACTTCCCGCGGACAATACACTTTATTTTTATTCATTTTCAAAATCCTAATATTGGTGAGATTCTATATTAACTTTATGATTATTTATTAAGATTTTTTATTTGAAAATTAGAATCCAGGTCCATAACTAGTATAAATAGGGCTGTATTAATTATTTTTCAGCATGACTTTCGTGTTTTAATAAAGATATTGTTCTTCGTAGATTATCCACAAGGGCTAAGATTTTCTCGAGCAATTTCTTTTTCAACTACTCCCCGCCTTCAAAAACTAGATTAATTAGGATTGAAAGGAAAATAAGGAATGGGTCGTTACGCATTCCTTATTTTGATGGCCTCGGTCGATTTTTACCGAAATAAAACTCAATATTACAGCTTCAAGAGCACTCCATAAAATTTACAACCGAGGAGTCCTGCTGCTTTTGGAACGAAAAGGGGTGCGATGAAGTACTTGTAATTACAACTCAACAAGAAGGCTTCAATTAACACATCATTTTTAACCCTATGAGCTAATTTATAAATATGTGTATGGTAGAAAACATAGAAATTGCATTATAGACCTTCAACTCAATTTATTATTGTAATTAAATTCAGAATCATTTATTTCCTTATCCATGTAATACTAGACTCAATTTCAGGCAATAGAATAGGATCTAGATATATTTTATTTGTATAAATTTGTATAGTGTGCCGAAGATATGAAATATAATACATAATCAATTCTTCATACTTGTTCTTCATCCTTTGTAATCTATATCTTCTTCATGTATAATATTTCATGTTTTTTATTTATTTATTTATTTAGTATACATAATTAAATTAAAATAATGATAACACGAACATTTTTTGATAAAGATATTATTATCGGACTGATTATATGCTCTTCATTTACAAATCACGTTAAGTTAAAACTAATATTATAGTACATGAAAGAATCTATATCAGGTAGATGTTGCACATCCATCATAGCTCTTATTAATTCTTATTTAATTATGGTATATGATGAGATCAATATATGTAAAGTCTTAAGTTATTTATTAAAATATATAAAAAATAATAATATTATACAAGCCAAATAGAAGAATTTAAGATGTGACCAACATAAATAAAATAATGTGTTGTTGAATTAAGTTAAAACGTTAAACTTGAAGAGTGGTTTTTTATTTAATAACTAAATACTTAATGAACATGTGAAATAAAGAGTTTGTTTTGGAAAACTAGTGCTTAATAGCACTTTATTCCATAAAAAAAACTTATAAAAAGCACTCAATAGGGTTAGAAAAGAAAAACAAATCTCTATCATTGATTCACATCCAGGATTTCAATTTGAGTGTACAATGGATCTAGATATGCTTTCTTTTAAAGCTTTATTTAAATATGTATTTGAATGTGAAAATCATGAAGTTTTAACATTACAAGCATGAAAATTTTATTAATTCACGTAAAAAACTTATAAAAATCACTTGATGGGTTAGAAAAAAAACACAAATTTCTTTATTAATTCACATCTAGAATTTCAATCTTGAAATAAGTTTATAATGGATCCAAGTACGCTTTTTTAAAAAAACAATTATTTAAATATGTATTTGAACGTGAAATCTAGAAGTTTTAACATTACAAACATGGAAATTATATTACAATTACATAAATTCTTAGAAAGGATTCGTATCACACATCATAATTAACCCCGATTTTATGAGTCGTGTCTTGTCATGCAGTAACGAAGGAACCTGGATTTCTAGTTCTGAACACCATCTATTCTGGGCAGAGGTATATCAGCTAAATCCTCTCTATATGGTGCACGATCCATCCCCGGGCCCTCGGTAGATTTCGCTAATCCGCTTTCCATGTTAATTTGCTGCGGTGGGTCATTCTTATTTGGCTCCATAAAAGTCACCACAGTGTCCTTTCTAACGGTTAAATAGATTACTGCAAGGATATAGATCGCCATCAGAGGAAATACTATAATTCCAATGAAAACGTTCGCAGCTTTCGGTAGATTGTTGTCAGTTATCCAACCCACAAAGCCTGTGCTTAGATAATAAACGTTGAAGCCAATAATTCCCAGACCCAAAATCCATGATAACACTATAATCTGCGTTCACAACAAGGAGAATGATTAGGATATAAAAACTAAGAAGTTGTTGAGTCTTAATTTATGTAAAAAGTATTGATTTATCTAGCAGGGTATATACTGCAGTTCCAAGTAATTAAGAAGTAACAGTAAATTAAAGAGAGTACAACTTGCTTAAATTAACCTTGAGAAAAAAAATTACATAAATTGAGTTCTTGTGCGGTCCCATCTTGGTGGAACTGCTACTGAATTTAAGAAGTGGGATAAGAGCAAATGGCAGTTCAAAAGAAAGAATCATCTGCAAAGCCCAATGAAATTTTGTGACAATTAGTTACACTTGAAGATGGATATATATATATATATATAACAGTAGAATAGTTTGATGTGAATATATATATATATATATATATATAGATATATATAACATTAGAATAGTTTGATGTGATCAATTTTTCTAACCGATGCAATGATGATTAGTCGACCCGAGCCTGTCGATCCACCGATAATGGAGACGATAAGACTAGGTGTAATGGCAATGCTTCTAGTCACTAGGTTCCTGGTCCATGTTTTCATCTTAAGTTCCAAGAAACCCTAAAAATCACACCACCGGAAAGTAGTTTATTTATCCAGTAAAAAAACTCTGAATAGTTAAGTTCAAATATTTTGTCGATAGAAACCTGCATGATGTATTGTCCTGCGTAAGTGCCTGTGATAGTGGAGCTCTGCCCTGAAGCTAATACAGCAATGGCATAAATTTTTGAGCTTGATTTTCCCAACACATTCTGTTAAACCAAAATCAAAATAAAAGTTATTTGCAAGAACTTAATACTTGAACATACGTATTACTATCATTCTTTTTATGTGATTTTAACCTGAAGAAGGAAGGAAGCAGAGTTAAGGGTGAGATCTCCACATCGATCTGCATTTTCAGATGATAGATCTGGAGCTGAGCAAACAGTCCCAGATACGGAGATGACTGCGAGATTGATTAAAAATGCTACAAACAGCGCGAATCCACTCTCTATCAGGAAATAGCGACAGGCATCCTGTAAAATAAAGAAGCAAAATATTATGTCAGCACGTTTTATAAAAATAGAAAGAGTAAACTGAATGAACGTGATTAGAAACGTGATATTTGAATTTACTAATTCTATGTTCACATGTCAATCTCAGGTGAACAAACCTGAGCTGCCCTCAACAAATGTCTCTACAATATAATAGAGTTTCGCTGTTTGGCTTACGTTAATGCCACGGACAGAGTACGGTATTTTTCTCAGGTGAACAAACCTGAGCCGCCCTCAACAAATGTCTCTACAATATAATAGAGTTTCGCTGTTTGGCTTACGTTAATGCCACGGACAGAGTACGGTATTTTTCTCAGGTGAACAAACCTGAGCCGCCCTCAACAAATGTCTCTACAATATAATAAGAGTGTCGCTGTTTGGCTTACGTTAATGCCACGGACAGAGTACGGTATTTTCCTCGACAGAACAAGGGCAGAGTGGAGAAACAGATTGTGCCTGTAGAGAAAACAGGCAGGCGAGTGATTTAGGATTAAAATAGAGCCATTAGTTGAAAAACTTGACACGTAAATTTCAATAATGTAGTCATATTTGAGGATCGGATTTACGGCATGACAAGGGCACCAAGTAGGGCAATGGCGTCGCCAGTGGATCCTGGGCCTGACAGCCTGGGGATTAACATGCCCTCAAGCACATCGGTTGCAGGAGGCTTTACAAATCTCAGTTCTCCAAAGAAACACGCTGCCATGACAAACACTAGCACCGCAATTAACAGCTCTAGCTTCCTCACCTGGACAAGAAAAAAAATTATTAAGAAAAAAAATCTCAGAAGAAAGTAGAAACGCAATTTGATTTTCTTCTTTAAGACTTGTAAGAACCTTTCATGAATTGATTAACTTTTGGAGCCAATGATAACGAGAAGATTATTACAGGGAAGACAGCTTTTTTTCACCTGTAGTTGTGCTGCGATAAGAAACTATAAATACTATAGTTCAATGAGATAATGCATGCAATTGCAGTAAATCTTGATTTTTAAAAGATTAAAAGCTTTATTACGGGGGGTGAGAATGGAGAAATAATTCAACCTATATTTTTTTATTTTTGTTTTGGATAGAAGAGAACAAAGCTTGAGTTGGCTGACAAAATAATAATAATTAAATCACAAAAAATATGAAAAGCACTTCTGCAACAAGACACATTTTTATTTTACATGCGTCTATCGAAACCACGAATGCATATTCAGACAAGAACTCACGAAGACTCGAGACTTGACATGTGTATACATACTATGTTTGTATATATCTGCTGTTAATGATATAGCTTACAGTAATAAACTTACACCATATCTCTGCAGGGCGAGGAGTAGCAGAGTGCTACAACCAGTGCATAGAACTCCAACCCATACTGGGATATTAAACAATATGTTTAGGGCAAAGGCTGTCCCAATCACTGTAAAAAAAAAAAAAAAAACTAAGAAATTCTACGTTAGAAATTTTGTTAGGTATTCTCTAATTACTGATCGGTTGCAACTCAACTTGTTTGTTTTAGCAGTCTAAAAGTGGAGAATAAAACCAAAACTGATATGCCTTTGTGTCTCAAAATAGAATTCAACAGCAACTAAGGACATATATTAGCATCCAAAATTAATTTTAAAAGAGAGTTAGAAAATCATGCCTTCGGGTATATCGGCAGCCATGACTGCTATCTCTGCTAGCAACCACAGGCAATAATTGACATATTTTGGGTACTCAGCTTTGCACAGCTCCGCCAGGTGCTTTCCTAAATTTCCCACCCCAGATTATCAACACTAATTGAAAGAATTAAATCCTTAATCAAGCTAATTAAAAGTACAGTGGAATTAATATTAAGTTGGAACAAGTATACGGTCAAAGACATAGCATGTTTTTCTCTCTCTCCTAATTTCTTTGAGATAATCAAATGTTTAAATGTCTTACCGGTGGTGACACCGAGGTTTGCAGCGAGTGATTGGATTGTGAGAGCAAAGATCAATCCGATAAGCACCACCCACAGCAGCTGAAACGATACCATTACCACTGGCCGATTAGTGAATTTCTCCAGGCATGCATGCTGATTTTCTCGTTGCCAAAGAAAATTATGTTACGTTTTTTTGTGTTTTTTGCTGTCTGTATCTCTTAATTACCTCATATCTGTGATTAGCTCCAGCTTGCAGATCAGTCTCCACTGTTTACAAGTCACCATAAAACTATGTATAAAAAATGTAGTCCAAATACATAACTGATGACACGGAATATGAATTAATCAGGTCCACTTACAATTTCCAGGGTCAATATAAGCCAATGAAACAAGGAAACCAGGTCCTACATATGATAGAAATTTTCTCCATCCAGATTTCTAGCGATTAAGAGAAAATTTAGACATATTGCTGATAACATAAGCTTGATAAATTTAATTAGAAATCAATTTAATTATCTCTTTTCAAAAATCAAATATGACCTGTTGACTTGGGTCCTTAAGCTCGTGATCGACACCTGGTCGAGCTGCTGTTCGTTTGCCTGATCCATCCCATGAAGCTGGCAATGTTTCATTTACTAGCTGCTGCTGCTGCTGCTGCTGAATGCCTGCCATCTCTCTCTGTATGATTTGCATGCTAACTACTCGTGGTCTATATATATATAGCTAGCCTGTGCAAAGGAGCGTGCTGCTTGTGTGGTTTGAAGAAACTTTTTCAGCAGTCATTTGACTCATCCTCCATTGTCTTCTCTGAAAAGTTATGCTGCCGATAAACATACCTTCGAATATTAGTGGATCCTCCAACATGAAGTATTTATTGTCCGTCCTTATTGAGTTTTCAGATTCGAGATGCATTCCATTTTCTTTTTCTCATCCCTGTGTATAACTAACTACGTGCATGAATTATTATAAACGCATTTTAAAAAAAAATGATCATGAATTATTTGAATTAAGATGAGATTTGAGTCTCATTTTTTTTATTCATAACTCATAGACTCGAATCTTATTTTTCATGAATTACCACAAACAAATTCTAAAATTTAGAGTCAATGAAGTATATATATCTTGTTCTTTAAAGGCTAGATAATCTTAAAATCTTCTGAATTGTGAATCAAACTGAACTTAATTTTGTATTTTATTTTTTATTCTCAAACTATTTTTTAATATTAAAATTTATTTATTTTCATTGAGTCCTATTTTGTTACCAAAAAGAATATTACATCACTTAAATAACAAAAAAATAAAATCTAAAGACTACAATTAGTATATATGAGCGATTTTGCCCGCGTGATGCGTTGGATTTTTTATATTTATATAGAAAATTGATTGATTTTATGTGTGTTATATTTTTTTATTTTAATATTTAATCAGTAAAATTATAATTGATAAAATCTGTTAGAAACGAGTTTTTTTTCCTATCAAAAAGTGATTGAATGTTGCTATTGCCAAAATTCTTTTGATAAAATCTGTTAGAAATGATTTTTTTTCTATGTAGAAAATTGATTGTAAAATTGATTGTTCATATTATTATATTAAAAATATTTTAGAATAATAATAAATAGGCCATTAATATATATATATATATATATATATATATATATTAAGGTGCTGATATTAAATAAATATCAAAATATATAATTAGTCTCACATATTGATAAGGAAAAAAATATTACAAATAATCATTATCATTATTTTGAATGTCTTATCTATAATAATAAAAAAATTTAAGACCTAACAATATTAACAAAAAAGCAACTAAAAAACTAAATAAATGACAACATTAAAAAAATATTATTAGATTTTAAAAAATTATTTGAACGGAAGAATAAAAAAAAGAAAATATTATTTTTGAAATGATCACGGACAAAAATTAAATTGTAAATATTAAAAAAAATAACCTTAATAACAGTGGAAATAATAAAAATTGGCGAGACCATAATTATTGTTAGAGAAAAAAATTCCATAATTTTTTTACTTTCATATTATTATATTAAAAGTATTTCAGAACAATGATATTAATTTTTTTTCAAAAAAACTTAGGTCATTTATATATATTAAGGCTCTAATATTAAATAAATATCAAAATATATAATTAGTCTGATATATTTAAAAGAAAATAACACTTACAAATAATCATTATTATTATTTTGAATATTTTATCTGTAATAATTAGAAAATTCACTACCTAACAATATTAACAAAAAATAAATATTATTATATTTAAAGAAATTACTTAACTTGAAGAATAAAAAAAAAGAAATAAAAAAAAATTATTTTTAAATGATTACTAATGCAAATTAAAATTTAATCATTGAAAAAAAAACTTAATAACAGTGGAATTAAAAAAAAATTAAAAACAAAAAATAAAAGCATGTACATATAAACATGGACAGAAATAAGAATTATGTAAGAAATATATAAAAAAAGAGGGTTTTTTTCATATAGTAATGAAAAGTGAAAACCATAGTTGAAATATCTGTTAATTACTGTTTGAAATTGCAATCTTCTTTAGCCATTCTATAAAATAATAGTCGTGATGCCCATAAGTTAACTCGGACAACCCGATTATAAGAGAAAAAATTATAAGTGGGAAAAGGAAACAGAAAAAAATGTCAAAAAAAAAAGTGATTCTGGGGATTATTCATGGTGTGCATAAGCTGTTCTGGACACTCCGGTTATCAAAAAACAATGTATATGTGGGGGAAAACAGGAAAAAAACGTAAAAAAAAAACATGGGTCCAGAGATAAAAAAAAAAAAAAGTATACATGGGAAAAAAATTGTGGTGCTTGTAAGCTAGTCTGTACACTCCGGTTATAAAAAAAACCAAAAAAATGTATAATTGAAAAAAACAGTAAGAATTTTTTTTAAAAAAAGTGGGTACAAAGATTAAATCGTGGTGTGTTAAAGCTAGCCCAGACACCTCGTTAGAAAAAAAAACAGAAGCCCGGTTTATAAAAACAAGAAATCATTTTTTCAAACAGTAATGAGAAAAAAAATTGTGGTGCGCGTAAACTGATCCAGACATCCCGGTCATGAAAAAAAAACAAGGAAAAAAATGTTAAAAAAAAGTAGATCCAAAGATTAGTAATGGTGCACGTAAGCTGCTATGGATACCCTGATTTAAAAAAAAAAAAAAAAAAAAAAAAAAAAAAAAAAAAAAAAAAAAAAAAACTACACATCCCAGTTTGCGTGAACAGTCCGTGAAGAGAAAATCACCAAATCTCCTTTAGCTCTTTTGCTAATAGTTTAAAGAAAAGCAAGTGATGCATAATTGGGTAACAAACAACGTTGCATGAAGCACTAACAAGCTGAATCCAATAATGTCTTAAAGTGTGCTTTATTGGGTAAAAGTGAAACTGGTGGGTCATTTCGGCGTGAGACAAATTTCGACGACAGAGACAGGTTGGGAAGAAACGTTTGAAACAATCCATGCTTCAACTGGAACACGTGTATCATTGTGAGATAATTAAACAGTAAGCAAGAAGAAACAGGGGACTGCAACTGTAAATTTTGCAGAATCCACCCACCTCCTAGATCGCTGTCTTCATCCCAGAAATACCAGCTCCTTTTTAGATAAATCTCAATTAAGCAGCCCATAGAACCAGAAAAACAAGCCACAGCACTCAATAAAAAAAACCCATACCTAAAACACTAAAGCATGCTCGCCCAGTTAATTACCCTGAGATATGTGCTCATGGGACACCCACTGATGGTGCTATTAAAAGTTAAAGCTGTCACTTTCTGGTTTCGACAGCACGACTTTACTTCCCAGTAATTATAATTAATGGAATATGATATAAATGAGTTTTTTTCCGCCGGAATAGTGTGATCAAAATGGAAAATAATTTGTATATTTTTTAATTGTAGATAATCTAGGTAAATTTGTTTATCTATTTTTTTATGAGCTGTCTTTTTTCCCAAGTAATATTAGATCTGAAATGTTATAAATAAAAATATTATAATTTTTTTTAAGAAATAAACTTAAATTTTTTGTATGCTTTAATTAGTTATTTTAATATTCAATTAGTGAAAAAGTAATAGATAAATATGTTAGAAATGAGTTTTTTTCTGCCTAAAAAGAACAGTTTAATTAAAACGGGAAGTGGTTCGTATATTTTTTAATTGTAGATAACCTAGATAAATTTGTCTACCTATTTGTTTTTTAGTTGCTTTTTTTCTCCAATAATATTATATCTGAAATAATATAAATAAAAATATTGTAATTTTTTTTTAAGAAATAAACTTAAACATAAGAGCACAAAATTAAAATTAAAAGCCAAAATAATTTTTTATTTTATAATATTTATTCAGCATATTGTTATATTAAAAGTATTTCAGAATACTGATATTAATTTTTTTTTCTATATATATTTTTAGGCGATAATATTAAATAAATATTAAAACATATAATTAGTCTCGCATATTTATAAGAAAAAAACCTAAAGATAATCATTATCATTATTTTGAATGCTTTATCTAGGCTTTTTTCTATGTAGAAAATTAAATGATTTTATATGTGTTATAATGGATTATTTTAATATTTAATTAGTAAAATTGTAATAAATGGAATATGTTAGAAAGGTTATTTTTCTGCCTAAAAGTGATTGAATGTTGCTACAGTTAAAACTATTTTGATAATTATTATATCAGTAGATTGTACAGTTGAAATCAAAAAAATTCTGTTAAAATGAATCATGTGCTCCGTGTAACATACTGATTGATTGTTATATATGTTTTATTTGTTTCATGAATTCTTTAATTAGCAAATAGTAAAATTACAGTTATTGAATTTTAGCACAGATGAGTGATTTATTTTATGCACCAAACAATTTAAAAATTATTTTTGACATCAACACATCAAAATCATCTAAAAATACCAAAAAAAATTTAATTTAAAATAAAAAAAATTCAAATCTGTTCAAAAATGATTTTCAAATGTATCCGCAAACACTCCTGCCATCTTCCACCAGAATCACAATTCAATTCACCTTTTCAAATAGTAATGAACAACGAAAACCAAAGTTCAAATCATTGTTAATTATTGTTTGAAATTGCGATCTCCTTTGGATATCTATAAAATAATAGTTATGGTGCACGTAAGCTAGCCCGGACACCCAAGTTATAAAAAGAAATTTATAAGTGGAAAAAAAACAGAAAAAAGTAAAAAATATGGGTTCGAGGATTATTCGTGATGCGTGTAAGCTACTCCGGTTATAAAAAAATATACGTGGAAAAAAAATCGTGTTGCGCGTAAACTAACCTAGATACCACGATTATAAAAAAAAAGGAAGCCCGATAAAAAAAGAGGAAAGCATATTAGCAAACAGTAATGAACAATGAAAATTGAAAAAAAAAAAAAACAAAGTAAGTTCAGAGATTTATTGTGATGCATGTAAGCTGACTCGGACACCATGGTTAAAAAAAAACTTTTCAAACAGTAATGAACAGTGATTTTCACTGTTCATTACGCAAAAATCATTTTCCTTCCTAAGATTCGAACTCCTGCGCTCCTCCCTATGCTGATGCCATTATAACCACTCGGCCAAGTGACTTCTTTGTTCAGTTCTAGGATACAAATGATAATATATATTATAAATATAATTGCCCCAAAAAATGGTTGGCAAAGAGATTCGATCTCCCGCCCCCCGCCAAGCCTTGACGCCACTTGAATCACTCGGCCAAGTGACTTTTTTGTTCAGTTCTAGGATACAAATGATTATAAATTTAACCGTCCTGAAAAATCGTTGCTAGAGAGATTCAAACTCGTGCCCCCGCCCTAATTGGATGCGCTTAAACCATTCGGCCAAGCATCTTCTTTATTCAATTCTATTATACAAATAATAATATTATGATTTTATTATTTAACTATTTCAGTACACAATGATTTGAGTATATATGAACAGCGAAAATCACTATCGAAAAGTATGATCTCTTTTAGCTTTTAGATAATGGTTGCAGAAAGAATAAAAAAAGAAGATAATGCATGCAATCTCTAAAGTAAGCAGATATATATATCAACAGTCCACACGCGCTACAAGGAGGTCCCAGGTTTTTTTTTTTGTTTTTTTCCAATTATTGTATAGCGCCAAGAAAAAAAAAAGAATCGCCATCATACGATAATCTACGGGGTTATTTTTCCATGCATGCTCACATCACGAAGCCAAAGTGATGCCGCCGCTACTGTTTGACTTAAATGCCCCCGCAAGTGAGTTTTACAGTTGCTGTCTTGTATGTTTCAAAACTGAGGCGACAGTGTCATAGATTCAGCAAACCATGACATTTCATTAGTTTATATGCAACTACACAAGCTAGAATAGATTAGTATGGTTGACCCTAATTAACCCCATGTCATGGGTTTAATGGATGCCATATCGAGAATGACAGAACATTATAATAACGACGCCGTGGAGGCCTGAGGATTTCACGAGTTTCGCATCTTTGACACGCTCTGGTAACGTGTCTGAATATTTTTTAAGGGTAAATTGCATTACCTGTCATATGATTCGGCTGACTGGGTTGACACACACCATAAAACGAGTTAGAGAGTGCGATGCTGTATCCGAGCCATGCCATGGTGGCTGGAATTTGTGACCGTGCTAGCAAGTTACAGGTTTTATATGCAGACGATGGAATCCTGTTGCGAAGGATCTTGCCTGCCTGTAGGTTGGGTCAAATGGCGTAGGAGCAGCTCGTATTCACACGCCAGTGTCCTGCAGAGTTGAGGGTTTACAATATAGCGACAAATAGTGCTGCACAAATATAACCCCTAGAGCATCACACCGATGCTATCTAAAAGAGTCAAATTGATAGTATAGTTTTTTAAATAATATAAATAAAGTTTTCTTCTTTTTTTGCACTATTATAGTAAAAAAAAATTATTAGAAGAGTAGATTATATATGAATATATTTGATATATAACTATTTTAACTTGATATAACAAAATTAACTTAGAAAGTCTAAAACACAACTCGAATGATTTCAATTAATTATAAAATCAAATAAAAAAGCAATCAAAACACACACACACACACACACAAAAAGCAATCTAAGTCAACCGGTGAATTCATAAAATCCAAGACACAGGAATGAAACTAAAATAATTTTATAAAAAATAGTGAACAAAAAACTATTGTAATGAATAATATTGTGTAAGGTTATGGTTTTTTTGCATATTTCTTCTGTAGGAAATATATTTTTGAAGAAACAACATATTAGAAAATTAGAACACCATTCTTTGTACCTTTGACAGTGACAATACGCATTTTCTTTTTTTGTTTTTGACGTTAATTTGTTCTGCTGGAAATGTCTCATATAAGCAGTGTTGTACCTCCAGGTATACTCTCTCGGTATCAAACCCCCATCAACCAACTCAACAAGAAAATCTCGAGCCTCTAGCACCCCTCCTGCCTCGCACAAAGCATGAATAATTGGAGTATATGAGCTCGTAGTTGCCAAACCATGATTCATGTCCTGCATCTTCCTTAACATCTCAACAGCCTTATCAATCTCATTCACCACGCTACAAAAAAACCTAATGAAAGAATTATACGTAACTCGTTCGGCGCACAACCCCTTTTATTCATATCCTCATAAAGCTCAAGGGCCCTTTCAATCCTATTTGTCTTACAACATCCATTTATCAAACAATTATAAGTTACAACATCAGGAACAAAACCTTTAAACAACATGATCCTAAACAAACGATTAGCCTCCCATATCCTCCGCCGTATCGCCTTTCCACACCCAGTTTGCAAACCATGCCTACAACAAGAGCTAATCAATATAGTACAAGTATAAATATCTGGAGGGCATCTAAATCCCGGTAACTCCATTTGTTCCAACAAAAATCTTGCCCTTTCAAAATTCCCAACTCTACAAAGCGCATAAATAAGGGTATTAGACGCATAAACATCCGGTTTTAAATGATATTGCTTCATTCTATAAAACAACGCCAATGCTTGATGAACCAAACCTTCTTCTCCTAGGACTTTAATCAAACAGGTAATGGTACTGACACTAACAAGCAATTCCCATGCTCTCTTTGAGCCATTTCTTTGAGAAACTGCCATAATTCATCCAATTTACTCCCTCTTGCCAACACAACGGCCATCTATCTACATGTAATCTCAGTGTGTTTGAAACTAAAGTGATTTTCAAGCCAATAAAAGAACTCAACTGCTTTGTTAACACCTAAAGCGACCCTTTTAGGGTCTCTATAAGCAGCTGGGCCAAGAATGAGACGATTGTGGCGGGATTTACGGGTTTCTTCTTTGAGGTTTCGTTGTTTTAATGGAGAGCGATGGCGGGCTGTGTTTTGGCCGCCAATGGAACGTGGAGAAAGAAAGAAGAATCTGGGTATTGATCGGAGAACATCAGAGACCGAATCGATGGTTAGTAAATTTGGGTTTGTTGTTGATGATGCGAGTTTGGTGTGGAACTGGAGCTCTGTTGGGCTAGTTCTTGAGATGCAAGACTACAGCCTGCTAGGCTTGTTGGGATGGATTGCTTCATGTTGATTGATTCGGGCTTTGTAGTGCCTAATAAGCCGGTCCTGGCTCATGCTACAATGGATTAATATGTTTACTAACAGGTACCAGATAGTCATTTACCAGTCATTGTCTAATTGCCTTTGGAATTTCCTACTTTTCTCTGCTGTGGAAATTTCCCATTTCCAATCTCTTCTTGTGTGCTCAAAATTGATATATATATATATATATAGAACATAAAAACAAAATTATTTATCACTTGAAATCAATATTTTAGAGATACTGCTATCGTCTGTACCAAAAAAAAACAGAGAGAGACTATTATTTGGAATTTAAAAAATAAATATCAATTGACAACTAAGTTAACCTCCTTGCAAATAAAAAGAGAGAATTTGTGTTCTTAGATTCAAGTTATGTAATTACTAATATAATAATTATTGATTTTAAATTCATAAAATTAATTGAGATATAGATAAGTTGGTCTTTATATCTATATAAATTTTAAAAAAAAGGGAGGGGCAGTCTAAAAATGTTGACATCTGACACAGACACACACACACATATATATATATATATATATATGAAATGAGTTTTGGTGGGAAGAATTGTTCTGTTCTGATTTGTCTGTTTGATTAAGCGGAGGGGGGGTTATATGTAATCGGAAGGGAAATGTGCGGAGAATGAGGCATCAAATCATCAATCACGGCCTCATGAATATTTTTCTTCATTGAAACTTCCTCTGTCTATAACATAAACAAGGCAATGGCGTTTACAAACGACATTGCCCATAGCCTCTGAGAACATTATTTTCAGCATCCTCACATCTTTTACCTTATCTATATAGAAAACAACACTCCGAAAGTATTCCATGGAAGTAATACTCTTTACTATAACAATAACTATCCACAGGTCATCGATCTCGGGCTGTTGATCCAACAAAGCGGCAACACATGCGGCATAGAGCTTTTCCATGACGGCAGAGCAATCACAGTATTCAAAGCTGGCCAACTTGGTCAACGTTCCAAAGCAACAATAGATAGATTCCTTCAAAGAATCTCTGAAAGAGCAGTGTATATACAGTAGGGTTCTTCAAAAAAGTCCAAACCCAGCCCACTCGGCATCACTCATCACAGGTCGAGGTGATGACTGGTATGATGAAACTGAGGAAGCTGGTGAGTCACGGGATGACGAAAGTGACTTCCTGCTTGAAATTGACCACCGAGAGAGCGTGTCAAGGTCAGAGGTATAATCAGGTTCCAATCCAGGTTTAGCTATGCTGAAGGTGGTCCTCCTCTTGCTTTGTTTCCTCCTTAACAGAGGTGATGGGAAACACCCAGCTGAAACACATTCAGGTCGGACACGGACGGGATGCTCGAACCGCCATTGCTCAGGCAAGTCGCATGGAGCAGAGCGAAATGATTGGGCACAGGGCTCCGATGGAGGGAGGAACATGGATCCGGCTGGTGGAGGCTTAAGCTTTTGCTTTTGTACTTGAGTTGTCGATGGACGAAGATGGCTGAAAGGTGATGACAGTTCTTTCTGTTGCTGTAATTGTTGTTGGATCTTTGGGACGCCAGGTCGGATCTCCCATTTAAATGGAACAGCTCCAGGCTTCTTGAAAGAGTCGTCTGTTTCTATTGCCATCTCGACTGAAAAGTAAATGGCCACCGAGAGCAAACTTGAGGAAGGCAACCACAGAAACAAAAATGACACAAATCTCTCCTCTGAGATTACTGATATATAGGGGCGTGTGTGCGGTTAAGGTTTGGTCTCGGCGGGATCAAAGGCATGGAGTGGGGCAGCTGATGAGCCAGTATTGGAGGTTATTGGGTCCACGCATGTAGTTGACTAAGCATGTAAGAACACAGAAATTTCAAGTAATCAATAAGAGAGACAAACTAGCGTAGCAAAAATTCAAACTTCGGAAATTAAGACGTTAGATGACAAAATACCATCTCAAGTAAAGGACTTCCACATGCCTGATATACGAGTATAGACATATATTCATCAAAAATGATATCTGGGTACGTATAGACTATGGACTATACAAGGCTGATGACTTTTTCATACATAAAATTGACTTCGACACTTGAAATCTGTGGTTTCACTACTAAACATTTTTTTTCAAAATCTTTTCTTAGCCTATGCTAGATTGCCAAGAACAAATTTCATACCACGCTAGCAATGATCTTGTGCACCATTCAGAATTTCAAATATTTACAAAGTGATCACGCATCATATGATGCCCTAGCTGTCTGGCAGCCCGACAAGCCTGCAACGTTAGAATTACCCCTTGTAAGTTGTGCTCATAATGTAAACGTGAAAAGGGACTTTCAAATATTTTGACAAATATAATCATATCAACTTCAAATTTATGGGGGGCAGCAAGGATAACCAATTACAAAGCCATTTTGTCCCAGCCTTCAGCGGTATTTCCACTAACAATTCCTAATCCAAATGATCATCATAGGCATGTCATTGATTGGATTTCTCTGTCTTCATATGGTTGCAAACTTGAAAAGAAAATACGCATGTAAAATAGACAGCAATTTCTCAATCACTTGTTTCGGGTTTTTAATCAATTAGAATTCAAAGACATGGAAGTAGAAAAGGATAGAAAAGCGCATGCATAAAAGTTCTGCAGGTGACTCTTTTGTGATGAAGTTAAGAGTTTCTCTTATTCATAGAACAGTTTCCAAAAGCAGAGCTCGAATGCTACCTAACTATCGAAAGAAAGTTCCTGTGGCATGTTACAATGAGCTCGCATTGTGCTGCTAACCACATCCATCAGCAGCAAATACTCATCAGCAGACGCTGCAGATCCATAAAAGCATAAAATATAAAAATCAAGTTCAATAGGAGCCACTGGATGCAAGGAAACTTCATCCCCGAAAAACATACTTTTTGGGTCCAGAGTACGAGTAAAATCTCGGTTATCTCAGACTCTTACAACTCGAACTTGAGACCTATTGTCCATATCACAAACTCTTTATTATCACGCCACGCTCACCAGGAACTCCACTAGGATACTGCGCGCCTAGAAAAAATTATACCTGTAAAATGAGATAAAAAGGAAACAAAAATACTTTTAGGGGATTGATGAGTTGGCATTACGGGTAACCGAGAAGCTTCTCATAAAAAAAGGTACAAATAATTAAATTCAGCAGTTTGGAAAAACAAACTTTAGTCGTGTTTTCTCATGCATCATTAACAATGGTGGTGAGGGAGAGAAGGTGACAGCAGGGTCAATCATTAAAATAGATAGGCTAAAGAGTATAACCGTTTATATCTAGAGAGAAAAAAGGAGCAACATATCATTTTCTGAACTATGATTAGCTATTGGCAGCAATACTGAACCACCCAATTTACTAATTGCTAATACAAATACTGTTATTTTATTTTTTCTCACCAGATAAACCTGCAAGACTTTTGTTCATCTGATACATCATCTGCTTCGACCACCACCTCAAATAACTGGAAGAAATCTCACATCAGAAGCAGATTTATCTGGTAATAGGCGGTGGCAATGAAAGTTGGCCAAGGATAGAAAAAAGGGAACCTGAGCAAAGGATCTGAGAAACTGGATATCCTTCCGCAATTATATTATTGACTTCCCTGTTCCCCAAATCAAAGTCACCACTTGCACATGCTGCATAAAGTGCATCAGTAACCTCTTGCGGAATGGCCTTGAAAACCACATCAACATGAAAGGGCACAAAAGTATTACTACTATGCATGACAAGAAGATATATTGCCAAAACAAATGGCCCAAAAAGTTTATAATATAACCTACCCCAGATGCACTTATAAGGTCTTCGGATGAAATTGGCAATTCAAATAGGCGAGCAGCTCCCTGCAATAAACGAATGCTGAAGCTCAACTTCAACTGAGGAATGGGAAACTTGAACAGAAGAAAAGGCATGAGCTAATGACTGGGCATTGTTAATTTTATTTTTTTTCATGCGAGGAAACCATCCAGAAAGCATATTTTGTTGGTGAGCGAGTAAAATTCCGGTTGTCCCAAATTTTTAGAAAAAATACAAGTCTAACTCGAATAAATGGCATTGTTATTGTCAACATGGAAGTTTCAAATAAATGATTAAAACTGTTGGGAAAACACAATGGCCATAAAAGCAGGGTTAATAATGTTTCATGTCTTATGCTAAGGATCTCTCATCATCAATTTGTTCTCATGCACATTCAATTAAGAGAAAGATCAATAAGTTCAAAATCCCACATTTGAATCCTTGACTAGGATGATCATTCAAATATCACACACCAAAGCCTTAATAACAGTACTAGATTTTTATCGAAGCAATCCCAGGAAGGGCTTGACTGAAAAGATCAATCAAGAAAATCTCATCTTCGATATTGTTACATCAGAAACTCCAGCACATGGTATATTTCTTTTTCAAACTGGCCGATGTTTCTGATCCTGATATATCATAATTGGGCCTAGTTAATCCTCAAAAGCTTAAGACTTTGAGATTATATATGTTTGCACAACAAAACGATCCAATCCAGTGAAACAAGTTTTCATGATACGAAGGTCAACAAAACTGTCAATCATTGGAAGCAATATTCTGCAAAGCAAATGGCAAACTCGATAAATCCTAGACTTGTAGAGTTCAGGCCTGAGACATGAAGGAACCAACAAGCTAAATATGTTCCAATATGGTTGGGAGCATTAAACCAAAATGATTTGCTCCCGTCGAGGATTTAACACCCAGAAGGAATTGACTGTAGGATATTTTCTTATTGGGAGATCAGGCATCTTCATTGCAACGACATTTGGCTAGGTTGAGTGATTGTTTGGTTATTTATATTAGAAAAGAATTTTTGAAAATATTATAATAAGAAGATCCTACAAATTTTCCAAAATATGAAGTCTCGTAAGTAGCAGTTGTGAATTATAAAACGAAATAAAAATCATAGAGCATCTTTATTTTTATAATATATGCAAATTTTTAAACTTTATAGTTTATAAGCTTATAATTTTAGAATTTCTTAATCCTAATTAATTTAGTTACATGTTTATATTATTTTACCGCCACTGAGATTGTATCTGAGATCCATCGTCCCTGATCAATTCTGTTAATTAACTCTCTATTCATTTGCGAAATTGGCCCATCAATCAACGTCATGTCTTGAACTTCTATCCAGAATCGAAACGAATTCTAAAACTCATCTAATGTTTGACATTGGCACGGTTCCACTATCACCTAGCATAGCATGCTGTGTGTATTATTTTCGGGGGGAAATAGATTTTTTTGGGCCAGGTGCACGAATCTCCCTCATGATCGCATGCATAACAATTTTGTGACATACCCAGCCCAATTCGGCTAAGTTCATAAAAGAAACTAATCTTTTTTAGATGATGGAAACTTGGAATGACACTAATGGCTAAAACAAACTTTTTTTTAACAAAATGAGATTGGAAGTAGAAACTTATGTACTTGTGACACATTATATTACAAGATCTTAGATTTTTCTTAAAATTCACTTCACACCAGGCGTGAGAAGTTCATTCGAAATGCATGATTGCAAATTTGTCTTACTTATGTTGTGCAGTGGCATGCCAAGTTTCTAATAAAGACGGATCCGGTGACCGTTTGAAATTCGAATTCAAAACTTAAAACCTCACTCGATAGACAGCCTGTGACCTTCCGACAATAACCATCCACTCGAATCAGCCAATCTCCATAAAGATACAAAAATCTCTATCCTCGTGGCAGGATTTCACTCGTCAGTGACGCTCCAAAAACAAAACCCAGAAAACAAGATACACATACAGTGGTCCCCACGAAGCCTACGCTCCCAACGAATACCGAGCCTCAATCGAGCGGTCGAGATCTCTCAGGAATTCAAATCAAGCCCTCTCCCCGCCTCAAAAGTATTAAAAAAAGTAATTAAATAGAAAATTTAACACTCTCCTCTCCTTCTGTGCAAATAAGAGAACCAGTGAGCCCCTTTTGCTTTCTCTCCAAAATCCAAGATTGTTCTGTTTCCTTTTAAACCTCTCTCTCTTTCAATTTCTTTTTTTAACTAACATTGAAGACAGAGAGGGGTTTTCTATTTTTACTGAAAATGTCGACTCAGACACGCCGTTCGTCGTTTTCGTCTTCGACGTCGTCTTCTCTTGCAAAAAGACATGCGTCTTCTTCATCGACGGAGAATGCAGGGAAGGCCACGGCAGTTGCGCCTCATTTGGCCAAGAAACGAGCGCCTCTTGGTGACATCACGAATCAAAAGAATGCGACTCTAAAGGGGTCAAGAAACTCCATTCCATCGTCTACTCTGGTGGGTTTTCTTGATACATGTTTTCTTTCCTTCTCTCTTTCTAAATTTTGTTATGTTCTTTCTAACTGGTTTCTGATAAATTAAAGAACGTTTAATGGGCCTTCTGTGTTCTTGTATTCTTTTTTTGTCCTTTGTTTTTATTTCTTCAGGGGCTCTGTATTTTGTTGTTAACCCACTAGGGTTTTGATAATTCTTATGTTCCTTGAAGGGAAATTTGTGGGTTTTGAAAATGGATGGTTCTTTATTGCATTTATTCTTGACGTGTTTGTTTGCCGAGGAACTGTAATTAGACTCTGTTGATCATAATCTTGACGAAAACTACTGCGTTGTTATGATCTGTGTAAAGTGCTACTAGTTTTACTTTGACTAGATAATGTGCAATCTGAAGTTTATGCTTTCGTTGCATGCTTAGAGACTGCATTGCTATCTGATGCTGATAATGCTATCCTCATAATGTCTTGAAAGCATTGCCGGGTATGAAAGTTCGATCCCTCGATGGCTCTGCTTTTCCTTATAAAGCAGCATTGGTTGAATCCCCATAGACACTGAATTTCTGATTGAGTTATCAAGTGCTAATTGATAAGTGAATTTTCACTTCCCTCTATTCTGATGTTTGATTGAGCTTGTGAATTTGTTCTAACAGTCAGAGAATGAGTTGATCCTAACCGGATTTTATAATTGTAGGCACCATTCTCAAATAAGATTGCCAAGGTGAAGAAGGGACCTCCTGCTTCTAATAGCAGTGCAGGTTTCTCTGGAAAATCTTTACCTGCGTCCTTAAATGCTAAATCGAGTACAGGTGGTGTTTGTAAGGTGATCTCTATCCCAAGAAGAGATGAAACTGTCTCTAGTGTTGCTGCTGTTTCTGTTCCATGCTGCATGGATGTTTCTCCAAGTAAATCTGATGATTTTTCAATTTCTTTGGATGAATCAATGTCCACTTGTGATTCTTTTAAGAGCCCTGAAATTGAATATATAGATAGCAATGAAATAACAGCAATTGATTCTATCAATAAGAAGGCCTTGAGCAACCTGTACATCTCAGATCATGTGGAAACTGCAGGTTTTAACCTTTTCTGCTCTCACTTCAGCTGTCTTTATTATATTTTAATGCATGTTGTTTTATTTTCGTGACTTCCTAATGTAGTTTATACATGCTTACAGAAAATATGTGCATCAGAGATGCACTTGCTGATATGGAAACAGATGATAAAATTGTTAATGTTGACGACAATTACCAGGATCCGCAGCTTTGTGCAACCATTGCCTGTGATATTTACAAGCATTTGCGTGCATCCGAGGTTTGTTATTTTCTTGTCAACACCAATTTAATGCTGCTTTTAAACGCTGTTCATCAAGTATTTATAAATCGACTACATCAGAGTCCATTTATTTCTTTTCCTTTCAATGGGTTTCATGGTTTCATTTTCTTTTGTCCATGATGATGTCATCAAATTCCTTTCAGAATTCATTGGTTTTACAGTCTTTGAGTATTCAAGCTTATTTTCCAATACGAGTCTCCTTTGTAGTATAAGTTTTCCATGCTTGTGGAATTGCTACGAGTTACAAAGCATTCCCAGAGTGCTACCTGAAGTTCCTGGACTTATGTTATTCCTTTCTTTATTGAATTTCATGGGATTTTAGATGAAGAAAAGGCCTTCCACAGACTTTATGGATAGAGTTCAGAAAGACGTAAATGCCAGCATGCGAGCAATACTGGTTGACTGGCTGGTGGAGGTAACATTTCTGTATTACGTTACATGTTTGTCGTCAATTTCTGAAACCATTTTTCAGATTGGTATATGGATTCTTGGAATATTTCTTCAGGTGGATTATTAGTAGGCATATGATGAACTTGTGATTCAAAACGCAGGTGGCGGAAGAGTACAGGCTTGTACCTGATACATTGTATTTGACGGTGAACTACATTGATCGATATCTGTCTGGGAATGTGATGAACAGACAAAGACTGCAGCTACTTGGTGTTGCCTGCATGATGATTGCTGCGTAAGAATAATTTTTGTGCGATGTCTGTTGGTTCCTGATACAGGGCACCTCTTTTTTCCTCTAAAAATTAATCATCTTATGTATTAACAAGGAACATGATCATATTGTTAGGAAATACGAGGAAATATGTGCACCCCAGGTGGAAGAGTTTTGCTACATTACTGATAACACATATTTCAGGGATGAGGTATTGGTCTTGTTGTCGTTATTCTCAAGTGCATTTGTCAGATAATTCTGCCATCATGCCTCCCTACGACCTGCACAAGCATTAATTAATTTTAATGGCTGCAGGTTCTGGAAATGGAATCAACTGTTTTGAACTACTTGAAGTTCGAAATGACAGCCCCAACAGCTAAATGTTTTTTGAGGTAATGGCTAACTTATGGTGTTATCAACTCTATCTTCTATTCTCTATATGCTACACTGTTTTCATGACTAGTATCTATTGCCATGACAAGTAGGCGATTTGTTCGTGCTGCTCAAGGAATCAATGAGGTATCTATTTTTGTTCTGCTGGCTTTAAAGTAATATCTATCACCTCCATCCCGTAATATATGGATAATTGTGTACCCTTTTCCTAGGCTCCATCAATGCAGTTGGAGTGCTTGGCCAACTACATTGCAGAATTATCTCTCCTGGAATATAGTATGCTTCGCTATGCTCCGTCACTGGTAGCTGCCTCTGCCATTTTCTTGGCCAAATATATACTTCTTCCTTCAAAGAAACCATGGGTACGTGTGTTTAAAAAAAAAACTTTTAGTTTATGGGATTTTTTTATGGCATCTGACGCATCTACTCCACTGTTCAAGTTAAGCTCACTATCATACCTGATCCTCCATTTCTTCTCCAACAGAATTCCACTTTGCAACATTACACACTTTATAAGCCTGTAGATTTGAGTGACTGTGTAAAGGATCTCCATCGCCTGTGCTGTGGAAGCCATAATTCTACTTTACCTGCGATCAGGGAGAAATACAGTCAGCATAAGGTAAACAAGATTCTCATTCTGTCCTGCTTCTCAGTATCTCTCACATAGCATGAAACCCTAGTGCAGGCTGAGGAATGGCATGAAGTGCACGCGTCCTAATCTTATCTGGGTTATTTACTTTTTCTCGCAGTACAAATTTGTAGCAAAGAAGTACTGCCCTCCTTCAATACCTGGAGAATTCTTCCAGAACCTAGGCTGCTAGACTGTTGGATTTCTATTCCAATACTCTGTTGGATCAAGTTCAAGTGAATCACCTGCTTTTGGTGGCTCTTCTGGTTCCAAGCAATGCATTCCATATGCATCACTGTACCATTTTTTCCAGAAAAATGTTGTAGTACGTCTGTAGTTTTTTTTAGCTTATCTAGAGGTTTTGCTGAGTCTACTTTTCCGGCAGAGATTTGTAACATGTATGATATATCCTTCCTTCTTGTTCAGTTGATTCATAGTCAGAATTTAGCACGGCTCCTTGAAATAATTTTACTCAACTTCTCAAATGCATTTTCTCCCCCTCTGAAATACTTCACAGACAGAACATGGCAGCAGAAGCATTACATATTTTTGGCCATAACACACGTGTATATATATTGGGTAAAAACAAGATAGCAAAGACAATTTTCACAACAGCATTACAGAGCAGCATTTCACAACAGCGAGCATCTATTTTACGTTCATCACACAGAATAAACCAGGGCTTATGGGCTAGCACAGCCACATTGAGGCCTGGTGGGGTCCCACGGTGCAGCCCAGTGACCAAGAACTGGCATTTTATTGAGCCAGTGGCACTCCTCAAAGGAGCACTGAGGTCCATAACTTGGCCACTCCACGTCCTTAGGCTTGATATATGTAGGCCCCCATGCAGGGGTTCCATCCTCGTAGGAATTATGTGTCAGCCTCTTCAAATCAGAGCCATCCAATTTAACCGTGAAGATCTCTCCATAAGGCTGATAATGATGGGGGTTTGAGATTGGCTCAGCTGATATCCCCCCATAATCTGAAGTAAACACAATACTATTTCCATCGGGGCTAAAATTAGGGTGGTTAGCCCGCCCGGCCGACCCACTTTGAACCAACTTCCTCAAACCAGTTCCGTTCGGATGGATCAAAAACAACTCGAAACTTCCTGAGCCTGGGTTCTCCCGGTCAGATGCAAAAGCAATCCACTCACCATCTGGTGACCAATTACTCATGGTGTCGCTCCATGGACCCTCTGTCAACCTATAGAGCCCACCTTTCTCCCCTTCCAAAGCATCCATTATATATAAGTTCTTATGACCGGACCGACCGGACCGAAACACTACCCATTTCCCATCGGGTGAAACCGCAGGAAATGCATTATTTTCCCCATTAGAGGTCAACTTTTTAAAACTATTAATTTGACCCAAATCATCATCAACATTAATTGAGATTATATCTACCTCTGTACTCTCGCTGGCAAAAGTGGGTCCAGCACTTGTGTAGACAACACCTTTACGAGCCGGGTTCCAAGCGGTCGAGAATGCCATCCCGGTAAAAACCTGTCTCCGGTTCGAACCGTCCCGGTTCACCACATACAAACCCGGAAAATCAACGTAAGCAATACGGTCACCCGCGGGTGAGAATGATGGAAACGACCCGTCAATTCTGAAAAGCGAAATGTCAGGTACTGGGCTCTTGACATTCTCCAGTAACAAGTGGGTGCTCTTTTTATCACTGGTAGCACCTCTACATCTGTGGTAACCAACTCGGGCTGAGTCGGGTGAGATAAACGGGTTCAAGTGGTGAGTCTGGGGAGATACTAACCGTGTCAACTGGATAAAGTCGTTCTTAACTAGGTCAAATAGCTCTACATGGCGATAATCCGAGTTAGGTCTTCTTGTGGCTACTGCTATGAACTTCTTGTTACCTGGAGAAGTAGCTGGAGTGAACGCGTGCAGACCAGGTGGTGTAACTCGCTCGACGATCACTGACTCGATCGAAATCGGTCCTTGACTCGGTAAAGTCGCCTTATAAACACTTATCCAGTTATCTTCTACGCTTCTTCTGTGGAAGTACAAGGTGGACTCGTCGACCCAGTTCGGCCAACCTCCGTGTTCGACCACCTTAACTCGGTTAGTCCCATCACAAGTCAGGAATATATAGATGTCTGTGCTGAGTTCCTCCACTTCACCGCTCCATCCTTTCTCTCCATAAGAAGCGACAGCTGTGTAAACGCCAGAAGGAGAGACTGCAGGGCTAAAATCGGCAATTCCATGTGGGGTGAGTCTCCGAGTGAACCCGGTTGTCAACTCGGTTGCGTAAACTGCAGCCCAACTCGTCCTTGGCTCGCCTGGGTCTTCATGTGTTGACACGTATACTAGATAATCTCCGCTCACAGTAGGCTTGTCCTTCATCGAAAGCCCACCTTTTCCATTCAATAAAGGAACTTGTATACGTGTAGGAATTTCAAGGGCTGACCTTGATCGGGCGTTTCGTGGAGTATCGACATAAACCGCATCGTAGAAGATATTTGATGATCCGCCGCGTTCTGTGACGTAGATGAGGTTCAAGGGGGGTGGGTTCTGTTGGCCTGGGGTTTTTATTAGGGTTTTGTTGGTTAAAAGAGAGAGGAGAGAGGGAGATGGAGAAGGGAAGTGGCCATTGAAATTTACCGATTCGCCATCAGTAATTTGGAGTTCGTTGGTTTTTGAAGGCGGGTCCCCGGTTGGCAGGGTAAATATGTCAAAAGCATAATCTAATCTGCCAAGTGTGGCAAAGATGATGCTGGTTCCACTAGGAGGAGGTTCATGGGCTACCGTCGCATGGAAGAGGGCTAGAGAAAAATGAAGAAGAAGGCTCAGAAATTTTATGGGTTCCATTGTTTCACTTGTCCAGTGAGCTTTGAGTTTTGAGGTGGGGATATAAAAAAGAAGATGAGATGGGTGGTGTTAGAGATAACGTGGTGTGGAATAGCTGGGCCACGAACAGGAACACGTGGTAAAGCGAGGAGAGGTGAGTTGATATGTGGGGCCCGCTATGAATATGTATTAACTGGGTGAGTCATTTTTTATCTACAGAACAGCGATGGTAGTGTTTTGGTTGTATCCGGGTAAAAGCATCTGCCACTTCTTCCATCAATGGATTGGTCTTTATTCTTTAAAAATGCAGCAAGTTTATGTTTAATCTTAGATTTCATGTATTAAAATAATAATTTTTAAAAATAATTTTTAGTGTCATTATATTAAAACAATATATTAAAACAATTTAAAAATATTAAAAAACATATTTAAAAAAAATGTTTTGCTTAAAACCTTACTTTATTTGATCGTTGAATCGAGTTGATATTTTATGTGAAGTCTTCTTGCATAACATTATATTTTATATTAAAATTTTAGGACAAACATAGTTTTAAAATATATTATGACACTATTAATGGTATTTAAAAAAAAACTATTTTATTATATCATCTTCTCATAATGATTTTTTTTAATTTGATTGTTCATTAATAGATTTATTGATATATGAATTTCATGGTCTAAATTATATATAAAAACAAAAAATTATATAACTATGAGATGCTCCAAAACTGAAATGTATTATTATATTTGGAAAAATAAAATATCAACTAAAACGGAATTGACAAAATTCATTTAATGCTAAAAAATCCAAATATATTTGACTTTAAAAGGTATTGAGATAAAGTTTATGTAGTGCTCTCTAAATATTTTAATATATTGATTTCAGTAAAAAAAATATAAACAAATATTTTAATATATTTTCAAATAAAAAAACATTTTGGTAAAGCATATTACACATTACACAGCAATATCAAATACTCGACTAGGCCTAATGGTTAGATAAGGATGTGATTATTTTTATTTTCTATTTGCATTGCCTCCTCATGTTTGAAAGTCCTTCCAAGCTTCTCGCTTGTGTTTTAATGTGAATGACTTGCCATCGAAAATTATCTTAAAGTATGGTTTTAGTAATTACTAGATAGGTATTTTGTGTTATGTAGTGGGTAAAGTCAAATCTTTTTACTTTTAAAAGGATGATTATATGATGATAATGTTTCTAAAAAAGTAAGAAAAATCTAAGATTCGGATCGTTGATTCAAATAGATTCACTAGGCATGGTTTGTTTAACAATATTATGATAAAAAAAAAAGGCAGTGGAAAAAAAAACAATATAAAAAAAGAAATGCTTACCCTCAAGAGTGTTAAAAGTGCGACGACTTTTGCTTTTAGAAGTGTTTTACTCGAAAAAAAATATCAAATTGATACTTTTTTAATGTTTATGCATGGTTTTGATATTTCAATGTTAAAAAAATGAAATTGAATCATTTGATATATTTTCAAATAAAAAAAATTGAAAATCACTTTACACCACAACACCACACGTGTGTTGAATATTTTTAAAAGATATTGATAATAGTATTTGATAAGAAAGCACATATTAAATGGGAACAAGATAATAAAACTTTGAAGTATGAGTTGAATTTTTCTTCTTAAAAAAAGACTAAAAAATTTGATTCGAATTAACATGTCAATCTCGTGGTCCATCCGTGAGATTGAGATAACCCTGTAAAAACAAATAAAACAAACTCCTAGACAAACTAAAAAATAAAATAAAATAAAAATTGAACTAGCTAAAATTAGCTTGACTAATTAGTGATAACAAATATGAGAATATAATAAACCCAAAGAAAGAAAGCATAAAAAACCACGAAGTTGAAGTTGAGAAAGGAACAATCTACATAAAAGATCGAAGTCACATTGAGTCTATCTTAAAACTCGTGATCCAAGTTATGAGAATAAGTTACCCTGTGAAAAGTAAGTCACGAAGCTAAAAATATGATAATAAAACTGAGATGAACCATACATAAAATAAATTGAATAGATTATTATAGATTAACTATCTAACAAACTATACAATGAAAAACAAAACTAAAAATATAATAATATAAGAGAACATGAATAAAAAATTATCAAATCTAGGTTAATTTAGGCTGTGTTTGTTTCCCGGAATTCACTTTCCGGGAAATCACTTTCCAAACTTTCTTATGTTTGTTTGTCTTTCGGAAAGTTGGTCAACAGAAAACACTTTCCGGTCAACGGAAAATACTTTCTAGTCAAAGAAAAATTTGGCTTGATTTTCAGGAAAGTGTTTTCCGGAAAATTTGGGCGGAAAACATTTTCTGGAAGTTGTGAAAAATTTAGAAATGTCATTATTTGCTGATTATATCAAATTTGATCCTCAAACTTTTGATTGCTATATATAATTTATTTTTGAATACTTATTTTTCAATTCCATCTCTTAAAATTTAATTTTTATATTAATTTTTGTGAAACCCAAGAATAAAATATACATAGAGGTAGGAGATTTAAAAAAAAAATTAAATGTTGTTATTATACAAAATTTAGGAAAAGAAAAAGCAAAAAAAAAAAAAAAAAAAAAAAAAAAAAAAACGGGGTCAAAATAGAATTAAGAAGAGATGGGACTATAAATACCCATCTCTTCTCAGCCATGTCCAGCTGAAACAAAAGAGAGAGGGGAGGGAGAATTTCGAAATTCATCTCATAAAAACCAAGAGTAAACACCCAAAAAATTGTAAACCCATACAAGCCTTGGATTTCTAAAGTGGAAGAGCACAATTGGGTGGAGAAGTAACAAGAAGAAAGTGAAGAAATTGGGGAAGAAAGGAGGAAGAGTGGCTGGGTATTTTCAAGGAGAAGAAGGCTAGGATTCTTCCAAAATTGTTAGATTTCATCCAAGTAAGGAGTTCTAATTCCAATTTCTATGAAATTAACTTCAATTTGATTAGAAGTTCATGATTGTTCTTGAATTGGGAATTAGGGTTTTTAACACAAAATGTTAGGAAAATGCATAAATGAGTAGGATTTCATGAATAAAGGGAAGACATGGCTGTTATTGATGAGAAATCAAGGATTGAAGATGAATTGGAGACACTTTCCTTTTTTTTCAAAACTGGGCAGTTTCGTTGCCCTTTTTTCTAGGGACTTTTGGACCTGAAAAATACATAATTAAAGGAGGGTCTCTTCATAGAAGTTGTAGCTGGGAGTGTTAGCTTTCCAACGAGTCCAACCCCGTCTAATTTGGAGTTCTGGAACTCCAGATATGGGTAAAACTCTGAGGAGAGGTCAAGCTGTCACATGTGTTGACAATTTCGGCCAAGTTGAGAAAATAGCAAAAATCTAACCATGTTAAGGGTAGAAATTGTCCCTTTCCCTTCATAAAATGTGTCTTGATCTTCGGAAAATAAAAGAAGAGAATAAATGGTGATTAAAATTGAATTCGCGATGTCCACCGGGACTACAAATGAGTTGAAAAGTTAAAGGATGATAATGAGGAATGTAAGTGAGAAAGAAAGATTTGGTAAAAGAGAAATGAATATTATTACCATTGAAATTGTTGTTGTGTGTGATATGTGGATTAATATGGAATAATGGTGGGTGTCTATGGTTTTAGGAGGAACCGCGGGAGGAGGACAACAACAACAGAGGAATGCAAGTCGAACGTTCACAGCAGGTAGGTACTTGGTACCTATATCTTCTTTGTCTAATAATTATTTTGTTGCTAATTATTGAACTATAAGATACAAATTGGTGCTTGGTGATGAGGAAAAGAAAAGGGGTAAAAGAAAGGTTAGGGGATGGAAAAAATAGATATATATGTGTATAGAAAGAACAAGCTCGTTGATATCGGCATTACTGATACGTTGGTGGTGAGATATAAACTTGATTAACTATTCGGTTTCAGAATAGTTAATGATATCGGCGAGTGACGTCGATATCGGCATAATTTATAAACTTGATTAACTATTCGGTTTCGGAATAGTTAATGATATCGGCGGGTGACGTCGATATCGGCATAATTTATAAACTTGATTAACTATTCGGTTTCGGAATAGTTAATGATATCGGCGGGTGACGTCGATATCGGCATAATTTATAAACTTGATTAACTATTCGGTTTCAGAATAGTTAATGATATCGGCGGGTGACGTCGATATCGGCATAATTTATAAACTTGATTAACTATTCGGTTTCGGAATAGTTAATGATATCGGCGGGTGACGCGATATCGGCATAAATTACAAACTTGATTAACTATTCGGTTTCGGAATAGTTAATGATATCGGCGGGTGACGGCGATATCGGCATAATTTATAAACTTGATTAACTATTCGGTTTCAGAATAGTTAATGATATCGGCGGGTGACGCGATATCGGCATAATTTATAAACTTGATTAGCTATTCGGTTTCAGGATAGTTAATGATATCGGCGGGTGACGCGATATCGACGTAATTTATAAACTTGATTAACTATTCGGTTTCAGAATAGTTAATGATATCGGCGGGTGACGTCGATATCGACATAATTTATAAACTTGATTAACTATTCGGTTTCAGAATAGTTAATGATAGCGACGGGTGACGTCGATATCGGTAAAATTTATAGATTTGATTAGCTTTCTGAGTTGAAAGCTAATGATGTCAAGAATCGTTGACAACGACATACTCTAAAACCTTCCAAGGTAATAATGGAACAAAGATTAACTATTTTGGTTTTAAAAATAGTTAAGGACACCAACGGTTATGTTCGTGTCGGCATTTGAATGAAACTGAATAGTTGATTTCAGGACGGGTAACTAGAGACACTATTGGAGGTCATTAGTGTCGGCTATAGTCTCTTCGATGTGAAAAAGGGGAAAGAAGTAGTCAAAGGAAATAAATTTTCATTTATAACCCTAAAAGGGTGTATATGGTTGTGTTTAGAATCTCATGTGATGTAAGTAGATTGATGGATATGTTGTTTAAAAGTGCTTCTGTAAATTATTAGTATTTACTTAATTGTTTTTACTTATATAGAAGATCTATATTTTGCAGGTTCCTCCCATTCTCGTCAGGAATAGATTTTAAGCCCTTAATTCCTTTTTGTATAAGTTAGGAACTTAGGGAGTTGTGGTGAAATTTTGTTATGCAGAAGAACATGTAAATTGTATAGAATAGTATATTTGTAAATTTTGTTTCTGGAATATTAAATGTATCAATCTATGGTTAGGATATTAGAAAGTATGCGATTATGTTAGAACATTAAATTATGTTGTGTTATATATGTATATGTATATGTATATGAAATCTTCATGTTCGAATTGGCTCTTTTATTTATTATCTTATGCGTGTGATGTAAGATTGAGTTTGGGAATGAATATGGTACTGAGCATGTTCTGGAATGAGTTATGCAGTTGTCTATACTAAGCGTGGTTATGATTCTGGATGAAATGTGATTCAACTGTGTGCAGGTTGTGTTGTTGATAACTTGGGATCTCCTGATATAGGGGAGACTCTGCCGAAATTTCATTAGAAATTTCGGCGAGATAGAGAAGAAAAAAAAAATCATGCTCCATTTACCCTTTTATAGGGGAAAGGATTAATAAATAAACTAATAGGAGAAAATTTTTGGGGTTGTTACAGTTGGTATCAGAGCATCTGGTTGCAGTTTCAGGGATTGAAATACTAATGTGATTCTAGAAGAATGTTTCATGATGGTTCGTTCATGGCAAACTGCAAGGGTTGTTCTGTCCCCTGTGCAAGAAAGATAATATGGCTCATTTCTAGGAATGAAACCGAAAGGGATCCATTAATGGATACTGCCTCCTTTCAATCTGTGGCATCGTCCCATTCAGAGAAGGGAGATTCAGGGGGGGCATCAGAATGATCCTTTTACTTCTCAGACAGAAGTGTTGCCGGCTAAAACACCGGGTGGCCAAGGATCAGAAGATAGGCCACCGCCAGTGACATCGACGGTCGCCCCGAATCTCTATTCAGACCCTGTATTTCTCGAGCAATTAGTCAAAGCAGTAGTAATAGGGATGGCTGCAGGTACATCCAATGCCACTCCTCGGGCAGAAAGAGTAGTCACCTTGGTTCAATGGGTGAAGGTCATGCGAGAAATTGGTTGCACGACCTATTCAGGGGAGAAGACGCTGAAGTAGTAGAGCATTGGCTGAGGAAGGTATAGAAAGGGTAATGAATGACACACCAAGGTCAACAAGTGAGCAGAGTCAGATCACGGGATTCAAAAGAAGGGGTTTCACGCCTCCTATAGGGAGGAATCCTCCTCCGAAGAAAGGAAAGAGCGGGTCATCATTCGGCCCATTAAAAAAAAAAGAAAAAAAAAGAGGGAGTTTTGTTCATGGTGGGAGTTCAGGAGGAGTTAGACGATCTAATCCTGGGGGATCCGTGGGAGGTCAGACCCGCCGAGGGGCAAGTATTACAGGGGGGGTCCATGGAGCAGAGAGGACCTGTCTACCCGATATGCATGAGATGTAATGAAAAACACCCCGGGGATTGTTCAGCTGCACCAGGGAGATGTTATATTTGTAGAGGGGAAGGGCATCGATGGAGGGACTGCCAGTACTTGGGAAGAGGTTGTTTCCATTGTGGGGAAATGGGTCATAGAAAGAAGGAATGTCCACATAGAGTTACTGAAGGAGTACAGGGACAGGGGAAGGCTACTCAAAGCCAACAATAGTCAGTAACAGTTGATCGACCTATACGACTCACTCAGTCAAGGACAAGTGCCAATAAAGGCCGACCCAGATTGCTGGAGGAAAGGACTCGGGGCAGAATATACCACATGACCCAGGAAGATGTGGGGGCAATGCCAGATGTTGTAGCAGGTATACTACAATTGAGTTTAATACAAGTTTATGCTTTAATTGACCCTGGGGCTAGTCATTCTTTTGTGGCCCACCGAATTATTAAAAATTTAAATGTGTTACCAAGTAGATTGAATGTGGGAATGGTAGTTAGTACACCTTTGGGCAAAAAATATAAACATTGATGAGGTATACAAGAGAGTGATACTAAATATTGAGGGGGTAGAGCTAACGGCGGACCTCATGCCTTTAGCATTAGATGATTTTGACTTAATACTGGGAATGGATTGGTTGAGTAGACATAGAGCACAAGTGGATTATTTCACAAAGACTGTAAACCTCCAAGATGTGAGTGGAAAAAAGGGTAGTATTTAGGGGAGAGAGGAAGGTGATTCCAAACTCTATAATCTCGGTCATGACGGCCGGAAAATTGATTAGAAAGGGATGTCCTGCCTGGTTGTCTCATGTAAGAGAATTGAAGAAGGGGAGCATTGAATTAACAAATATTCCTATTGTAAAAGAGTTCCCAGACGTGTTTCCAGCGGAATTACCAGGACTGCCTCCATTTAGGGAAATTGAGGTTTTCATTGAGACTCTTCCAAGAGTCAACCTTATAGCACAGTCTCCTTATAGGATGGCCCCTATGGAACTAGCTAAATTGAAGATCCAACTTCAGGAGTTGTTGGACAAAGGATTCATACGGCCAAGCAATTCACCTTGGGGAGCCCCGGTGTTATTTGTAAAGAAGAAGGATGGTACATTCAGGTTATGTATCGATTATCGGCAGCTGAACAAAGTGACGGTAAAGAACAAGTATCCGTTACCACAGATAGATGACCTGTTTGATCAGTTAAAGGGTGCGAGAGTTTTCTCGAAGATAGATCTGAGATCGGGGTATCATCAATTAAGAATCAGAGAATAGGATATACAACAGACTGCCTGTAGAACTCGTTATAGTCATTATGAATTCTTAGTAATGCCATTTGGGTTAACGAATACCCCTGCAGTATTTATGAATCTAATGAATCGCGTGTTTTGATTTTATTTGGATAAATATGTGGTAGTGTTTATTGATGATATACTGGTATATTCGAGCTCTTATCTGGAGCACGAGAAGCACTTGAGGAAGGTATTAGAAATATTGAGAGAAAATAAATTGTATGTAAAATTGGATAAATGTGAGTTCTGGCTTAAAGAGGTGATATTTTGGGACATGTTATCTCAGCTGGGGGAATATGTGTGGATCCAGGAAAAGTAGAGGCAGTTCTAAAGTGGGAGAAGCCCACAAATGTGACTGAAATTCGAAGTTTCTTGGGCCTTGCAGGGTATTATAGGAGGTTTATTGAAGAATTTTCCACAATAGCATCGCCTCTGACCAAGTTGACTCGTAAGGAAGTGAGGTTTAATTGGTCAAAGGAATGTGAGGAGAGTTTCCAGGAGTTGAAAAGAAGGCTTACATCAGCCCCCGTCTTGGCCCTTCCTTTTGGAACAGAAGGGTTCATTGTTTATCGTGATGCCTCAAGCAGGGGTTGGGATGCGTATTAATGCAGCATGGAAAAGTGATCACGTATGCTTCCAGACAGTTAAAGCCGCATGAAGTGAATTATCCGGTCCATGATTTGGAACTCGCAGCAGTAGTATTTGCCTTGCGAGTATGGAGACATTACTTGTATGGAACACAAGTACAGATTTTCACCGACCATAAAAGTTTGAAGTATTTAATGTCGCAAAAAGAATTAAACATGCGGCAGAGGAGGTGGGTGGAATTGATAAAGGACTACGATTGCATAATTGATTACCATCCAGGCAAAGCCAATGTAGTGGCGGATGCATTAAGTCGAAAAGGGAAAGCGGTGATGTGTGATACAGAAAATTTGGAACAAGCAACTGTGATGGAATTGAAAAGGATGGGAATACAATTAAATGTGGGTCCTGAAGGGTCACTATTAGCTCATATGAAGATCAGATCAGTGTTACGAGATAAAGTTCTAGAAGATCAGTTAGTAGATGAAGGTGTAGAGAAAATTAAGGAAAAGATAAAGCAAGGCAAGGAGTTGTCCCTTCAAATGTTGCCAGGAGGGTTGGTTGTGATGGGAAAACGGGTTTATGTGCCTGAGAATAAGACCCTAAAGGGTGAGATAATGAAGGAAGCCCAAGATAGACAGAAGAGTTATGCAGACAAGCGGAGAAGACCTTTAGAATTCCAAATAGGGGACAAAGTATTCTTAAAAGTGGCACCATGGAAGGGCATCATTCGGTTTGAAATGAAAGGAAAGCTTGCTCCGAGGTACATTGGCCATTTGAGGTGATAGCCAGGGTAGGGTCGGTGGCTTATCGCTTGAAGCTACCAGGACACCTAGAGAAGATTCACATTGTATTCCATGTGTCACTATTACGAAAGGCAGGAGTGGATCCTTCCCGAGTGTTACCACCAATTCTTATTGAAGTAAGAGAGGACTTGACACTTGAGACTAGGCCAGTCAAGATCATGGATCGTAGTGAAAAAACATTGAGAAATAAGAAAGTATCACTTGTCAGAGTATTGTGGAGAAACTCACAAATTGAGGAAGAAACGTGGGGGAGAAAGTCAGAGATTAAGGAAAAATACCCCCATCTATTACTTGAGGCAGGTATGTAGTTTAAATTTCGGGGACGAAATTTTTATTAGGAAGGGAGAATGTGAAACCCAAGAATAAAATATACATAGAGGTAGGAGATTTAAAAAAAAAATTAAATGTTGTTATTATACAAAATTTAGGAAAAGAAAAAGCAAAAAAAAAAAAAAAAAAAAAAAAAAAACGGGGTCAAAATAGAATTAAGAAGAGATGGGACTATAAATACCCATCTCTTCTCAGCCATGTCCAGCTGAAACAAAAGAGAGAGGGGAGGGAGAATTTCGAAATTCATCTCATAAAAACCAAGAGTAAACACCCAAAAAATTGTAAACCCATACAAGCCTTGGATTTCTAAAGTGGAAGAGCACAATTGGGTGGAGAAGTAACAAGAAGAAAGTGAAGAAATTGGGGAAGAAAGGAGGAAGAGTGGCTGGGTATTTTCAAGGAGAAGAAGGCTAGGATTCTTCCAAAATTGTTAGATTTCATCCAAGTAAGGAGTTCTAATTCCAATTTCTATGAAATTAACTTCAATTTGATTAGAAGTTCATGATTGTTCTTGAATTGGGAATTAGGGTTTTTAACACAAAATGTTAGGAAAATGCATAAATGAGTAGGATTTCATGAATAAAGGGAAGACATGGCTGTTATTGATGAGAAATCAAGGATTGAAGATGAATTGGAGACACTTTCCTTTTTTTTCAAAACTGGGCAGTTTCGTTGCCCTTTTTTCTAGGGACTTTTGGACCTGAAAAATACATAATTAAAGGAGGGTCTCTTCATAGAAGTTGTAGCTGGGAGTGTTAGCTTTCCAACGAGTCCAACCCCGTCTAATTTGGAGTTCTGGAACTCCAGATATGGGTAAAACTCTGAGGAGAGGTCAAGCTGTCACATGTGTTGACAATTTCGGCCAAGTTGAGAAAATAGCAAAAATCTAACCATGTTAAGGGTAGAAATTGTCCCTTTCCCTTCATAAAATGTGTCTTGATCTTCGGAAAATAAAAGAAGAGAATAAATGGTGATTAAAATTGAATTCGCGATGTCCACCGGGACTACAAATGAGTTGAAAAGTTAAAGGATGATAATGAGGAATGTAAGTGAGAAAGAAAGATTTGGTAAAAGAGAAATGAATATTATTACCATTGAAATTGTTGTTGTGTGTGATATGTGGATTAATATGGAATAATGGTGGGTGTCTATGGTTTTAGGAGGAACCGCGGGAGGAGGACAACAACAACAGAGGAATGCAAGTCGAACGTTCACAGCAGGTAGGTACTTGGTACCTATATCTTCTTTGTCTAATAATTATTTTGTTGCTAATTATTGAACTATAAGATACAAATTGGTGCTTGGTGATGAGGAAAAGAAAAGGGGTAAAAGAAAGGTTAGGGGATGGAAAAAAATAGATATATATGTGTATAGAAAGAACAAGCTCGTTGATATCGGCATTACTGATACGTTGGTGGTGAGATATAAACTTGATTAACTATTCGGTTTCAGAATAGTTAATGATATCGGCGAGTGACGTCGATATCGGCATAATTTATAAACTTGATTAACTATTCGGTTTCGGAATAGTTAATGATATCGGCGGGTGACGTCGATATCGGCATAATTTATAAACTTGATTAACTATTCGGTTTCGGAATAGTTAATGATATCGGCGGGTGACGTCGATATCGGCATAATTTATAAACTTGATTAACTATTCGGTTTCAGAATAGTTAATGATATCGGCGGGTGACGTCGATATCGGCATAATTTATAAACTTGATTAACTATTCGGTTTCGGAATAGTTAATGATATCGGCGGGTGACGCGATATCGGCATAAATTACAAACTTGATTAACTATTCGGTTTCGGAATAGTTAATGATATCGGCGGGTGACGGCGATATCGGCATAATTTATAAACTTGATTAACTATTCGGTTTCAGAATAGTTAATGATATCGGCGGGTGACGCGATATCGGCATAATTTATAAACTTGATTAGCTATTCGGTTTCAGGATAGTTAATGATATCGGCGGGTGACGCGATATCGACGTAATTTATAAACTTGATTAACTATTCGGTTTCAGAATAGTTAATGATATCGGCGGGTGACGTCGATATCGACATAATTTATAAACTTGATTAACTATTCGGTTTCAGAATAGTTAATGATAGCGACGGGTGACGTCGATATCGGTAAAATTTATAGATTTGATTAGCTTTCTGAGTTGAAAGCTAATGATGTCAAGAATCGTTGACAACGACATACTCTAAAACCTTCCAAGGTAATAATGGAACAAAGATTAACTATTTTGGTTTTAAAAATAGTTAAGGACACCAACGGTTATGTTCGTGTCGGCATTTGAATGAAACTGAATAGTTGATTTCAGGACGGGTAACTAGAGACACTATTGGAGGTCATTAGTGTCGGCTATAGTCTCTTCGATGTGAAAAAGGGGAAAGAAGTAGTCAAAGGAAATAAATTTTCATTTATAACCCTAAAAGGGTGTATATGGTTGTGTTTAGAATCTCATGTGATGTAAGTAGATTGATGGATATGTTGTTTAAAAGTGCTTCTGTAAATTATTAGTATTTACTTAATTGTTTTTACTTATATAGAAGATCTATATTTTGCAGGTTCCTCCCATTCTCGTCAGGAATAGATTTTAAGCCCTTAATTCCTTTTTGTATAAGTTAGGAACTTAGGGAGTTGTGGTGAAATTTTGTTATGCAGAAGAACATGTAAATTGTATAGAATAGTATATTTGTAAATTTTGTTTCTGGAATATTAAATGTATCAATCTATGGTTAGGATATTAGAAAGTATGCGATTATGTTAGAACATTAAATTATGTTGTGTTATATATGTATATGTATATGTATATGAAATCTTCATGTTCGAATTGGCTCTTTTATTTATTATCTTATGCGTGTGATGTAAGATTGAGTTTGGGAATGAATATGGTACTGAGCATGTTCTGGAATGAGTTATGCAGTTGTCTATACTAAGCGTGGTTATGATTCTGGATGAAATGTGATTCAACTGTGTGCAGGTTGTGTTGTTGATAACTTGGGATCTCCTGATATAGGGGAGACTCTGCCGAAATTTCATTAGAAATTTCGGCGAGATAGAGAAGAAAAAAAAAAAATCATGCTCCATTTACCCTTTTATAGGGGAAAGGATTAATAAATAAACTAATAGGAGAAAATTTTTGGGGTTGTTACAATTTTGGTCTTTATTTTTATAATTGCTATTTGCTTTTTTCTTATCATTTTTTTATTGAATTTTTTTATCTATCAAATTTGGTCCTCATTTTTTTTATTGTTACTTATTTTATTTGAAATAATTTATGAAATGTTAATTATTATTATTTTAATTTATTCACCTTTCATTTTTTTTTAAATTTTTAGATTTGATCTCTATTATTTTGATTATTATTTATTTTATTTGAGATAATTTATGAAATTATATTTTTTTTTCAATTTCATTCTCATTCAACTTTTTAATTTGTAAGATTTGTTCCTCATTATTTTAATAAACTTGAAAAAAAATTTAATTTATTAATAAATTATTTTCCAGTTCATTTTCCATAACACAAACAAACACTAGAAAATGTTTTCCAGTTCATTTTCCATAACACTGTCAAACATCGGAATTCACTTTTCAGGAATTCACTTTCCAAAAAAAAACCACTTTCCAGCAAACAAACGGGGTCTTAATTAACCTGTGATCTGAAACATGAGTTAAAATAACTATATAAAAAGGATAAAAAATAATTAAAGAAACGCTCGGTAATCTAATATAAAATAATAAAATTAAAAAATATAGAAAAAAACTAAAATTAAATTGAATTAATTTTTAAAATTTATGATTTATATCATGAGATCAAGATTACTTGTAAATAAAAAAGTATTAAATAGAAAAATCCCCGAGTTAGATGGAGTGGATATTAATTAAAATCTAATGCAAAGGAAAGAATAAATAGATAAGGTGGGGTATTAATTAAAATCAGACAAAAAAGCCAGGATACCAAGGACTCACAGGTTAGGCCTACTAGCATGGCTAGCAACTTAAGAGCCCAGACGTGTTTATGCTTCTTTTGGCGCATCATCACTTGTTCAAGTTTTTTGCATGGGTGACATGTCGTCCACTATTGCTCGTGACCTGAGCGCTTAACCAACTTGTAAGTTGTATTCGACCCGAATTAATTTTGTTTTCAAGTTGAAAAAATGAATAACATGTTATTTTTTTTAAAAAAAATATAAAAATAGATGATAAATCATCTGTTTCTGATATCTAAATAAAAAATTATTTTTTTAACATTTTTTATTAAATAAAAAATTATTTAAAACAAAAAATAAAAAATTTTATTTTTTATTTTTTTTGAAATATAATTTCAAACAAACATTAATAATTTAATGTTTTTTTTATAGACAAGCATACGATGATAACACAATTTCAACAAGGGAACTTGAGCTCTTTAGAATAACCCTATTTTAAGGTCATGTTTGTATGTATTTTTATAGTTTTTTTTTTCAATATTTAAACTTATATTTACCGTGCACGCGATGTAATATGTGGAACTCACAACATGTGTATTCAGCATGGCCAAAATTGAAGTGTCAATATGTCATGCAATTGCAATTTAATAGAAGCTCTTTTTGTATCGGTAATCTTGAAGCATTATTTCAAATCCAAGGTATTTTGGAGTGCGGCACAACATATTTTTATTTTTCTGATTTTAAATTAATTTTTATAATATTTTTAAATTGTTTTAACGTATTAATATAAAAATAAATAAATAAATAAATAGTTTTGAAATAGCTTTAATATAAAAATATAAAAATCATCAAAAATCAGATAAATAATTTATTAATTTAATATCTTGTTAAGATATTTTTTGTAAAAGACAATTTAAATTGTATTACCAAACACATACATTTTATTATGAATTCTCTGATTTGATAATAAAAAATATACATGAGTCAAGTTAAACATCAACTGAGATTAAATTTTTTCTTAAATTGATATTTTTTTTTAAATTCCTCATATTATTATAACGCATTTAAGAATCAATTTTTTTCTCCAGATATCAGCTTCAAAAGAACTCAAGAAATAAAAATAAATAAATAAAATTTCTCAATCAATCACACATTTAAATATAAATGATGACACTGTAGTCTACTAGGGTAGGGTGTAGTGGTGTTACAGGGTGTATGTTTTAGTTTTTTCAACCATGGTTTTCAAAAAAGTTGTAATTTTTTTTTTATTTTAAAGATCGGCGATTTAGTGTTTTTAGATCATTTTGATGTGCTGATGTCAAAAATAATTTTTAAAAAATAAAAAAATATCATTTTAATGTATTTCAGCACGAAACACTTTTTGAAAAGTTATGAAAAGTAACAGCAATAGCTCTACCAAACACTCTCATAGTGGTCTACTTTTGAAAATAATTATCGGCTACTGAATATTTGATTGAAATTATTTTTTAAATTGTTTTTATTTAAAATATATTAAAATAATATTTTTTACATTAATATATAAAAATAATTTAAAATAATTATTTAATTTAATATTAAAAATAAAAAAATATTTTTTAAAAACATTTTTGAAGTATAGTACAGTAACTCATACTGAAATGCACGCATTAGTGGTAGTAACAATTTGGTATTATATTTTAAACTTTTTTTTATGTTAAATTGATTTGTTTTTAAATTATTTTAATATAATCATAATTAAAAAAATAAAATATTTTTTTTTATTATAATAATTTTCAAAATAAAAAATATTTTAAAAAATAACTTAATATATTAGAAACAGTCAATAAAGCCCGGCAGTGAGTGTGAAGAGGAAGAATTTGCCTTCCTGTCTGTGGTGGAAACTTCCTCAACAAGACTGTCTTGGTCAATAAATACATAGAACATCGCCCTCTTCTATCTCTTCCTCTCTCCCCGATACTGCAATAAAATCAAAGTAATTCCGAAGCCCTCAAGCCTCGCATTTTATCCTCTTCATAGTTTGTTGCACCGGCCCGTCCTCTTTTTTTCATCACCTTTAGTCCCGCAACACTCTACAATGAGTTTCTTGAGGCCATCTGCAGTGAATAATTTCTTTCTAACATCTGCCACAGCACTAAAATGGATGCCATGCCAGAGCTGGGGGTTTCTTCGATGGCCTGGTCTCGATGGGCTGTTAAGGCTTCTTGTTTTGGTGCTTTTGTGGTCTGCTTTTTCAGAGCTTCGCTTCATCCCGTCGTCTTCCATGTACCCGACTCTTCGTGTTGGTGATCGTATCATCATTGAAAAGGTATATCATAATTAACATCATCCCTTGAACATTTATGCTTTGCTGTCGTATGATAATCCTTGCTAGCTCTTGGTTTAGTTTGCTTGCCTTCTACAGTGGCATTTAATTGCTATGTCGATATGATAATTACTTTTCATTTCCTTAAATCATTACAATTGTGTTGATTAGCAAAGTTAAATTATCTGTTCTATTTGCACAAGTGATCAGGCACTGCTACTTGAAATGGGAAAGATGAACGTATTTGCAGCCCCCATTTCTTTATTGCTTGATCAATTTTAGGCATCCAACGGGACAGGTAGAATCCAGGGGCGCTTTTTATAAATTTGTTTTCTATCGTTTTTACCTTCCTAATGTGGTAAAATAATAAATAATAAATAAAAATAAAAGCTAGTTTCATTCCTCAATAAGCATTAAAGGTATATTTTTGTATCTCACTCGCTCCGCCTTTTAAAGCACTTTAGTTATTGCGTGAGATTCTCCAGGCGAATTTTCTGTTGCGTTTTCTCGACTTCATCGAAAAAGAATATTAGATGGCCTCAAGCCTTTGAAAATATGAAGGCAGATTGATGATGTTGTGACTTGAATGAACTAGTAGATGGCTTCAATAATAGATGTAATTTGATGTTGTGACTTGAATGAACTTCGGTTGAACTGAAAAATTCCGTCCTTATTCTGGGACTGTATGTCCGTCTATATTGTATAGATGACATTTCTTGTCAGTTTGCTGTTTGTGTATTTCCAAATTTATCTGGCTAGATAACTGGAGTGAGAAGACTTGATACTTGATTGTTTCACGGAGATTCTTTCCATAGTCTGAAAGATGCTTTTTATTCTTTCTTTTCAAGTCCACCGCAATGTAATTTACACTTGGATGATTTCTCAAAATAAATAGTTTGTTCCATCATTTTGAGAAACTGATTTCTGTCAAAGATGAAATCTGCTTCATTGCAACTAAAAATTAGCAAGTCATTTCGGTACTCTGAAGTAGTTTTGAAGTTCTCTTTAGGATGCAGAGGATTCCTCATTAAATTCTTAGCTTTGAGCTCTTTATATGTGCCAATAGAACTATGTTTCTATGTAGATTATAGTCCGATTCTTCACTCCAGATCATATTTAATTGCCTGTAAGAAGTGAGATTCGTGTACAAAGCAACCATGTGTGCAATCCTTGTCAAAAACAGATAGGTAGTTGACCCTCTGCAATGTATGAGCTCACTCACTGAATGGGTAACATCATTCTTGCATTGTAATTTGTAAATGCAAAATCCGGAGTAGGACTGGATTAGTCAGCCAATCCAATTTTCTTATGAAACATCACCGAAGCAAGATAGGCAGGCGTGGCGTTGTTTGAAGTCAGATTTTTGTAGAAGGTACTTTATTGGTTGATAGGGCTATTCTGAGTAGTTTTCCTCTGAAAAACAGTTTTGTAACTACCATTGACATGTTATGTTCTTGTTATCATTGGGTGGTGGGGAACCAAATTTGATGGCCACTAACTCATCTACAAAAGACTTGTAACTTTTCCAACTTTTCTAATTATACCTCAATTTATCTTCCCTTAATCGGACAATTTATCCAGCTTGTTGCTTTGTTAAGCTGAGGGTGTTTCTGTACCCTTTTCTTCAACAAGGGAGAGTTCTATCCCATCATTTAATGGGGCCAAATTTATGGAAGCTGTTTGTGAAGGCTGTGTTTGACCAGAAAGAATTGGTAGTTGAGGCTTGCCAGGGATGTTCAGGAGTGCTCTGGCTTGTATTTTCTTCGCGATAGTGTTAGGTCCATGTTCATGAAGGAACCTAGGAAGTTTGGTCCCTAAATATCATGACATTTGGTCCCGAAATATCATGACATCTGCACTTCAGTTGCTAGATCCAATAAATATTATTGAAGAATATTAAACTTTCATGTGTTAGCAAATGGAAAATCGTTTGCCATATGATTAGCATTATTGGAAGAATATAACAGTGTCATTGAAATGAGTAATGAATGGTACCAGCTTGTTCAATTGATCTCAACATTTATTGCAACCAGTCGGGAAATTGTCAGTATAATCAAATAACAATCTTTGCCAATGGTTCCATGGACGTGTTTTGATAACTGAGAAGTTAACAAGAGAATACTTGTTAGTTTAAACCATTTTGCAAGTTTGTGACGAAGAATTATCCATTCTATGAGAAATCTAAATGCACACTCTGCCAATGGTTCCATGGACGTGTTTTGATAACTGAGAAGTTAACGAGAGAATACTTGTTAGTTTAAAACCATTTTGCCCGTTTCCGAGGAAGAATTCTTCAATCTTTGAGAAATCTAGATGCATATGCTTCGCTATTTCTTGAACCTGATTGCAAATGTTGTTCTCTTGTATATTGGATTCCATGGAATCATTTTTGTGCTTATTTTGTCATTTTATACCTTGTTTTATTTCTCCGAGAATTTTTTTTGGTCTTACTCTTAACATCATACACTTTGGATTTTAACTAACCAGTGGTGCTCCAAACTTCTCAGGCCTCATACTATCTCAAAGTACCGGCTATAAATGATATAGTTACATTCCGAGCTCCGAAACAGGTTTGTCTTCATGGTGCAAAATCCTCGTGATTTCCATTTATATGGCTTTCTTTTTATCAGGTGTATTAATCTTGTTTTTCATTGTCTATGACAGCTCGGAATCACAGGGGAAGATGTTTTCATAAAGAGAGTTGTTGCAAAGGCAGGAGACTTCGTTCAGGTAAGAAAAATTTCATTCTTCCTTCACCAGTTTGCAGGGAGGCATAAAATTGAAAGACTAATCAAGAATGGGATAAAGGGTTACTAGTTTTAGATTGGTTGTATCAGCATCCCATACTGTCATTTAAACCTTCTTTTACTTGCTATGTGATTGATTATGAAAAGCAATTCTTTGTTTACTAGTTGAAAAAGTTTGTATCCTTCAGCAGCTCATGGCTGCTTTGTTTACGATCAATATACAGATTCAAATAAAATCTAGCTCCAGATTCCATCCTCATTTCATGCCCTTATTTAATACTTTAAGACCTTGAAGCTGTGGTTATATTAATGTGGAACTCTTCCATGTTCTCTTCCAATACTTGCAGGTTCACCATGGATCACTTTATGTCAATGGAATTGCCCAGACTGAAGACTTCATATTTGAGCGACCTGCATATACATCTAATTTAACTGTGCGCTTCATCACTCTTACCTTTTTATGTTTCTGTAATGCACCGTGTATCACTTTATGTCAATGGAATTGCCCAGACTGAAGACATCATGGTCGAACAACCTGCATAAACATCTAATTGTGTGCTTCATCACTCTACCTTTTTATGTTTCTGCAATGTTGCATGCCTTGCAAGCATTTTTCAAGGCTAGCAATATATGTCCATGAACCCCATGTCCGTGCAGAAAAAACTGAGCAAATGGCTCACAAGCTGGAAAAAATGCTCAAAACAAAACGTACGCAGTTGTTTGATGAGGTGCGAGCCTAGTCGAATTAAAAGTTTGATGAAATCCCAATTACTGGCACTTGGATTCACTTTGAGCTTTGGATGGTATCCCACATGTTTGATCGCTTCTTTAAATGTATCATTTTCTCTAGAAATGCTATGTTTTTGCTTTCTGCTAACTTTGCTCTTGTACTGGTTTGCAGTATGTGCCTGAAGGTCATGTTTACGTGCTGGGTGATAACCGTAATAACAGCTACGACTCCCATGTTTGGTAGTATTCTCGATCCTGTTGTTGCTACATCTATATTTCATCAAGAAAATTTAAGAACAAATTATCTTTAGGTTCCTCGCATGAATTCCCAGCTTCACTTCCTGGGGACATGCTTGCGATATTCAAATTTTATGGAGTGTCCCTTCTAGGAATTTCTTGTTCACTAGAGTTAACACAAAAGGAATTGGCTTTTTCCAAATTTAGCCACATTTGGGACGGCGGTAGTGTCTCTCATACCGATGACCACCCAAATCAGGGTTTTATTTTTCAATTCTAGATGTATTTTTAGTTAACACCAGTGTTAACTCTTTCTTTTGGTTTTGACATTGGTCCATGGCAGGGGACCCCTTCCTATGAAGAACGTCATTGGAAGATTCGTAACGTGTTGTTACAGGCCTTCGAACAAATGACAGCATGATGACTGGAAAAGAGCTGGGGATGTCCTGGCAAATACTGAACTCATATCCTGGAGCTCACTTCTGAATTCCCGTCTCGAAGACAATTTTATCAAGTGAATATCATATTAATTTTGTGTTCTTTATTCATTCATTGCTCTTTATCTCACAATGAGTACTTGTGGATGCTCCAGAGTAGAACAAGTAAATCATTGTGTATTACTATTTTTTTATTTATTAATATTGGTGTTTGGATCAACTTGCGCACACCTCGACTAATCACACGTTTTGATATACTAAACTATGCATAAATTTATTTCCGGCAAGATGCTTCTAGCTGCTTATATCAAACAAACACGGCAGAGTAAATAAGAAATGAATGCTTCTATGCTCCATTCAAAAAGCAGATAGCAACCTTACAGATTGCTTGACATCGAGGGGTGTTCGAAAGTTTGTTTCAATTTTCTGTCAAAATTTGTTTTTATTTTATTTTATTTTTAATTTGACCTATGTCTTGAACTCATCACCGACCGGTCATAAATTAAATTTTAAAATTACGATAATAATAATTTTTATATTTTTATTGATCTAAATCAATAATCAATTAAATTTATGACTGATGTTTGATTCTAGATTGACACCAAGTTAGATATTGAAATTATGATAATAATATTTTTTATTTTTATATTAATCCGAGTCAATAGTCAAATTTAAATTAGATATTATTTCAAGCTGAATTTTAAAATTATAATAACAACTATTTTTATTTTTATTTTTATGTTGATTTAGATTAGCTAGAATTGGACAAGTTTGTTTTATCTTTCGCAGTATCACAAAATTTTCTCTTGCAAAATGATAATAACCCGAGTTAAAAGTTTGTTTTAGTTCCAAATAATTGATCGTAATAAATCAGATATTGTCAAGATATATTAATAATAATGATTTTATCTACGAAAACAAAAATCAAAATCATATACATGAACATTATATGCCAAATAAAAGAATAAATTAAAAAGAAAGCGTCTTTTAAACATTTTACAAATTGCTTGCTGAGTGGATTTAATATTTTGCTTATCAAACCAAAAAAATCCGACTTAGATGATGGGGAAATATATATTTTTTTATTTTTAAAGAACAATAAATATTAAAATATCTTTAGAGATAATGAGTGTGTTTGACATTATATTTTTTAAAAAATATTTCAATATATTTCTAAATAAAAATCACTTTAAAAAATAACTAAAAACACAATCAATTACAGCATAATATATACACACGAACACTGTCTTTTGGTGGTAGTTTCAGAAAAAGAAGAAGAAACTTTTGATCCAGGGTTATTTATGTCTTTTCACAGGCATCTAAAAAACACCCTCGACTAGTTTACTTTCTCGCTTTTCCCTCGTCATCTCAGAAACAAACAAATGGCGAGTGGATTGGTGGGTGGCGGGCTACTGGCTTCTTCTTTTTTGTAAGTTTGTGATAAACATGTTTTTTATAGTTTATTTATACTCTAAAGTTAAAGCAAACAAGAGACACCAGGATTGGCGTTTTGAACTATATGGGCCAAATTGAATCAATACTAAGTCTATGGAGGCCAGAATATAATTTACCCTGTCAAATATTTTAATCTCCCACTGGAAGCACGGGTGAAATTAGCGGGCTGCTGAACTGATTAGACCTTCTAACTCAAGATGTAGATTAATAATGTAATTTACTTATTGTGATTTAAAAATATTTTTGAATTTTATTTATTTTAAATTAAATATTTTGTTATTTTTAATTATTTTAATAAAATGATATCAAAAATAAATTTTAAAAATTAAAAAAATATTTTCAAAAATAAATTTCAACCACTAAACAGTAAACAGTCTGGATGGTCAATGAAGTGCAAGTGATCCAAATTTTTAGATTTTTCAAGTGGCGAGTGACATTGCAATCAAATTAAAGTGGGAAGCTCCACTTTTGCAACTTTTCGAAAGGCAAGGGTGCTGCCGCCTCCTTGCTTGGATTCTAATTCGACAGGGAAAATTTGTAGTCATACGTTAACTTCACCCACCAAGATGATGAATCCAAAAGTTGCCGTACCTGTGAAAAATTGTACGAGGTCTCGAGATCTAATTACTTAGAATCTTGAAAGGCAGTAAATTGGATCCTCTGCTTTTAAGATTCGCTGTGTTTTTTTATGATTATCATTAGTTCCGAAGAATAGAAACTTTGCACGTGTTAAGAATTTTTATCAATTCTGTTTTCTATTTTTTTTTAATTCTTAAAGATTTAATATGTCGGTATTAAAAATATATAAAGATTTATTTTACTATATGTTTTAAATAAATAAAAAACTATGTTAAAAACCAGCTTGGTTACAATCCCAAGCACCTTTTTAGTTTACAGACGAACGAAACCACTAGCTTTCGAACATCGGATGCACCGGCCATAAAGTTAGCGAGTGATATCCAGGCCTGAAAAAGGGCCCAAATGGTCATCAGAAAAGGACCTGATCAATGAGCCCAACACTCACAGAGATCCGGGCTTTGGGTTTGGGCTGACCAGCCACTTGGAAGCAGGACCCGTAGTCTTCTTTTGTGGTGATGCTCGCCCGTTTCATCAGCATGATCTTGAGTTAACCCCTAGACTTCATACATTTTTTTAAAAAAATCTTATTCGGGATAATTGATAATTATATGGTTTCCGAGCACCAAAACTTGCAGCACAAATTTCAGACACTCAAATTTGGGTTTGAGTCACCCACTTTTATACATTTAGTTTTATGGTCAATTATTTGAATATAATGATGTTAAAAATAAAATTTTAAAAATAAAATTTGAAAAATAAAATAAAATAAAATATTTTAATATATTTTTAAAACAAACATAAAAAACTCCAACACAATAACAAATAGTACCGAACACAAAAAAAGAAGAAAAAAGGAGTGGAAAATAGCGAACCGGGGGTGTATGATAAGGGCATGGACAAATCCCAGGCCCACACCACCCATAAAAGGAAATAGAGGTGGAAAAGGAAAAAACAAAAAGAAGAAATGAGAAACACGAGGTTTAGGTTTATGACCGGAAAGGTCTCCTCCACTTCATTTCAATTTCCACCTGGCCACCTGAGAGGTCTTCGCCGGACCTACAGGTGAGTCAACACAGAGTCTGCCTGGCCGGCTTCACCAATGGAGACTCAACCTGGACCCATTTTCTGTCTTGTTTAAAATTATAGATGTTGTTTTTTTAAGTATATTTGTTTAGAAATGTATCAAAATAATATTTTTTATTTTTTAAAAATTATTTTTAATATAAGTACATCAAAATAATCTAAATATATAATTTTTTTATTTAAAATAAAAAATAAAATAATTTTTTTTAAAAAACAATTTTAAAAATACAGTAATAAACACCTCTCTTTTCAATAGATAGTCGTAGCAATGAAACTACAAGACAAGTAGACAGCCAAAATACCACCGGGCGTGGGGGTCGACTGACAAGGGAGTCATCCCAGCTTAATTAAGATCTCATGTTCAAGTCTTATGTATGCAGCTACGTTAAATTCTTAATAAATAGAGCTTTGCTATCCTTATGGTCCCAATAAATGAAGTTAACCAATCAATTATTGTTGGCATTCTTGCAAGTTGCACCTTTTTTTATTTATTTATTTATCAATGAGTGATTGAGAGATGAGGAAGACATGGGTTTTATACCAAAAATAATGTGCCCTAATAATAATAATAATAATAATAATAATGCAGCCATAGTTGACTGGCTTGTCTTTTTCTCTCCCTCAATCCTCCTTCCATGTGACCCGCATTCCTTGACTTTCTCTACACCATCCAGTGAGTTCCAATCTTATCTGGCCGGCGGTTCACACTGATTCTCGTTTCATTTTCTTTCCTTTTCATGTTCTTCAATCCATCGCTTTCATTTCATAATTTCTATACAGGTTGGTCAAGATTTAACAAGAACCAACCTTGTTGGTCTTAAGAGATTCCGTTCCCTCTAGACTGGAATTCTGTAACCAGATCACTGGAGGCTATAAGTGGCCTTTACTAGTAGCTAATGCACGCATTGATCGTAAAGATACGGTTCATGAACGTACCATTATGATTTTTCTAAGAGTTTACCCTTACAACATTGATGATGTTCATAAATATACAGGCTAGCGTGAATCTACATTTCTCCATACAGACCACCATGACGCCAGCAAAATGAACACTGATCAAAGTCACTCTTTCCAATCGATGAAACAGTCTGTGCTACAACGGGCCCTTCTCCTGGTACATTTCTGGTCACTTCAGTCCTCATCAAAGCAAATTTCAACCCAGGATGAGCTCGACGCACATTATTGCCCCGAGTGTCCGATCAATCTTCTCCAAACTTGCTAATTATTGCTGGTGATTCTTCCATTTTTACGGGTTAAGTCTTATCAGGTTGAGATCATCTTATGCCTTCTGTCGATCTCCTCTGCAGATACCGTCTTTGAAGGTTGATTATAGTTTCTATATCAACATCGTGACTTTCTGAATTTGAATCAAGAGTTTGGTCAGATTATGTGTACCGCAAGTTTTTTCATTATGTCTGGGGATTTTTTGAAGTTGATATCTCGTTGTTTGATTTAGAATCGCTAGAAAACTCGAGTAAATTGGTTTTGTAAAAACTTTAAGGACTGAATTTGAATTATATTTGGTAAAGTTTTAGGTCAAGATTTGAAATAATTTTCTAAATTAGAAAATTGAAGAAAACATTGCAGGTAGAGGGAAAAAGGTTTCCTTTTTAAAGAGTCTTCATCACTCACAGCCAGAATAAAAATGATTTCTCTTTTAATTCTAAAACAATGGTGGAACATATTTATGCATGTGCTCCACTAGGGCTGAGCTAGTCATAAATTTCATGCGATTAATGAAGTAGATCCACTAATAGGTAAATAGCTCCACAGACACTAAAACAATTGTAGGTTCAAACACAACTATAATTAAAATGTTATTTTTTTATTTTTTAAAAATTATTTTTAACATCAGCACATTAAAATAATTTAAAAATACCAAAATATATCTAAAAATATCAAAATATAATTTGAGAAGCTGTTCCAAACAGCTTTAAAAGGAGAGTGTGTCAATCTCTGCCATGTCAGCCCCACATGTGCATGCATACAAAGCAATTGCATCACCCCCCCCACACACACTTGTACACACGTGTAAGAACAATATCTTATTTGTACATTTTTTTTAATTTGTTTTTAACTGTAATCTGTATGGTTTAGCCTGCACATTTATAAAATTTAATATATTTTTATAACGAATTACTAAGTAAAATTTCACCATGCACCTATCTACAGAGTTGCTTACCAAGGCCACATGCACGGTTTGTGTGGAAATAAAAATTTCCCCATACATCTCGGTACATATTTCTGGTATCTAAGATTTTGAAAATTAACTTAGCATCAGGGCGAGGTGATTAAATCAACCGAGAAGCAAAATTAACGAGGACTCAATTGAGATACAAACTATAGTTTGGGAGCTCATTTAATATTTTCCCCACATATAAAATAAATAAAAAATACTGACCGCATTTATAGCACGTGTCAATTGAAAGTTGAGAAAGTGGTGGGTATCGAAGTTGGGTGGTGCCGAGTGGTGAAGTGGTGATAGCTAAGTGGTCTTATTAGATTTGCGATCTTTTTAATTAAATAAAAAATATCAAAATATCTATCTTTAGGTGTTCGGTAACGAGATTAGAAAACATTTTTCAAAAACAATTAATTTTTTATTTTATTTTTCTATTTTAAATTATTTTTTTAGTATTTTAAGATAATTTTGATGTGCTGATATTAAAAATAATTTTTTAAAAATAAAATAAAAATTATTTTAATAATTTTTTTAACAAAAAACACTTTAAAAAACAACTTCAAATAAACTTACAAACAGTCATTTTATCTTTTTAAAATAAAAAAAGCGCGGAAAAAGAGAGCTGTGAAGTCTCACTTCTACTATACTGTGGGATCCTCAGGACCAGCGCGTGGAATCCGTGTTGAAACTTGGATTGTAGGAGTTTCTTATATGATCACACGTGTGCCAACATTTCCTGGAGTCATCTATAAATACCCCCACCTCCTCCTCCACTTCCACTGCACTCTATCCTTTCTATTTAATTACGAGGTTGAGGGTGCTGCAATTGTTTCACTCTCTCTGTCTCTCATACAGAAACACAGCTTCATTTTAATTTTGTGCTGCTGCTACCTCTCAGAAATATGGGCGAGAACACGAGCCTGAAGAACCGCCAAGTTTTCGATATCTCCATTGGCATGCATCGACAAGGTGGCTCCGAGTGGTTAGATGACGATGGCCGTCTCAGGCGAACTGGTATTTCACAGTTTCTTTAAATTATATATATATTTTTTCCATTTGTTATGATTAAGTAAAGATTTCCAAGAAAACAGATGCATAAAGAAACTTAACTTATTCTGCTGATCAACTTCAATTGTTTCCAGGGACCGTATGGACGGCAAGCGCTCACATCATAACAGCTGTTATCGGGTCGGGTGTTCTTTCCTTGGCCTGGGCTATAGGCCAGCTTGGGTGGATCGCTGGACCAGCTGTAATGTTTTTGTTCTCTTTTGTCACTTACTATACTTCGACTCTGCTCTCTGCCTGCTACCGCTCCGGTGATCCTGTCAATGGCAAGAGAAACTACACTTACATGGATGCTGTTCGGTCCAATCTTGGTAACTAACCAGCCCTGCCATATATATATACAGATGTGAATGGTATTTTTAAAAATCTAATTTCTTAATAAGATGCTTTTTTTTCTTTCTTTAATTTTATCAGGTGGTGTTAAGGTCAAGATATGTGGATTTGTTCAGTACCTGAATCTTTTTGGAGTTGCCATTGGCTACACAATTGCATCATCTATAAGCATGATGTAAGCTTTCACTTTCAAGTCAACAAAAACTCAGTTTTTTTTGGTTTTTTCTTGTAATCGCTGATCATGCCTAGATATATGATGAATTATTTGGGCTAACGGTCCTTTCCCTTCTCTACACTTACAGGGCAATAAAGAGGTCTAATTGTTTCCACCAGAGTGGTGGAAAAGATCCATGCCACATGAACGCGTATCCATATATGATAGCTTTTGGCATAGCTGAGATACTTTTGTCTCAGATTCCTGGATTTGATCAGCTACACTGGCTCTCTCTTGTCGCTGCAGTCATGTCCTTCACTTATTCATTAATTGGTCTAGGACTCGGCGTTGCTAAAGTTATAGAAAATGGAAAAATTAGCGGTAGTCTAACTGGAATTAGCATTGGTGGCACCGTGACTCAAACCCAAAAGATATGGAGGAGCTTTCAGGCACTAGGTGACATTGCTTTTGCCTATTCTTACTCCATGATCCTCATTGAAATTCAGGTGCGGCTAACATTATATATTTGCAGCCTACACATTTCACTCGCTATATATAGGATATGTTGGATCACTTCTCTTAGAATTTAAACTAACCTACAGGGTTTGGATCATAATTAACAGGACACAGTCAAATCCCCACCATCAGAAGCCAAGACAATGAAGAAGGCATCTCTAACAAGTGTTGTAGTCACGACCCTTTTCTACATGTTCTGCGGCTGCTTTGGCTATGCCGCTTTTGGAGACTTGTCCCCTGGAAACCTCCTTACTGGATTCGGCTTTTACAACCCGTACTGGCTGCTTGATATTGCCAATGCCGCCATAGTGATTCACCTTGTTGGCGCGTACCAGGTCTACTGCCAACCTCTCTATGCTTTCATCGAAAAAGAAGCAGCTAAAAGATTTCCAGATAGTGAGTTCATCACGAAAGACATCAAAGTCCCGATTCCTGGTTTCCGCCCCTACAATCTCAACCTCTTCAGAATGATTTGGAGGACCCTCTTTGTCGTCCTCACCACTGTGATTTCAATGCTCCTTCCCTTCTTTAATGACATAGTTGGTTTACTTGGGGCTTTGGGATTTTGGCCGCTGACCGTTTACTTCCCTGTGGAGATGTATATTGCACAGAAGAAGATACCGAAGTGGAGCACAAGATGGCTCTCCCTGCAGATCCTAAGTGTTGCCTGCCTCATTATCACCATAGCTGCCGCTTCTGGCTCTATTGCTGGAGTTGTCGGCGATCTCAAGTCGATCAAACCCTTTCAGACCAGTTACTAAAGCAGCACAATATCAGCAGTCAATAATGGGCAGCATTTAGCAGACCAAAAGTTCAGATTATAAGGGGAGGCTGCTCCTCGAAGCTGGGATTTAGACGAAGATCTTAATTAGGAGGGTTAGTAATGCATTTTACAAGTTTCAACTGTAATCTATATGGTGTATCATGCTAAGTTACGAGATTAATTTCAGATTTTTTGTCTGTTTCCCCACGTTTGGACCAAGTTTCCTGAGCCTGAGGATTATTGTGGGATGTTTCTACCAAAAATATTGCTTGCCAAGGCCTCGCGGTTTCTTTAGAATTGCTCCTTCCTCGTTCATTAACTATATGATCTTGGCATTTGAAGTTGGAAATAGTTGCTTGACGTGTGGCTAAGGTTAATCAGCACTCCCTGGTGGAAAAATTAAATTAATTTGATGATCTACGTCACCGAGTTCCAACGACTTCGTTACAGCTTGAGTAAAAAAAAAGAAAAGGAACTGATCGAGAGCTGTTGTGATGAATGGATGCAAACATTAATGACTTTGTGAAACAATTTCTTTTCCCCCCTTCTATTTTTGATGTTTTAGTGTGAGCATGTAACGTCATATTTTTTTATTTTTCTTTTGAATTCGAAAAAACCAAAAAAACATTTAACGTTAATATTTTTTAAAAATTTAAGGATATTTTAACTCCAGAAGAGTATGTGATTGTACATGATCAAATGCTAGTGTGGTGATTTATAAATCACTGCCATGTCCAAGTTTTATTTCATAGGAGTTCGTATTCTTACATGATCAAATACTCTCTGTCGTCGTTATAAATCACTGCAATTTCCAATGCTCCATTAATGGCTAAGGTTCAGGAGAGCTGTCAGAGCTTCAAACGGCCTTATAAATGTCTGGTTCCCAAAATCTGAGCGTGGAGTCAGGGTTTTAAAAATATTTTCTTACACGGCATTAATATATAAAAAATGGAATCATAAAAATAAATAATAAAACTGTAAAATTATACGGAGCTTAAAATTAATAGCAAGAACCCAACAAGTAATAATGAATAATATCAAATTTATCACCTCAGATTGTTAGATTAAGAATATAAAAAGATTTGCCAATTTGTTTTCTAAACATAAAAATATGTTTAATTATTTGGTTTTGAAGGTTCTAACTCCTAAACAATAATAAGATGTTCTGATATGATTAAGAATAAGATGTTATGATTAGAGAAAAAAATTCAATCAACATGAAATTTGAGGAGAAGAGAGATAAAATAAAAGGAAGAAGAAAGAAAAAACCTCACAAGCCTTCCTATGACTCCTCCATCATCATGCACCATCTCACCATAAAGCTTTTTTTTTTTTCACATTACTTCTAACACTACTAATGATGGTGATTTTCAACCATGGTAAGAAGCCCTATATGTCTCTAGAACAAGATAACCTTTTTCATATTCTAGCGTATGGGTTGCGAGCACCAACCAACTTGTCTATTACAGGTGAGAAAAGGTAATACCACAATGATTAAAAACATGAATACAAAACAATTGAAAAGATTCATAATGAAACATCCATCATAACTCTTAGTAGAGTGAATAATATTTTTGTGTCGCTAGAAGTTGATCTAGATTTGTATCCTCTATAAAATAAGTCGATCTAAATGTTATAACATTACTCTTAAAAGCAAACGGATGTATGGGAGATCAAGGTTAATGATAAGAGAAATTACAACTTTTCTAAACTACAGATAAAAGAAATATTGATTTTGCTTTTCATCTTTAACAATTAATTAGTAACCTTAACCATACTATATGAAATTATTTTTGAGAGAAACTGATATAGTCCAGGTTCAACCATGAATTCCTTAGGGTGAGTATTCATTTATGTGTTTTAACTGTATCAATAACTAATCTTAAACATATAACTGAATGGTCACCATAAGAAATCCAAGTCTAAACCTAAAGCTTATCGCAGTCTTAAACACATAATTGAATGTTCACCATAAGAATTCAAGATTGAACTTGAATCGCATCACAATTCCAAGCACATAATATAATATCTATTATAAGAGTCCAAGATTAAACCTAAACCATATCATTATCTCAAACATACAACTAAATGCTCACCATAAGCAATACAAGGTTGAACTTGAATTGTATTAGAAAGGTTGGTGGAGAGAGAGAATTATTACTTAAACTGATTTTGGCCATAAAAAATAATTTTTGTGTTTACGAGTTTCATTCAATGATGGGAATTTAACTTGTGTGTTAATTTGCCTTAAAGTAATATGAAAAATCAAATCCATTCTTGATTTTGTTTTTTTTGGGATTTGGTTAATTTTTCATTTATGTATTGATTTTTTGGTTGTTTTAGGACATTAAAGGGTTTTAAATGGGCCTCTAAATTGTTTTGTAGATGTTGTTCTAGTCAAATAATGAGAGGAAATTAAATTTTTAGGGCTGAGAGGCCTCATTCCTGATTTTCCAATATCTAAAAGTTGCAAGAAATTAGAGATGCATGAAATGTGTCGTTTGTGTTGCTTATAAAAATAATTGTTTAGGTGAACAATGCGTCGTCCGCTCAACTAACTAAAAAGATAATAATCAATGGGCAGACACAGGCCTGCCATAACTTTGGGCCTAAAAGCTAGTTTATTAGGCCCAAACTCACTAGGTCCTTTATAAAGCTTTCTTTTTACTCAATTTGTTTTTGTTATTTTTCTCAATTTGTTTTTTTTTTTTTTATTTTCATCACTCAATATTTAATTAATTAAAATTATACTTTCTATTTTGTTTTAATTTAGATTCTATGAGGTTATCATTGTTTCAATTATTTTAATATATCACAATTTTAATATTTTAAAACTATATCATACAACATACTTTAGGTTTTAAATTTCTAATATCTTTTTTTTTTCAAGACATAGCGCATGCCAAAAAGTTATTTTGGTGCTAGACAAGGAAAATCATATTGGGTTTTCAAGAAACTCTCTCTCTAGTTTATCATAAACAAATTAATGGAGATAAATTAGGAATTGATGTTTTATCAATCCATTTCACATCCCGGGATTGAATGGAAATGGAGAAAGAATTAAAATGCTTTCCATCACTCTCAATTAGAAAAGGTAGGCCTATATTAACCTAAAATAAATTTCAGAGTAGAAAGGGCATCAAGTCACCCATCGCTATAGCATGTCTTATCCCATTGCTCCAAGTTTCCTCCACTTCTATTCTTATTTTGTGTACTTATCGTCCGGTACATATAGTTGATTTTTCACTGCCCTTGGATTTCCTTTTGGATTTTAGTTCTGCCAATAATCTATGTCAACTAGTTTTGATGGGTAATGCGTTATAGGCTCAGGACCTCGTAGTGGCAATGTGCCTTCTTGATGTATCCCTTTCCCAACTGTGAAAAGCCAGTTGCGAACGCATCCCGGCATCCTTCAGTGTTCACGCATGCCCTATTTATCTTGTCATGTTCCGTGGAATTCATGCAGCATTTCTCTCTCTTATTCCAACCAGAGAGAGCGAGAGAGAGAGAGAGATGATGATAATCTTTTCCTTTTAAAAAAAGATAATGTATCTTGAGGGAAAAAAAAGTAAAACAAATGAACTTTTCTTGTCAAGAAACCATTTTATTTAAGAGTTTAAGTTGTGAGGTGAGATCTCAGAATATGATTTATATTATTTTATAACACACTCTTTTAAGTGAAAATTCTTTGGTCTTCAAATTTATACGCATGCTCACACCATCTAATGTTTGATTTTTATCAAATAAAATGATGATGGTGAAATTCAAACTCGTGACCGTTGGATAATAAGATTCTGATATCATGTTAAAAAATTATTTTACATTACAGTTTGAACTATTAGATGAAATCTCGAAATATAATTTATATTATTCTTTAAAAGATAAATTTACGTTTTAAATTTATCTGTGCACCGTGAACCAGAAGCTAACAAATACTTGCCCGGAAAAGAAACGACACGAGAAACACGGTGGCCATGGTTCATAAGTCCATTAATTACCTAAATAGATTGAATTAGAATAGATGGGACTCCTCCTCCACTTACTCTTCAACTCCCCAGCCAGCAGGCTCGATTCGCCGCGGCAACAAGTGGGTCAAACCCGTGACCCCCCGACCCTGCCGCGCCACACAACAGGTTGTGATTGTTAAAATATTATTGGCAAAAAGACGTTCAATCTCTGAGAGTTCCAACTTGGAAGTCGGTAGAGTGTAATAAAACGACGACGCAATCAACAAGTTGAAAATAGATAAAAACAAAAGGAACAAGTTGCATTTTATTCATTAATTTCTTGAATTAATATGACTATCAATGAGCGATTGATGAGATGCGGAAAAAAACCGAGCAATGATAATTGAATGCTGTAGTTGACTGGCGTACCGAAACCTTCCCTTAGTCTTTAAACATGGGACCCTCGGTCCCACAACCCATACAAGAAGTTGACTTTCTCTTTACCCTTCAATGAGGACCATTTACAATGGACAGTTCTTGTTCTTCTACAAACTATGGTTAAACTAGTGTAAAGTTTTTCACAAATAAAAAATATATATAAAATGTTATCCTCTTTTTAATGCTAGCTACTTTCCTTTTTTCACCATCTAATTTTTGCAGTGAAGAGACTCAGCTCCGGCTGAGATAATTCCACGTAAGCTTTTTATTTTTCATTTCAATCCTTCCGTATTTTTCGTGAGAAAGCCGAAGATTTGCCTCTTATCATGATATTATTCTATTGTTATCAAGTTAAAAGGTGTCTTTAGATGGTGCTTGATATCATGTTTTTTTTTTAATTTTAATTTTTTTTATATTATTGAATTTTTGACGTGTATGTTAAAAATTAGTTTTAAAAATCACAATATATATATTTTTCAAGTAAAAAAACATTTTGAAAAACAATTTCTATCCCATCTCCAAACATGTATTTAGGCTGTGTTTGTTTTCCGGAAAATGGTTTTCAGGAAACCACTTTCCAAACTTTCCTGTGTTTGTTTGCCATTAGAAAAATTGGTCAACGGAAAACACTTTCCAGTCAAAGAAAAATTTGACTTGGTTTTCAGGAAAGTGTTTTCCAGAAAATTTGGGCGGAAAACACTTTCCGGAAGTTGTGAAAAATTTAGAAATGTCATTATTTGCTGATTATATCAAATTTGATCCTCAAACTTTTGATTGCTATATATAATTTGTTTTGAATATTTATTTTTCAATTCCATCTCTTAAAATTTAATTTTTATATTAATTTTGGTCCTTATTTTTATAATTGCTATTTGCTTGTTTCTTATCATTTTTTTATTGAAATTTTTTATCTATCAAATTTGGTCCTCATTTTTTTTATTGTTACTTATTTTATTTGAAATAATTTATGAAATGTTTATTATTATTATTTTAATTTATTCACCTTTCATTTTTTTTAATTTTTTAGATTTGATCTCTATTATTTTGATTATTATTTATTTTATTTGAGATAATTTATGAAATTATATTTTTTTTCAATTTCTTTCTCATTCAACTTTTTAATTTGTAAGATGTGTTCCTCATTATTTTAATAAACTTGAGAAAAATAAAACATTAATAAGTTATTTTTCCAGCTCATTTTCCATGACATAACCAAACACTGGAAACTGTTTTCTAACTTATTTTCCATTACACTACCAAACATCGGAATTGGAATTCACTTTCCCCGGAATTCACTTTCTAAAAAGAAACCACTTTCCTGCAAACACACGTAGCCTTAGATGCATGGCACAATACATGTAAGAAAATTAAAAAAAAAAAACTAGTATTTCATCATAAAATATGGATACTTTAAAAATACATCATTAGCAGAGATCAACGATTTAAAGGGCCGGTTGTTCGTGGTTAATAGTTATTTAAGGGGAAGAAGAGGCTTATATATTGTGCTATGATATAAGGATCCAATTGCCAACTTGCCAAGAGTTTGCGAGCCATTTTGGTATCAATCCAAATCCACGAGCTGAAAGGATTCGATCTTACCCTTTTCCTCCAGCATAAATGCATGGTATCAATCAGGCTAGTAGGTCCAGTGGTGTTGGGGGGTTGCAAGGGTATTGTAAGTTGCAACCAAGTACAAAGATAATGGAGGCATCTCATCTGAACCTAGTTATATATATATATATTTATTTGGATTCTAGGAGCGAAACTTTGATTCGAGTTAAACAAATAAAATCCTAATTATTTCAAATCTTTACAAAATTAAAATGTACTGATTCGAATTCGAGATCTACTCGAGTTATTGTTGTTATAGCTAGTTGATGTATAAGATGTACATGATAATGGCCTGAACTTTGCAGTATGATGAGCTTCTACTTGTTTTATTATTATCATTGAAATCTTCATATACATTATTACTTTCATATTATTGATTGCTCCAGGGAAAAAATGTTTTCATGTTAGGTGATTCATATTCCGATCAGTCATAATGCGTTTAATAGACAATTGTGGCAAACAATACACTTATGTTTATTCAAGGACGTAGTACAGCCAATCCTAAAATTCCTATCTGGTTGCAATTCTCCGCATATAATATCTTTTTCCCGCGACACCTAAAAGCATCAAAGCCTAGCCACTCTCTAATGTATTTCTCCAACTTGAAGGATTCTCATTCCATGTTTGTGCTTGTTTTCTCACTATACATGTTAAAAAGCTATGCCCGAGCACATATAGTTGATTCCATGATAGTTTTTATACTGTTTAATGTGATATTTGGTAGCTTAATGACCGTCTAAATTAGACCTGCCCTTATTTATTTATTTTAAAAATGTTTGTTTATGTTAAATGTTGATTATGTTTTTAAAAAGACGTGGTGTGGTGATAAAGAGCTAGAGATCTGTCTTGCAGATCTTGAATTTGAGTTAAAATATATTCATCATGTAACAATCTAAAATAACTGAAATTTTACTCATTTAATTCAAGACCTGCAAAAAAAATATCTAAAATAAATAAGGTTTACTGGAATAAAAAATGTTAGCTACGTACAAGCTGCCTATCCCTCGTCGATGGCTCACCAATTTAATATGGCCTGCGGTCGGTCGTCAAGAATTCCCGGGGGATTAGCTTCTCTAATAATACACAAGACTTGTTAATTAAAAACTTGATATATATATTGCATTTATGTCAACCGGCCAGATCCCAAAATAAACAACAGAAGTTGACAGAAAAGCACACGGCGAGTTGGTAACGCTTCTTTTCAAATTTTTCTGCTGTTGTTGATTTTTCAATGAACCCAATGGATCCCACCTGACCTCCACAACAAACCTTCGATATTTGTCGCTCTTTCTGTGATCCCAAAATTATCAGATGACCTGCCGTCTTTCCAGTAGCATGAAAGTGTAACCTACAATAATGACTATCCAGAATCCCATCACTTAGTTTTTTTTCTTCCTTTAAATGAAAAATCGCACAAGTTGCAGCTGCGAGATATATATGCTGTTAACTCAACTGTTGCTTATATGACTGGAACGTCTGTTCTTCTTTTGTCGATGGTTAACTCTACTGTAAATAAAATGGACTCTTTCCTCTCCAATCCCTTCTGAGAGCATCGAATATGCTTTTTTGATGTGGAAAATATCATTATTTGAAAAATATATTTTATAAGTTTAAATGAACGAGTAAAATTTTGATTGTCTCATAATTTTATAAAAAATAAACATCCTAGCTCAAACTCGAGAATTATTATTCAAAACACTGGAGACATGGAAGACTTTTCGAACGTTTGAACTATACATGCTCGCCAAGTTGATAGTTTCTTCCAATTTTTGTTTGCTATGGATTCCATAATTAAGCTTGATGCAAATATGATGGCTCGTTAGATGATAATTCTTTAGTTCATTGCCTGCCGTCCTAGCTGAGGTGGCTATGTTTTAGTGTAGCTTATAAATTAAGGGTCCAAGACCCGAGTGTTAATAATTAATGGAGCATAAATCAATCTATTGTACGAAGAGTCAATACATGATGCAGGTTTTGCACTTTTTGCCCTCCAAAGGTCAACAAATCGAAACACGAGAGCTCTAAAGGTCAACATGATCAGTTCCCCAGACGACTGAATATTGCAGGGTACACGGCACATTGGGACCTCATGCGGTCAGTACCTGTCACTTCAGTCCAGGTCCAAGCAGGCAACGATTTCTTCAACTCTCATCTGTGTGCTCGTGCCTCTGGGTAAGCTGAAAATCGAAGTATTATCATTATGGGGAGTCGACATTTATCCATTATTTATCAAAACGCAGGTCCATTTAAGTCATCTGGATGGAGATTAAATTTTTTTATTTAAATATTATCGAAATTATTTTTTATTTAAAAATATATTAAAAAAAATATGTTTTAAAAAAATATTTTTGATATTCTAAATATATATATATATATTTAGAATATCAAAAATAATTTTCAATTTTTTCAAAAATATTTTTAAAATACAATAACAAACACCCTCAATTATTAACCAAACAGAGCTTATATTTCACATGTTTTTCTTAAAAAAAATCATCACCCCAAAATTATTTTTAGCGGATTTTTTTCTATTAATTTTTTTTAAAAAAATAAATAAGAAGTGGAATGCTATATTGGCGTTATAAATTATAATCAATCAACAGTCTTTACAATAAGATATTTCAACTCAAATTTACAGATTGGACCGTCACGTTTTTGTCTCAAGTACCAGCACTAATTCACATATTTTGTGGGCACATGGGCTTAGACAGGTATCAACAGTGTGTCAGTGGAGGGACGAAAACAGGTGGATGTAGACGCTCGTCGATTATCTATATCTCACAGGAATATTAATATTATATGACTGCGAAGCTATCCAAATAACATTTTCTACTACCTATCTAACTTATTTCATCATCTGATTTAGAAATGGGAATCGATTTAGAGATAGGATGGACATGATTTTTTCTCTTGAAATTGAAAGAAATCTTGTATTTTTGTCTTTTTGAATAATTATATGATTGCTTTACATTTATTTTTTAAAATAAGCTTCAACAAATTAGAACTCGATGGACTAATAGTACATATATAACTTAGAATTGGATAATCATTGAATGATAAAACTTTTAAAAAATCAATATAAAAGAACAATCTTTTAAAATAAAAATATTATTGACATTCCTATATATTGAAGTTTTCTTGTAAAAATTCAATTTAATTCAATAATTGAATTGAAAGATTAATTAATATTATAGAATTAAAAAATATTATTTTTTAAAATATTATTTAGTCAGAATAGAATAGAACTAGAATGTTCCTTCCAAAATATTAACAGCCAAAATAAATTTTATTCTAGTTGGTTGGTTGTTTTAAACTAGAACAAGATATACATCATTCCAACAGAAGTAAATAAAATAAAAACCTGAATGATACAACTGTTAAAAAAATAGTAGACCAACAAGTTCAGAGAAGACAATGCTGTTTATTTTAGTTTGATTTAGGTATTGTTTATCATTCTATTTCAAAAACATTATTGAAAAAATATTCTTATTTATTTATTTTTAAAATTAAAAAAATATTTTTATATTATTTTAAAGTGATAATATCAAAAATAATTTTAAAACAATATAAAAATATTATTCTAATATTAAAAAATATCTCAAAAAACAAATCATCTGATAATTAAATATTTTGAAAAAATACACTGCGGACCATCTATTAAATGCTCGGCTGTGCAACTTGCCAGGCCAAATACAATGTGGGGAAGAGTGTTTCTGGCTTTACGGGGATGCATACCTCTCTGGCAGTTAGGCCTAAAGGTTTGATTGGGATTTCTGGATGTCATTTATGAACCCAGCAACGCAAAATTGTTTTTTTAATGCGAGAATCTCGAGACAAGTGGGAGGAAGCAAATAAACAAAGGCGGGCGGCTCTTTCGCACAATCACGGCATATGTGGTTGATCGGCAGTGTAATTATTCACCTATAAAAACAACTTTTCTGGTTTAGAGAATGTTATATATAATTGATGAGAGATACGCATGTCATCCTCCATATTCTGGAAATTATCTCCACGGCTCACCACTCTGGAATTCTTTTTTCTTCGACAAAGATAGGCTCAGAGAACTCTTTCGATTCCCAAAAAAGACTTCTTTTTTCGTGATAAATAATATTCTCATCTAAAGAATTCCACTCGTGGGTGCTTCAGAAGAGCATTCAATGGAACTGGCAAGTATATATTTTAGCTTTTGGAGAAAGAGAGGGAGAGGGAGAGGGGTCACTCTCTACCTTCCAAGATGAACAAAGTTCAGTCAAACAATTCAGCTGTGCTAGTAGGTCTCTTGGCTGATGTGAGGTCGGTTTGATGCTTGGTTTTGTTCCTCTCTCGCCCCATACCTAACCAGAGTCCAATTACCAGTCACTTTCCCACCAAAAAACAAAGAAAAACTCGACAGTATAGCAAAAAGGCTGCATTTTTCATTTCACATTTATCTCTTGCCTCTCGGCATCGTTGTACACTATAATACTAAACTAATCCATCCTTATTTAAGACTCCATCGCGATCGATATATTGAAATTATTTGTCGAGACGTCAACCTGCTCCTTGAATTTTGACCGTGGTGTCTCAAAGATCAGCGACAGGAGGCTTCATCATCGTTAAGACGACGAGTTTTTGCGACAAATTTTAAATTTGCAACTAACGAATATAGCTGACACTTTTGTTTTCACACACGCATGTGTATGGGAGAAAGGATACCTGTGATCTCATGCCTAATTGGAGTTATAATTTGCCCAATTCCAATACAAAAAATACTTTTGAGATATAAGAAAAAATTACATGTTAATTATTGGGCTGAGTTCAATTATTTAGGGTTTTATACAATATACATACACCCATAAATATCTTTATAAAAATCTTATAATTCAGATGTTTGTGAGATATTTATAAACATATAGCATGGACAAGGTTAGAGTACCCGAGTTTATCTCTAGACAGAATACAAAACTCAACACGAGTCTATCACAACTCAAATCTAATACAAAACTTAAATAATGTTAAGGGACATTCAAGTCTAGAAAATAACTATTTTTCCAGCCATTAAACACATCCTTGATCTCTCTTTTTTTTGAGATTTTTTTTTAGTCTAATTATTTTCCTAGCTAGTTTTCCGTGGAGCGAATATATGTGTGTGTTGACGGGCTTGAATTTGTCATTTTCAGTCCCCAATCATCCTTTTCTCCGATTCCTCAGCACATAATGGTGCAGTGGTCAAAGCTTCGAGTTCATGTTCTTGTTGTGGTTTTCATCTGTTTGGTCACTGCAAATGCATCTAGGTAGAAAGAGTGGCCGAGGTTGATCCATGTTACATCAAAATTAAATCAAATAGTTAATACACAGAGCTCCTGGGATTAAAATTTCGAAAGATTATGAATATGTTTAGAAGCATGGTAGAAGTAATTATTCAAAATATTTTTCGTTTGAAAATATATTAAAAAAATTATATTAGTACAGCAAAACAATAAAAAAATAATAGTAATATAAGGTTTTTTTTAAAAACAAATTGTAGTGAAACTCCACTGTTAAAAGCAGTTGCATAAGAATATATATTAAATTATTAATTGGAACTTTAGTGAGAGGTGATACTTGCACTCTATAAGGTTTAGAATGTTTTCATTATGAAAACCTCAAAGGGCGGGGGGGAGTGACCAACGTGTGTGTTTGTGGTTTAGCCACGTGGTAGGGACCAAACATATCGCATCTCTTAAGATGGTTGATAATTGCTTTATTTATTTACCTCTCGGTGGGGGCAATAATTAGGTATTTGTTAACAATGTTTTTTTAATTAACCACCCTCAAATACTGTGTTGGCTGAGGATGGATCGCTGATTTCGCAACCATGTTGACATACCGATATGTATCCAAAATCTCTCACGCTTAAAATGAGATATATATATATATATATATATATATATATAAAGAAATTATGGTGCCTCCAAGGAAATTTATGAAATCTTATTTATTTTAATTTCCATTGAAATATGGGGGTGCAACTAATTATTTTTAAATCATTGTGTTCCTCGAGGGATAAAGGACCTCTCGAAATGGATTCAATTAATTAAGGAAAAGTAGAGGACCAGCAGCCGGAGCTCACAATGAATGAACTATTGTTTATTTTTTAAATAATTATTTTTAATATCATTATAATGATAAATTAAATTTAAAAAAAAACTTTTGAAATAGTGTCAAACAATAACACAGACAGAGATATCAATTGATTGTCCAGAGAGCCCTACTCTAGACTTTTGGCAATGGCACCCAACAAAATGGAACACCGTCTGTTTAAGAATATGTTAATTTTTTTAAAGTGTTTTTGTTTTTCAAAAATATATTAAAATAAGTTTTTTTTTTATAATTTATTTTTTATTTCATCAATTGAAAATAATTTAAAAATATCAAATTTTTTAATTTAAAATAAAAAATTAATAAATAAAATTTTTATTTTTTTCAAAATATTTTAAAAAATGAGCATCTTTGGGTGGACGGTGTTCCAAAAACAACAAAACAATAAAATCGAGGAAATCCAAAATTTATTTAAATTTATACATACAAAAAGTTCAAAATTAATTAAAAAAGAGAGGTGGGTGTGTTTGTATCAATAATGATCACTTATCTCTCCTCGTTCATTGGGAGTTAAAGGGCGGGAATTGGATACTGCTTTACACACCCAACATGATTGTTTTCTTATAGTCATGAAATCTCAAAGAGGACATACACACACTCTGTCTGGATTATTTTAAATCCTTGACTAGAAAAGAAATCATTTGACCGAAAGTATATCTTCTGATCACCGCTCAATTATAATGGAAATAAATTCTGAAAGAGAGAACCCTATTCCCAAACAACAATCGTGGTCGAGGAGCATTACGCGCGAGAATCTCCATTCAAGGGTGGACATGCATATCATCAATAAATAAATATTATTTCTTAATTAAAAGCTTTATTTGCATGCTACTATATAAGCCATGGGGGGCTGATACGAGAGAAGCATAACAACTCACGAACCCCTTCCCACATCTTCTACCTGCACGTGCTAGCTCTTCTCGAGAGCATTTTGCAGTGCATATCCAGCTGCTACAGAAAAGATATGACGGTAAGAGTTTCGAATTGATCTTTACCTTTTCATGTCGTGTTTAATTTATAATTCAGGCACGGCTTGTGTTTTTTCAATGACTGGCACTGCCTCGCTTGTTTTTATTATATTTATTTATTAATATTTTGAATTTCGCAGCTCAAAGGAAACAAATATAGATCTCAATCGTATATCTGTCATCGCTTTGTTTTTCCTATTCTTTTAGTACAAGAATTACTTCCAACTACTTTCTGTTGCTTAGGTTTAGCTTAAATTAGATAAAACAACACGTTTTAAGAGGAGTAGATAGCATCTGTTTGGACCAAACTCAAGCCAGTCCAGTATGTGGTCGTGGTGACTGCAGTAAAGAATCTCTCTTTTAAAGACAAAGTAGCGCAATAACTCTTTTGATTGCAGTTTGGCAACAGTTTATGTTTCCACAAAAGGACAAGAAACACCCTTGTTGATACCACAAGAGATACCACAAGAGACCAAAAAAAAAAAAAACTGGATTCAAGCGTAGCTTATACAAAAGTTAAAATAATTCAATGCCACACTCGAATTCCTCATATGAGAGGTCGTAATTAGCATCGCTTCTCAAGCGGTTAAAGAATATTTTCATTGCCCGGCCCAACTGCTTTAACTGTCTTTTTTTAACTACAGTGAATGTACGAGACTTGATTTAAATCCAGATGGAAAAAAAATAAAAATTCCAACTTTATGTTTTTTTTTTTTTCCTGGCTGGCTCAGGAGTCGCCTCTTATAAATACCCATCAGTTCACGCCTTCCATTGTATCCCTGAAATTAACTCGCTCTTCTCTCTACCTAACAAGAGCAGTGCCTCTGTCTGATACACGGCACAACTCTCTTTGACTCTTCCCTTTCGAAGCACCGATAAAAACTAGGCGATTAGCCTGTCTGGGTTATCTCGGGAGGTGTGTGTGGTTGTGTCTCCGTGTCATTTTCTTCCAGTTTTTCTGAAACTTATTCCATACTTAAAACCGGACTTGGATCGATCTAGAGAGAGCCCCGTCACTTTCTTTCGACACTTCTTTGCTTTGATATACTGTATACTCTCATATAGTTTAAGCCATTAGAGTTTTTTTGTTTTTTTTTTAACATAACTCACACAATTATCGGTATCTTTTGTTAACAAAGATGGGCGAGAACACATCCGCAAAGAACAAACTCTCTCCCCAGGTTTTCAGTGTCTCAATTGACGCCAATCCACTAAGTGGCTCCAAGTGGTTTGATGATGATGGCCGCCCCAAACGAACTGGTAACTTTACTTTTCCTTATTTAATTTTGTGGACAACTCTGGAAAAGAAAAATAATAGCCGTTTGGTTGTGTTTCTTATCCCGAGCCTTTCTCTTGCTGTTTCTTTCAACAGGGAATGTGTGGACTGCTAGTGCTCACATCATAACAGCTGTTATTGGGTCCGGAGTGCTCTCCTTGGCTTGGGCTATAGGTCAGCTCGGATGGATTGCTGGACCGGCTGTGATGCTTTTGTTCTCGTTTGTCACTTACTATACTTCTGTTCTGCTCTCTTCCTGCTACCGCTCTGGTGATCCTGTCAATGGCAAGAGGAACTACACCTACATGGATGCTGTTCAGGCCAACCTTGGTAAATTTACCAACATGTATATTGTTAATTATGTTGGCATGGCCCTTTTTAATGTCAAGCGTTCTAATTGTTTTACGCGGCATCTTTTTAATTTTCACAGGTGGAGCAAAGGTCAAGATATGTGGATTTGTTCAGTATGCGAACCTTTTTGGTGTTGCCATTGGCTACACAATTGCATCTTCTATAAGCATGATGTAAGTTTCATTTCAACCAGGAATTCGTCACTAACTTTGCTTTAGTTCTTCCTGTTATTGTTGGTCTCACTGGTTCTAATCTCTTGGAAACAGGGCAATAAAGAGGTCTAATTGTTTCCACGAGAGTGGTGGAAAAGATCCATGCCACATGAATGCGTATCCATATATGATAGCTTTTGGCATAGCTGAGATACTTTTGTCTCAGATTCCTGGATTTGATCAGCTACACTGGCTCTCTCTTGTCGCCGCAGTCATGTCCTTCACTTACTCAACAATCGGTCTAGGACTCGGCGTTGGTAAAGTTATAGAAAATAAAAGAGTCATGGGAAGTCTCACCGGAATAAGCATTGGCACCGTGACTCAGACCCAGAAGATATGGAGGAGTTTTCAGGCACTTGGTGACATTGCTTTTGCCTATTCTTACTCCATGATCCTCGTTGAAATTCAGGTATATTTCATTACATCCCCTTAATAGCATATGAGCTAAATATATTTTCTCCCATTTTTTTCATGCTCTGCCAGTCAAACTGACTAATTTTTCGGTCCATTTCATAACAGGACACAGTGAAAGCCCCACCTACAGAAGCCAAGACGATGAAGAAAGCAACTCTAATAAGTGTTGTGGTTACAACCCTTTTCTACATGTTCTGTGGCTGCTTTGGATATGCTGCTTTTGGAGACCAATCCCCTGGCAACCTGCTCACTGGATTTGGCTTTTACAATCCATATTGGCTGCTTGACATTGCCAATGCTGCCATTGTAATCCACCTTGTGGGTGCATACCAAGTTTACTGCCAGCCCCTCTTTGCCTTTGTTGAAAAAGAAGCAGCCCGAAGATTCCCAGATAGTGACTTCGTTACCAAAGATATCAAGATCTCTATTCCTGGTCTTGGTCCGTGCAATTTCAACCTCTTCAGAATGATTTGGAGGACAATCTTTGTGGTTACAACCACTGTGATTTCAATGCTACTGCCCTTCTTTAACGACATAGTTGGCCTCCTTGGGGCTTTGGGATTTTGGCCATTGACCGTTTACTTCCCAGTTGAGATGTATATTTCACAGAAGAAGATACCAAAATGGAGCACAAGATGGCTTTGCCTCCAGATCCTAAGTGTCGCCTGCCTGATTATTACCATAGCTGCCGCTGCCGGCTCTATTGCTGGAGTTATCGATGATGTCAAGACTATCAAGCCCTTCCAGACCAGTTATTAAATAATCAGAATTTCATCGGTATCACCACTGATGAGCATGTCACAAGAAATACAAGCAACCAACCTCGTAATCTAGGATTCTAGTCCCTTTTCATGTTCATACCATTCCCGATGGTGATCATGTTAATTGATCATCTTATTTCAATGTAGTTTTCTTGTTTACCTGAACAGTTTAAAAACAAAAAAGAAGGAGGGTGCCAGGTATGTAATGTGAGTGTACCGTAAACACGTGTCCCTGAATATCTATCACTGTAACTTTCCTATTGTTCAATGCAAATTGAAAGAATTTCTGCACAGGGTTCCCCCTATGACATGGAGTGCTCACTTACCAGTTAACTCCATTCCTTTTTTCTTTGTTTCATCAATTAATACCTTTTATTCGCCTGTTAGCCTACTGGTTTCAACGGTTGAATTTGGATTCAACTCTATTTTTGAATTACTTGTTCCAGCTGTTCAAATCAGCATATGGGCAGCTCAGAAAATATCTCACCTAAAAGTTTAAACTGTTAGGTGAAGTTGTAAGATATGATTTATATTATTATTTAACACAACTTCTCAAATGAAATTTTTTTTGGGCTTGAAACTTGCATAGATCTATATTATTTTGTACTTTATTTTTATCAAATAGAATGAGGGTGGTGAGATTCGAACACGTGATCGCTGGGTCAACAAGTCTCTGATACCATGTTAAAGAACATCTCACTTAAAAACTTAAACTATTAAATAATATAACATAATATAATTTATATTATTATCTATATGATATTTTTATTTTTCCCTGCCATTTGTCCTGCTTAAATAAAAAAGAATATATGGGCATCTTAGTTTTACACCTTTGAAAGTGCAACAATTCCCGATCAACAATGACAGAAGGATAAAGATTAAATGATCTTGACAATCCAGTTCGTGCTGTGGAACCAAGGGTGGTCATATCCAATCTGTCAGAAACTAGTTCATATATAAATCTTAAGAGTTTGGTCAAGTTATTTTATGGTGGATAGATCGATCAACTTTGACAGCATCAAGTACAAGCTCGGTGATCTTTTTTAATGGGGGAATAATATCCCATATGGGTCTATGTTTGAACTTTTGACAGCTAAAGTGAATGAATTTATCGTGGTTGTGGTTGTTTTAGAAAATATTTTTTTTAAAAAATTTATTAAAATAATATTTTTTTAATTTTTAAAAATTATTTTGACATTAATACATGAAAATAATTTAAAAATATTAAAAAAATCAATTTAAGAAAAAATCAATTTTTTCTTAAAAATATTTTTGAAACGGACCCAACCTTGCATAAATAAAAAATAATTACGAGAAATGTTGGCATGGAACCCTGTATGGACACAAAAGGCCATGATGAAGAGGAAAAGCAATGGCAGCCATGTGGGAATAGCTTGGTCTTTCCCTCCATGAAAGCAATGGTTTCCTAAAATTACACTGTTAGACTCGGAAAAAGTCTAGAAGGTGCATGAGATAGTGGGATTGAATCAGATGAAAAGAAAGGGCGATGGGAGTTCAGATTTTTCTGTATTGCTCTGTATAATTCAATATAAAGAAAAATAATAAAGAAAACATTTTACTCTCCTAGCTAGCGAGCTTCTGAAAACAAATCTCGCCCGTAGAATAGCACGTGCCAGCCATTGTGCCACAACACTATTGGGAGTCGAGTTTAGCATTTGAAAATGGACTGGATAAAAACATTTAGGTAAAGAATTCACATTTTTTTAATTCTTTAAGTATTCATCTATTTAATCTCAAAACATTCATCATACATAAACAATAACAAACCTTTCTATTCTTATAATTTAAACTTTTTTTTTATTTTATTGCATTTTTTTAATATAAAGTCACTACTTTATCATTGGATGGTCACTTAATTCTACCAAAAAAAATATTGTTTTGTAGGTGTGGAGTCTTCTATTACATACCATCAACTTTGTAAGCTCGGGAGAAAAGAAAATTGATGTGAACACATGATAATCCACAGTACAAATTCCTTGACATGTCGGATTTTAAAACAGTTTCCAACATCAACGGCTTGTTTGGGAGTGCGATTGTGGTAGTTTTTTAAAGTATTTTTTGCGTCGAAATACATCAAAATAATATTTTTTTTATTTTTGACATCAACACATCAAAATGATCTAAAAACACCAAACCGTCGATTTTTAAAATAAAATAAAATTCAAAATTTTAAAATTACCGGTTGCAACGCACTGCCAAACAGGCGAAATCTCTTATATTTTAGAGTCATGATATCCTTATCAAACGGGATCTTTAGAAGTCAACTATACAAAGTTATGAACTTTAGACTTCAATGACGATGCTTGTTACAAATGTTCTTCATATAACATTTTAAATCACTAAAGGTGGTGGGCAAGGCGCCCGCCGCCGCTGGATTGTCCCTCCTGAGTGGTAGGGCCTAATCTTCCGCCGGCGAAGATTAATTGCACTAGCTTTTCTCAAGGTCTAATTTGGTGTGCTCTTGGTGGGTTGGTGTTGTGAATTTTACCAGTCCTGTCATTTTGCCTTACCTGCTGCATTAACATAACATTTTTTTATATATAAAAAAAAGAGCCCTTTCTTCTCCTCTCTCACCGTAATTACTTTCTAGCACCGTAGAGAATTGGAGAAGATTCTCCATAGACCGAGGAGAATTCAACTTCTTTTTCTATGTTGTGGTGGGAATTGAAATTGGAGCATGTAATAATTGATTGCAAAATGAGATGATTTAGTGGAGCCAATAAGTGAATTCAATTTATTTGTGTTTATTCTTGAAGTCAATGAGTGCAAGCACGAGGTAAATAGAGTTACTCAGTTGAATTTATTGCTGATTCAATGAATCTATCGAACACCTAACGCTCAAAATGACGGTAGCGAGTGAAGGGGTGTTTTGGATCGTTTCTGAAATAAAATAAAAATTATTTTTATTTTTTATTTTAAATTAAAAATATATATTATTCTAATGTATTAATATTAAAAATATTATTTTAAAAATATTATTTGAATATATTTCTAAATAAAAAATATTTAAAAAAACAATGTCAATAAATATGAACGAACGAAGCAATTAGCGATACCCAAGGAGCATGCATATTCTTTGTTTTGGGGCTGCCACAATTGTCTATGCATTTTTGACAAATTGAAGTCGTGGGTTCAAGAAACAATGATGAATTGTTAAGCCTTGCTATGTGCTGCGTCGGAGAAACTTGTGGATATCCTGATTGTCAAAATGCAAATTTGTCACTTTTTTATAATTAATAGCACCGCCAGAAAGGAAGGTGGCGGCGTAAATTTTCACCGAAATAAATACGATACGCCGTGATTAAGCCTGGTATATCGGTGTGTATTTACAACTTAAATTGTTTTATATTTTCATAATATTAGATTATCATCGGAGTTTGTTAATTGAAATGTCTGGACTGAATGGGCTAATAGCTGAGGTCTCCTACCGGCCATAGGACCATGTCCGCCCGAGGCCTTCGCTTGTAGCGAGCACGGAGCCGATGATTTGATGTGGTTTCTACTCGTTAAGTTGGCCCAATAATCCATAGTTGAATCGAACGATGTAAAATCCATATTTACTCGTGGGCCCTTAATCCTGCTGGCAAGCAGGGCCTCTAATCCGGTGCCTTTCCTGTAAAATTCATATTACATTTTATTTATGTTTTTATTGTGACTTTAGTTTTTAATTATATTTTTCACTACAATTTAAAACTTCTTCTCACAGAACCTGGCCAAAAAAAGGATTAAATTGTATATCATAAGAAAATATAAGGGAAAAAATCCAAGGACTTAATTGTATTCTTGCAAGTGTGAGCACCTTCACCTCGCTGCTGCCATCAGCATTCTCATTAAAGTAGCAATTTCAGAACGTCCACCCCCTTGAAACCACGTGTAAATTCTGCTGGGATAATTAATGGAAAACAAATAAGACAATCAAATGTGACTGTTATTGCTCGGTTATCTTAGTATTTAAAAATAATTTTAATTTAATATAAATACAATTGTTTAGATCAAATTTAAGATTGTGTCACACTGTAGAAAAAGAAAATGCTTCTCTTCCAAGATACAATAATTTATTGGGATTTCTTCATGCAACAGAAATTCTTCAAACTTTTTTAACTATCTTTAATGCTCATGTAAATTAAAAGGATAAATAAAAATATTTATAATATAACTTGAAAGAATTAACAAATTAATGTTTTTTAAAAAGTACTTGAGAATAGTTTTTTTTATAAAAAAAAACTACTCTTTTCTCTCTACCATGAATCTCTTATAATATAAATTGCTATATTGTTAGCAATCATATCTAAAACAATTAAATATGATAAATTAATTATAACCAATTACTATTATTAAAATATAAAATAGCTATCGTAATTTATTACAATGTAATTAATTAAAATAAATTAAAAAATAAGTATTAATGGTCATATTAAAGTAGATTTTGAATTAAGATTTGTAACAAATTCACAGGCAATTACAGAAATGAAAGGAAATAAACATCAATAAACTTGCCCTGCTGATGCAAAATGCCTATAAGCCTACACACAAGAATCAATGTTAGCAACTTTTGTTATCGGAATCGAGCTATGTGATTACTAGTATTTTACATGGTTATTGTCATAACCCAATTTTAGGTTACTCCCCAAATATATCCAAAAATAGAAAAAATAAAATAAAAAGGGGATGGTGCTAGTAGAAAAATCAAGGTGAAAATTTTGGATGTTTTCGAGAGCTCGATTGTATCTCTTTTGTGCTCAGAAATAAAAAAAAATACAAATTTCAAGGCCAGAGTAATTTATTATTGGATAAATCTGTGTAAAAATTAAGTTAGAAAGATATAATTATATATTTTATGGGCCAATTCAATTTAATTGTTGACCAATTTAAAAGTGTAATTATGTTTGAGAATTAATTTAGAGTTCAATTGAAGGGTTTAATTAAGCGCAATGATTTAATTATACTTTAAATTGGTCAAATTAATTTTATTAAGGGCTTAGTCGATGAGAAATCAAGTTCTTGAATTTAATTCGGATTCAATTTATGAGATTGAATTTTCGGAGATCGAATTGAATTTTTTCATGCCAATTATACGAAATCAGGGGCCAAATTGAACGAATTGAGAGTCCAATGGTCCATTAAAGGTTAAATCGCGCAAATTAGAAATCAAGGACCAAAATAAAAAGATGCGCAAAGCTAAGGATGCTCTTGAATTTCTGAAGGGGATACAATTGTACAAAATTAAAAATTTAAAATCAATTGGGGATGCAATTAGAACAACTGTAAAATTAGGAACCAAATCGTATTTTCACCTTTCCAAAATCAAATTTGCAGGTGCCTGCACTGTTCTGACACCTGAACAGTTGCAGGGCACGCCTCTGCAACCCTCTACAAAAATTCAGAGGCAGCAACTCCACACAATATGCATGTCCTCTTCCCCTATAAATTGCACGTTCATAGCATGCAGGAGGAGAGATTGGAAAAAAGAGATTGAGAGGCATAGATTGGAGCAAAAATGAGACATAACATAGGAGAAAAAGAAAAGAAATGATTGAGATAGAGGAGGAGATTTACAGAGACAGGGGAGGAAAGAAACAAAGAAGAAATTTACATAAAAAAACACAGAAAGAGAAGAGAGTTGCAAAGCCAAATTTACTTAAAATTTTAGATAAATCTTCTTCCCCACGCTGCAGCTGCTCTCCCTCTCTCAGTCGACCTTATCTCTCTCTAAAACCAACAGCCATCTCTCTCTCTCTCTCTCTCTCCCTCCCTCTCAGTCAGTAGCTCCGGCCACCATCTCAGCCACTTAACACCACCTCGTCATTACCAGCAACTACCCCTCCACATCGGCAACCTAACCACAATCTCATGCGAATGTAGCAGTAGCAGTTGTTGCAATGTAGGCCAGCTAGCTTTCGAAGCTCCCTCCGACCACCACAGACAACCATTTTCGACGCCACCATGACAAGAAGAACCACATCGACCTTTTCTATTCAATGGTATTAACAGGTACGTCATTCGTCACATTTCAAATTTCTCCATTTTACTGTTCATGTTCATCTTCATGCACGGGAAAGTGAATTAATTCACTCCCCTGTGCCACTGTTCTGCATTATGCATAACAGTGGGCTGGCTGGGTCGGGGACGAGGCCCAGCTAGGCCATAAAATGGGTGGGCTGTTAGGCCCACCATGGGCTGGCAGCCCAACCCCAAATGATGGGCCTTTCGGCCCATCAGGGCTGGCAGCTGGCCCACAAAAAATAGAAATAAAAAATAAAAATACAAAATTTGCATAAAAATATTTTTTTGTTAAAAAAGACAAAAATATGTTGTTTTCGTATATACGGCTAATATGCTAACATATTTTCAACATCCCTTTTCTAAAAAATATTATTTCGGGGTTTAGAGAAAAAATGTGTTTTACATGGATTTCGTAAACACAAAAAATTATTTTCTCGCATTTTTGGATTTTATAGCATGTTTATAAAATCCAAAGGATATTGGCCAATATTCCAAAAATATCAAAATCTTATTTTTGGGGATTCACATTATTCACTGTTAATATTTGGATAAAAAAATCCTAAAGGGGTTAATATCTAAAATATTGACGAAGATAATTTGTTATTATTTACTATTGATATTTGGGTAAAAAAATTCTAAAGGGGTTAGTATCCAAAATATTAGCAGAGATAATTCGTTATTATTCACCGTAAATATTTGAATAAAGAAACCTTAAAGTGGTAAATATCCAAAATATTTTTACGGGAATAATACATCATCATTTAACCAACATATTTTTTTGAAAAATCAATATCATAGCCAATCATAAGGCAAACCAAAACACCAAGCAACTTATTTTAGGTAGGGTGTACTATGAGTGCTAAAATCTTCCCTTTACGCAATCAGTCCCTTTCTTAGAATCTCTAAAAGACCAGTTTAGATTTCCTAGTAACCGTAATATTAAGTGACGACTCTCATTTTCATAAAAAATAAAGATAAAACCTTGATATGAATTCCCCAACTCGTGGGTATTAGAATATATAAATAAATCTAGCATTTATAGCTGATGTATTTTCATTTATGACTCTTCACATTCCATGTATATATATTCACTGTCAAATTAATGAGAACGGCGGCAAAATGGATATCATCTCAATATACTTAGTGCGTTGATGTTGAACTGGGTTACCAGACAAATACACTGCACTAACAGTTTTAATTGTGGGGAATTCATATCAAAGGTTCTGTAAATTCAATTTTATCCCTGATTTTAATTGTGCTGGCTTGTACTGGTACACAATCAAAAGAACACGTCATCGTTACCGAGTGATTATGCAGCCAATTGCCATATGCTAATTGGCAATCATTTTGTATTGTCACACTCGAATCCAGTCTTACAAGAATAGATTAAATTTAGCTCATAGTCATGGTAACTTCAAATTCATTAAAGAGAACCCCACTACTTAAAGCTCAAAAACAAATAAAACCATACCCAACGAAAGGTATGTTGATTTTCAGCGAATGCTGAAAAAATAAGATTTTGAAACTCAGGAATCATTAATTAATTGCGCCTGCAAAATGCACAGCAAAGCAACCACACCTGTCCCTGATTGTTCAATGGATTAAATCCACAAGCTCTTGGAATATCATTATTACAATAAAGAATAAAAAATTGCCAGAGAAACTCGAAAATCTCACCATCAATACAATTGGCTAATGATTGTTGAACTTTTCCTGGAGAAGGGTACTATAAATTTTGCAGAACCTGACGTGTTTCTAGAAGAAGCGTTGTTTACACCATCCTACACAGAAGTGATCTTGAACGAGCATCTCTCGGCTCTGAGAGAGCCCCCGGATTCATGCTGCAACGGAGGTACTGTATCTAAAAAGTGTAGAACGGCACAGAATGGCACAAGCATCATTTACCTCGAAATGGAAGTCCTATAACTGCCAAACGGTATGGCCCAAATATTCAGATGATGAATCATCAAAGGCATTTAAGAGAGTTCCTCCTTGCTGAACTTGTTCCAAGCTTCCTGTTTAGTGGGGAAAAAATAGAAAAAAAGAACACAAAAATCAAACAACTTGAAGTTAGATGTGGCAAAGTTAAATGTAGCTTTCAAATCAAAGTTGAAAAATAAATAATGAAAAGAATCCAACATCCAATAATGAAGAGACCTAATATCAACACTTGGAAATTCATACTGTACCTTGAGGATATCAAAAACCTTCTCAGCAATATATTTTTGTTGAATAGTGGCACCTTTCTGTTGCACCTTATCTGGATGGATGCATAAGGTTGCCTTTCTATAGACTTTTTTCACTGAGGTAGAGGTGATCAAATCTGTCAGTGAAACTGGTTGCCAGTCACAATCAGGCCAAAGCACCTGCCCATCATTCCACATATAAAGAAAAATATGTTGGTAATTACTTATGCGTAATTATACTAAGCAGAAAAGGAATTCTTGAACATTCAATAATAGCTTCAAAACATGAGAATGACAATTCATTTTCCTTCGAACTACAACCCAACACTTCAAGCAGCTTCTTAAACAGAGAGCACAACAAACACACAAGTTGTAGAGTCCAATGATGCTGCCAGTGGCCCTTCAAGTGCGAAATGTTTTCCTTGTATAGTATATGACTGTAAATGGTCTATATTTTAATTCTAAAAACTCTTCAATTTGGAAGACTAATAGCAATTCAGAAATAAAAAGCAACAAATCTGGAAGAAAAAAAAAAGATGTGATCTTGCATACTAAAATGCATGAAGACACTTCAAAAATACCATTCCAAGACTCACGTATTGCAATGACGATAGCAGTGCACGCATATTGCCTTCTTTGCCCGCTGCCCAGTGCTTTATTTGAACATCCATTTTGTCAGCTATCCTCTGCAAATTAAGATCAGATATCACCACATATTACTCAAAGTTAAGAGGTTGCATTGCAAGGAAAAAAAATAAAATATTAGAAGATATAAAAAGTGTGAGCAACAAGGCATCCACCCCATCAATCAAGCTCCGCAAAGAGAGCAACAAAGTAACTGATAGACACGCTTATTTATATATACACCATATGCCGCTTCACATCAACATACAGACTCAATTCCTTTCAACTCATCTTTGACCCCAAAAGTAGCACCAGAAGCATTCATGCATCACACATGGTACAAAAAAACAATAATCTGTAGAGTCAACACACAAAAATCCATTGCAAGTCTAGGGCACAGCTGCAAATTACTTACACGCCTCTCCTCTTGATCATTCAAAGTTTGACGGTCACGCTGGTTCATATCAGCAACTGCTTGTTCCTGTAGATAACAATCCCGATTTGTAAGATCATCCCTTATGATGACAAATACAAATTCAATTCCCAAAGCAACAACTATTCAATTTCACACAATCAACTAGGAACATCAGCTATGTGCTTTAGATGATAAAGGAAAGAGCTGTAACTATGACTCAATGGCCAGCAATCATTATTACTCAATGCTGGCAAGATGAAACAGCTCTTGATGTACAAGTTGAGGTAACTCAGAGTGTGAGATACTGACAACAACCAGAGATGGACAAATCACTTCTTTCAACTGCTACTCAAGGAATTTTGTACAAGGTTATCAATTAATGATTATAGGAACTGAATTCATCAGGCAGAAGAGCTGATGCAAAGTTTTTGCAACTTTGTAAATCTTATCTATTCTTGTTTCATACATTCACTAATTTGTTTTCACCTTCTTTATAAACAAGCATGCAGCATATTAATATAATCCAAGAGAAAAGAATAAATTCATCCAGTCAACAGCATAATCCTAATCACATTTGAGAAATGGTTTGAAGTAAGGCACACCATACGATCCCGGGTCCTCTGGTGACGATCCCATCTGGCTCTCCTTCTTTCTTCACTTTCCCCGTCAACTTCCTCAAATTCTCCGGATAACATGGCATCTTTGGCAGAGTAAAAGCAATCAATATTAAATAAAACAACAATGAACCAAAAGATAATTTCTACTGCTACAAATGAAAGCCAATTTCTACAGTAAATTACCTCCAAAAATTGAAGAAAGGTCACCAATTACATTTTCTGCAGAAGAAGTCTTCCTTATGCCAGGTGAGGAACTAGAAGATTTTTTAGTGGGGAATTCAGGCTTTCCTTTTGCATTTATCTTTGCATCAAATAGAGGATCCTGTCAAGGGAATCTAGAGTCAAATAAAAACAAGCTGCTGGTGTCACAGAAACCATTTAACTCTTGTATCAGTAGTTCTTACCAGAACTTCAGACCTTGACTTTGGTACACTGCTGGAACGAGAACCCCTGCCGAAAAATAATTCTAGATCATCTGCACTTTCCTTTACTTCCCTAGCATGACGACCATTAGACCCACTATGAGCATTAGTTTGCATCCTACCCTTAGCAAAGTCCTCCAATTCATCTATGGCAGAAACATCTGAACTCTTTCCTGCATCATGAAGCATCATTGTACAATCAAGATTATGAGAAGAACAAATGACTTAAGGAGCCAGAACAATCTTTACCTGTCTTCAAAACTTGCCCTGGTTTTGGAGGGGGTCTCAATGGTGGGGAACGATTTGGCAAAACAGTAGTTTCTGTTCTTCCAGAATGATTAAACTTACCAAATTCCTCCAGTGGGTCTGTGGACAATTTTGTTTTGGTTGAAATTTGTTCAAGTACTGCAAAAGGGTCTTCTGTTGAGGTGAATGCTGGTGTGGGTGTCCTTACATTTTCTCTGCAAGAAAAATATGGTGACAAGAACAAAGCATCAATACTGCACGTCCACGACCATGCCATTACATCATACAGAAATTGGGGTCACACGGAATAGGTCCAAAACAAATTTGTAAATCACTAAAAGGCTTCAGGAAATTTAACTTAATATGTGAGTAACAAGAATATATTTCTCAATTAGGAGAAAGACTTTTGAGCCTGTCTCGAGTTTTACGCCATCAAGCAACCATCTCATCATTTTCTTGTATGTGTTGGCAGGTAAACAAAATAGGTGCATCAAAGGTGCATTGAATTGCACATAGAGAAAAGCACGAGGTGGGAGCTGAACACTGTGGCTGATACCCACACAAGGTACAAGTAAAATGAGCTCGAATCCTCCATCTATTTCAATTACGTCATTTCAATAATTATTCATCCATAAAATCCAATATTTATCACAGTAAGCAACAAAATTTCCTAGATAAACAAATCAAGACCAGTAAATAAATAAATAAAGCATAGACGTTTATTTTAAAAAAATAAAAATAAAAAACTAAGCAAGTAATCAATGAAAGCAACAAATTTCGTATGAAAACAAAAACAAAAAACATACTCTTTCCTTGATGATTTGCTGGAACCAAACCCAGGTATTAAATCATCATAGCCAACAGATCCATTCCGGCTCGGAGGCTTCAATTTTGCACCAAAACCCCCCAACAAGTCATCAACTGGTGCTCTTTGCTTGGCGGCCTTTGAGGAAGAAGTAAACCCCCCAAAAAAATCATCATCATCATTATTAATAACTGTTGAACTAGACCCATTTAACCCGCCAAATATATCATCATAAAAAGGCGATTTCGCACTGGAGTTTTTGGCGCTCGAAAACACAGAATCATAATCGAAACCAAACCCAGTGCTAGTTTGCTTTGCATTCTTTTGAAAACCGCCAAAAATGTCAAAATCATCACCAAAATTCTGGGATTTCGAATTGCTAAAGAGAGTTTCGTGATCATCCATGAAAGACCCATTAAAGGAATTGGAATTATAGGTTGATTTGGAAGAATATGACGAGGTTTTCGGGTTCGACGAAGGTATTTGGGTGTTATTCGATCCTCTCGATGCCGCCATCGGTGCTGATTTCCCTTGCGGTTTTAACCCAAAACGTTCTGTCAATACACCAAACTCGTCCATTTTCTTAAGAAAAAAAAGTGCCACAGATCAGAAGGATTCTTTGTGATCAGTTTTGAGAAATGAGCTTCTTGATCTGCAAAAAAAACACAAAGAAAATGATAAAATTGGAGTGGACTTGAAGCAAAAGAAAGGTCGATCTTGGAAACGGGAGAATTTGATTCTAATGGACTCCTTTTCTCAAAAGAAAAGAAAAGAACTAAAGAGTAAAAACGGGTTTTAGACGGTGCAGACAAAATGGCGGGAGGTGGATGATAAGGAAAAATAGAAAGGAGAGAATTCTCCGGGATTTGCAAGAGAAATTTTAGATTTCAGGGGACTTTCTGCATCTCTCGCTCTCTAACATTTCTATGTCGGCATACGTGCCTGCTTGTTTGTGCTTGTGTGATGAGACCAGGCCAGGCTAGGGGTGCGTGGAAATGTGGAAGCAAGTCTCCTTCGAGTGGTGGGCCATGTTCTGTATATTTATGGATCTACTCTGCATCGCACCTCCAGCCTTCTTCGTATTTTTTACTCCTATTTCCTTCCTCTTCTCCTTCTCTCGAGCAATCACGCAAGAGTTTCGCTATCAGCTCTGGAATTGCTTTGCGGGTCGCTACCGGTTATTTTTGAAAAATAAAATTATGTGTTTTTTTATAAAAACAATTTTAAGTGTGAATTAAAAAATAAAATAAGTACGAACAAACTAAAACAATTAAGAGATAGATATGACCAAGATATTTGATCATGTGGCATGGAACATTAACTTAGTTGTGTTCACTCAATTGTTTTTCCAAAGACTATTTTTTATTCAATCAGGTAATTATAGAAATTGACACGTAAATCTTAATTGAAACATGGATTAGATAGTAATTTTACAAAAAGTATAGGTTAAAAAAATCTAAATAAAGATAAAACCAGTATTAGAATAAAAAACAAGAAAAAGGAAGTGGTAGTCCTCTTTTGTCAGCCAATTTGTATTAAAATAATATTTTTTTATTTTTTAAAATTATTTTTAATACAAATATATTAAAATAATCTAAAAATATTAATTTTTTTAATTTAAAATAAAATAAAAAAATTTAAAGATTTTTTTTAAAACACCATGATAAACAGTAATACATAGATTTTGGCGTGAATTACACTGGAAGAGTTTTTTAGGGGGTATGTTGCAGTTTAGTTTTATTCAGTGTTTAATTCTTCCTCCTTTTCTCAACACAATATCTCCCATGTTAATAGCCACGTTGATTTTATTTTATTTTTTTCATTCTAAGAATATTCTAGAATATCATCATGCCCACTAAACTTTTTTTTCTATAATAATATTAGTATCAATTTGATAAAAACAAGAATCAAGAATTACAAAATGTGAGCTTTAATGACCAAAATACAATGAAAATATATTTTGTTTAGATTTTCCAGTTCTCTAAGAAGACATTAAAGAAAAATAGCTGGAAAATGCCAAAAAAAAAATAATGTTTTAGGAATCTTTTGTTTTTGAAACATTTTTTTCTTAAAGAGAGGTAAATCATGGATAATTACAGATAATTGGATTTTTTTAATCTTTTTATCAAGAAGTTGATCGGATGGATGGCATTTGATCGAGAAGGGAGGTAGCTACTAGATGGCTTATTTTTATACACGTCGATGTATAGAAAACATTCCGTGTCGACTGGAGGTAAAATGTATTTTGATGATGGCAGGAGTTAAATATTTTTTCTGGAATATATTTTCATGCCTTTAGTGTCCACATATTTTTCATTTATTTACCGAATAAATACAAAAAAATCCCACCGTGAATCACTCACGTTTTGATGACTCGGCAAAGGCAGAAATCATATGCTCTGCTCTGTTGCACCGACAAAGGGTGGCCCACCTTTCATTTAATCTGAGAAAATTAGCATAACTTGTCCTCTCACATTTTGTATCAAGTTCCAATCACTTTTTGTTTTTACATAGAAACTGTATTTTTTTTTAAAATTATTTTTAAATTATTTTGATGTATTGAAGCAAAAAATAAAATAAAAATTATTTTGTATATATTTAAATAAATCTAATTACTCTTGTGTTTTAGTTTATTATAAAATCTTCTATTCACGTGAGAAATTCACCCTTTATTAAAATCCATGGTAGTTTATTAAATAAAATATAATTGGACAAATTAATTATCATGTGACGGTATTTTTAGCCGATTTTAATGAAAATGTTTGATGGAATGATAGATTGAAGAACGATTCCGTCCTCGGGGTTAAATCTAAAGAAACTAATCTTAGAGGGACAGGTTGAAGAGTTAAGCTAAAATACAAGGACTGGATCAAATTCTCCATTGATTTGACGTGATTTATTTTTTAAGAAACTGAAACTTCATAATTGCGAGTCTGTTGTTGACAGCTCACTGTCGCCGATTTTAATAACTTGGACAGTGAAATGAAATTGAAAGAAAAGAAGACCCAAGCCAGGGATCGTCCTCTTGCCAGCCAACCTGCATAGATATTCGGTACTGTTTGTGAGTTAGGTATTAATTATTTTTTAACATGTTTTTTTATTTAGATAAATATATAAAAATATGTTTTTTAAATATTAATATACTATAATAATTTTAAAATACATAGAAAAATTGAAAAATAAAAATAAAAATCATGAAACACAATTTCTATTATGAAAATAAAATTCCCCTCCGTTGTTCTTTACTTGTTTATTTAAAGAGGCCGTGGATCTTTTAAAGACACGGATTGTCTAGATATAGAATATTTAATAGGAAAATTTTGAATTAAAATGTTATGTTATTATAATTGATGTTTTTCCTATGGTATTTTCATATATTTTGATTAATATAAAAACCTGAAAATCCCACTCATTGTTTGTCTGCTGTGCTGAAATAATCATAATTGAAAAGGCTAGCAAGATAAGATGTATTCATTTAATTTTTCAATTTTATTCTGCCCTCGCTATTTATTTATTTTCACTCCTCGTTGTTTACTTTTTATTCTCCTTGGCATCACCTCCCGTTATTATTTTTGTTTCTGGTCACTTTGGTCCCATGTTTTTCTTTTTTTTTCTTAGGGTGTGTTTGATATTGTTTTTATTTTTGTGGTTGAGATTAAAAAAACAGTTTTATAAAAAATACTTTAGTTGTGGTCCATAATAATTTTTAAAGTGTTTGGTTAAAATTGTGGTTTAGTTTGAGGTTAATGAAAAACAGTTTTAAGTATTTGGTTACCAAGCTTTTCATATTGCTTTCAACTTGTGAAATTACTTTAAAGAACATAAATATATACACACATTTATATATTAGATTTAATAATCATAATAACATAATGTAATTAATAATTAAAGTAAAATAGATATTTTTTTTATTCTCCCAGTAAACTACTTGCAATGTTATCACGAACAAGATCTATACGTGAAGGCCTCTGCAATCCCTAATTATTTTCGTGAGCTACAGTATCTGGTAAAAAAATCATCCGGGATATAATGTGGCATAAATCTGGGACTCATTGTAATTTCTATTGGTGTGTTAGTAAATTCTGGATCAGTTAGTTTAATAAGAAGTAGAATATTTCTGTTTCTCTTTTAGAAAATCTATCCCTTGAATATTTTTTTTGGGTGTGGTTGTTAAGCACAGTTGTATTTTTATTTTTAAAAAATTAATACTTTTGATTTATAATTATTTTAATCTAAAAAATAAAAATAAATTATTTTAATACATTTTAAAATAAAATAAAAAATAATAAAAATCTCTACGTGCAAAAACAAAGTGGGACGAACACAGGCTCAGTTAATTGAGAAACAAACACAGACCCATTCAATTGCAAATGAAATCCAACTCTCAGTCTCTGTAAAATTCTTTCTTTAGACAAATTAAAACAACGACTCTATTTCTTCTACTACAATCCACAGGTGCCTCCGCTTCCCAGCAATCTCCTGACCCTCTCCTCTCTTTTGATCTTGATAGGAATGAGAAGTCAGAAAGCAAAGTTGAAAAACCGTTTCAATTTATTAGGAAGTTTGTTAGTAGCCACGTGGCAAGTCAGTTAGAATTGTTATAGCGATATCTCGTGTGTTTGGCTTTATAAATAGCCAAAGTAGCTATTTGACAGACATGTTGAATAATAAATAAAATTATGTTCTTGAATTTCCTCTGTTTTTGGTTATAATCCTAAGATAAAAAGATAGAGTTCTATCAAATCATCTACAAAATACTGCTTCATATAAGCCTCAGTTTCGATCGTTATTTTGGTGAGTTTCATGACAATAAAATTGTGTTTCGAGATTATCAAATGGGTGCAAATTATATTTTTCTTGAAACGCCGTTTATACCGCGTTACCAAACAGCACTTATTTCACTTTCTAAACTCGTTTTGTTTTTATCACATAATATCAATGACCCTCTCCAACAATGCCAGTAAAGAAATAAATAAATAAATTCAGAAACCTCGATGTATACATTGGGGAGTGCTCTCGGTATGATGAAATTAAACTAGATATTATTATTTTTTAAAACTTTCTTGATGTGTTTTTAGATGGGATAAAAATTAATATTCAAAACTATTCCATATAAAAATTATTTATTCAACTAAAAAATATATAAATAAAGAACAGAGATGTGGAGACCACTCTCTCTCTCCCCCCTCGAGTCCAAATATTTTATCTGTGCCATCTCATAAAAACATTACAGAAGCGTCGTCATATGCACATAGACGACCCTTAGCTCTCCCTTCACGTGCTCTCTCTTTCTCTCTCATTTTTCTCGAGAGCCAATCAGCCAAATGGAATCTCCAGCGCTGTCGTTTTCGCGCCTCACTTGTTCACTCATATTCGTATTTCTCTTCATAATTGTATTGCATTTCTGAAAACAAAAATCAAAAACTAAGCATTGTTTGTTTCTCTTCGAGCGAATAGACTAGAGAGAGTGAGATCGATATCTGTCCAGAGCATTTTATATTTTTGCTTCTGACGTGGTTGTGCAAGAACAGAACACTAATCTGAGTCTGAAAGCGGGCGTGGCAATGAATTCGCGGTGTTCGGAAGTGGGGGTAATGATCAATTTTTAAAGTCTTTTTTTAAATATTAAAATAATATTTTTTTATTTTAAAAATTATTTTTAATCACGTTAAATTGATTTAAAAACACTAAAAAAAATTCAAATAAAAAAATTTCTTCCAAAAACGGTTTTAAAATGTAATTACGAACAGTCTCTTCAGCAAGTAAACAGGAAGGATAATGCTTTGTTTCTGTCATTCAACTGACATCTCCTGATTAAACTATCTGATACAATTGACTTGCACATGAATTTTGGCTCCTACAATGTACCAAATCAAGTCTAAAGCCTGTTAATGATGTCTAAGTCCACGCAAAGTGCATGGATTATTTTGGAAAAAATTCTTTACGAGGGCAGAGGAATGCGGAAGTCTGTGGAACAGCATCCAATTTAGCTGCGAAGTAAAATGCGGAAGATTTCAAAAATGGCACTATACAATTCGAAATGATGGCGTTAAAATCAGAAAAGCCTTCAACTTCATCTTGTCATTGTTTGAGTTTCTATTTCTTGTAGAAATCTTCAATTGATTGTTTGGTTTAAGTTGCAGGTGCTCTGTTTTGGTCTAGACGAGAATAAAGGATTTTGGCCGAGAGCTTTTTGGAAGAGATAATTCTGATGAGCAGATAAGTATTTTCCAATGAATATTGCACTTTTTATTGTTTGATGAATTTCCTGCTTATATACTGCAGAAAAACCCATGCATTACACATGTTTGAATACATCTGTAACAACCTTGTAACTAACTGGAGAAGTCAAATTGATCTTCTCCTTTTACACTTGAATTAGTTAAACTGAAAAACAGAATCTATGCCTCTCAACTCTGCTCTTGCTTTCTTCTTCTTCTGTGCTTGGCTTTGATCTCCACGTAAGCAGCTTAATAATCAACAGCAATCTATTCCGTGACAAACCCCAAACTAAAATCCAACAAAAAGAAATTCATTTCTACACGTTCTCAGCTGTTCTTATTTTGTATCTCACGGATCATTGTTGATAAAATCTAATTAGTGTTCCTGCAAATCCATGGAAGTAATAGAGAGTGCGAGTGAAGTTTGTTCCAAATTCAGTGTCCAGAAATTATAGTTAGGAGAATTGAGGACTGCAGAAATCAGCCAAGCCCGACCAAATCCGAACAAATGGTGAGACTGCTATGTATTCCCTGTGCTATTGGCAAGACTAGACGTTTAGTACACAAGTGTTCAATCAAATGACACATCAGTGGCAGTTTTCTTCAGGCATCGACCATTTTCGCCAGGCTGTGTCACGAGACAACATATCATCTTCAAGAGATTTCAATATGATAGTGCCAATGTCTATTAACATTCTTTCTGCTGCTAAAAAAGAACTGCAATCTACGAGACATTAAAACAATAATTTTGTTGGTTAATGAACTACGAGCTCGGTGCTCTTGCAAAAAGATGGAGAGGGAGATGTGGACAACCAGTATGAATTAATCTTTTTCTGCGAACACAAGTGTTATGGACATGTAGGATTCTACAACATCAACGTCGAAGTCTACAAAAAAGGAGCTCCCAAATCACAGAAGTCACGGTAAGAAAAACTGGAATCTATTGATTTCATGACAAGACAATGCATTTGGTTGTAACGACAAGCCATCGACGTTGGCTATGTAAAAGAATTACTGTAGCAACTACATGAAACCAATTGGTGGAGAACTTGCACCGTCCAAGTCAAATAAGTAATTGTAAGAATCAAGAAACCACTGAACAACACAATCATCTTTCATGTTCCATATCATCAAAGACTCTTCTTTCCCAATGCAAGATGTCAATTAATTGGTTTCCCTCGATCTGCAGTGTCATCAATCTCCATAGAGTTCAAAGCAGATGGCAGTGTCCCTTTCTTACAGGAGGGAAGTGGTGGTAATGGTGGAAAAGGACGGAAAGGCATGCAGGAGCAATAGCCCAACTCTCTACAGTTTCAGCCAGAGGTGACCCTAATTGCTGCACAACAGGTAATGGAATTCCATACGAGACAGGCAGGCGAGAATTGAATTTCCTCTGTGGAAGGCCAACAATTACACCAACAGGAAACTTCGAGTGGAAAACATTTTGGTGAGGGAGATCGTCAGCAGTAGAAGAAGCATTGGACACAAGAGCGGGGTCAAAAGGAGATGAGAATCGTGGTGGAACATCCTCATGAATATTCTACCTTCCATTATCAGCACCACTAGCTTCATCTTGCCAACAATAATTATGAACACAATGAGGGCAATAACTGTACTCTCCACCTGAATTGTCTACATGATTCTGGCACTCCTTTACTTAACTCGGGTAATGAGTTGGATTCAGATTGCTGTAATAACCTAAACTCGTTCTGTTTTCCGAGTTCTTAAGAAGAACTGTTTCCTATTTATTTTTTTATTTTTTTTGGGGGGGGGGGGGGAAGCGAATGTGCCGCCGGAGAGAGAAATAGACGCCAGAGTTATCGACTTTATTTTTTTCTGTAACTTATATTTTTTTAATGATAATAATATATTTTCCAGTCGGCAGGTAAAAAAAATAGTGCTGTGTATTGATTATTTTTAAAGGATTTATTTAAAATAATTTAAAAAATAATAATTTTTAATATTAATTTATATAAAAAAAATTAGCAAACATATTTCCAACTATACAGTAAAATAAAGAAACATGAAGAGAAAAAAACGATTACAACATAAGAAAAACCCGCCACGATGCTGTTCCTTACCTTATTGATTTGTCTTATTAATGAGGACTACTTTGACCGAGAAGATTACGAAAATACCCCCAAGTTGGCTATGTCAATTGTCAAAGCAAAACTGGGTTTTGGTGGTAGGAGGCCACGAACCATATGTTTTGACTTCATTTATGCCATTTTATTTTCTTTCGAAAAGTGCAGGCCATGTGTCTAACGCCCTTTAGGCCTTTTTTTAAAAACAATCATGTTAGGTCAGGTGAATTTTTATTTTTATTATTATTATTATTATTATTATGGATGTTTGTATCCATTTGTGTATATTTCAATTAATTTTATAGATTTTAAAATTAACAATTATATAAATTTCTGATAATTATTATATTAACAATTATAAAATAAAAAAAATTAATTGAAAACTTTTACTACTGGCTACCTAGAATATGTTAGTCAAGTGAAGCTTTACGAGGTTGAGATATTTAACCTCCGAATTCTAAGCTGAGTGACGCCAGGAATTGAATTAAATCTTAAATGTTGAATTAGCTTATGACCTTCTGGATGGGCTGGAATTAATTAATTCATCTGCGTGTTACTGTCGCGGTAATTAATAGTATGTTGTTTGGTGTGTTTATAAAATATATTAATTTGTTATTTTTTTAATATTATCATATCAAAATTATTAATTTAACATACTTATAATTACTTATTTAAAGCCCATTTAGTAATTGGTATTAATTGTTTTTTAAAGTATTTATTTAAAATTATATTGAAATAATATTTTTTAACATTAATGCATCAAGATTATCTAAAAATAAATAAAAATAAAAAACTAAGAAAATACTTTTAAAATAAAAACAAAAAAAACATGATTTTAATAGTAAAACAGATGTACATATAGGCCCCGTTTGTTTGCTGGAAAGTGGTTTTCTTTTGGAAAGTGAATTCCGGGGAAAATGAATTCCTGGAAAGTGAATTCCGATGTTTGGCAGTGTTATGAAAAATGAATTGGAAAACACTTTCCAGTGTTTGTTTGTGTTATGGAAAATGAACTGGAAAATAATTTTTTCAAGTTTATCTAATATATATAAAATATTTAATCACTTAAAATAAAAAAATGAAATCTAAAAAGTATAATGATGAATTTTTTTTATTATATCCTATATTCATACATAGCTTATTTTATAAAATATAACAATATATGTCATATCATATTATAGAGAAATAAGCTTGTGAAATATTTTTTAAGTAAAACTTATTAATATATATTTTTGTCAATTTTAAAAGCTTAAAATAAGTTTTTTTTTTCATATGAAGAAAGCCAAATTAGTTTATGTTAAGAGTTATATATTTGGGTTTTTTTTTTTTTTGGTATGAAGTATTTTTTAAAAGATAAATAGATACAAAAATATTTTGATGGGTATTTTGGATAAATATTTTTTTTATGGGTAAAGGCAATTATCCATTTAATATCTATCAAATAAACATTAAGAAATAAATATTTGCGATTCAGTTGTAAGGATATAATTCCAAAGTCAAATCCAGTTGCAAGTTTTTAATTCATAATCAATCGAAAAATAACAGGGTTGTGGAGTGCAACGAAGTCACACGTCATTGTTTTTCATCAGAACGGATTTTTATCTATATATATACATATATTTTAAAAAAATTAAAAAAATTCGGAATGGGCCTGTCCCAAACTAAATGGGCCGACCCAACCAATGTGGGCCAAAAGGGCCCAACTCTGGTGGACTTGGGCTGGGCCGGGATCAACCCAGCCCAGCCCAACAGTTCATAAAACGCTCAAAACGCAAAAACGGTGCGTTGCACCCGTCGTTCTCTCAAGAATTTATTCTGCCATGTTACTGTTCACGTGAACAATAACATGGTCGACTGTGACGAGAGGGTGAACGGAGGATACTGACGGGTAGAGGAGGCCGAGGTGGTTCTTTCTGTGGTGGTGGCGTCTGAAATGGTGGTCTGTGGTGGCCGGAGGCAGCGTTGGAAGGTGGCGGTACTGTTCACCGACTACGACGAGAGCTTCAACGGAGGATACCGACGGGTAGAGGAGGCCGAGGTGGTTCTTTCTGTGGTGGTTTCATCGTAAATGGTGGCCTGTGGTGGCCGGAGGCAGCGTTGGAAGCTCTCGGCTTCCATGGCTGTTCTGTTTTGGGCAGAGAGAGAGAGAGAGAGTTGCATGAAGAGTCATCTTCTTCGTCGTGAAGGTGAAGCATGCACTGTCATCTTCTTCGGACACAGAGAGGAGAAGATGTGTTTTATGGAAAGTGTTTTCCTTTTGATAAGGAAAGGAAAACACTTTCCTGCGGGTTCTTTCAAATTCTTTGTTGACCGGAAAGTTAAGGAATTAACTTTCCTTTGACTAACTTTCCGGTTGTGAAACATACATTGGAAATAAGAAAACTGAATTCCTGGAATTCAGTTTCCTTGAAACAAACAAGGCCATAGATCAAATCAAAAGAAAAATCATCCATAAAGGGTTTGCGCTCATCATGGACTAATTGCAACTATGAAGCACAAACCTCTTCTTGTGTTTTTCTGGACCCAAGGTACTGGCATGGGCCTACCTATAAGATAATAGTTTTGCCTTATGAATGAAAAGGCCGGTTAGGCCTTGTAACTTAATTTCATGCATCCATCAATGACTCCATTTAAATTGATATCACCCTTTGTTCCCATGCAGCCCCGAGAGAAGAGAGAATGAAAAGACTGCAACAAAAGTTATAGCAATAAAATAAATTATTCTTAGGCATAACAAAGTCACTGTTTTTTACCTCTAAAAGCTGAATTATCACTTTCATGACATCTCATTCGAGAGGTTGTAATGTCTCTAAATGAGAAAACATTTTTTTTATTATTAAGAACTTTTATGATCAACACAAGATTTTTTTTGTTTTCACCGAAAAGAAAAGCATTACCATACACTGTTGGCAAGCTATTATTCTAAGCAAACCATCAAGAAAAGCGGAGACACTATAATCAAAATGTTCATCTGCCACCACCTAATGATTGCATTAAACGATTCTGTAAACTATGATATCCAGCACTTGTACTAGCCATTTCCTCAAAACGAACAGTTTCGATTGATTTACCAAGCAAGTGATTTGTCTCTTCTACATTTGATTCGTCATTAGTCCAAGGATGTTTTGCGGATGCTCTTAGCCCTTCTAATTCCATTGATACTTCCTTCATGCTAGGTCTTTCTTCTCCTCTTATTCCTATGCACTTCTTTGCAATGTTGGCAACTTCCATAAGTTGCCTCATATTATCTTGGTTCACCATGCAATCCTGAAGAATATGGACCAGACGATCTTCTTTCAGTGCATTAAGAAAATACACTGTTAAATTTCTCTCCCCCTCAGGCTTGTCAAAGGAAATTGCCTTCATCCCAGTTAGTAGTTCCACAAGAACCACTCCAAAACTGTAAACATCGCTTTTGTCCGTCAGTTGGCTTGTGTGCAAGTACTCGGGATCTAAGTATCCTAGAGTTCCCTGCACCATGGTTGACACATCATCTTGATCCAATGGAACTAACCTAGAAGTGCCAAAATCTGATACTTTTGCTGTATAACTGTTGTCTAGGAGTATGTTTGTAGACTTGACGTCTCTATGAATGATTTGCATAGCAGCTGCAGAATGCAAATATGATAGAACACCTGCAGTTTCAGAAGCTATCTTTAAACGGATTTCCCAAGTTAAGGTCGATACCTTACTCTTGTCATGAATGTGGTCAAATAGGGTACCATTTGCAACATATTCATAAACTAGTAATGGAACTTCTGTCTCGAAGCAACATCCTAGAAGCTTCACCACATTCCTGTGATTGATTTGGTAAAGTACAACCACCTCATTAATAAACTGCTCGATTTGGCTTTGATCGATTATTTTGGATTTCTTGATTGCAACAGTTCTTCCATCTGATAAAGACCCCTTGTAAACTATACCAAAACCGCCTTTGCCAACAATTCTACTTTTATGGTACTTGTCAGTGGCTTTCTCGAGTTCTTCGGCTGTAAAAATTTTTATCGTTTCTGTAATAGGTCCTTCCCTTGTTGATAGTTGTTGCTCCAACATGAGACCACCATTTTGCCTAAAGAATTTCTCTTTGAGCTTCATTAACTTCCATTTTTGGTATCCCCAGAAAAACCAAGTAATTCCCATCAACAAAGATATGAGTCCTACTCCAATTCCTACATGAACAAGCGTGTTGAAAAATTAGTTTGTAATTATTTATGTACATGCGCAAGTTAGTCAAAATTGAGCAAGTATACTCGAATGGTTAATATCATGGGGGAAATTATTGCAATTGTTTTGGCTTTTGTTTAGCTAGTAAACATTTCGATTTAATACGGAATATTTAAAATCATGTATGAAGGTAGAGAGCTAAAATTTGCTATCAAGAAATTCGAGTTGAAATTATCCCATAGCTATATAGAATAAATTAAAAATGAGTACATTTGTGGTGGATTTGACTAAAGTTTTGGTGTTCACATGGATCAAATTAGATTCCTCTTAGTTTGGTTTTCTGGAATACCAAGGGGTGCAATTTTGAGACAAAATAAATCTAGAATATTTTATGAATATTTCAAGTCACTTTTGCATCACACAACTACTTCAAATTTTAATTTTATTGATAAAATAAATTCTACCCAATCCCTTAACACGCGATCAAGAATTTATCACAATACTTCTAAACAACTTCATGAATCTCATTATACACTTTGAAAAACTAAAAGTTCTAAAAAGAAAATTAACAAAAATCTACACATAATTTCTTCTACAAGAAATCAGAATGAGTATTAAGTGTCTGTTTGGACTGTGGTTAAGGTTACTATTAAAAGTGATTTTCGTTCAAAAATACATTAAAATGATATTTTTTTTAAAAAAATCATCATTGAGACCAGCACATGAAAATAATTTAAAAACACTATTTTTTTAATTTAAAAAAATAGATTTTTTTTAATTTTTTTCAAAAATATTTTTGAAAAACGGTGTCAAAGACCCTCTAAACTTAGGTATATGATAGAGAGCAGCAAGTATTAGTTCAGGTTGAACTAGAAGGAGGACCAATATAGTTTTAATACAACTGACCATCAAAGCCTTATCTAAAAAGCAAGAACTAAAAATTGGCACATGTATATAGCATATCCAAATTAAAGATGAGAAACCAAAAATACAAACAATTACCTTTAATGACATATGAAATATCTATACACAATAGTATGCACATGATCACCGGGATTGAAAATGAAGAGGATGGTATACGAACTTACCGACAACAATATAAATCACCAATGACCGACGGCGGATACAACCTTTGCCATTTTTTCTTCCGTCACCATGGTACCCCTTGGGGCAAGAACATGTATAATTCCCTATCAAGTTAGTGCAAATATGCGTGCAATTGTGGTTCACAGTTGCGTCTGTACATTCATCAATGTCTGGAAAAGAAGAGAAGCATTGCAAATCAGTAAGAAGCCCCTGTAAAATTTCTAATTTGAAAGAGAGAAAAAGAAAGAAAGAATCAGATTAGAGACAGTAAATAAATACCTAGGCAACCATAAGAGAGGTATGGGTTTCCTCGGTACCCGTCCAGGCACCTGCAGAGGTACCCATTTCCATTGTCAGGATCATAACAAGTGCTGTTTCCTTGACATGCATTGTACAAGCTGCTCTTTTTAACTTCCGCGCAGCTGTTTTTCCCTATGCTCCAGTCAACGACCATAGGAAGCTTGTCAACGTTCTTCAGGTCCCGGAGATAACTTCTAGAAAAATTGAACTTCTTTTTTTCAATTATGAAGGCGTAGCTGCAGGGGCTGAAGTCCAAGATACCACTGTGATTATTCAGGCTAAGAACTGCTATGTTGAAGTCATCTACTCCCTTGGCAAGAGATGTTTGACAGCAACCTATGCCGGAGCATGTATCATTCGGAACATATTTTAAGCTGTTACATGAGGACATGCACCCTACCGTGTATTTGTTTTCATTACTACCAGCTTCTTTCAAATTGCCAACGAGGGATGCGACAGTATCGCAACCAATGGACACGAAAATATTGTCAGCATCAGAGATAATGAACTCGGAGAGCTTAAGTGAGGGTATGTTGTTGTCAGTTTGTCCAGAAGCATTATAGCAATCCTTGGCTATGAATTGCTCGATATGCAGCTTTCCTTCGAGTGTTATTTCCGTGACGTTTATAGCACTTGCGGTGAGAAATGCTTTTGGAGGACTGAAAGTGTGGTTGCAAGATATGAGGAATCCGGCGTCGTAGTAGCAATCATCTGTCAAGCCGAATGGAAAGGGGATGGTGACATTCCCACATCGATCTTGGCATCCAGGCTTTGCGATGGGAAATTCTTGAGCTGAAATAGTCGCTGCCAACATGGCAGCTACGAGAGTGAACGGAAAGAGCATTTCTGGAGCTCTCATGGCAGCTACTTGGTATTTAGGATTAATGGAACTACAAAATAAATCTCTCAGGCCGTGTATCTAGTGTTTTTGTATTTATAGAAACCAACAAGGAAGACCGGTTCATTGGAACGACATTTTGTGAGTACAACATGTGCTGGTGGAAGACATCTCTGCAAGTGGTAATTAAATTGTTCATTGGAACGACATTTTGCGAGTACAAAATGTGTTGGTGGAAGACATCTCTGCAAGTGGTAATTAAATTTTCATTTTTTTTATGAAGTAGAACTTGGGGTCTTTCTTTTTCATAATCAAAAGCTGAACCGGCAAGCTGCTCTCAATTTGCAGCCTTGACTTTATGAAATCATTGATTAGCAATCCCTTGATTTAGAGAATAATCAGCAGAGAGAAGGCCACGCGTCCATAAAATAAAACGAGTAAGAAAATTATTATATTAAAAATCTGTCTGTATCCAGAATGGCAGAATATATAGAGATGCGCCGATGGGCTCGAGAGGACGTCAATTAACGGTCATTATCTTTAGCACACTGCTCGTATTTTTGAGCAGTCGAAATCCTGCACCTTGCAAGCTGTTTTATATGGTATACTTAAATCAGTAAACTGCTCATTGAATATAGACAGGTGTAAGTGGTCTATTGGACGGTCGATGGCTATGTCTTTTTCACCACCTTCACGTTTACAGGCCAGGATGTAATTTCCTTTGCTTAGGTCAATACAGTATTTATGGAGGTGGACTTCGTTCGAAAAATAAAAAGATGTATAAAAACAAAAATAATAATTTCCCTCATTAAAACGATGCCGGTGAATTCGTCATCTCAACTATATACATATTCCGATAACAGATTTTGGCCGCACGTTGAATGCAAAATCCGTGGGGTGCAGTGGGTCACCGGGTAGGGGCGGTCAACTGTTGTCTATTTCGACCATATGCATGTTTCTCGGAAAGAATTTTGTGCGCTGACCGGGTGAGTGCAGTCGCTGTTGTTTTCAAGTGCCAGAAACCACAACTAGCTACCCATTACCAGGTTATCATATATTAGTATCGTATTTTTATTTTTTTATATTAAAAAAAATACATTGCTTGTTTGTGACGTCTTGAAAAATTTAACTTGGTACCCTATGACCTTCTGGATGGGCTGGAATTAATTAATTCATCTGCGTGTTTACTGTAGCGGTGATTAATAGTGAGTTTGTTACTGTGGTGTGTTTTTAAGAATATTTTTTATTTAAAAATATATTAATTTGTTATTTTTTAAATATTAAAGTATCAGAATTATTAATACATATTAAAAAATTATTAATTTAATATTTTTTAAATGAATTGCTTTGCAAGATTTAACAGTACTTATAATTACTTTTTTAAAGCCCAGTTAGTATTGGTATTAGATGTTTTATAAAGTATTTAACCTCTAGAGGTTGAGCTAAATAGTTGTTCGCAGAGCCAAATCAAAAGGAGACATGCAATCATGGAGTATAAATAGATTTATAAAGCAAACAGGCATTTAAATACACATATATATAGGGCTTAATTAATTAATTAATACTGTTTCAAAGGAGAAGTGCCTCTCACGAAGCTTGATGCAAGTTTCAGTACTAGTGGCTTGAGATCACGTCTAATTAATTAATTAATTAATACAAACACTGGCCTGCTGAAAAGATTAATTAAGAAAGCTAGCAAAGAAGAGGATTAATTAGGGATAGGCCAATTACATCCTCTCTTGCAAATTTGGCTGGATAGGCAGCACGCGGAATGTGAAAGGCACCTGAGAATTATAGTCTCTCACCCTTTGTTGATGATAGGCATTCTCCATCTCCATCGCATTCTCTTCCATAGCCATCTCTTGTTGTTGCTGTGTGTGTACATGCACAAAGAGAAAATATAAAATCATAAACTTTTTAAGGAATAAATAAATAATCACGGTAAGATTTGTTAAGGAACCATCTCATCTAAAAACTTAAGCTATTAGATGAGACCTCGGAATATGATTTATATTACTCTTTAATACACTTCATCAAATGAAAATTTTTTAGGCTTAAAACTTGCACAAACTCATACTACCTTGTGCTTGATTTTTATCAAATAGAACGAGGGTGATGAGATTCGAACTCGTAACTGCTAGGTTAACAAGGTTCTGATACCATGTCAAGGAATCATCTTATCTAAAAGTTTAAACTATTATGCGAGACACTAAAATATAATTTATATTATTCTGTAACAAGATTAAGAATCGGGTGGGGTCATCATGATCCACTTATGTAATGGGATGGCTCAATTAAACCAATCAAGACATAGAGTTGATTTTCAGGTTTTGGTCAATCTCGAATATTGATGATCAGCATTTGTACATAGTTGATTCATGAGTAACATAATTCACTCACATTAACAAGATGAATCAAGGGGGGCAGCCTGCCAAGAGATATATTTCTCTCTCTCTTTAATTTCTACTGTTTCAGTGACTTGAAATTTATGTTAGAGCTTTCTTTTTGCTTTCTGGATAGACAATTAATGACTGGTTAATTAATTAGTTTGATGTGTGGTGCATGGCATAGCCAGTTCCCCATGCATGTGAAACACATAAAGTTCATAGTGAAGGTGATATAGCTAATTATACCAGAACGAATTGGAGGTGCTTGAACTCCTCGTCCAATATCTTTTCCTGAAAATTTCCAGGAAGAAGGAATATCGTTAGACAAAAACCAAGACTTTAACTAGTTTTTGCCGGAGAAACCTGAAGATAATAAATACAGGCCAACAAAAAGGAAGCAATAATCTTGTCTCTCATAATATGAAGTAACGGTCTGAAATATACATACATTTTGCTCCAACATGCTGTGGAACTCCATCTGCCAAAATCAAGGAAACTAAAAGTAAACATTTATAAAAAAAAATAAAAAAATAAAGGGACACTGCTCTAATTAACTGCTTATTAAGCCTCATGTATATGTATATCAAGAGCTTGGAATTAGCAAACAAATATAGATTTATTTTTATTACCGAACACTGCCCTACCTGCTTTTTACGGACAGCAGCAAGGCCAGTATCTAGGGCTTCCTCTATGGCCATCAACTCCTTGTGGGGCAAAGATAAGATATCCTGCCCTTTCAGATGCCTGCAAATCCACATATTTTGACATTATCAATCGAGAGAAAGAAAAATGAAATAAATCAAGATCAAAGAGAAGGGGAGGAGAGGGAAATCTACCTCAGCTCAATCTGCAAGCTGTCATTCTCTTTCTTGATTCTGTCAATCTCGTTGCTGAGGTGCTGTTTCATATATATATATATATATATATATATATATATATATATATATATAAAGAAACCCTAGGTCTTAAATTTTCTTCACAAATACATGAATATAAAAAATAGAAATTGGAGAAAAGATATACAGAAAAATGAGCGTTGGCCCTTTTTGATTGTTAATATGGTGTGTCTGTGTGTGTAGGCTTCTGTTCCAAAGAACAAACTTAAACAGTCTTCTAGTGGTGTGTCCCTGTGAAGTTTGTCAAGAGAGTAGATTTGATCGACTGTGTGTAGATCTATTTTTGGAAACAATTTTCATTTCCTTGTTGCTAACACCTATTGATTGATCTTTCAATTTTAGCAAGGAAAAGGAAGTCATTAATAAAATAATTTGTTCTAGATCTGTTCATAAAATACTATTTTTGGTTTATTTTTAAATAGAATAAAAACAATATTGTAATAGATAGCATCCCTTTTGTACGTAGATCTGCTCATAGGATTCAGAGTTGATACTCTTACCATAATATTAGCAAAATATACAAAACCTCATCTTATTTTCCATCGGAAGAACAAGATTCCTCAAAGGTTAAAATACAACGGACAAGAGGAGTTGGATCAGATATTTGGGGGCAGAAAGAGAAGAGAATTAAACCCTACCTCATGTTTAGCATCCCACAGCCTCTTACCAGATTGCTTGTGATACTTGTCCAACAGATCTACCACCCTTCACCGTCAAAAACAAAATTTGAAACAAAAATAAATAAATAAAACAAAAGTAATGAAAAATATAAAGACGACCAAGAAATAAACTGGAACTACATACGTAGTGGAAGGGCTGCAGTACTCATGCATCCTTCCAGAACTAGCAAAGATGACAAGAGAAACTTGAGCATCGCATAAAACTGTGATCTCCTTAGCTTTTTTGATGATCCCACTTCTCCTCTTCGAGTAGGTCACTTGCCTGTTGCTTGAGTTTTCAATCCTCTTGATCTCAATCTTCCCTCTCCCCATCTCTCTCTGCAACTCGGAGAACTCTTTTCTTTTCTTGATTTCAAAGTGAAGGTGGGAGGAGATGATATATTAAAGGAGTTAAAGAGAGATCAGAGAACAGGGCAAAGCAATAGAGAAGCTTGCTATTATGGGTTAGAGATTGCAGAACTTTCGTGTGGAGCAGAAGGAGAAGGGTTTGTTTGCGGGTGGCTGACAAAGCCAAGCCAAGCCGACCGCTTTTACCTGCTGTTTGATTCGGCTTTGTTTGTTAGTTTCACCTCGTTAACCAATGGTTTGTTTTCTCCCCCCTGCGAAGCCGACTGATACTAATTGTTGCTTAGGGTTTTAATTTAGAAATCCAGACAAGACTTCAACATAGATAGACTAGGTTTGATTGATACGTAAAATGCAGTTGCGGATCTCGTACTTGATTAGGGTCTTGAGGTCTGCGATGGTCTTGTCTAGGGTTTGAGTGACGGAAATATATATGTAGTGAAATAATCAAACCATTAACCATCAAATCGAAAAATCAATAGGGTGATCTCTTCTCCATAAATTTCATGCCAAAATCTAAGGAATATGACTTTCATGTCAAAAGTGTAAGGCTTTCTTACGTGCCCTGTTGATAGATGGAAGGGCATGGAATTCTAATTGCTGCTAATTACTGCTGTGAGCTTAAAGAGTAGGGGCAAAAGGGAATCGAAATCTTTTTCACGTGCCTGTCTATTGATAAATGAAAGGGCATGGATTTCAGGCTCCAGATTGTCATGGTCATGTGCATGCCTACCTCCCTAGCTGGTGTGATCTTAAACAGTAAAACCATTGGGACTCTTGTCTAGTTAATTAATTATTAAAAGTTGTCTATGTTTTAAAAGTGTTTTCTAAAAAGTTTAAAATTTCTTATTTTAATTTTTTATATATATTTTTAAATTATTTTGATATATTAATGTAAAAAATAATATTTTTTTAAATATTTTAATGTATTTTTAAATAAAAAACACTTTTTAAAAACAATTTCTTAAATATTCATTAAGAGCTACAGTGATGGGAAAGATGCACATTTTGTACGCTGTATAATCGAACATACTGCAGGTATCTTTGCGTCTCTTAACTTTGGAGGGATAATTTATAAAATTTAATTGTTCTTTTTTTTTAAAAAAATTCTTCTCCTATTCACTTTGAATAGTTTTAACTTTTAACCACATAAACGATACATTACGATAAAATGGCAGCGTTGTTAGTGCTGGCTACACTCCTGCTGCTCTCTAAGGTGCATTCCAGCTCTGTTGTTTCAGTATACCTTTGTTCCAGTCATCTGCTACACCATGTACCTGTGATGGTTTCCAGCCCTTTTGCTCTTATCGATGAACATTACGCCCCAAGCAATTGGAAGATTAGAAAAATTCGATTACGCACCTTGATGAAAATGAGAATTATGTGGTTTTTTTTTCCTTCTTTTTTTACAAGGGAGATAAGGGGTTGAAGTGCAGCTCATTGATTTGAATGTTAAAGCATCTCCAATGCAAAATGATATTTTAGAGAACTAAATTGATAAAATGATTTTTTGAATAGTGTAGGTATAACTTTTTTATTTATATATATTCCAATGATAAAAGTCATTTAAAAGAGTCATTTTTGGTATATTATTTTAAATATAGTACAATTATTTTATATACAAAATAATTATGCAATTGATTATATAAATAATTTATATAATTAAATAATTGCTTTTAAAAAACCCTCCGGTCTCTTTTATCTTCAATTCACGTCCATTTCTCTTCTCCATCGTTGTAGAAATCTCTCAAAGTTTCACTCCTTCTCAAAATTATCTACTCAGTGAATTAAAAACGGTATGTTCTCCCAATCTCTGCATCATCAACCAATAAGTTTGTGTAATTGTAACAATCTTGACATTTTCATTCAAGATTATTTCTTTTTGAATCTGGGTTCTTTTTCTTGAGATTTGATGAATGTCCATTTGGTTTTTCTACCATTTCTCCAGTGAGGTGTAGTTAAAAGTTGGTGTTGAGCAAGGATTGTTCAGGTTCTGGATTGGAGTATATTTGTTATGTTGTATTTATACTTTGAAACTCTTGTGATTTGTTGAGATTGGTGTTGTTGTTTTGTCTTTGTTGATATGATAATGTCTGGCCAATTTTTTTTAAAAAATGATATTTTTTTATTTTAAATAAAAAATAATATTCTTAGATATTTTGATATATTAATATCAAAAATACTTTAAAAAAAAAAACAAGTTGCTCTGTTAAAATATTAAATGCAAAACAGGCCTTGTATTCATTTATCGGTGGCTACACCTTAGCATGCTACGGGCGTAGCAGAATATTTATAGAACTTTCTTAGCTTGGACGCTCAAATTCATGGCCACTAGTGATGCCATTTTGGATGGCATAGCTTTTGACGTGGAGGGTGGAGAACTTAGCTATGTAGCTCTTACCACTGGATTGTCTGGGCAGCTCAACCGATTTGGTTAGGATTTCTTTTGTACTTCAAGATATCAGCTGTAATTTTTAAATATAATACTATAATTTCTACATGAATTAATTTCACTCTTTTTTATTTTAGTTATAAAAAACTACATCAAAATTTATTTATTTATTTTTAAAAGTGTTTAAGATTGTAAAAAGAATTTTTTTTTTGTTTAGAAATATTTTTAAAAAATATTTCAACTCTATTTTTATATATTTTTTAAAAAATAATTCTGTTTTTTTTTAAAAAACTGAATACCTAACATCCTAGTAATTTATGTAATTTATGAAACCAGTGAACGTCATGTGTTCCTTAGCGGGTAGGAAGTTTTTTTAGAAAGGGTTGAGATGGGGGGGGGGGGGGGGGCGCGCGTTAGACTCACGAGCCACTTGGTCCATGGATTTATACTCAATTACATAAAATCAATATGCAGGGTGAAAGAGGGGGGGATGAAAAGAGACGGGAGTGAAGAGGGGAAATAGATAAATAAGATGTGAGGGAATTATTTCTTATAAAAATAAAATAATGGGTTTGTGTCTCGAGAAAATGCCTCCTGTCAAATGGATTTATGCGACAGCTATGTCACTTATATCTTGAAACAAAAATCATTTTCTGGGAATGGGTGGATACTCTATGCTATACAGTGGCAGATATGGTGGATAGCAGGAGCAAGTGGAAATGGGAGCTGTTTGCGCATTTATTGCCTATGCAAATCGTGATGATCATTGCTGGTCACATTTCTCCTATGCAGGATGCGGGAGCAGATTCAGTGGTTTGGGACCATACTGCAGATGGGAGGTTAACAGTTAAAACAGCTTATAAGGTGCAGGAAGGAAGAGAGGATATGGATAGGGACCCGTTGTGGAGAACCATATGGAAGTGGAAAGGAATGGAGCGTATTAGAGTGTTTCTTTGGACTGTAGGCCATAATGCTATTATGACCAATGAAACGAGATGGCGAAGAAGGATTTCAGATAATAGATATTGTTGTCAATGTATTAATGTAGTGGAATCCTTAACTCATGCACTAAGAGACTGCCCTAAAGCTCGGAAAATTTGGGAGGTTTTCATCAGGAGAGAGGAAAGGGGGCTGTTTTTTAGCCAAAATTGGTACGTTTGGTTGGTTTCAAACTTGACTCCCAGGAATGGAAACACTCATTTTGGAGATTGGCACATGGTCTTCGGTGTAACATTATGGTACATTTGAAAAGAAAGATGTAATAGAACATTTGGTGGAGACCAGTTTCATTGGTATGGGACTATCCTCAATATAAAAAGGATGGTTGAGGATAGTAAAAAGATACAAAGGAATGAGCATGAGGATAGAAACAGTGATACGACATATGCTCATATCGGATGGAAGTACCCGGCGGAAGAGTGGATAAAACTTAACGTGGATGGCTGCAGCAAAGGTAACCCAGGGATCGCAGGTGCAGGAGGAGTTATTAGAGATCATATGGGGGCTTGGATATGAGGGTTTGCAAGAAATATTGGTATTTGTTCATCTATGACTGCGGAATTATGGGCTATCTATGTGGGGCTTATTATGACATGGGATAGAGGTTTCAGAAAAGTTATTTTGGAGTCCGACTCCAGGGTAGTAGTAGGACTTATTAATGGGGAGAGTGAGAGAGTTGGTAATAATTTTAATTTGATTATGCAAATTAAAAGTGTGTTGGGTAGAGATTGGGAAGTTGAAATTTTTCATGTTTACAGAGAGGCTAATTGTGTGGCCGACTGGTTGGCAAATTTTGGGCTAACTAGAGATTTATTAGATAGGGGGGCGGATATTCTTACTGATCCTCCGGCAGGAGTGTATTCCTTATTGTATTATGACCTTATTGGGTCCACTATTCCTCGTTTAATTTAGAAAGGCGTACGCCCCGATCTTTACAAAAAAAAATCATTTTCTGTAGCGGAGAAATTAATTACCTCTTGTTTTTGGATTGGAAGCTTTGGAGCTCCACGGGCAATGCACTTGTAATTTTCAATACATGCCCCGCTGCCTGTCTAGTTTTTTTCCAGATTTGAGATAAGTCAGATCATGGAGAGGTGTTTGATATTTTCATGTGATAATATTAAAAAAATATTCTTAAAAAATAAAAAAATATCATTTTAATATATTTTTAAATAATAATACTTTAAAAAACAATCTGAACCATACTTTCAAAGCATGAAAAATTGCTCGCCAAACTCGTTAGTGGAATCGGGGATGGATTCCACCCGACTTTCGAAGCCTTGGCAACTCACATGGTCAGCAAAGTGAGCTCTTTTAAGTCCATTCCAGCTATAGTTACAAGTAATATTTGCGTTGTTCTGAAATTAATCCCTATCATTCCGGTAGCATCCGAACCAGACCTGAACTTCTCAGCCCGGGCTCCGAGATTGAAGGGAGTCGATCAATGCAGGATTACCTTTGCATAATGGACATTCCAATCACTGAACCAGAGGAAAAGATTACAACAAACTCATGTATAGCCAGTAATATAATGCCCCAGCATAAAAGCGGAGAGCTTGACCAAGAACATAAAGCAAATGAATTCGGTTGATTATCCAAGATCATGCCTTGATAACAAGGTCCATATAAAAAATTGGGTAATTTTGAACATAAATCTAGAATCGGTCTTACAAAGCATGATGGAATATATAGCTGGTACATGGGGAAGTTGGGCATTCGTGATGGTAGTCCTGCCAATCTGTTGTAAGAGTACATCTAGGCATCATCAACCCCACCCGAAACTAACAGCTGTTCTTCGTAGTTACCGGTTCGACCAATTCCAGCTCTTGTAAAACGATCACTGGCTGAGAGCAACAGACAATGAATAATTACAAGTCTAGGCAGATCACCAACGTACAAATTAAATTGCAAAAGAGGGAGAGTGTCATTCTCATGTCCCACGAGTGTTTCTTGAAAATTTTGGCATCATCAGAAATTTCTTGGTAATAGAGATGAGGAGGTCAAGGATGCTAATATATGCTGAAGCTCAGACCTCAGTGCATCTGCACTTGTTCTGACCACTCTTCTTTATATATGCGCTTCATCTCCAACGCTGATCAATTAGAACCAATTTGAAACATCAAAGTCCCGTAACTTTCTGAGATGTCTCTCCATATCTTGCCTAGACCTTGCCCACTCTTCCTTCTCTATAATTGTGGTGGGATCCTCCCTGTCACTCTAAAAACATCAAAGCAAAAATCAATCCAGCAGTTGAAAGCATATAAGATTATGGTGAGTGATTTCAAGCAAAGATTTACCGAATGGATTATTTTGAAAGAGTTCCCTTTATCACGCACTACCAGCAAGTCGGTCTTTCTATCCCTATTTCTTCCTCCAGGAACTGTGACCTGTTCATCCACACAACAATAAATTAAACAAATGTGGGAGTAAAAAAACTGACAAGTCATAATTCAGTAGCAACTTCATCAGTCAGTACTCAGTGATTTAGGAACGAATCCTCTTCAAACTAAGCCTCAACCCAAAGATAAAAAATCATGTATCAATTTGAACTATAGAGCATTGAGAAACAAAAATTCAAGTCTGTCCACTATTTTCCCTTGCCTTTTCCTATGTTATTCAATCATCTAATGCCTGTGATGTAGCAGGTAGGTAGATACAGAGGAATAAGGAAAATTGTGGAACTTTACTAAATAAATAAATAGCAATGAAAACAAGATGGTTTTCACGTAACTACACTAAAGCTCTGCCTGCATCAAATTAGCAAATCCATCTGAATCAAAAGGTCCAATGGAAATCAGCTAAAACTAGAAAGAAATTAAGCATGAGCATGTTGTGACTAGATCAAAACCAGTTTAAGGGACAGTTTCTCACCAGTACTTTTGCTCTTGTTATTGACTTTGTTTTGGAATCAATAACGTAAATCTCGTCAAAGTCTAGCACAAAATCAGGATCCCCCAACCTCCGGTTCCTGTAATGCTTAAACAAGAACACCTGCAATGGAAAATGTAGCTTGTGAAGCTGTAACAGCATGTGAAATGAATTATTAAAGACCATAATTGTCATCCCTCCAGACTCTCAATACTCAGCTGACCTGTGAACCCAAAACCTCTGTTTTCCCTCAACCTCAACTGCTATATTACTGCGCATCCACTTTTGCCCGCAAGGCTTAAGAAAAAATATATACACTAGCAACAAATGTAGCGCTAAATTTATTTTTTCCTGATAAAACTTGTGATACCATAAACTGCAGTTGAGCAATTCAATCACCTAAGGTGCTATTTGCCACACCATATCGTAAGGTGATGAAATGAAACAGGCCAAACATATTATCCACTGGAGCACTTAATTTTAAAAATGAAACAGGATAAACTTGGAAAGAATGAAATCTAAGTTCACATCGTCAAGCATTTATGCACATGGTTTACGAATTTCAGCACAGGGGAAAACAAAAAAACAAAAACAATTAATTGCACTATCTGCTACTAAACATGACATTAATAGCACATATTGCCAAATAATCAGCTCACCTTCCAGATCTCCCTCTCAGATTTATAAAATGGATCTCGAGGCGCATCGATGGGTGGTTCAGTAACGTTATAACCTCCATAGTCAGTCTGTGCACATCGTATGTACTGTAATTTAAAAAATATATATATATATATAAAAAAACCATTAAAAATCAACAAGTAAAAGTTCAGCCAGCAAAACGTGATATTAAGCTCTATAAAAACTACAAATAACTTAGTAATTGTAATTGCACTAAAAATAACAAAAATTACAGTACCTTTTGAGGCATTGGAGCAAGAACCTTTGGAATAGCATAAACATCTGTATCCGGTGGGGTTACATACATCTACAACCCATTAAAAGAAAACCCACTGTAAACAAACAGCCCAGATAACCAAATCAATAAAAATTCAAAAAGAAACGCCTATATTCATCAGGAAAAAAAAACCTCTCTGAAATCATAGACGTCATCGTCAGGGTCAGGCGGCTTCCTGATAAAGAAGTCACAATCGACCAAGCTAATTTTATGAAACTCTTCCTCGTTAATCCTATAATCGACAATTTTCTCAGAGTCCCAGCCTTGTGTGTGCACAAAACTCTTACTATTCACCATAGAAATCTCCTCGTCTTCGTTACCAATTGCGATAGCTGAAGCAGCCAAAGGTTCGTACTCCACGTCGTAGTCTTTCTTGTTGTCAAGCTCCTCCACTTCTTCCTCGTCCATGTCATAGTCATCTGGCCCCCCTCCATCTGCGTCTCCGTCGTCGGCTTTGGGAATGAACTTTTTTGGTGGGAGTTTGAAGGGAAAATTGTGTGAAACTGGTGTGAGTTTGAGGGAGGAGGGGAAGAGAGGGGCGGTGGTCGTTAGGATTGGGGGTTTTCTGATGAGGAGTGGTGGGGAAAGGAGGGAGAGAGTGACGGTGATCATGGTGATTGGGAGGTGAGAAGGAGCGAGGAGATGGAGGGGTTTTAGTGATTGGGTTTTTGAGTTGTTGTTGCGTGCGGGCAGGAGTTTTAGGGCGGATTTGTACTTGAACAGGTGTCGATTTGTGGATGGTAAGATTATCTTTGGTGCCAGACAAATAAACTGCCATGAATATATTAAATCTTATAATATAAAGTGTATTTTCTCAAAATACAATCAGAAAGAAAATAATAATAATAAAAATAATAAATTGATTCAATTTGTTTTTTTTAATAGATTCTGAGCATGATTTGATATTTTTCAAACTTGATCTAATAATCATAAAATATATTTTGTAACACAGACAATGATTTCAATTTTAAAATTCATGTTATTGAGATAAACAAAAGATCTTTTATTTTGATGTAAGGAAATTATATCTTCTGAAAATATATTTTATGGGTTCAGGTAAGCAAATAAAACCCTGACTGTTCTAAGTTTTTATGAGAATACAAACTCGAATTTAAGACACGTCGTGTTGATCGCAAATCTCTTATTATCACGTCCTGTTATTTGGGGACAAACAATAGACACACTAATAAGAAATAAACTTTAGACTTGAGAAATTCATGTTTTGTGATTATTTAAAATCACTTGCATTTTTTTCAGAGGGAAACTATTATTCTATAATTAAATTAGAGAATTTGAAGAGTTACAAGTGACATGGGATTATATATATTAACATGCATCTTTATCTCATTTTCTTGTTCAATTCAAGGTTTAAATTAATAAATTATTATAATTTATTAATATATATATATATATACATATATATTTATAATTTTTATTTGTTCTACTGCATATACATATTAGCCTTGCTTTACAGAGAAAATTACATATATATTTATAATTTTTATTTGTTCTACTGCATATACATATTAGCCTTGCTTTACAGAGAAAATTTATCTCGATGAATTTTCTCTCTCCAAAACAAATTATATTTTTTAATTTAACTAACAATGCCGAGAATTCTCTGGAACTCCTCCCTTCACTTTTCAACTCCATACCATGTGCAATCTCAAGGTGAAATCGGACAAAATCAGAGAACTTATTTCAAAACACAGCGGTAAAAATGAACAATTTACATTAAATTTCTGGTTTTGCTTTCGACATGAACTATAGTTTATCAGGGGGCAGCTTTCGAGACTTATCAAACTGGACTTTCATCAGAGTTGAAGCCCGATAGACGGCCCCATACCACAACCCGGCCGGGAAAGACTTGTCAAAACGGGACATGACCCGCCCTTTCTCTGCCTCGAATTTTCTCGGGAAAGAAAACGCAAGAAAATTACCAAAACAGAAAATATTTCACTCCAGTTAAACCCCCCAAAACCGTTTTCGCATCATCCCGCCCAACTATTCCCCCCCTCCCCCCTCTCTCTCAAAACAGAAAATAAAAGAAATTTTTTTTCTCTCCTAGGGTTTCTTTCCTCGATCCTCTCCCATGTCTATCGAGTCTTGAATCATCCAATTCTCACTCAAATTCCATACCCTAGAATTCTGGCCAGACCCTTTACTGTCTCGATGGAGGAAGGGAGCAGTCGTGGCGGTGTTGGAGGCGGAGGAGAATCGTCATCGTCAAGGTTATCGCCGTCGCATGTAAAATTAGGAGACAGGCAAATATTCACCGTGGAGCTCCGACCCGGAGAGACGACATTCGTGTCATGGAAAAAGCTTGTGAAAGACGCCAGTAAGGTCAATAGTAGATCCGCACCCGCCGCGCCAGACCCGCCTCCCGTTAACGCCCACCCTAACCTCGAGTCTCGAATTGCCCCAGTAAGCGCCCTCCCATCTCCACTGTTTAATTGCATAAAACTATACATGCACATGCCACTGCATATGTGTGTCTATTCGTCTTAATTACTAGTTAAACTTGTAATGTGTTTGGATATATTGTAGTTAACTGGTGCCTGGTAGCTGGAATTAGTTATTCACTGATGTTGCTATTTTTTATCCAGGCACCAGTGACAGAAAATGAAGTGAAGGATGACCCCCCTCCAAATCGTTTCAGTGCTGTAATCGAGAAGATTGAGCGTCTTTACACAGTATGCTATCCTTTGGTCCATACATGTTATTGCCTTTTTGCTCGTAGTTCAAGGTGCAAAGTCCTAATTGATGTGCACGAGAATATAGGCAAATGTAATTGGCATTTCATTTGTTAACATGACCTGAATCCTTCACAGGGTAAGGATAGTAGCGACGAGGAAGATCTAATGGATGTTCCTGATGATGATCAGTATGATACAGAAGATTCTTTTATTGACGATGCTGAGCTGGTTGGTATCTTTAAATGTAGTTGGCGTCCACCAACTCTTTTTTGATTTTTGCGTGGCTGTGACGTCTAGTACTATCATCGTGCAAATTTTCTTAGCATGAAGAGGTTTGCATTGTTTGTTAAAGTGTTCCTTCTGCAGGATGAATACTTTGAAGTTGATAATTCGGCAATAAAACACGATGGCTTCTTTGTTAACAGGGGGAAGCTGGAACGCATGTGAGTTACCTCTTAACCTTTTCATAGTTTGCACTACAATGGCCACAAATTGCTTTATTGAACAGCATCTCTGTCTGCTTATTTTCTGCTGGTTAGTCTTTGCTTTCCCACAAAACCGCCAAACTGCTCCTTAAGGTTGAGAAAAATCTTATCGCAAGGGAATCCTTTTCAACTGATTTATTGCAGTAGATAGCATTATGTCAAACACTGGGACCAGAGACTCTTTGCAACCAATGATTTTCACTTATAGAATATAGACAGTATAGTTGCATTTTTTAGGAGCACCCCTTCTCTTCTTTCGATTACTCAGTGCTGACATAACTGGTTAGTAGGTATTATATAGCATTGAAGGATATAGAGGTGGATTGGTCTGGCACATAATTGAATTGGAGTTTGATGTGGAAAAATCCTTATTATGCTTGTAACTTGTGTGATGAAGAATTCTCGCACCATCTTACAAGCAATATTGCCGACTTCATGAACAGAATATGAAGATTCTTCAGCTTCAATATGTCAGGAATGTTTTAGATGTTTTTAGCACAAAGTCTGGTCTACTGTCAGACTGACTTTAGATTGTTCTTCATTCAAGGTGTACTGTAGTGATTACAGTGGAATTGTAAAGTTTAAATAAGCACTGCTGGTGCATAAAACTTCCACGTTCAAAAGATTTTCAGCCTTTCAAGATGTCCACATGTAGAGTGACCTTCATGGTAGAAGTAAGAATTATACGGTAAATCCCATCACTGTCAGCTGTCAACTTCAAAATGATCATTAATCATGTGTTATCATATGGTACTTAAGCTAACCAATACCTTGGCAATGCTGACTCCTTTGAAACTTCATCTTGTGGACTCAATGTAAAATCCTTTCTCTGTAATTTATGTCAAGGGAGAACTCATGTTCATGTATTTTTCCTTCGTTATATCAAGAGTTCCTTGCTTTTCTCCTTTCTCAATTCTTTTGTTTCCCCTTTGCAAGAAATGATCCTCCTGTTGTGCCTAATGAGAAACCAAAGAAAAGGAGAAGAAAAGATTTATTGAAGGCACCTAATGATTCTGATGATGGTCATATGTCAAATAAACTTGCGAAGCTGGAAAAATCAGCTGCGGAGAAGATGGTATCGCCTCCTGGAAAGAACTCTTTGAACCTTTCTCAGAATTTGACTATGACAAGTGAGCAGTATGAGAATGTGAAGTTCCAGAACCAATCAAATTCATCTGGATCTTCCATAAAGAAATCTGCTGAAACTAAAATGAAGCTGGCTCCATCTTTATCAGTGAAAGTTCTGGATGGAGATGCTTATGCATCTCTGGAAGAAACAAAGGATATTGAAAAGCCAAAGACCGGGTGCCCCACACCAAAGAATCTCACTAGCAAACCTAAAGATGCTAGTGGATTCTCTGATTCTTCAAATCAGAAATATCTTGAAAAAAGTGCTTATGTGCAACCCAAGTCACAGTCAGCAAAAACTGCAAACCATGGTGATGATCTTGAACCATCAGTTAGATCAAAAGAAAAGAATGGGGTCCATGAACTTCCTGATCTCAATCTTAATATTTCTGAAACCAAGATTTACACACAAGCAGCAGTGAGTTTGAATATTTTTTTCACTTATATTTTTTTTGCATTGACATATTTTTGCCAAAGATAGTGATATTGACATTTGCATTTAGCACTATTTTAAAGATGGATATGGATTTCCATACATTACAGCTCTGGAAATGAGGATCCTGATGTTCTATCTTTGAATCCACTTCACAGCATCAGACATTTACAGACAAATACAACTTTGAATAGTCATTGGTGTAATAAACTGGGTTACATGAGTTTGAGACAGAAGTATTTAGAATACTTTTATTTTTTATTTTTCTTAGAGTAGAAGATAGTCTTGGAAAACAGTCTCTATCACATGCTCTCATGCAGGTGCAGATTATTTCAGAACCATTCAGCTTCACTGTGTACTGACATGGTTTCTTATTCCAGGGAGGTTGTAGTTAAAGGCTTTTATCATGTACTGCATTTCTTGCTAATCACAGAAACTACAGCATTTTGTGTGTTTGTTTGATGATGTCTTGATGTTATTGATTTGATTTTGAATGTAACACCATGCAGAGAACTTCACATGTCCACAGAAAGGATGGTTCTAGTGTCAGGCCTAAAAGTTCGATGCTAGAAAAGGCTATCAGGGAGTTAGAGAGGATGGTAGCAGAATGTAAGCTCGAAAATACTTGCCCTGTATCCATTCCCAATGATTACAATATGGGGAAGTTCCTTGCAAATTGAAACCTTTTTCTGTGTAAAAATTACAGCAAGACCGCCCACTGTAGAAAATCAAGAGGCTGATACCTCAGCCCAGGCAATTAAAAGAAGATTGCCTACCGAAGTAAAGCTGAAGCTAGCCAAAGTTGCCAGACTAGCGGTACTAGAATTCTTAACATTTTTAAACCCTTTCATCTCTTTTTTTCCTCTTGTTTTTGATAGTTGTACATGAAGGCTGGAAAGAAATATAAAATGTTTACTTTCCAATGGTTGCAACAGGCAAGCCAGGGAAAAATGTCAAAAGAGTTACTCAATCGTCTCATGAGTATTCTTGGTCACTTAATTCAGCTTAGAACACTGAAGGTATCTTCTTGTAGAAACTGAAGACTTGATTCTTAATTACAGCTGCATTGCTCTCCCTACCTCCTCCCTCCCTCGTGATTGCAACCACAATTCTCATTTGTGATGTCTCCTACTAGTTGACAGGAGATGGTTGTGGTTGCTGCTCCTTGTGGAAATAGGATTAAGTTGGCTATTTGGTGCTTTGAATCCTCTCACCCTCTTCTTTGTTTTGAAAAATACTGAAAAAATGAATCTAGGAAATCAGTTTTTAGTCACCACTACATTTCATTTTAACACCACTGAATATGATGAACAATTGACCGCTTTTTAGATGAAAGAAAATTTATTTACCGATGGAATGATCAAATCAAGAACAAGACATCTCAATCTGAAAGACCACTAAAACACAGGCTTAACTAGTTGATTGTTTTGGTTCTTGAGTCACATCAGCTAATTTATTGGCCTATGGAAGAGTTTCTATGGTCATTCAAGCTCTCTATGTTACTGTGATAGCATTATGATAGACTAAGTGAAAACATGGTAGTAATTGATAGTGTGAATGAGGATGAAGTCTGTGTTATTGTTGCTGTCTTTATGCCTTGGCCTAAAACAATGTTTCCAGATAACATGGTAGTAATTTGTCGAGCACAACATGATGCAGTTTATTTTTTTTTTTGCTGCAGAGAAACTTGAAAATAATGATTAACACAGGTTTGTCAGCAAAGCAGGAGAAAGATGACAGGTTTCAACAGATAAAGAAGGAGGTTGCCGAGATGATTATGACACGCATCCCCTCTGTGGAGTCTAATGTATGTTGATACATCTCTGTATCTCTATCTCTATCTCTCTCACACTCAGACTGGCATTCAGAAGTGTTACGTAGGGCATTTAGGTACAATGCTCTTTTTTGCTGGGGATTATTATTACCTAGAAGTCAACGGTAGATGAAACTGGACCAAGTTGAATACGTAGTTTTCTTAGGACCTTGGCCTTTCCCCACTCTCTCTCTTCTCTCCCCTGCATATCTACAACGCATCCATTTGGAATAGGCTACTTTACAGAGCCTTTATTCCAGAGACACTGAGTGCACTGAATACCTTTCAAATATGATTGAGGGTCATTTTTTCTATTCTTGGCATTTGGACCTATTTCCATACCCATCTTTGTTGTTTTATGTCTGAATCGTCATTCTTTATTGTTTTGGGTATGGACCATATATTAAATACTGGTTGGTGATTCTCTTATCATATATCAATTCCATAGTAGTGCTTTGGCATCTGAAAATCTTGATATATTTGATTACCAGTTTATACTGTCTTGACGGCATCATATTGATGCAAGTATTAAAGTTTGTTGACCATTGCATGTGAATACTCTTATTGCTTTTTAAATACAATATAATTGATCCAATGATTTCTCAGGCATTAGTTCAACAAACTAGAGCGTCTGATGATTTTCAAGAAATTGTATCTGATGAAAGAGGGGACCTTAAAAAGAAATTTAGCATGGATGCTGTGTTGGAGGATAAAATTTGTGATCTCTATGACCTTTTTGTTGAGGTATATACTTGGAATGCCTTGCCTTGAATTTTTTTTTGTGGAAATCTTTTTTCTCAATCTGTCTCATGTTTTGCTCTGACTTTTGATGATTTTAGGGATTGGATGAAGATTCAGGTTCACAAGTCAGAAAGTTATATATGGAGGTTGTGCTTTCTTTTCACTGTACATGTTTCTTTATGCTTTCATTTGCCAAATGTATTTTTAAATGAAATGGAGCAACCGCTTCCTGCCTCTTTTCTGTAGTTTTGCTAACAGGTTATAGATACTAGCTTTCATGGTTCTTTTTTCTTTTTAAACTAATTGGTTGAACCAGTCTGTATTCATTTTCTTCAAGTCATATGCCTCTTAAAGCTCTGATATCATTTAGTTCTTGAACTTCTTTGTCCATCTGGCAAAGTGTGTCTTGTGCTTATATTTTTGTATGTGAACACTAATTAAAATCTACTTCGTTTTTCTCTGATATGCTTTTCACGGTCTATTCCCATCTGTGATTCAGCTTGCACAGTTGTGGCCAAGTGACCTTATGGACAACCGTGGGATCAAGCGAGCAATATGTAGGGCAAAAGAGAGACGAAGGGTTATGTACAGCAGAAATAAGGTCTGCTTGCCACCCCCCGCCACCCACCAATTCCCTGACCCCATCTCATATTTGAAACATGAAAGAGATACCATTTCCTAGATGCTTCTTTTTTATTCATTGAATTGAACTGTAAGGATGTCTTGATTGATAGACTTAATTTACAATCCTAATCATATGTCAATAGACTATGCTATGGTGAGCTGTGATTTATGAAGTGATTGGCATTTCAGGGTTCTAAAAAGCCATCTAATTGACTAAAACTTGCTGCATGTAGACTAACACCGGGTTTTTTTTGTCATTAAGTATAGTTGGGATGAAACAGGAGTGAAGGTTTTTGTATCTGTGAAACATTACATCTACTGTGACTTGTAGATTTTAGATATTGAAATTGGTGATGCACACTGTTTTATCATTTCAAGGACCTTTGCTTCTAATTGTTGGAACTGATAAGTTTATTTCGTTGTCTTTTGTTATCTCCAATTCTGCTGGCCCTTTCTGTGAAATACTCTGAAATCCCGTGCATCTTGTGCTTTTTTCTGGGGATGATGATGGTGATACCCCCCCCTTTTGTTATTCTTAGGATCAAGAGAAAATGACGAGTAAAAAGATGTTGACTCCTAGACAAGAGGAGGGTGTTAGAATTGAGTCTGGTTCAGTTGCTCAGCCACAACATGTGCAAGAAAGGCTGGCCACTGATCCGGTTGGTCCTGTTCTGGCTTTAGCTAGTAAGCCAGTTCCCAATTCCACAGCAGCATTTGTTCAGGTACCTAGTCCTTCAGCAAACAGTCTTGTAGGGGACAAGCTAAAACAAGAGAAGCCAAAAGGAAGTTCAAGCAATTCCATGGACGGGGCAAAGATGGGAGTTGATGGTGCTTTGCCAAATAAGAAGGTAAAGAGGAAGCCAGAACTAGAGTTGGATGAAACGCATCTCCGTTCGGAGAAGTTGCATCCTCAATCTAGCGGGGAAAGACACCAGTCTCTCAAGCATGCATCTGGTCTTCCTCAAAAGTTAAACCTTCAATCAGCTGCCCCACCAAGTTTTGAGCCGTCTAGCTGACTTAATGATAGTTCAATTAGGATGTTTACACCAAAGAAGTGATTGTATAACATTAGTGCTTTTCTTTTTCTTCACAGCAGGCGTCGTCAATTCTGACCAGCTGATTGATACCATTTTTGTAATTAAATTGTGTTGTTTGAATAGTCGTGGATTGAAGTATCATCTCATCTCAACTCAAATAAGAGATGCAGATTGCTTGTGCAAAATACCTTGCTTTGAGGCGTATGTTTTAGACTCTCTGTTCTCGTTTTCCCTCTCGTTTTGATTATTTTTTTCCTTTCTTGCTATTCAGTTTGATCCGTCGGCTTGTTTATAGTAGTAGTTGATGGTGGTTAGCGGTGATGTCTGACCATCCGAGCAAACTCTGGTTTAGGCAAATGGATGAATTGGGGTTCTATTAACCCAAATTAATAGAGCAAACCCTGTTGTGTGCGTGTATATGGAGTTGATTGATTGTTAAGTGTAATAAGATCGCGATAGAAGATTGATCGATAAAAATCTGAAGAGATGATGAGAGACTCGATTGGGATAATTGATAGATGGGGCAGGGTCAAATTTGTCCCTTTCCCTGGATCTTTACATGAAGCTAACTTGTTACAAGTCCTGCACGTGTAGATATTTCTCTTTTATAACCTGCAGACATATTCCTTCTTAGGTTAAGATATTTTCTTCATAATCTAGATATCAATCAAGACTATGAATTATTTATATTACATTTAATTATTTTTTCTGGTGTATAAAAACAATATCCATTCTCAATATAAAACAAAAGATCCATTAATAAAATCCATTGGATCAATTTATAAGAATTTCCAGAAATTAATCTCATCTAAATACGTAAACAAAATTAGCATCCGTTTGTAATGAGACAGAAAATAAAGAAGTCGTCAAAAATTCCATCGCCAGAAAATCCAAAACCCAACCAATAATATCACTCCAAAATCTTAATACTTGTCGAAATCCTGACCGGTCACTTTATATCCACAACACTAACACCATCATTTTCTTAATTCTTAATTATTAATATATTCGAATATCAAATATCACACTTTATACACAGATGATAGACCCATAGGAAGAAGAAGAAGAAAAAACTCACACACATGGTGCTATGTCTCTTCCATGTGCCTGTCATCATGAACAGGTTATCTCCGTTCACCGGAATATTATCTTCATGTTCGTGCCCCTACAAGCTCAATAACAGAGACACCAAACTGGCGGGCTTTGGGTTTGAGTTGCAAGGAAAGGAGAGGTTAAAGAGAAAGCTCAAGTTTGTCGTCAGTGCGGAGTTATCCGGGTCTTTCTCCGTGAACATGGGTTTGGACTCTAAGGTCACTATCTCTCTCTCTCTCTCTATGAATTCTTTTCGTTCTCTTCGTGTATTTGGTCTATTTTGCTCGATTAAATGCGAGAGAAACGAGTTGCGTTGTTCTTATTTTCCTGAGAGCAAAACCAAAACAATTGATTGATATCAGGGAACTTGGAGACTTTTCCATTCAAAGATTTGATGGTGCTATGTCGAAGAAACTCTCAGACCAGCTAATAGATTTTTATCTAGTTTGATCCAGTTCATAATTTGATCGACACTTTGCGGTCTGTTTACGTAGTTCTCAAAAGGAAAACTGCTGACTAGTTGGAACTGAGTTTTCTTATGCATGCTTTTGTTGAATTCAGAATTGCAATTAGCTTGATGCAGTTATGTTGTTAAGATATTGATCTTCGAAAGGGAGAGAGAAAGCAAAATTCTGCTCGGAAACAATTAAAAAGAGGAGCTTCTTACGTGATTATCTGTTTTTACTTCTTTCCAGCAGCCATTCTAGGCTTTCAATATAGTTATAGACTTGAAATAGCAAAAGTGTACAATGAGTTAGAAGTAGACCCTTTGGTATCACGTCCCAATGATACTATGCTAGGACAACTTCTCTTGTCGGAGGTCTCCCAGATTAGAAAAACCAAATTTGAAAACTTGATCATGGGTTTGGGTAACAGAAGTGGGCAATGATATTGTGCTCCCCTCTCCAGCTATTTCTACTGTCACAATCATCTTTTCTTACTGCTTGTTGTCACCCTCTTGCATTTTTACTTTCACATCCTTGAAGGCGTTGTTATGTCCCTCTTTTATCAATTTATCCGCATCAGCAAGAACAATTTTTCTCATTTTCTATGTATAGTGGATTATTTCCGCCTTTTTTATTCTTAATTAACTTTTGTTTAACATGTATGGTTGATAGAAAGATGGTGATTTAATGATTTAGGAAAGGCAGCTATAGACTGACAAAGGATTTATTTTGATTAGAACATTGGCCAGTCTCATGATCCATCACAGTTGCCCTGGATTGGTCCAATTCCTGGGGACATTGCAGAAGTCGAGGCTTATTGTAGAATATTTAGAGCAGCTGAACGGCTTCATGCTGCATTGATGGATACATTATGCAATCCATTGACTGGGGAGTGTAAAATTTCTTATGATTTTCCATCAGAGGAAAAGCCATTATTGGAAAATAAAATAGTACCCATGCTTGGTTGCATCCTATCGCTTTTGAACAAAGGAAGAGAAGATGTTCTTTCTGGAAGATCTTCCATCATGAATTCCTTTCGGGTTGCAGAAGCAAGTGTGATGGAGGATAAACTTCCACCCCTAGCCATTTTCAGGAGCGAGATGAAAAGGTGCTGTGAGAGTTTGCATGTTGCTCTTGAAAACTTTTTAACACCTGACGATGATCGAAGCCTGGGTGTATGGAGGAAACTGCAGAGGCTGAAGAATGTATGCTATGATTCTGGGTTCCCCCGTCGTGATGATCATCCTTGTCATATGCTTTTTGCAAATTGGAATGCTGTTTATTTCTCCACTTCTAGAGAAGACCAAGTTTCCAAAAGTTCCGAGCCCGCATTTTGGAAGGGTGGGCAGGTAACAGAGGAAGGTTTAAATTGGTTGCTGGAGAGAGGATTCAAGACCATTGTAGATCTTAGAGCAGAAATTATAAAGGATAACTTCTACGATGCAGCGATGAATGATGCTATTGCAGCTGGGAAAGTTGAACTGATTAAAATTGCTGTTGAATTTAGGACAGCTCCTTCAATGGAGCAGGTTGAAAAATTTGCATCTTTGGTTTCAGATAGCAGCAAAAAGCCCATCTATCTCCACAGCAAGGAAGGAGTATGGAGAACTTCTGCCATGGTCTCCAGATGGAGGCAGTATATGACTCGCAGTGCATCTGTGATCACTACTCCGAGAGACACGGGACTACGAGAAACAGATGAAAAGCGAGGAAGGCAGGGACCTTCATTCATTGGAGGGGGGTCCCACCCCGGACAGGAAAATGGATCTCTGTTAGAGACTTTGAATAAACATCATGGTTCAAATGGAGTATCTAATGGAGCTGTCTCTCCAAAGGATGAAAATGGTCAGAGCATTAATGAGGCATACAATGTCCATGCCTCTGTTCAGGATTCTATTCCATTAGAAACGGTAGAAAACGAGGTAGGATCTTTTGCAAACATATCCATGGAAGCTGACCCTCTGAAGGCTCAGCTTCCTCCTTGCAATTTCTTTTCCAAAGCAGAGATGTCCAAATTTTTCAAAAATAAAAAATTCACACCTCCAACATACTGTAATTATCAGCAGAAAGGGTTTGAAAAGTTGCAAGTTTTTAGAACAGCAAGTGATGGGGCATTCCAGAAAGTTGATGGCACTGCTCCCGAGTCAGGTTTTGTGGAGGCAAAAAGATCCAATGGACCGGTCAGTGGAAAAATAGCATCTTCAAAGCCTCAGGGCTCACCTGCTGACAGTGACAAGCTTCTGAATGGCAGCGGTGATGCTTCCATTGGTTCAGGCATGGGTGTATTTAGTGGAGGGGAGAGGCATTTCATTACTGGAATCTCGACCACCGTGGTTGAGAACTCAAGTGAACATCTTGCAAGTGCATCAATCAAGGATGGCGGTGAAAACAAAGGTGTCACTTCCTTATCCTCCAGTGATGATGACTTGTGCACAATTGAAGGAAACATGTGCGCTTCTGCAACTGGTGTTGTAAGGGTGCAGTCAAGAAGGAAAGCAGAGATGTTTCTTGTGCGGACAGATGGATTCTCCTGCAACAGAGAGCAGGTTACAGAATCTTCCTTGGCCTTCACTCATCCCAGCACCCAGCAACAGATGCTCATGTGGAAATCCATGCCAAAGACAGTACTATTGTTGAAGAAGCTGGGGCAAGAACTCTTGGAAGAAACAAAAGAGGTACTGTTAAAAAATATCCTTAATTTATGCTAAATTCCCTGAAAATTGGCCTCTTGCTACTCTAGTGATTTGTGAAACCATGATTGTGTAGATGTTACTCCTTTTATCTCTGTTCAAAGTCTAATCTCACTGGCATTTGTTCCAGAGTGGTGAAGGTTACTTTCAGCTGGTAGGAAGTCATTGTTAAATCTTGTAGGCATATAAATTTCTTGGAATCAAAGGATTTGAATAGTCATAAAGAATAAATCAAGGGTTTACTTAAGTTTTCATATTGGTTTTTCATAATTCTCATTCTAATTTTGAAAAATTTCCACGGCGGAATGGAGAATATTAACACAAGCAGTTACAGTCTCAAACATCCAAAGCCAAGTGTCTCCTGGTCAGTAGGGGTGAGCATTCTTGTAATTCGGGTAAAAAATTGCCATTTCAGGTAATTACCAGAATTGTTTTAAAAATTGCCATTTTGGGTAATTACCAGAATTGTTTTTCCTTTTACCTGAATTATATTACCAAATCAAACAATCCAGGTAATTCAAGTCACCTGACTTATCCAAATTATTTATTCACCACCCTATTAATTGTTTTAAACCAAACTTCCTTAAAAATCTTCAATTAACTAGAAACAATTAGGTTCAATAAAAGTTTTGACCACGCAAAATAATGTTCAAGGAAAATTTCAACATTCACGAAAATTATGAGAACATAAGAACACAAATGAAGCCTTGTCGCTTGAACTATTCTATTCTGTTCTCTCCAGTCCCTGCCCTGTCGCTTGGATAAACCTGTTCTCTCCAGCACCTTTGATTGCTTTGTGCTACATCTTCTTTAAGACAAACATTGTCCATTGAGTTCATAACTCAATGCCTGGAAATGTTGAAGGAAATCGGTATCCATCCTATCCCCGGTTGGTTGAACATAAATGCAGAGGGATAGCCATGGGGGAAATAGTTTACGGGTCCAAACAGGTGCTGAGAAATGAGAATTGAAAATTGATGCAGGGATTAACTCTAGAAAATATTTTCAGAAATTCGTGGTATTGAGTACCACTGAAATCATTTTATTCACGTGCAGGTTGCCTCCTTCTTGTACCACCAAGAGAAAATGAATGTTCTTGTTGAACCTGACGTTCATGACATATTTGCTAGAATTCCAGGGTTTGGATTTGTTCAGACGTTTTATAGTCAAGATACCAGGTACTGGAAGTTGGGAATTGAGATCCAAACAACATTGATGTATATTTTAATGTTCTAAATGCCTCACTGCTCTCATACGCATTTCTTGATGCAGTGATCTTCATGAGATGGTTGATTTCGTGGCTTGCTTGGGAGGAGATGGGGTTATATTACATGCATCAAATTTATTTCGAGGGGCGTTTCCACCTGTTGTGTCCTTTAATCTTGGATCTCTTGGATTTCTGACTTCCCATTATGTAAGTCTGACATGACTTGTGTTTTGTTAATGTTGTTTAGATGCTCTCATAAGGGACCATCTAATTGACTGCTGCCTTTTTTTTCTTCTTTTTAATATAGTTTGAAGACTACAGGCAGGACTTGAGACAGGTTATCCATGGGAATAACACCTTGGACGGTGTTTATATAACTCTTAGAATGCGCCTTCGTTGTGAAATCTTTCGCAATGGTAAAGCAGTGCCCGGGAAAGTTTTTGATGTCTTAAATGAGGTGGTTGTTGATCGGGGTTCTAATCCATATCTTTCTAAGATTGAATGCTATGAGCATGACCGACTTATAACCAAGGTGAATTGGGCAATATCATGCCTTAATGACAAACTCACTTTCTTGTATTCTTCCCTCGATTATTGCTCAAGGGGCAAAACCTACTTATCCTGGCCCCTCATTTTAGAACATATTAAGTTGTTTTTTTTCAACAGCAATGAACATTTCACATTCTGAATGCTTAAACATATACATGGCATACAAGAAATTTTTGCATCTTCAATGATAATTCTGCACATATTTTAGTGAATACCTACCTTTTCTTCTAGGTGCAAGGTGATGGAGTCATAGTGGCTACACCTACAGGAAGTACTGCTTATTCCACATCTGCTGGAGGTTCCATGGTAAATTGTCCTTTTGAGTGTCACTTGCATTTCGTATTGTTTAGCATCCAGATAGTTATCCACTCTTCGATGTGAATAATTACATTATTTTAGGTTTTCAAGCCTCCATAGGATGTGTGGGAGTTGTCTGAATGTGTCAGGGTATTATTAAGAGTTGCTAGAGAATATATTTGAGAAATCTGACTTAAGCTTGTTCTATGATAGTTGGATTTTGCGCTATTTATCCATCTTCTACTTCCACCCATTTTTTTAATCCACAACACGATGTTATGGAAAATCTCAATCCTTCATCAATCAATCCATTTTTCCCTTGCAAAAAAAATTAACAAACAAGATTGAGGACTTACTCCTCTCCCTTTCCTCATAACCTCTGATCCAAACATGGTCTAACTATGCTCCCTGTGGTTATTGCTATTTCTGGTCACTTTCAAGTGGCATCATCCTCTGTGTAATGATGTGTGTTACTGGATCAGGTGCATCCAAATGTTCCTTGCATGCTGTTTACCCCTATCTGCCCGCATTCTCTCTCGTTTAGGCCAGTCATACTTCCAGATTCCGCGAGACTTGAATTAAAGGTTCATATTTTGCAATCATATATTTTTTTCTGTTATATTCTTCTGTTAGAGGATTCATAATTGCTGATCAAACAGATTCCAGAGGATGCTCGAAGTAATGCATGGGTTTCTTTTGATGGGAAGAGGAGGCAGCAGCTCTCAAGAGGGGATTCAGTCCGGATATCTATGAGCCAGCACCCACTTCCAACAGTCAACAAATCTGATCAAACAGGCGATTGGTTTCACAGCTTGGTCCGCTGCCTGAACTGGAACGAGAGGCTAGATCAGAAGGCCCTTTGAAGCTCAAACTGAAGAGCGAAGAGAAACCTGCTTCATTTTCTACCCAGGATCGAGTTTTGTGTAAATCTCTGTACAGATTTTAAATTAGAATTAACAAAGAAAAATTAACGTAAAGGAGTCATTACTATTCATGAGTCACACCAACATTGACTCCCACATGAGGATAGGGATTGCCATTTTTTCCTTCGATTTTTAACATGTTATTGATAATTGTAAGTATATACCATCAACGATTATTGGTAGTAGAAATATAATCATTCAACTTTTGCTGGACCTACCTTCTCTATGCCTGGTTGCTCATACTCTGTTAATAAATTTTATTTATATATGATATTTTTGTCTATTACCGCGTTGGAATGCCTAGGAGAGAGTGAGAAGCAGAGTGTATTGCAAACTATAAAAGCGCAAGTCGCCAAGGCAGAGTGGAAATTATAATCGAAAGCTTGTGTAATAGTAGCTACTCCTTGAATCTGGATGTCGCATTCTGGATGTCGCATTCTCCATTTGTGTGTGATGAAAGAAAATTAGAAATCCTTAAAGAAGCATCAATGATCTTGATCAATGTATCAAACTCAGGGTTAGTTACGTCTATGGTCCCTTATGGTTAAGATGGTGTCCATTTTAATCCCTGAAGTTAAATTTTGGGCATGAAAACCTTCGCTTTTTTCAATTTGCGGTTCTCATCGAATCCTGCCATGCGTGCACATATAAAAGGATGAAAGACCACATATGACCATAATGGAAAGTACGAGAGTTGGCATGCCCAAGTTATTTCGTGTGGGTTACATGATCAAAACCTCAAAACTTGAGGGACCACTGATGTAATTTACCCATCACCCACAGCATACAACATTGCCCTTCTGCCGTTGAGATGCACGTTGTTCTTGTCTTTCAGATGAAGCGTCAAAGGAAAGTTTGCAGAAGAGACAATTAAGGAGCATGTGTTCAAGGAGACCAGGGCGAGGAAAAACCTCTTGAAGCAAGTACTCCATTTTATTTATGAAGGGTGCAAAAACCCACTTATATGCTTGTTTACAACACAGTACACACTTTTCTTTTAATCAATAACCATTTAAACAAGCCAATACTTTGCTTCTGCAGTTTCCAATCATCCATGTATGTATTCTTATGTATACTTTGTTTCTGCAGTCTCCGAGCCAGTTAAAAAATAATATAACTTATGTTTTGAAATTTTATATAATAGTTTTTAAGTTAGATGATTTCTTGATATAATATCATAAATTTGTTGTCTTAACAGTCATAATTTTAAATCTCGCTATTCTCATTCTATTTAATGAAAACCAAATATAAAGTAGGGTGAGTCCGTGTAAATTTTTAACTCAAAATAATTTTACTTGAGGAAATGAGTTAAAAAATAATATAAATTATATTATATAATCTTATATAATAATTTAAATTTTTAGATGAAATAATTCGTTAAAGTGACTCCACCCTATCTCCCTCAATTATCCGGGTTAGTTCCCTATCTCGAAAGTTCTCAACCAATTTTGTCGTGAAATAACGTGAAAGCATTACACGCAGATACATGTCCGGGGAAAAGGAAAGAAAAGGGAGTTTCCCAGGATTATAGCTCTCATATATTACTGATAAGTACAGTTTATATGATTACTCTTTGTCGTTCAAAAAAAGCAAACATCTGGAAGTGCAGTGTGTAAGAACCTCATCATTACATAACAAGGATAAGACAGACAGCAACAATCTAAAGCAAACACATGGATAAAGCCAGCTTTCTTTTCTTTTTATATGTATAGTTAAGAGAAAGAAGCATTCGGCCCTGAGGCAGAGTACTGGTCGATAGAAAGGGAAAGTTAGGATAGAGAAAAGGTTTAATCTTCTTTATATGAAGCTGCACCTTTTTACAGGGCCCTTACAGATTGGAACCTTGGCTCTTTAGGAAGGAACTTCTGCTCAGCATAAACAGACATGTAATCACCGAACAAAAACTTGGGGTAGGTTTGATTGATCTCTTCGTTATCTTTTTCCACCAATTCTGGTGCAGGGGCAATGGTGGCCTTCAGCGATGGATTATAGAACGAAGCAATCGACCTTCTGTTCCCGTCCGGGGTGGCCAAAACACGGTGCCAGGTACTCTTGTATCGACCATTGCTAAGGACCTCAATCTGATCACCAGTATTGATGACAATGGTGTTCTTCATTGGCTGGACATCAATCCATTGCCCATCTTTGAGAATTTGAAGGCCGCCTACCTCGTCATCTTGGTAGAGTAAGATGACACCCCCGGCATCGGTGTGAGCCCGGAGGCCATTGACTAGCTCAGGATGAGGACATGGTGGGTAGTGGCTGACCTTGGTGCCAAAGAAGGCATTTTGGCCTTCTCCGTCATCGAATGCTTTCTTGATGGATCCTTTTGGTAAGCTCAAGTTCTCATCCATCACTTCCATGACCTTCTCAGCCAATTTCTTCAGCTCAGCACGATATTCAGTCATGGTTTCCCTGCCATTAATGCCAGAAAGTTAGATATACACACTGCATCTTTGTCTTTGAATCGTTTTTCCCATTGATATTTTTTAGGAATGATGAGATTTGAGTTATATTTTTCTGTGCGGTGAGCCCATGTCCATTTCTTTATTAAGTTATAATACTTAGAAATTAGAAGTGCTTACTTGAATCCAGGGGTTTTTGATGGCCACTCCTGATCATCAAGGAGAGTGATGACATCTTCCCAGTCCACATTCTCCAGTTTCTCACCGCTATTCTTCTCAGATAAAGCCTTCAAAGTATTTGCCACTGCTGAGTTCTTGAAAATTTCCTCTCTTTCCAGCTTAAAATATTCAGAGCAAACCTTCTTCACTTTCTCTAGGAGCTCCTCTGGAATCCCATGGTTCGTCAGCTGCAACAATTCATGTACAATGCACGTTAATTTACAGAAAATCGTTTATGCATAATGAAATGCAAAATGAAAAGCTCGTTATAGATCGGATCCATTATTTGCAGCTAGATGCTTTCATTTATTCGCTAACACACATTATGTATAGCATCCCACTATAAGCTCTTGGCACGTAATGCCTCACCAAGAAATTCTTAATTTTCAAGTGTTTGAAATGTTGAATGGATTTCAATATGACCCGCCATTCTTTTCTTAGACCTAATTTAGATATTGCCAGAAACTAAAACGAGTACCTGGAAGAATCCCCACTCCTCGCATCCATTGGCAATCTGAGCCATTGTCCTGGCCCTCTCTTCGCCGGTGCCATTGACCTTAGAGAAATCAATCACTGGAATTGCCATGGAAACAATGAAGAACACAAGGTCAGAGAAAGAGAGGGAGACAGGGGGAAAGAGAAGAGATTGTAGAGTGTATGCTTTGCTTAGTTAGCTAATTAGTCTTGCTTTGCTTGCAAAAGAGAAGGGTGCAGTGGGGGGTTATTTATAGTAAAGTTTCCCGCCATCTAAATTGTCAACTCTCTTTAATTACTTTAATTGGTCCTTTTCTGGTTACTTTTTTAATTTTTAAATAATTAAGCAGCCGTTGGGGCGAGGTGTGGGGGACGGTGACATTTTTGCTTAAAAATGTCAACGCTTTATGAGCTACGTAATGCTACTGGTAATCCAAAACAGAAGCATTCTCTTGATCTCTTAGTTGCTTTCATGTGATGCAAACCCTTTTGCTATATTCAACTCTTATTGCCTTCAATACCAAATATAAACAATTTCTTTCCATTTTTTTTAAAAAAATTAGTTGCCATTAAGGGTGTCAAACGCCAGAGGCAAGAACTGTACCAGACACGTACCCCCCCATAATCACAGTACCAGACACGTACCCCCCAGGAAGATGGTGACCCTAGCCGATTTCTGATAGGAAATCATGGCTACTGTTCCCATTCCATCTGGCAAGAGTTACAACTTCACTCCTTTAAGATTGGATTTCTCATCAAGGGTCACATGCCTTTTTTATTTTTATTTTGCAAAATCTAAAGTTCGAACTTGAGATTTTTTCAGAGGCTGCTCGTCAAGAAAACATAAATTGGCGTTGCCTGTTATATATACATTTGGATTTTCACAGTCCGAATCTCAAATGAACTCACTGTCATTTACTTTGTTTTAGTCAACACATTAAGGAAGAGAGTTCAAATTAGGATGATAATCTGTCTAAAAAACGATTTGTTAGGGATTTACTGACTTGAGAATATTAAAACTAAATGTAATTAAAGAGGCAGTCTAGCCATTGGACAGACAAAAATATGAGCAATAAGATTGTGTATGACAATTGGAAGTCAAGAAATTAATGAGATGCCTCTAATTCTTTGATTTGCCAGTAAAATTGAGTTAGCATTGATGTCAAGTGGCATGATATACCCGACATTCATGTGCAATATTCCCCTTTACTTAGTTTTTTTATACATATATATGACCTTGCTACTTTAGTTTCGGTTTATCTTATATCATGCTTTCACGTTCGTTTTACTTGCAATGAAAATCTCTGCCGACTGCGACTGTTCATTCATCATGCTGACTCCTCCCCGTTCTCTTGCAGCCACCAACCTTTGACTTTTTACACATGGACCTGCTCTGCTACAACCAGTGATCACACAGTTAAGTTAACTGTACGGATATGCAGCCAGAGTTTGAGGAGTAAGGAAGGCAACGGTGAAAACTTCAAAAATAAAACAAAAATCACCCATCAAACACTGAACTACCGCATCGATCGATCGTCAACTTCATACGTACGTAGAGACAATATTAGGAAGCTAAGATCTGTTTTCATTGCTGTTTTTTTTTTTTATTCGAGAAAATTTTATCTTTAAAAAATATATTTTGTGGATCAAGTGATAAAAGATATATATTTTAATTCAAACTTGAGACCAACGGTGCATATCTCAGGCTCTTTGCCACGTATTGTCTGCTAATTGTTGATTGATAGAATCACCATGCCTCATTTGTGTCTTTCATATTTTTGGTGGAGAAGACATATCACATGTATTTGATATATCTGTGTCACCCTCTCAACAAAAGCCCTAGCACCAGTAGAAAACAGAGAACAGCTGGTGTGTTAGGGTCTTAGAATCATTGGTAGCTAACCGCAGGGCCAGGTTTCATTTTGAATGCATTTCTCAAGGTTTAGCAGTAATGATTTTGGGCCAGGTTGCGTGCATGGTTACAAAAGGGGGTGCGATTGTGCAATGCATGCCAGCACTCTCTCAACATCCCAGGTTCAGTTTGGACGCCAGTGACCTCCAGCTTGGTGAGAATATATATATATATATATATATATATATATATATATTAAATGGTTATATTTTGTAATTTCTAACAATAGTGTGTCAAAATTTATTTCTGTTAAATCAATATGTTAATATTAAAGAACTCACCCGAGAGTGTGGTGGTATTTGGATACTTTTTAAAACTATAATTTGATTTGAAAAACTATCAAATTAGTTTTTTAGTATTTTTTGATGATTTTGATATATATATTGATATAAGTTTTACAAGTAAAGTATTTAAAAAAAAACATTTTACACCGCGTTATTATGTAATAAATTTTATAATCAAGTGAAACTTTGAATGTTTATTAATGTATGAGCAATTTGGCCAGATGACATGGCAAATGTAACATGGTTGTTAAGTGATGAGTTGACATTGATGACACATAAAACTTCATTTTCAAAGGAAATTTCCCCCGTTCTTTAACGAATTATTTTTAAAAAAATGGATTAGTTAAAATCCAACTTAGGAATTAATAAGTTATTAAAAGGAATAATTAAGTTGGCTTTCGATGTCTTTTTTATATTAATAATAAAAAAAAAATATACAAGTTAATTAAATGGAGGAAATATTTTCTCCAAAACTGATTTTTACATGTCTTCACTATCATTTTATGCATGCCATATCATTATTTAGCAACCATGACAGCCTCACGCTAACATGCATCCAGAATTTTACGTAATTGTTACCATGTCTACATCTATATAATAAAATAAATCTTGATAAATTCGATTGTAAAAGGTTACAAAAGTGCATCTACTTAATTTTATCTTATATATTATCTCTAATTATATGCGCGCGCGCACGAGATAGGGCTAAGTGATGAGAAATTGGTAATTCCAATTAAATTCCGTAGGTGATCATCAGGAGTTCAAGACTGGAGAGACCATTAACGCAAATGAAGGGGACCGTCTTGTTTCCATAAAACATTTCTGTGGAGACTGACTATTAGCTGGTTATTGTTAAAATCCAGATGGAAGAAAAGTTGGTTATAACAAATTATTGTTATAACTAAAATCTTTGTCCAGTAGTGTTAGAGATTATTTGTATGTTCTTTGTTTTGTAGTAGGAGTAGCCTCTATATATATTTCAGCATTGTAACATAAAAGTTTTATGAAAGTGAAATTGAAGATGAAAATTCATTACTGAAAGTTTAACATGGTATCAGAGCAAATCTCGAATTTTTCTTTGAAATCGAATTGCTGTTTTTTTCTCTTCTGGTTCGAAACCCGGAACTCGATTTGCACAGTGCTTGTTCATCAAGAGCATTGTTCATACACAAAACCAATCCACACACAAAAAAAAAAACACCCAACAGTGAATCTCAAATTTTTTTTTTCTTGAACCGTATTCTTTTTTTTCTCTCGAATTAGTTATCTCGAAATTTTACTGTTCATACCCAGATTTTCCCGAGAAAATAAACCCAGATTTTCCCGAGAAAATATCAAGGCTTCTTCGTCATCTCCGGCGAGGCTTGTTCATCGTATCTCTTCATCACCTCCAGCGAAACCCCTCTTGAACTAGCAAACACCCATCAACTCACACACACCCAAACAAAAATCAAATCACCCAACCCAGACGAAAGCAAACCCAGAACTTCATACACCTTTATAAAGCCCTACATGGCGAAGGTCTCTGTCTCTGCCTCTCTCGCGAACGAGGAACTCACCATGGAAGAACGAAACCTCCTCTCCGTAGCTTACAACAACGTGATCGATGCTAGACGTGCTTCTTGGAGGATTATTTCCACAATCGAGCAGAAAGAGGAGAGTCGTGGAAATAAACACCATGTGTCTGTGATCCATGACTACAGGGCTGAGATTGAGACCGAACTGTCTTCGATTTGTGACAATATATTGAAGGTGCTCTACTCACAGGTGATTCCAGTGGCCAAGGCTGGTGATTCGAAGATTCCCAATTTGGAGATGAAGGGAGATTATCCGGCTGGTGTTAAAAATGGGGGAAGAGAGAGGGGGAAAAGGTTTTTAGGGTTACCTTTATATACGGTTGACCGAAACGGGGTAGTTGACCAAAACGGGGTTGACCAAAACGGGGTTGACCGAAAATACAAAAATACTGGTGGGTTGATGTGTTCTCACTGCGGGGAAATGAGGCACTCAAAACAACGGTGTTATGAAATTATTGGCTACCCAGACTGGTGGGATTTTTCCAAAAAACCCCGGAAAAATATCAGAAAACCTATGGCACATCTGACGGCAGTAGATCAGGTACTGTCTACAGCAAATGTGGCTCATCCAGGTATCATCGAAAAACCTTTTGCACACTCTGTTATTACTAAAAATAGTGATTGGATTATTGATACAGGTGCATCTAATCACATGACTAGTGATTCCGATAATTTAATCTGTCATAAACCCTCCTCACGTATAGCTGTACGCACTGCTAACGGTAGTACCTCCCCTGTTACGGGGGAAGGATCTCTCATTTTGAATCACTCTATAACACTTGATACTGTCCTTATTGTTCCATCTCTTGCGTATAATCTCTTGTCGGTTAGTCAAATTACAACTACTCTTGAGTGCACGGTAACATTTTGGCCTCAGTTTTGTGTTTTTCAGGACATTCTCACCCGGAAGATTCTTGGTTATGGTGTTAGACGAGATAATCTGTATTATCTGGAATTAACGAAACAAGGGGGGTCAAAACTGGGTTATGCGCATCAAACCAGGAGTACGGATCAAGCTTACGCTCTCGTATGGTTGTGGCATCGACGCCTCGGACATTTGTCATTTGGGTATCTTAAGAAGTTACAACCGCAGTTATTTTCAAGGTTAAGTATTTCAGATTTTCAGTGTGAAATTTGTGAATTGGCGAAAAGTCACCGTATTCCCTGTCGCACCCCAAAAATGAGCGCGGCGTCGTGGCGACCTTCCCCGTGAACGGGGGGAAATTGTGTCGGGGTCTAATCTTTATTTTTGTGGAAAAGGGAGTCGCCACCTAGTATTATGGTTACTAGGAACCTAAAACTGGTCTTTCAGAGATTCTAGGGTAAGGGACTGGTTGCGTAAAGGGAAGGTTTTAGCACCCCTAGTACGCCCTACCTAAGGTAAGCTGCTTGGTGTTTTTGTTTGTCTTGTGATTGCTATGTTATTGATTTTTTTCAGAAATATATTGGTTAAATGATTATGGTGTATTATCCCCGCCGAATGTTTTGGATATTAACCCCTTAAGATTTATTTATCCAAATACCGATAGTGAATAACAGCATATTATCCCCGCCGAATATTTTGGATGTTGACCCCTTAGGATTTATTCATCCAAACACCGACAGTGAATAACAGCATATCATCCCCATCGAATATTTTGGATATTGACCCCTTTAGGATTTATTTATCCAAACATCGATGATGAATAATAAATCAAAAAAAAGATTCTAATATTTTTGGAATATTGGCCAATACCCTTTGGATTTTACAAATATGTTGTAAAATCCAAAAATGCAAGAAATGATTTTTTTCTTTACGAAATCAATGCTAAAACACATTTTCTCTTAAAACTCCAAGATAATATATATTTTTTGAAACATAAAGAATTGTTTTTTTTAAATATGCTAGTGTATTGGCCGTATGCAAGAAAACAAAACATTTTATCTTTTTTTTAAATAAAAATCTTTTTTTGCAAATTTTGTATTTTTGTATTTTTTTCTTTTTTCGGTGGGCTGACTGTCAGCCCACCTAGATTCGGGCTGGGCTGACAGCCCAGCCCACCTTGTCTCCAGGCTGGGCTGGGCTTCCAGCCCAGATCAATCAGGGCCAGGCCGGGCACAAAGCCCGGCCCATCCGCCCCAGCGGGGAGTGAATTAATTCACTCCCCGCAGCAAGCAAAACGAAGATCAACAGTAAAATGGAAGATTTTCGAGTGTGACGAATGGCGTATCTGTTAATACCGTTGTGTAGAGGACATCAAGGTGATTCTTCTGGTCGTGGTGGCGTCGGAAACGGTGGCCTGTGGTGGCCGGAATGGACGTCAGAAGTGGCTCGGGTGGCGTTGCTGTCAACTGCCACTGTCGACGCTGCTGCTGCCGCTGCTCCCCGGAGAAGATGGACGAGCTGCTGGAGTTGAAGGGAGGCTGTGGTGGTGACGGGACAATGCGTGGTGGCCGGAGTTGATGGCTGTTGGAGTAGAGAGAGAGACGCTGGGCCCTGGTTTTAGAGAGAGAGATGCAGAGACGACCGAGAGAGAGAGATGAAGATTCAAGTTTTTTGCGTAAAATTCAACTGTATTCTCTCTGCTTTTTTTTTGCTCTGTTTTTTTCTTCGTTTTCTCACTGTCTGTTTTTCGTTTTTTTTTGTTTTTTCTCTCTTCAGCTCTCTCCTTCCCCTGTATATTTCTGCCTCTCTTCTCCTCTTTCTCTACGTGAATTCAGCCCTCAGCCTTTCCCAAATTTTCCCTTCTCCATGCTCGCTTTTTCCTCTCAATTTCGCCTCCCCTTGTGTCTCTTGTTTCTGCATATTTATAGCAGAGGAAGCAACCCTTCGGCTGCCCATGGCGTGCAGCCGATGGTTGCTGCCTCTGCACCGCCCAGTAAGCTGCAATGGCGTGCCTGGCACTATTCAGGTGTCTGAAAAGTGCAGGCACGCCTGCAAGCTTGAAAATGATGGGAAGGTAAAAAATGCAATTTGGTCCCTTGATTTGCTACTACTTTAATTGCACCCTTCGATTGACTTTAAACTTTCAATTTTTATGCAATTGCATCCCTGTTAAAATCTCGAGAGTAACCTTAGCTTTACGCTCCTTTTTTATTCTGGTCCTTGATTTTTAATTTACGCGATTTAAACCTCCATCGACCGTTAAATTCTCAATTTATTCAATTTTGCCCTTGTAACAAAATATTTTTGGATTTTTGTCTTTTTTTTTATTTTTTTCTTTTTCTTCCGAAACCTAACAATAAGTAGGTCAAAATTTGGGTAGCAACAGATGCCCCCTCTTTACAATGCTTACGACTAAAGTCTCGTAAAAGACTTTAAATAGTAAGTGTTGTAAAGAAAACATAGGATAGTGAAGATGGTCTCCTTATTCTGGGTGCTCTATCCAAGCTGAATATGGTCTCATTGTTCTGGGTGACCTACCCGTGTTAGAATAGTTAGAATGGTCTCATTTTTCTGGGTGACCTACCCGGTTAGCATGGTCTCATTTTTCTGGGTGACCTACCCGGTTAGCATGGTCTCATTTTTCTGGGTGACCTACCCGGTTAGCATGGTCTCATTTTTCTGGGTGACCTACCCGGTTAGCATGGTCTCATTTTTCCTGGGTGACCTACCCGGTTAGCATGGTCTCATTTTTCTGGGTGACCTACCCGGTTAGCATGGTCTCATTTTTCTGGGTGACCTACCCGGTTAGCATGGTCTCATTTTCCTGGGTGACCTACCCGGTTAGCATGGTCTCATCCGGTTAGCATGGTCTCATTTTTCTGGGTGACCTACCCGGTTAGCATGGTCTCATTTTCCTGGGTGACCTACCCGGTTAGAATGGTCTCATTTTTCTGGGTGACCTACCCGGTTAGCATGGTCTCATTTTTCTGGGTGACCTACCCGGTTAGAATGGTCTCATTTTTCTGGGTGACCTACCCGGTTAGCATGGTCTCATTTTTCTGGGTGACCTACCCGGTTAGCATGGTCTCATTTTTCCTGGGTGACCTACCCGGTTAGCATGGTCTCATTTTCCTGGGTGACCTACCCGGTTAGCATGGTCTCATTTTTCTGGGTGACCTACCCGGTTAGCATGGTCTCATTTTCCTGGGTGACCTACCCGGTTAGCATGGTCTCATTTTTCTGGGTGACCTACCCGGTTAGCATGGTCTCATTTTTCTTGGTGACCTACCCGGTTAGAATGGTCTCATTTTTCTGGGTGACCTACCCGGTTAGCATGGTCTCATTTTCCTGGGTGACCTACCCGGATGAAAGTTGAAGAGGAAGGTCTCATTATTACGGGTGACCTACCCGGACGGAATATGGTGAAGATGGGGATGCAATGCATGATGATGCATGTATACTTACCTGAGAAATATAGGTCCCCTTTCTCTAATGCTCCATTATCATAGGATGCCTTTGCCTAATATCCAAAGCTCTGTTGTCATTTATCCACCCAACTTAAGCACACTGCTTATTCTAGCTATCTGCGATAATCTCTACTTTCATTTGTTCATCAATTCTGAACTTGCCCCCAAGTGTGGTGTTGCTTGATTCATCATGAAGGGGTGTAACAAGTCATCCATTTTTCTTTGACTCTTTCAATAACAGCTCTTTGGTTTGCGTGTGTTTGCTAGCAATCATTACAAGGCTTGCTACATACTGTCCTCATCTTATATTGTCAATCAATCACGGAGTTTATCATCAATTGAATCATATTTCTTCTACTATATGTCATCATCGACCTTCATGGATTTGCCAAGTTATCCAGAAATGCATCCAAAACCCATCATTGCATGCTCAATGTTATCTACCATAAATTTCTCTCAGCTCGTGAGAAAAGATGCAATGTTATCATCATCCACAATCATGCAATGAATTGTACCTTGAATTGATGCAACTGCGATCATGAAATCTGAAACTCTTCGTTATAGACTCAATTCCTTCTGAATAAATTCTCCTTAGTCCATGCGAAGAATTATAATGTTGTCATTAACAAGGTTATTATTTTTGAACCTTTAGTCGATGTGCTATTAAAGTCAATTATTCCCCTATTAATCTTGGTGGCACATATACCTTTCAACATTTATCAATAATGCGACTCATGTGATGACATCTGTCTTTTTATCACTAACATGTATGTAGTGAAGCAGAGCTTGAATCTAGAACCTCAAAACATATTATCCCACATTCAACCTCTATGGTGCGCACATTCTTCAACATTTATCAAAATATACCTATGTGACAAATCTTTGTTTAGATACAATCAAATCTGTGTGTAAGCCCATATTTCAAAATCTAAAGATGCCCTTCAAATGCAATCTTATTCTCAATCACTGTTGGAGCTTATCAAACCATCACTCTCTATTAAGCAATGTTGCCCTAAGTTAAATGTGCTCATTGATGAATTTCACTAAATCATTATTTGCTTGTGCTTCTTTGCCCCCAAGCATGATGTGAAACTGCTTGCAAGATCCACATTTTTGGCCTCTAATCATAAGCTTCCCAATGGCAATGAAGAATTGTCAATGTCAAAGATTTTGTAAATCCGACCAATGTTTTCTCTGTTTATAAATCTTTCTTGTTCTGACATTAAGTCATCAATTTCAAAAGAGCATGTGCATCCAAAGTCTAAACCTTGAAATAAAAGAGATGTCATTTGTTGAAAATCAAATTCATTTGGTCAAATTCCCAATACACGATATTCAATGCATGCAAACCTGTAATTAGCTTGTATTTTTGCAAACAGTAATTGACCCATTATGAGATTGAAATTGTTTTTTCTATGGGTTTATTTTTGTTTCAATTATAATCTCTGAGTTTAGGGGTATGTCATTTGACAGTACATGATGAAGTGATAATTTGCGGTTTTCAAACCATTAGAGTGTCGAGTAAAGACCCGAGATTCAATTGAAAATTTGTCTCCTTTTTTCAGCACTTACTTTATCAATATGAATAGCAACTTGTAACTTAGTTCGTGAAATTAGAACCTTTATGGAAAAACCCTAACAATATTGGAGAGCACCATTTATCAATAAAAATTGCTTGCTTGATCAAGAAAAACTTTTCAAAGCATATAACGAGGCTATGGTTCATGGCTATAAAAGAAAAGGACTTTCATAGGCTTAAAAAAAAGTGTTTAAGGGTTTCAAAGGCCTAGGATCACCATCATCTAGTCGTTAACTCTTTTTCTCTTGTTGTTTTTGTAGAAGAGACCACATCAAAATACGTTAATTATCTTAACGCGATTTTTATCAATCAACCATCGCTCTAAAAATCTCTACATCCATGTTATTCCTTTCATTGACAATTTCAACCTTAAAAGGGAAATACTATACTCGAATCATCATTTGTCATCTAATGTTATTTCATCTCTTGTTGCACTCAAAACAGTCTAACAAAACAATTATGCAAGATATTCATTTGATGGATAACTTATCTTAAAGACTCGATAATCTTAATAACATTTCTTCCCATGTGAGGTTTGACCACGGATACCAACGAACATGGTATAGCTCAATATTCTCTTCTTTTTTCTTTTTTCTTTTTGAACTTATCCTTAGCATTGACTTTTGGTTATGTCATGTGCTATCTCAATTTGATTGTTCTCCCATGTTTGGGTTTTCATTCTTAAACATCCCCTCTTTTGTTGATTATAATGTTGTCACTGCATCTTCAAACTACAAATCCCTTATTTGCCCCCAATGCATTTGCCTCCAGCGTGAGGGTGTGATCCTGTTTTTTTTTTTTTTTAAATTTCAAGAATAATGAAGGAAATAAACAAATATGGACTTTTGTCTTTTCAAGCGAAGTTGGTTTTAACTGATAAATTTTGACCTCGATCAGTGTAATGATTTGGACGTGAAAGAGTCATGATGCGTCCTATAACTATTAAAGCTTAGTTATACGATGTGGTTCAAAAGACTCGGTGTATGGGCTCAAAAAATTGTTTGGTCGCCCTGATATTGCTCATCACGTTATTTAACAAAAGTTGGGTCAATTTTGCAACCAAAATGCTTTTAAAAAAATGATAAACTTTAAATTTTGCATGTTGGATTTTGATCAAAATACTTTGTCAAAAATAAGAATGTTAAACATCTCTTGATTTCAAAACAACAAAAAGACAAGGAAAGCACATGCTTCAATGAAATGATGTTTTAACCCCAAAACAAAGTGATAACCGCTAAGATTCCGTAAGAAAATTATTGACAATGCGACACTTTTCTTAGCCTTTCAAACAATCATTCTTGTATTGTCGCTGCTCATTGATCTTGCTTATGCTCGTGATGATTTATTGCTGACACTGCCGATGATAAAATCCTCCACAAAACTTGACTTGCATTTTGCTATTTAACTTCCACACTTGATTACTGAAATTCTTGCGACTATTCATCTCTTTCATTATGTCGCAAAAGGAAGGCAATTTTTTCTTGCGCTCCATTGTGCTTCTCATTGGACATAAAAAATGAATCGAGCTAAAAAGCACTCTTAACAAGCCACCAAAGTGCGCAAATCATGAACAATTTCGTTAGACGACGAAAAGACTCTTTTGCGGCAATTTCGCTTGTCGAGCAATGTAATCTTGCAGTGCACATGCGCCGACCTTTTAGACACCAGAATAGATTCAACAATACCATATTATGTTTCAATGCTCGGGATATTTTATCTTTGCTCGCAAAATAACGTGGTCTACTGTGTATGGCGGCATAAAACTCCTTAATTTGACAGTGCCGCAAGAACTCCACATGATCAAGAGAGAAATCAATTGATACTTAAATGGGTTGACCACTTCTTTGACTGATGCTCGCTTTCTGAAAATAAACTTGTATAGGGACTACCCGCACTCCTTCAAAGAAAACCCGAATTTCCACAATCTTCATTTATGAATGCATTAACACTTTGCAGATGATATCTCAGCGTATGTCCCACTTGATTTGGCTTGCCGAAAAACACGAATGCTATTTCTATATTGGTGTGAATTTCCCTTACCAATGTTAACGATTCCTGTTTTTTTGGAGGATGATAGATTGAGGGACCTATATTTCAAATTAGGAATGCATGTTGAAATGTATATGCATGCTTTTTTTTTCTCTTTTTTTTTTTTTTACAAACTCGCTCTTCGAGGAGTGATACGTGATCGTAACAATTGCATGAAAAACAACACTGTGGGAATGCATGTCGAAATGTATATGCACGTTTTTTTTTTTTTAACAAACTTGCCCCTAGAGAAATGACACGTGTTCGTAACAATTGCATGATAAACAACACTGTGGAAATGCATGTCGAAATGTATATGAATTTTTTTTTTTTTACGGACTCACCCTTCGAGATGTGACAATTGTAAGATAAACAAAAACTATGAGAATGCATGTTGAAATGTATATGCATGTTTTGTTTTGTTTTTTTTGACGGGCTTGCCCTTCGAGGAGTGACACGTTATCGTAATAATTGCATGATAAACACAAATTGATTTTTGCTTAAACCCTACAATGAAAATTTCTTACGTGATGACCACTATGTCACTCAAAAGTCAAGATGCTTCGAGAAGAGTTTGTCTTAATGCAAAATAAAATGGAGGGAGCATACACCCTAAAGATAGGTTCTAGTTCTTGTATGTGAGACATAGGGTAGGTTTACTACTTGGTCTCTAAAGAGGGTCTCTTGCTGTCCCAGTGATCACCCTCGTAAAGGCGATATGGGGGTTTAGCAGATAGCGGGATGGCACGTATACCAATCACTACCAGTCTAAACACTCAGCAAAGAGTTGGGGTTTACACAAACTTCAACCTTGACTCAAGTCATAGGTAAGCTGCTAGTCCCCCACTTAACTTAAAGTTTAGTGTGTGCTCTCAAAATAATAAAAGTGATGCATGACAAGGTATATTATGATGACAGGATGTAAAGATGTATGCTAAAGCTTCTAAAAAATATAAACCATTCATAGCACATATCGTAAACAAACAAAAGTATCAAGCTTAGTCCAAAGTCCCCAGTGGAGTCGCCATTCTGTCACACCCCAAAAATGAGCGCGGCGTCGTGGCGACCTTCCCCGTGAACGGGGGGAAATTGTGTCGGGGTCTAATCTTTATTTTTGTGGAAAAGGGAGTCGCCACCTAGTATTATGGTTACTAGGAACCTAAAACTGGTCTTTCAGAGATTCTAGGGTAAGGGACTGGTTGCGTAAAGGGAAGGTTTTAGCACCCCTAGTACGCCCTACCTAAGGTAAGCTGCTTGGTGTTTTTGTTTGTCTTGTGATTGCTATGTTATTGATTTTTTTCAGAAATATATTGGTTAAATGATTATGGTGTATTATCCCCGCCGAATGTTTTGGATATTAACCCCTTAAGATTTATTTATCCAAATACCGATAGTGAATAACAGCATATTATCCCCGCCGAATATTTTGGATGTTGACCCCTTAGGATTTATTCATCCAAACACCGACAGTGAATAACAGCATATCATCCCCATCGAATATTTTGGATATTGACCCCTTTAGGATTTATTTATCCAAACATCGATGATGAATAATAAATCAAAAAAAAGATTCTAATATTTTTGGAATATTGGCCAATACCCTTTGGATTTTACAAATATGTTGTAAAATCCAAAAATGCAAGAAATGATTTTTTTCTTTACGAAATCAATGCTAAAACACATTTTCTCTTAAAACTCCAAGATAATATATATTTTTTGAAACATAAAGAATTGTTTTTTTTAAATATGCTAGTGTATTGGCCGTATGCAAGAAAACAAAACATTTTATCTTTTTTTTTAAATAAAAATCTTTTTTTGCAAATTTTGTATTTTTGTATTTTTTTCTTTTTTCGGTGGGCTGACTGTCAGCCCACCTAGATTCGGGCTGGGCTGACAGCCCAGCCCACCTTGTCTCCAGGCTGGGCTGGGCTTCCAGCCCAGATCAATCAGGGCCAGGCCGGGCACAAAGCCCGGCCCATCCGCCCCAGCGGGGAGTGAATTAATTCACTCCCCGCAGCAAGCAAAACGAAGATCAACAGTAAAATGGAAGATTTTCGAGTGTGACGAATGGCGTATCTGTTAATACCGTTGTGTAGAGGACATCAAGGTGATTCTTCTGGTCGTGGTGGCGTCGGAAACGGTGGCCTGTGGTGGCCGGAATGGACGTCAGAAGTGGCTCGGGTGGCGTTGCTGTCAACTGCCACTGTCGACGCTGCTGCTGCCGCTGCTCCCCGGAGAAGATGGACGAGCTGCTGGAGTTGAAGGGAGGCTGTGGTGGTGACGGGACAATGCGTGGTGGCCGGAGTTGATGGCTGTTGGAGTAGAGAGAGAGACGCTGGGCCCTGGTTTTAGAGAGAGAGATGCAGAGACGACCGAGAGAGAGAGATGAAGATTCAAGTTTTTTGCGTAAAATTCAACTGTATTCTCTCTGCTTTTTTTTTGCTCTGTTTTTTTCTTCGTTTTCTCACTGTCTGTTTTTCGTTTTTTTTGTTTTTTCTCTCTTCAGCTCTCTCCTTCCCCTGTATATTTCTGCCTCTCTTCTCCTCTTTCTCTACGTGAATTCAGCCCTCAGCCTTTCCCAAATTTTCCCTTCTCCATGCTCGCTTTTTCCTCTCAATTTCGCCTCCCCTTGTGTCTCTTGTTTCTGCATATTTATAGCAGAGGAAGCAACCCTTCGGCTGCCCATGGCGTGCAGCCGATGGTTGCTGCCTCTGCACCGCCCAGTAAGCTGCAATGGCGTGCCTGGCACTATTCAGGTGTCTGAAAAGTGCAGGCACGCCTGCAAGCTTGAAAATGATGGGAAGGTAAAAAATGCAATTTGGTCCCTTGATTTGCTACTACTTTAATTGCACCCTTCGATTGACTTTAAACTTTCAATTTTTATGCAATTGCATCCCTGTTAAAATCTCGAGAGTAACCTTAGCTTTACGCTCCTTTTTTATTCTGGTCCTTGATTTTTAATTTACGCGATTTAAACCTCCATCGACCGTTAAATTCTCAATTTATTCAATTTTGCCCTTGTAACAAAATATTTTTGGATTTTTGTCTTTTTTTTTATTTTTTTCTTTTTCTTCCGAAACCTAACAATAAGTAGGTCAAAATTTGGGTAGCAACAGATTGAATAAAAATGTAGAACCATTTGCAGTAATTCATTCTGATGTTTGGGGTCCGGCAAAGGTCTCATCTTTTTCTAATGCACGATATTTTGTTACATTTATTGATGAATGTACTCGGATGACCTGGATCTCTCTCCTCCGAAATAAAAGTGAAGTAAGTACAGCATTTCAGGAATTTCAGAAAATGGTGCTGACCCAATACCAACGGCACATTCGTACACTTCAGTCAGATAATGGTACGGAATTTATGGATCAAGTACTAGGTAATTTTTTACAGCATCATGGAATTCGACATCAGACATCCTGCACATATACTCCACAACAGAATGGATTAGCCGAAAGAAAGAACAGGCAAATTATGGAAATAGTTCGTGCTTCGCTATTTGGCATGAATCTGCCAAAATACTATTGGGGTGAGGCAGTCAAATCCGCTGCGTACTTAATAAATCGAACACCATCTAGTGCAATTGTTTTTCAGTCTCCTCAACAGAAAATGGAATCTCTTCTGTCGGTTCCACACCTTCCAAATTTGGAGCCGCGGGTATTTGGTTGTACGGTATATGTCCACATTCCTAAGGTTCTGCGAAGCAAACTCGATCCGTGTGCCAAACGGTGCGTGTTTGTAGGTTACTCGGAGTTTCAGAAAGGATATCGGTGTTATGATCCTCATCATCGCAAGCTACATGTGACCTTGGATGCATCATTTCGAGAATCCGAACCCTACTATTCAGGGGGAGTTCCTGGTTCTTCTCTTCAGGGGGAGAGTAATAATGAAGAGAATGAAGATATATTCGAATTAGAGGAAATGAGACCAAGCCGGGATGATAACCTGGAAGGTTGCACAGACCAGAATGATCTCAGTAACGACCCCCCTATGTCTCTTGAATTACCAACGCCTACACCATTAACCGAAGAATCAACCGAGAATGTCTCTCCTCAGTCCCCTCAGGTAACCCTAAATCCTATCCCTAATGAGATAAATGAAATTCCTGTCTTAGAAAATAATGTGACTAATAGATACCCACAAAGATTAAATCGGGGAGTCCCAAAGAAACAGTATGAACCTGATCCAAAACACAAAACTAAATACCCCATCAGCAATTATATCTCTACCCATAGATTATCGGAATCATATGCATTTACTGTTAATCAATTATCCAATGTGTCTATTCCTAGTAATATACAGGATGCATTAGCAGACCCAAAGTGGACCAAGGCGATGAATGAGGAAATGGAGGCTTTGCAGAAGAATAATACGTGGGAGTTATGTCAACTACCAACAGGAAAGAAGAAAGTTGGGTGTAAATGGGTGTTCACAGTGAAGTTAAAAGCAGATGGGAGCATTGATAGATACAAAGCAAGGTTGGTAGCAAAGGGATATACACAGAAGTATGGGGTGGACTACCAAGAAACTTTTGCCCCGGTTGCAAAAATAAACACAATCCGGATTCTCATATCGATAGCAGTGAATCGAGACTGGGCCTTACAACAATTTGATGTCAAGAATGCCTTCCTGAATGGAGATCTTGAAGAAGAAGTTCATATGGAATTGCCACCCGGAGTGAAAACCAGGTGCTCACGAGAAACGAAAGTATGCAAATTAAAGAAGGCTTTATATGGGTTAAAACAGTCACCCCGGGCATGGTTCGGAAGATTCTCATCCACGATGAAAGAGTTTGGCTATAATCAAAGTAATTCAGATCATACTTTGTTTATAAAGCACAAAGGAGGGAAGGTAACGGCTCTAATAGTATATGTGGATGATATGGTCTTAACAGGAGATGATCCAGAAGAAAGAAAGGCTCTACAACAGTTTCTAGCATCGAAATTCGAAATGAAAGATCTCGGACAACTGAAGTACTTATAGGGATTGAGGTCTCGAGGTCAAAAACGGGGATATGTCTTTCACAACGAAAATATGTGTTGGATTTATTAGCAGAAACTGGAATGCTTGCATGCAAACCGGTAGATACACCTATGGAAATGAATCACAAACTAGGACAAGCAGAAGATCAGACGTCAGCTGACAAAGGACGTTACCAAAGATTAGTCGGGAAACTGATTTATTTATCACATACACGGCCAGACATAGCCTATGCAGTCAGCGTGGTAAGTCAGTTCATGCATTCACCAGGAGAGGAGCATATGGAAGCAGTATATCGGATCCTAAGATATTTAAAAAGTGCACCGGGAAGAGGACTACTATTCTCAAAGAATGAAGTTCGTGAAATTACAGGATACACAGACTCAGATTGGGCAGGAGATCAGACAGATAGAAGATCGACATCAGGTTACTTTACTTTTGTAGAAGGTAACCTAGTAACTTGGAGAAGTAAGAAGCAGAAAGTAGTCGCAAGGTCAAGTGCAGAAGCAGAATACCGGGGTATGGCTCATGGTGTATGTGAATTGCTATGGATTAAACAGGTACTACAAGACCTGGGAATTGAGTATGGGACATCTATGGGTCTACACTGTGATAATAAGTCAGCTATCGAGATTGCACATAATCCTGTTCAACATGATCGTACCAAACACGTTGAAGTCGATCGACATTTTATTAAAGAAAACCTTGATCGGAAAATTATACATTTTCCGTTTGTAAGGTCAGAAGATCAGCTGGCAGATGTACTCACAAAAGCGGTTTCAGGAAGAGTGTTTCATGGTGCAATTAACAAGTTGGGCATGATAAACATCTATGCTCCAACTTGAGGGGGAGTGTTAAAATCCAGATGGAAGAAAAGTTGGTTATAACAAATTATTGTTATAACTAAAATCTTTGTCCAGTAGTGTTAGAGATTATTTGTATGTTCTTTGTTTTGTAGTAGGAGTAGCCTCTATATATATTTCAGCATTGTAACATAAAAGTTTTATGAAAGTGAAATTGAAGATGAAAATTCATTACTGAAAGTTTAACAGTTATTGTTTCCATCATTGTTTCCATGGAGGATCAAGAGTTGAATTTGTTGAACAGAACATGGGTTCTGTGGTCCAACGTCAGCTCGACTTGCTCTATATATTAATTTAAACTTTATTTAAGAAATTGTTGTGCATAGTAATAGACTGTTCCCCCCCTGTCCAGGACTCCAAAGCTGGCAATTTGCAACCTAGCTCACCACCTTATATTTAAATTTGTGAGAAATCGATTACGTATAGTTAGGCATACTTAATGCAGCCCTTTCGCCACCTCTTCATCATTAATTATTTGGATTTCATAAAGATCAAGTTCAAAATATTAAAAAAAAAATTGGATTTGAGGAAACTAACTCCTCGGAAAATGCACTTTGTGGACTCAAGTGAGCAAGTAAAATTCTGGCTGTTCCGGACTCTTACAAGAGGAGCACGTCCTGACTCAAACTCGAGATCTACTTTGCATATCTCAACCTCTTTGTCACCACGCCACAACTCTTAAAAACAATTCAAAATATTATGTTGAATCGTAAATGTAAACAAGGTACAGTAGTTGATTTTAATGCCCTCAAGGCTTGCAATTTATGATCAGTTTAATCACTATAATGACCTAGTTTTTCAATTATATAAGACCAATCTTATAATTAATTTTAAGAGGCTGGTCTCAATTATTCGGATTTTATATTAAGTATACGGTATCATAGATTAAATTACCAATTAATACCTCTCATTCTTTTCTCTAATCTTACCATAAAGCAATATCAAATTAACGTAAGTTTGGAATTGAATGAAATTTTATCTTGAGAATGGTAAAACTCACATATCAGTTTAAAAAACGGGTTGAATTGATGGTTATTTAATATATCTCTTCGGCTAAACTATTACGATTACAATTATTAATTTGATATTATCCTGATTAATATTTTTATCCAAGGTTGAATAAATGGCCACTCAAATGCACCCCCCCGAGACAATGTGCTCATGGAGAACATAATTAATGCCTTGAAAAAGGTGAAGTGCTTGTGTGGTGGCTACTAGCGATTCCCTTTGAAGAACTCTTTCTCTCTTCTTCATCCTCACATGGTGCTGAGTAATGGTGTCTCTAACAAGGCATCCAGTAGCATAGAAACGGTCTAGGGTGTCTGTACAAAGATTTGGTTTGCGGTCTATGTCTTTCATCGTTTTTTTTTTAAATCAATCTCATCATGAAAACTTATAAATTGTCTTCAGGAAGCTATGGTAAACATTAAATAATTTGACATAGTAAACACAATAGCATGTTATGAGCCAGCAAATTCATCTCCGCGGTCGGCATCGACCGGTCCACATGATTTTCAACCGGTGTCATTGGGAAATCAAACTCTGAATTGGAATAATTAATTCCTTCATAATATAAAGCTTGTGTATGAATTTAGTCAATTAAAATTAAATTAATATTCAATAAGAAGATATATATATATATATATATATATATGTCCAAGTGACATTTCTTGATGAAAATGGTTGAAATCAAGGCAGCGACCACCTCTAGCAGTTGGTTACTTGAAACTTCGTTAGGATTTTATGAAAAGCAATCTTCTATTAGTTAGAAAACAGTGCACATGCAACTGTACTAGGGTTTCGTGCAATAGTTTGGCGATTGGTACACTGAATGCTGGGTCTGACTCGATGGGATACTTGGAAACAGTGCACAGCAAATTATTGCTGGTACCTAAATTTCTGTTGGGTGAACAATTCAACTACAAGTTAAAAACGTTAAGTGTTGCACAGACCCAAGTAATTTAAAATTGATGGTATTTTATGCTTGATTTTTATTAAATAAAATAAAAATGATAAGATTTGAATTCGTGATCGCTAGGTCATCAAGGCTATGATAATATGTTAAGAAACCAACTAACTTAAAAACTTAAACTATTAGATAAGATCCAGAATATAATTTATATTATTCTCTAATAATTTTTTTTCTTTTTCCAAACCCGACAAACAAAATGAATTGTTTTGATGTAAATAAAATTGATTATTGAAATTAACAGTTACTCAATAATACACACCAACGTGCAAACAATACGAAATGCATGAGAGCCATTTATTATGAGCCATCCTGCTTTTAATTATTTTGGAAAAGTAATTAATGTTTATACCTGTCCTCGAGACGTTAATGAATTAGATGATTACTAGTTTATAAGACATTAAGTGATCTTAATAATAATAATAATAATAATAATAATAATAATAATAATAATAATAATTAGTGTGATCAGCGGGAAAAAACGTTTATTATACATATATCCAGGAAAAATGCTTAGCTTGCCGAAGGAAGATAAGAATCAAGAAAGAATGTGACTGCGAGTTGATTATTCGGTATGGTTTTGTCTTATCGGGGGAACTTCCTTTTCACAATCGAGCTTCTTTGTGTGTGTATATATACGTACATACATACATATAAATATGTGTGTGTGTGTGGTTTCATACGTGCGTATGCATGCATGCATGTACATGCAATTTCAAGTTAGGAATGCTATTCAATTTGAGCAGACCAGTGAACTAATTAAAGTAGTTTGGTTCATCTAACATTTGGTTTTGTTAGGTTAAGTTGAAAAGTGCAGGAGAACAAACAATCTGTGAGTCTGAAAGAGTTTCAGTAATTTCTGATCGGTTTTCAATCAACATCATTTTATTTTATCTTTTACAATGATCTACACCTTTCCAAGGTAAATCAATAGGTCTTGGATTATTGAATAAATGTATATATAGCCAGCTACTCGCGACTGTTAGCAAACAGGGGGGGGGGGGGGGGGGGGGGGGGGTTTCTCTCTTGATTCGTTGAAGGAAGGATTTTAACCCTGATCTTGCAAGTTCTTGTTATTTATTTATTTTAATAATACAAGTATTTTTCTTATAATAGTTAATTAATCTGACTGAAAAATACTTTCTTATAAATGTATCATGATCGTCAATACTTTAGTATGAATAGCAAACTAAATCTACACATTCAATTGTTAGGTTTGATAATTTGAATCCATCTTCCTTTTTTATTTATATTTTCTATTATTTTAAGCCACTGCCCTGTCAATATATAATCTTATCAGCACGATTGCTCCTTTTCCCTTTTCAAAGAGGCAGAACTGGTGATTCTTTCACTGGTTTCCAAATTTCGTATACAATAAGAGTTTTAAGTTTTGAAGTATTTGGTTGAGTGTGGAATCAGAATAATATGATTATGGCATTTTTCTTTCTAGGGTTACAGTTAATGGCATATTTGAAGTTGCACGATGGTCTAGGGTTTTACTCTTACAATTTGGCCCAAAACTGTATTTCTCCCGGTGCACTTGCCAGGGCATCCATTTTTAGCCCAACCTCTAACCATGCAAAATCTATCGATGCTTGTTCACTAGTGGATCCAAGCCCTCTCCAGCCACTATCTACCCGTCCGATTTCTTGAAATTTTTTAAAAACAAATTGAAATTTTTACTTTAAATTAAAAGTTTTTTTGATATTTGATGTTTTTAAATCATTTTAATATAATAATATTAAAATTAATTTTAAAAATAAAATTTTTAATATTTTTTAATAAAAAATACTTTAAAAAAAATCTCTAAATAAAATTTCAAACATGCTTAGTTTTAATAGACTTCCATCAGATGTCCAGAAGCAAGATGCAAGATGCTTATGGCGTCTCCTTTAAAAAACGGGCTTCGTTTTAAGTTGGGCTGGGTTTGTTTTGGGGTTTTCTTCTAACTGCTCCACTGTAATTAGGTTTTGGGCTTTGGCCTTCGGATTTGAAAAATCATAATGTAGAGATGGACTTAGAACTCAGCTCTGAGATAATATAATTTTTAAAAAATGGTTTATATTGGATTGATTAACATCTTCTTTAACTGGCCAGGTACTTTCCAATCTCATGTCATAGCTTAATAATTAGTGTGCGGCGTGACTTCGGGGTTGTCGCTTTGGATCCTAATAGAAGCAAGTAGAGATTTTTAAACGACAAAATAATTTGCCAACTGTCTCTAATTTCATACTTTATATGTATATTTTAATTCATTTGGATTTATTGACCTTTTTTATCTTTTTTTCCCTCTAATTTCATCATTTAAAATGATATTTTAATTTAATTTTATCATTTAGTATTAGACTGATTTTTTTTATTGAACATGCTCAATGAATAATAATAGTTAATGTGTCGTGTGACTTCGGGGCTGTCACTTTGGATCCTAATACAAGCAAATAGACATTCTTAAACGACAAAATAATTTGTCAACTGTCTCGTATTTCATACTTTATATGTAGATTTTTTTAGTATGAAATAATCAAAGTCACACCTAGGCTATTTTTTATATATAAAAAATGTGTATATATCATTTTTTTACGTGTTTTTATATATAAGACACCCATGTAAATTAGCAAGCTTATAGATACATATAATCAAATAAATCAAGAATTATATTTGTTAATAAACAGAGTAAACATCATTAACAACCACTAAAAAGAAAATTAGAAAAATCAAAACATAATTATAAATCAAGATACTACGAGATAAAAAAAAATTATAGATAAATTAGTATAATTTTTCAAAAACTAAATATGAATAGTAGCATAAAAAGATTAATTAAGGAAAAAACCACATATAAGAGAGATTAATTAAGACATAAACTTAAAAATTAATTAAGTAAAAAACATTAAAAAGATATCAATTAAAAAAACTCAAACTCCAGCCATATAACGATGACTAGAAAATCAAGTCAATTTTTTTTGTCTAGAAAACCTAATTTTTAAATCTTGTCAACCTCAGAATACATCAACAACGCTCTTTAGATACCCACAAACCCATTCATAAACTCAAGATCTTAAAAAAAAGGTTGCTGAAAACAAAATAATCCAGCCCACTTGAAATAAATTTACAAGGATGCTAATTGAAGGTTGTCATTAAATAAAGAAGTTGTTATACGACGGCACATTATATTAGTGAAGAGGGTGAATGAAACATGGAAAACCACGAGAGGAATTTGGACTGTCTCGGGTCCAAGGCTGAGTTTTTCAATGGATGCTGTTTTAAAATTTGAGGGCGGACCTGTAGAAGTACAGAAACGATGAAGGAGCCGCCAGAAAGGAAAGAGAGTTAAATAAGTCGTCCATTGCTTTTGCTTTCACTAATATAACAGCTTGCAGGTATACAGTAGTACTCTACCAGGCACCAGCACTCTAAGGTTATGCTTTCAGAGATCTTGCACTGGCTGCTGACTGATTTGATGTTCTTAGGGTTCCATATTTTGTAGAGTCTGTTAACATGGATCGAGCAGCTTTCGAAATGGATTCTGCAGAGAAGCGTCTCAATGAGCTCGGATACAAGCAAGAACTCAGAAGAGAAATGGTTTCCATATTAATAATCTTCCCCTTTTCTCTCTTTTTTTGACAACTTTGATGTTTGGATTCGTATGTTTTTCATGGCTGGTTTCTTGCAGACACTTTTCAAGACTCTGGCGATTACATTCTCGAGCATGGCAGTTTTCACTGGGTCGCCTCTCTATGGGTCAAGCCTGCGTTATGCAGGACCTGCAAGCTTGATATGGGGATGGGTTGTTGTCACTTTCTTCACTTGGTTTGTTGGATTTGCCATGGCTGAGATTTGCTCTTCTTTCCCCGTATACATCATTTCTCACAGAGTGCCTTTGCCTCTATTTACACACCATGGATTTAGACCTCTATATTGTCCATCTATAAATAAAATTTCTCGATAATTTGTTCATCTCTCTCATGTTACTTTTCTTAAAACAACAAACAGACCACGGGTTCGCTTTACTTTTGGGCTGCTCATTTGGCTGGACCCAAGTGGGGGCCACTTGCATCCTGGTGCTGCGCTTGGCTCGAGACCATTGGAGCCGTCGCCGGAATTGGTGGTCAGGTACTTGTATAAACCAAGTTGTTAATTCTGTGATGTTAAAGCATATTTTGTTGAAGTTTAAAAAATAAAATAAATCTTCTCATTTAGAATCTCAAACTATTCTAGAAATTCAGCTTAAATTTTATCTCAATAATTTCGGTTCCGTTCCATCCGTTTGTCAAATAGTGCTTTTTTATTTTAAAAAATATTGTTCGGATATATTATTATATCTTTTTAAATTTTTATAGTAATCATAGATTAGAAAAATCTTGCAAGACTGTTAATGATATTTTTATAATTTTTTCAAATTAGTAGTTTTATTTTGACATGTTTTTTTGTCCCTTTTATAGATTTAATTGTTCTTTTTATTTTTATCATTCAACAATAAATTTATTTAGAATTAAACTTTATAATTTATTTTATTTGGTGTTCTTATGGTCTTATGACCTAAATCATGAATTTAGAAGGTTAACCTGTGTTGATCTAATATATTATTGTCTCGATATTTTTTAAAAAATTATGTCATTTTGAATTTTATTTAAGTCAAACTATTTTTTTATCAGTCGTCTGTATTGTTTTTGGACTCGCCGAGTCTATTGGGTGCATTTAAAATTTGAATTCTATAATTTTATGTTAGTTTTATTTTTTAATTTGAATTGAAATTATATTTTTAGAAGTAATATTTTAAATTATATATAAAAGCAGTACAAATTCAGAATAGCATTGCAAAATACTTCAAAACCAAAATATATAGAGTTAAAAAAACAAAATATGAAGGGATAAATTTGACAACCTTCATATAAACAAACACCATGCTTATTTGTGGTTAAGAAGTCAATACAGTGCCCAGCTCGTCAATGAAGTTGGTATCGGCTAGTCGAATTTTTCACTCTTTTGTTGAATAATGATGATGCTAATGAAGCATGATATGCAATGAACGTGCAAACGGATGCATTCTTAGAATTGCTTTTGTTTTCGTTACAAAATATTTAATACCTAGCAAAACAGGCATATTCAGCAGCCCAAGCACTGCAGATGATTATTTTTCTCGCCACAGGAAACAACAAGGGCGGAGGCTACTTTGCTTCAAGAGGTGTTTTCTTGTGTATGTACATGAGTTTCACCATCATATGGGCGGTGCTCAACAGCTTCGCTTTACAAGTCATTGCATTCCTTGACATTATCTCCATGTGGTGGCAGGTTAATTTGCTGCCTCTCTAGTTATTCCCTTTTCTCCCTTTCCAAGGGCTCCTTGCATTAGCACTCTAGGGTTTTTATCAGTTCATGCAATTTGCCCCCTCCTCCAAGGAAACTAAAGCAATCTTGTTAAGTTCAGTAGGACTGCTTGCTCATGAAAACATGCAGGTGATTGGGGGTCTGGTAGTGATTGTAATGCTTCCTCTGGTGGCACCACAAACACAATCTGCTTCTTTTGTGTTCACTCATTTTGAAACATCACCTGAGGCAACTGGGATAAGCAGTAAACCTTATGCGGTCATTCTATCCGTGTTGCTAAGCAACTACTGCCTATATGGCTACGACACTGCGGCTCATTTAACCGAAGAAACAAAAGGTGCTGATAGAACAGGCCCTATTGCAATTCTTTCCAGCATTGGCATGGTCTCTGTTTTTGGATGGGCATATTACTTGGCTCTTACCTTCAGTATCCAGGTATGCTCCCTATTGGGTTATTTTCCAATTTTCTATTTGGAAGATGGGTTTATGCTCATACAACGCTTTTGGTTTGACTGCAGGATTTTAACTATTTGTACGATGTGAACAACGAGACTGCTGGTGCACTAGTACCAGCACAGATCATCTTTGATGCATTTCATGGAAGGTACCATAATTCAACTGGAGCAGTAGTTTTTCTATGTATCACCTGGGGATCCTACTTCTTCTGTGGGCTGTCAGTAACTACTAGTGCTGCCAGAGTGGTAAGAGAAATTGAATATCGCTCTTATTCTTGTAACTGGGATTTGAAAATGAACATTTCATCTTGTCACACTTGCAGTCATTGGCATGTCTATATTTCACTGTAAATTCTCCAGTTCCTAAAATTTTGCTGGTTTGACAAACAAGTATTGCTTTGGGCGGCACTCGCACGATTCTTTTTAGGTCTATGCTCTATCAAGAGACAATGGGATCCCATTTTCACCTATCTGGAGAAGAATTCACCCAAAGTACAAGGTTCCAACAAATGCTGTGTGGTTGTGCGCCGCCATTAGCATTATTCTTGGACTACCCATCCTGAAGCTTGATGTAGTTTTCACAGCCATTATATCGATAAATACAATCGGCTGGGTTGGAGGCTATGCGATACCAGTATTTGCGAGGCTTGTCATGGATGAGAAAAACTTCAAACCAGGGCCCTTTTATTTGGGTAGAGCAAGAAGGCCGATTTGCTTGGTGGCGTTCCTATGGATATGTTACACTTGCTCAGCCTTCCTCTTGCCAACTCTCTATCCAATCCAGTTGAAAACTTTCAACTATGCACCAATAGCCATCGGCATATTTATGACTTTGATAATGCTTTGGTGGGCGTTTGATGCTAGAAAATGGTTCAAGGGACCCGTGAGGAATATCGATTTAGGAAATGGTCATAGTTAAGACGTGATGCTGAAGTCTACGAGACTTGTCCATCCATATTCTATCTCCCGATTGTGTTGGAGGAACAAACTAAATTTCATTTTCTTCTAATGATAACTTGTATTTATTCATCTAGTGTCGAAAAGTTCTACAACTTCAATAAATATTCATGTAAAGATACAACAACCTTGATCAGCATTAATGGAACTCAATTTCACCAGCCTCTTCTGTTAGTGTAGTTTGGTATTCTATGTATAGAGTTTGCCCACAATCATTTGCTTTTCTTAGAATTACACTTGACCAGTAATCGAAGTAAAGGAAATGGTGTAAAATTAAGCAGTACAAACCTTTTTTTTTGGCCAATTAGTTGAAATGCTACCACTTCTGTACAGCGCCCCAAGACGCATACATGTTTCCTTTTGAGCATTCAATGCATCTGTGACTTGAATTTTGACACAAAACTCAAGGCAGTTGAGAATTTCAGAGTTAGAAAGGGGAGGAGTATTAATATTTGAAATAAGCCACCCCTGCTATTCTGATGCAGAGGAATTCCTTGAGAATATTCTATAGCGAATCCTGATTTCTTTCCTGAAAAGACTAGCACTGCCAGGATTGTTTTTAAGAGACAGATTCATTTTGTTCGTCTCATCAAAAACTCAACATATACTTGAACCCATATATTATTTTCATTGCAGCAGGGAGAGAAAAGCTTCTACCATGACCATGAATGACATCAAACATAACATAAATATATCCTTAATCCAGTTACGGTGGAAACGAGGTATTTTCTTTTTTTACGGGGTACATTGACTTAAACATAGTGTTAACAGAATCAATATTTCTAATTAATATACCTTCTGCTTTATGACTAATATGACATTTATGATACAAAGAGTTCTTGAGACTCGGCAGGAGATGACCAGCTAAGCACTCATATTTCTAAGCATTATGGTGACTAATCTTTGGGGATTTCTCGTTTATCTTGGTTTGCACTGTCATGGTGTGCCCAATATCGAATGGCGAATCTACCTTCTAGATTGAAGGGTTTTGGATTTAATTATGAAAATTTGTTATCCAAGAACACGATGAGACATTATATTAGGAGAGAGACTCAATGAAACATTTTCATATAATAGAGGGATGATTATATCGAATGCCCGACAAAAAAAAACAATATTAAATTACATGAGAAAGTCAGTCTGTGTAATAAAAGGCAGACGTATTAAATGGCAGCCGGCAAAAAATCAAGACCTGGTTATATTATTCTACAGGAATGTTAAAAACTCTAAAAATGAGTTTTCCAGTGTATCTTGTTTTCAAAGTTGAGAGGGTGGACTTATAAGTAGTAAAGACAAGGAGAGAAGCGAAAAAATGGTAAGAGAGTTAAACAAGTCGTTCTTAAAGTATATTTGCTTTTTTCTTCCCCAATATAACACGATAGGTTCCCATATGGAATGATGTTGCAGCAAGCATATCCTAGTATAAAGTATTTTATTAGCACTCCGAGGTCATTATTTCATCTTGGTCTTGCTGCTTGCTAATTTGATATTGTTAATCCTGATCTTACGATGACTTCTGGTTATGAGTGATTCAAGCCAGTCAAGAAACATGGATACATATATTCAAACTTCAGCAGCTACGTATATCCTAAACCAACATGAAGCAAGTTACAGTTTAAGTCTTCTGGTTATCGTTTGCTAGCTAGTTTTCGTTATGGGTACAGAAGCAGAGTATGGTAGCATGGATCAAACAACTTTCAAAATTGATTATGCAGAGAAGCGTCTCAATGAGCTCGGATACAAGCAAGAACTCAGAAGAGAAATGGTTTCCATATTAATAATCTTCCCCTTTTTTTCTCCTTTTCTTTTTTTGACAGCTTTGATGTATGGATTCATATATTTTTCATGGCTGGTTTCATGCAGATGTTTTTCAAGACTCTTGCGATTACGTTTTCGAGCATGGCAGTTTTCACTGGGTCGCCTCTCTACGGGTCAAGCCTGCGTTATGCAGGACCTGCAAGCTTGATATAGGGATGGGTTGTTGTCACTTTCTTCACTTGGTTTGTTGGATTTGCCATGGCTGAGATTTGCTCTTCTTTCCCCGTATACATCATTTCTCACAGAGTGCCTTTGCCTCTATTTACACACCATGGATTTAGACCTCTATATTGTCCATCTATAAATAAAATTTCTCGATAATTTGTTCATCTCTCTCATGTTACTTTTCTTAAAACAACAAACAGACCACGGGTTCGCTTTACTTTTGGGCTGCTCATTTGGCTGGACCCGAGTGGGGGCCATTTGCATCCTGGTTCTGCGCTTGGCTCGAGACCATTGGCGCTGTTTCTGGGATTGGTACTATGGTATGTATATAAACATACACCATGCTTATTTTTGGTGATGGAAGTCAATACAGTGTCTCTTCAATTAGTAACTTGATATCGGCTAGTTGAATTATTCACTTTTTTCTATGAATGATGTTTATGATGCATGATATGCAATGAACTTGCAAACGGATGCATTCTTAGAATTGACGCTGTTTCGTTCCAAATATTTAATGCCTATCCATGCAGGCATATTCAGGAGCCCAGGCACTACAGATGATTATTTTTCTCGCCACAGGAAACAACAAGGGCGGAGGCTACTTCGCTTCAAGAGGTGTTTTCTTGTGTATGTACATGGGTTTCACCATCATATGGGCGGTGCTCAACAGCTTCGCTTTACAAGTCATCGCATTCCTTGACATTATCTCCATATGGTGGCAGGTTAATTTGTTGCCTCTCTAGTTATTCCCTTTTCTCCCTATCCAAGGGCTCCTTTCATGAGCACTCTAGGGTTTTCATCAGTTCATGCAATTTGCCTCCTCCTCCTAGGAAATTAAAGCAATCTTGTTTAAGTTTAATAGGATTGCTTGCTCATGAAAACATGCAGGTGATTGGGGGTCTGGTAGTGATTGTAATGCTTCCTCTGGTGGCACAACAAACACAATCTGCTGCTTTTGTGTTCACTCATTTTGAAACATCACCTAAGGCAACTGGAATAAGCAGTAAACCTTATGCGGTCATTCTATCTGTGCTGCTAAGCAACTACTGTCTATATGGCTACGACACTGCGGCTCATTTAACCGAAGAAACAAAAGGTGCTGATAGAACAAGCCCTACTGTTATTCTTTCCAGTATCGGCATCGTCTCGGTTTTGGGATGGGCATATTATTTGGCTCTTACTTTCAGTATCCAGGTATTCTCCCTGTTAGGTTATTTTCCCATTTCCTATGAGAAAGTTGGGTTTATGCTCATACGAGGCTTTTGTTTTGACTGCAGGATTTTAGCTATTTGTACGATGTGAACAACGAGACTGCTGGTGCACTAGTACCAGCACAGATCATCTATGATGCATTCCATGGAAGGTACCATAATTCAACTGGAGCAGTAGTTTTTCTATGTATCATCTGGGGATCCTTCTTCTTCTGTGGGCTCTCAGTTACCGCAAGTGCTGCCAGAGTGGTAAGAGATTGAATTTCGTTATCCTTCTCTAAAATGGGATTTGAAAATGAATATTACATATAGCAGCTTATTTATTTCACTGTAACTGCTTCGGTTGGCACCGACACGATTCTTTTTAGGTCTATGCTCTATCAAGAGACAATGGGATCCCATTTTCACCTATCTGGAGAAGAATTCACCCAAAGTACAAGGTTCCAACAAATGCTGTGTGGTTGTGTGCGACCATTAGCATTATTCTTGGACTACCCATCCTGAAGATTGATGTAATTTTCACAGCCATTATATCGATAAGCACAATTGGCTGGGTTGGAGGCTATGCTGTCCCCATATTTGCAAGGCTTGTCATGGATGAGAAAAACTTCAAACCAGGGCCATTTTATTTGGGTAGAGCAAGCAAGCCGATTTGCTTGGTGGCGTTCCTATGGATATGTTACACTTGCTCAGCCTTCCTCTTGCCAACACTCTACCCAATCCAGTGGAAAACTTTCAACTATGCACCAATAGCCATCGGCATATTTATGACTTTGATAATGCTTTGGTGGGCATTTGATGCTAGAAAATGGTTCAAGGGACCCGTAAGGAATATCGATTTAGGAAATGGTCATAGTTAAGGCGCGATGCTGAAGTCTACGAGACTTGTCCATCCATATTCTATCTCCCGATTGTGTAGGAGGAACAAACTAATTTTCAATTTCTTCCAGTGATAACTTGTATCTATTAGTCTATTGTCGAAAAGTTTTACAAATTCAATAAATATTTGTGTAAGGATACGACATGGACAAGGACAACACTGATTAGCAGTAATGGAACTGAATCAAAGCTAGAGGATTTGAGCCTCTTCCCCAAGTATGGAACCGTGCCAGTTATCACCTGGAAACAAAAGGGATGACGACTGCGACCTCTGATGTGGTCTGGTATTCTATGTTTACAGTTTGCCCAGAATCTTTTGTTATTTTAGAATTACACTTGACCAATAATCTACGAAAAGGAAATGGTGAAAAAGCGGTATACAACTTTTTTTTATCAACACGAGCACCTAGATAAAACCTCTCGCAAGCGATTTGCCCATTTATGTTACCGCTTCTTTACAGTGCACCGAAACGCATGCCTGTTTCATTTCGAGGGATAAGTTATCCCGTCCAAGCTTGATACATACATGTGGCAAGACATCATCCTGTAATCCCACGATCTGCCAGGAGAACAAAGAGCACTTAATGCGTCAGTGACTTGAATATTGACACAAAACTCAAGACAGTAGAAAAAAATAGAATTAAAAAGGGGAAGGGGGTGTTGATTATATGTGAAATATGCTTCTTCTGTTATTCTGATGCAAAGGAATTCTTTGAGAACATTCTTTAGTGAATACTGGTTTCTTTCCCGGAAAGACTAGCACCACCAGGATGCTTCTTTTTTTTTTGAAGAGACAGCTTCATTGAGTTTGTCTCGTCCAAAAAAGTATAGCAATGAAGACTCAAAATATTCTTGAACCCAAATATTATTTTCATTCCAGCAGGGAAAGAAAAGCTCTTACCATGACCATGACATCAAACATAACATAAATCCATCAAAAAAAGAGTGTTAAATCCTTAACCCAGCTACTGTGGAAACGAAGCAATGATTTGGTTTTATGGGGCACGTTGACTTAAACACAGTGTTAACAGAATTAAAACAATATCCCATGAACAAGAGTTGATGTTTAACACAAGAAAACGATATATACCTTCCACTTTATGACTAATCTGACATTTATGATTCAAAGAGCTCCTGAAACTCTGTAGGAGATGACCAACACCGCAGAAGTGTTTCTACAGTTAATCTCCGAGTTGCACTCAGCATTGAGATGAAAAAACGACAACCATCAATTTTGTATTCTTCAAGAGGATTCCTGTGCCCAAAACTTCTTACATTCACCTGCCAGGGTTCTCGGTCAGTTTAAATCAATCAGAAAGCCATGAGAAATACATTAACAAAATCATACAAACCGCTGAGCTGAGCCTATTCATGTTCACAAGATGATCCCGCCAGAAATAGTCTAGAGTCTTCAGAAGAACTGTTCTCTGTATTGAATAGTGAAAAACAAATAAGGGAACTAAACACGGGATTCTATGAAGCCTAAAGGGGGAAAAAGCAATGCTTCTGATGAAACATCAGTAAATCTTTATTATGAACAATTTTTCAACGTAATATTAATAAATCTTCAGGATTTTTTACTAAAGATTTTTGGCATCTCTCTCTGTTCTCAAGAAAACCATACTCCCGAAACATCATTAAATCTTTATTCTGATCAATTTTTCAACATAATATCAATAAATCTTCATGGTTTTTGATTTAAGAAGTTTGGCATCTCTCTCTGTTCTAAAGAAAACCACACTCCCTCCACACACCCAATAAGAATTTGATTCCTTTCCTTCTTCTCACAAGTCCACAATTGGAGGTCAAAGTGTTGACTATTTTCAATCCTTTCCATTGTTCTTTTCAATAATCTAGGAGACATGTTTTTTCACCTCAAACAGAGTAGTATTTGTAAAAGAGAGGGTTTGGGGGAGAGATTTCAAAAAGACTTGTCACAGTAAAGTAGCTTCTACCAAAAACTGTGCCAAATGCAATCAAGAAACTCAATTTGGGGGACAGCAATTATTCTGTTTTGAAACTTCAAGTTTTTGGATTTGAGCTCCCAAACACAATAGCTAAGTGTGGGGAATGACACATTTGAACCAAAACACCAAATTTGAGTAAAGCAAACCGATACCGGATACTAGAGAAAATTCTAGGAAAAATAAAAAGTTGCACTCAAGGTCTCAAATTCTTTGTTAATAATATTAACTCATCTTGGTCCCATTTTCATTTGCAAAAAAAGGGCTTTTTGGATACTGCTTTCATATCTTGTTACCCAAAAACATCTTTTACCTATCTTAACAAACAGGGTTCTTTAAATGAAATTATCTCCAGAAAACCATTGCTGTAAAGATAACACAACATATTTTCTAACCCAGAAACCAGTTTTCTGCTTTTCAAAACAGCAATCAAGCAGGACAGAGGTTTCTCATTCACATGACTGGAGCACTTAAAAGAGGACCTTACCTCAATTTCTTTGATATATTCATCATCATAACCGGATTCTAGTGTAACATCCAAATATGAAGCTATTAAAAAATCTCCAAGGTATTTGCGAAGAAGATTGGTTGTTGTTCGGTATCTCCCATTCCTACAATAAACTTGTCAGTGGATCATATAACTTAACATACTGAAATGGAAATAATGAAACCAGATAAGGCTTATTAAGATAGCACTGACATAGTCAAATCATCAGAACATATAGCAAGCCATCGTTTTAATGAAAAACTCTTCCTGCGAATTCCTCTGAAAGCATTTGGAGGCTTTGGCAAGTTTGGAAGGTGAAAATTGCTGATATTAATAGAGCTTGATTCATGTAGTTGTGAGAGAGATTTCAGAAAGGCTTCCTCGTTGACCCCCACAAATGGTTCTGGAGAAACTCCATATAAGAAAAATATATCTTGAAATATTGTGGGCTGTGATTCTAAATTAGTTACTAACAAAATTAGCTGAACATATTGAGCAAAGAAGGATACAGATGAGAAACTAACCATGTAGTAGCTTTCCCCCAATAGTTTTAAACTCCTTTAAGAGCTTACCCAGATTCCAGTTTCTTGGATGCTATAAATGAGGAACAGTCAGTAGAAGAAAGTTGTGATTAAAGGTAACAAGTATAAGGAAATCACAACTACCTTCAGCGGATCAGCATTGCCAAAGACAATTTCATCCACCACTGCTTGCATGTACCTAAGGAACAGCTTTCTTTTAATGGAAACAGATAATTTTAAGTTGAATTCGCAAAAATGAGTGTTCATGTGAGCTACCAATTCACAAAAATTTAGGTGCATGTGAGCTCACAGATGCACAGAGTAACAAAAACTAATCATGAGGCAAGAACCTACTAAAACAGCAACCACTCTATTCAGGTTGGTATCGGTCTTCCCATCTCAAATTTGACCCTTACAAATCTGGAGGATTGCAACATGAAAGACATTATTCACTTTATATTTTTGTCAACATTTCCCTTTCATTCTGTTGACTATGCAATACAATCAACCACACAACCCAGCATTATCTACTACCCTGAGGAGGGATATGAGCAGCATTTATTATTGCATGTTCATTGTGGAGGATCAAACCTGAATGTCATTAATGTCAGTGTGCAGATTGAATTAGAGTTCCAATAGATAACAACCATAGCAAGAAGTTTTAACACCCTGAATAATCTTCATTCGGACTGTGTGAAGCACATAAGTACAAGGTATAAAAGCTATGATAGCATTGCAAAAACAACCACAGAGCTCTCATGCATGGAAAATGCAAATAGCAATCCAAGTCACAAAATACATTGACAGCCAAAAGGGCACTCACTGGAATACATGTTGAGAACAGCTTTCACTCTCTCCGGTTAAAATCAATTGCCTGAGATCATATACATGTTTCCTTTGTACCTGATGGGGAAAAAAATCAATAATAGTAGAGACCTATACTATGACTCAATTGAATGTCTGGCTTGATTGATTATAGGATATTTCCTTTATTACTTAATGGAAAGCTATTAAAATTAGCTTCCAACAAATGAGACTATAAACTACCCAATGCTTTCAAATATTTTTTATGGTTTTGCTGATCTATGATGAAATATATAGATAATATTTACTAAAATTTTGCTAGCAAGGAGTTTAAATTGTTTCCATTCCATAAATAGGATTAACAGAATCTGCTGTGTCTAATTTAATACCATGCTGTCCATGCAAGGAAAAAAGTATTATGGACATACTTTAAAATGCAATTATTCTTTCTTGACATCTTTTTCTTAAAAAAAAATCCTTATCAACATTTTCTGAATCCGAGTGGGATATCATGTTGTTGATTGCCTGATGTCAAATGAGGGGAATCTATAACAAGCTCAATTATCCAGTTGTTGTGCAGGTGACAGCAGCAAGTGCTAAAATAAGGAAAATGCTATCCTCACTGCATACCTCTAATACTTCATCAAACTCAACCAGGCTCTTTCTTATGCCAAAGAAGTACTTCTCCGCATTGATTTGCAGGGATAAAAGCTAACAAATATTTCATTTCCAAGTTAGTAATAAAGTACTCGATCACTAGAAGACATCACATGAAGAAAAAGAATGTCTATTCACATAAGCTAAGTAATCACCTGATTTACAACTGCACCACCTTCAATTGGTATAGCCTCATCATTAGTAATCTTTGAGATAAGTCTCACAGCCCACTCTGTATCAAAATTAAATTTTTGAAACATTTCATCCTGCAAGCTGTGTCAAAAATAAAATAGCTCAAGAATTAACATAAGCGCCTACCAATAATGGAACATCATAAACTTTTATTTGATGCATACCAAACAAACACCTTGTGATGTTACACCTCTATTCATTGACAATGTTATTGACAAAATTTCATTATTGTTCAAAAAAGAAAATAATAAATACACTTCCCTCAACTTCAAGATAAGTCAGATTATATAAATTAAGAGCAATGGACATTCTTGTCCACTAACAATCACATGATTCTCAACTACATCCCCAACAAAATAAATTTCTAATCAGATCCTCATCTGTCAAACATTACCCTATTAACCCCCGCCATTAAAATTTATGAGAAAACCATCACTTTAAGACAGATTGGTCCACCATTTTTTAATTTTTTAAGGAGAAGGTAATAGGGCAATGTCCAATGGGGAGCCAGTTGGAGTTTTTTTTTTTTTTTTTAGGATCCAATTGTGAATTGGGTGATGGTTGGGGAATAAATACGTCTTTTTCCCTAAAATATACAAGGCTGGTCTTTTGTTACATAGAAGTTCCAGCAAAACAGTTATTCAGATAAAAGCACCATTGTGATAGGGGAAGCGTAAAAGAGGAGCATCGGTACAGTGAGGTAAGAAGATAGTGAACTATGAGAGAGCTGTAGATTGCTGTACAGGTCAAAACCCTCTATCTGTTTCATGTAGAATTGGTTTTCCAAATTATTAGTTCTGCATGATGTCCGATCACCTGGAAATGCTTCAGATGGTACTGTCATGATGAGTTTCTAAAAAAGGTCAATATCATATAGCACATGCCTTATTTAGATTGAATTTGTTTAGTATCACAAGACACAAGGGATAAATTTAGAAGAGACAAAATTTTGTGTGATGGAAGAGACAGAAGGAGACAAAATAAATCGGTCTCTGAGATAGTTTGAGTGGGACATGCCCTCTGTCCCATCTGTCTCTATCTCTTCTTATGTCCCAAGATGGTAACCGAATACTTAAGAGTCTCATTTAGCAAAGTATTTGTTGTTCAGGTCTTCATGACAGAAAGGAACATTAGTATATTAAAACCGAGATAAAAAAGATTGACAAACTCGTACCTGACCATAAATCGGGTAGAACCAGGATCCCCTTGCCTTCCTGCTCTTCCACGAAGCTAGTTTGACAATTAAAAATCACAATTTTGAACTTATAACCATGTTTTGAAACTTAACAAATAACATGAAAACAAGATAATCTTATTGTCAATCAGAAGGTAAACTCTTAAGAAGTTGAGCTCTAATTCAGCTAGCATAAACAAGACAGTTCAATGGTGAGACAATAACTTCCATATAAAATGACCAGTATGTTAAATATGAGCACATTATGTATCCCACTGGTAGAAAGTATCTTGGTTATAGAAAACAAATTTTTCAGATAATAATTCACGTGGGAATAACTTTTGTGACAAACAAATGATCCGTTCTTGCCAAAAAAAAAAGATAAATTTAGAATCCTTGCTTCTACTGAAACTTTAATTGTGGATAACTCACCTGATTATCAATTCTCCGAGACTCGTGCAAAGATGTGCCAATCACATGAAGCCCCCCAAGCCTTTTCACTTCAGACCCTTCATTGAAGCAGTGTGCTTCACAATCCTTCAGCACTGATAGATAGGCAAGTGATATAGTTGGGCCAAGAGGGTACATCTCAGACTGCTCATTAGCAAGCTTCTGGAGCTCTTTTGCATCCATTGAATGGCTCATTTCCACAGAGTCTGATACAATCGATTTCGCCTCCTCATATGTCCAGCTCTTACCCTCACCTTTTCCAACATACTTAGCTGGAATAACTCACATTCAAAATCAAGACAAAGGCACCAGATTATATAATGCAGATCTCCAAATAGAAGCATAGTGTCTTAAGCAAAGTAGAATAAAAGTTTTCAGGTAGAGTCACAAACCCATTAGTGCTGTCTTTGCTAGCAGAGCAGATGATATTGATCCAACCTTTATCTCTGACAATACCTACATCAAATAGAATGATTAAAACTTTTGAAAGAATTGCTCTAGTAACTTATAGTTACCACAAGAACTCACCTTTTGTGAAAATATCTCATGGTCGAGTTCTGAACTAAGAGCTTCTTGTGTAAGAAAAGGGAGTGCCCTGTTCTCTATAATTTCTTTTGCAAGCATCTACATATATTGAGACCAGAGATGTGGCGAAAGATGAAATTCCTTGGAATCAAAAGACCTCCAACCAAGAAATCTAGGTCTTGAAAAGTTACCCTAAAACATTGTGCAGGAAAACAATCTGCCCACGTATCATTTAGTAAAAAAGAGACATCCAGCATGCACACTTACTTTTGGATTTCCTCCCAGAATTATATCAGTGCCTCTGCCAGCCATATTTGTAGAAATGGTTATGGCATGTTTTCGTCCTGCTTGGGCAACAATTTCAGCTTCCCTTGTGGCATACTGATGGACAAAATTATGAAACAAACTGGAAAAAATTACATTGAAACAAATGCTATACACTAGCATGTAGCTGGCATGGGCATCAATTATGAAGCTTTGGTGGTCAAATTTATCAAACCTTTGGTCGCGCATTCAGAACATTGTGGGGGATTCTCCATTCCTTAAGCAAATCAGACAGATATTCAGAATTCTCAACACTGCATCAAGAAAGAATGGGGCCAAATTCATGAAAATGTTTGCATCTAAACACTAAAATCAAAGTGCACTGCCCTTTTCAGATATGTTTACTCTTTCTATTTTATTGTTTCTAGATTTATTCCAAGAAAAAAAACTACAGTTATATGTAAAAAGACAATAGAAGGAGTTGTTTGTGTTTTTTGTTCAGGTTTTACCTAGTGGTTCCAACTAGAACAGGACGGCCCTGCCTGAACATATACTCAACTTCTTGTCGAACATACTCCCATTTCCCACGAGCAGACTAATAGAATTCACAAACAAAAAGCATGATCAAGTTGAAAGATGTACAACAAAAACAAAACAACAGAACAACAAAGCCTCAATCCCAGACTAGTTGGTGTTGAAAGAAAAAAAAAGTTTCAATTTGTAAGAAGTTGTTGTATATCAAAAGAAAATTAATTTGAGGTATTTAAAAAAAAAACTACCGCAAAAGCTTGTATGGGTAAATCTTTGCGGATATTTGGTAGGTTTGTTGGCACTTCAATAACTGGAACCTGGAACATTTTCAAAAACTCCTTCTCCTGCAATGATGTACTGGAAATTTTCAAAATTGCATTGATAACTAGTAAGTTAAAAGCAATCATATGTCTTTGAGTGTGACCCATATATAACTATGCTTACTTCAGTTTTTGCAGTCCCGGTCATTCCTGACAGCTTTGGGTAAAGCTTAAACAGTGATTGATATGTGATTTGTGCAACAACAATTGAATCAGCCTACAAAAGTGTAAAAAATCGCAACTTTCAATTGGATAAAAAAAAGCGTGTTTTATGTATTTATTGCATAATGAACTTCAGTTAACAGTATCCAAACATCAAGTTCTACCTGGATCTTCAGACCTTCCTTAGCCTCAACAGCTTGGTGAATACCTTCAGACCATCTCCTTTTCTCTTCAACTCTTCCTGTCAACTGCATAAATTTTATAGTTCTTCTATCTGATTACCATTTTTAAGCCTTCAAATTACTCTCGTGTATAAACAGTAACAGTTATTTGTTCTTCCATGTAAGATAAGCATACAATATCAAACTTTGCATAAATACCTCATTGATTATGAGAGCCTTCCCGTTCCTAACAATATATTGAACATCCCGTCGATAGAACTCTTTAGCCTTTAAAGCATTCATCACAAATCTGCAAAATTTTGCTTACTGCTAAGTTGAAAGAGGAAATGAAATAGCATTGACCTGATATGCCATTCTCCAGGAAAGAGCCATAGAAATAAAGCAAGAGGGTAGACACACTCAGCCCTTTGTGAGGAATTATGAATAGTAAACGGAACAAAACAAAACGGGTTGAAATAGCTCAAACAAATATTTCCAGAAACCACAATATGGGTCTATAAGTTCTTGCGAAGGGTCTGGTATAAGAAAAGATATTTGAAGGGAAACAAATGAGAGAATAATAGCATTTTCACCTCATATCCATTAAAAAAGCCAATGAAAACATCCATATTCACCTAGCCCAGGGATCATTCTCATCCCACAGATCTTTTGTTTCAAGAGCCATCTCAGCAAGTACTATTCCTTCCTCTGTCAATTCCACTGAATTGTCTTTAAGCTCCACAGAGTAATGCTGTTCAAAGAATTGAAAGGTAAAGCATATGACTTTTCAACTATAGATGATGGTTCACATATAAAATAACTGTATGCAATCTATAATTCAGCATGATGGCAGACTAGACTCACAATGCCTCGAAGAAGTAACTCCGCAACTTTAGCAGCAACTGGATATCGTGCAGCATCCTTATGAGCCTGACATGGACAGAGAAGAGGTAATAGCCCGTTTAAATTGGGGAAAAAAAACTATTTCTAACAGCTTGTTAGGTTCTTTTTCGAGATGTTAAGCGGGTAGTATATTGGTGATTTTGAGATTTGCTGGCTATAATTTTAGGAGAGCTAGGCATAATTACCTCGCCACTTATTAACAATGGATTTCTTCCTTCATCAATGAGGACTGAATCAACTTCATCAACTATTGCAAAGTGAAATGGCTTTGGCCTGTATATGCACAGTTGAATGGTATAGTTCAATTTAGAAAAAAAATATATATATACACACACACAATGAACTTTGGATGATCTCTTTATATATACCATCTCATCACAAGTTGTTCACAGTTTCCAGCAAGGTTATCCCGTAGATAATCAAAACCAAGTTCCTAGGTGCATTCAGAATGACAAATATCATTAGAAAGAAGCTGAATTCTTGGAAAGAGAGGCATAAGTCACCAGACAACTCCACCAGGACAGTGAAACAAAAAATTCAAGTAGCCACCACATATTGTGAGAAAATAAATAGACTACTTGCCACATTCATTGAGGTACAACAGGAAATCAGGATTGACTTACTGAATTGTTGGTGTAAGTTATATCACACCTGTAATTGGATCTCCTCTCTTTAGATGTCATCCCCTTCTGCATATGCAAACAACTACAGATTAAAGCTGTAACAACTTGCAGTCTAAGGAAGTATATGAATAGTTTAATTTTGATCTCTTGTAAGATGTCTTCTGGAATCAGCCCTATGTGATTGTAATTGCATAGGAACATGTTAAAATCTTAGGGGACATGTTTAAACCTGAATAAGACCTACTGAAAGGCCCAAGAAACGATGAACTCGACCCATCCACTCAGCATCACGTTGAGCCAGATAATCATTCACAGTTACCACTGCCAAGGGAGAAAAGCAACATCACACATCTAGCAAAAGAAAATCTACAAATAATTTGTTCAACTGCTGCCTTTAAGCAATTTCCATGCATTTCAGTAAGATCACGGCTTCATAACTGCAGTAAAAAACAGTTCAAGCCTCAAAGTGATTGGTCATGGAAGATCACTCATGCACAGACTTTAATTATACTAACAAGCATCTAAGTCATAGCCTGGATTACTCACAGCTAAATTTTAAACCCAATTTTCAAATGCTAGGAAGATAGCTAACATGTCTTGCAATTGGAAAAAATCAAATACCTATCTTATGGGACTAAGGATATAAAACATACCATGGACACCCTCGCCAGTCAATGCATTGAGATATGCTGCTAATGTGGAAACCAATGTTTTCCCTTCCCCTGTTTTCATCTCAGCAATTGATCCATCATGAAGCACTGCACCACCAATAATCTAGCATTGCAAATCACAACGTAAATAAACATGACAACCTAATTTTAATAAATACAATGTGTTCCATAACACAATTATAAGCATGCATATGCTTATGCATGGATTCAAACATGCAAGCGTGCATGTCAAAGCGTAATAGAGAGTGTAGTCGAAAACCTGCACGTCAAAATGGCGCATACCAAGTTTCCTCTTTGCAGCTTCACGAACCACAGCAAAGGCCTCTGTAAAATAAATGACATGGAAAAATAATACATATTCTGACTCTCATCTGACATTCTCTAACAAGTGTAATTTATAACATTCAGATAAGAAAAGGAGTTCAGTAGCAGCAGACCAGCTTGAATATCTGCCACTGTCTCCCCTTGCCGCAACCTTCTCCTAAACTCCACGGTTTTAGCACTCAACTACCGGGGGGAGAAAACAAAACACGGCCCATTACCCAAAATGACCCAAAACACCATATTTTAACACTTGGAATGTTAATTAATAAACCCACAAACCTGATCGTCAGAGAGCTTTTGTATCTTGGACTCAAGAGCATTGACAGACTCCACTAAACGATAATAATCCTTCACAATCCAGTAGTTCAAACTCGTAAAATCAGTCACTCTCTTCTTCAAAATGCCCAGATTCTCCTAAAATATTGAAAACCGTGATTAGCAGACACACAATCGTTTTAACAAACTCAGATAATCCTTTTATCGAACATGTGGTGAGCAAAGCAAAAGGAACCTTGAGAGAAACATTAGTAGCAGTGCTACTGCGGATAACAAGACATCTTTGAAGCCTAGGAAAAGCGTGAGTTAAGGAGAAAGGGAGAGTGGAGATGGGTTTGGTGTAGTGGAGAGCCGTTTGTTTGTTAGGTGGTTTGGGAGGGAGAAATGGAGGGTTTAAGAGAGAGGGAACGGTGGCCATGTAGGTTTTTCTCCTTTCGGTGCGTGCGCGTTGAGGGGGGGGCTTGGAGATTCGCCGGTGTGGTATGCTGCTTCGAGTTCTTTAGTTGGTTTTTGCGTGGTAGCCACGCGGCAACCAAGTAGGGAAAACATTTGGGTAACTAATTATATTTTAACCCCTGATAATTTTGCAATATTGCACTTCACGGCCCTTATAATTCAAATGTTTCTATTATTCATCTTAATGAATATTGTGACTGCATTTCAAAAATATATTTTAATAAAAAATATATTTTTATTTTTACTCTAAATGAAAAAAATTGATATTTTTATATTATATTCATGTGATGATTTTAAAAATAATTATAAAAAAATAAAATAATATCATTTTGATATATTTATAAATTAAAATCACTTTTAAAAACAATCTCGACCACGTTTCCAAATAGTCACGAATTCAACAAAAATCTAATAATTTGACATCTTAAAAAGGTGCTTGTGAGTATATTTACAGTTGTTTTTCAAAGTATTTTTCACTTATAAATATATTAAAATAATATTTTTATTTTTAAAAAATTATTTTTCACATAAACACATTAAAACCATTTAAAAACACCATTTAAAAAATTTTATTTGGAGCAAAAATAAAAAAAACAATTTCATTTTTATAGAAAAGCACTTTTAAAGTGATTATCAAACACCTTCAGATTGTTGTTAACGTGATGATGGAAAGATGGATCTTTAGCAGGAAATAACTTGCATGGAAAGAAATTAACAGGAACGTGATGATTCTCTTGTCTGAAATATAAGGGGAGATGGACGAAGAAGAATCGGGAGGAAAAATTATCTTCCCTTCATAAAACTGTAGGTTTATTGTTGGGTGAAAAGAAAAACACCGACATCCATGCCTTGTGTTTTTTGGACTTCGTAACGAGTCACCGATTTGAAACAGACTTCAGGCCCATGCAAACCATCCAGAAACTTTAGCCCAGTACAAAGGCCCACCACCACCCTTTATGATTTTAATTTCAAAAACTTTAGCCCAGTACAAAGGCCCACCACCACCCTTTATGATTTTAATTTTTTACAATATTTTGTTTTTGCGTTTCAGTTTTTTATTAAAAAAAAAATCTTTTTTTTCTGTTTTAAGATGATTGTATCAAAAATAAACTTCAAAAATAATATTATTTTAATATATTTTGGAGCTCAGTGGACCCTCGCAGCTTTCAATTGCAGTGCTTGTACTCGCCCGGGGGGCAGGACGACGTGCAAGGCAGAAACATCAAACAGGCCTGAAAAGGTCGTCTGTTTTTAATAATGCAGCCCTCCATCAGGAATAACTACGCCTCACATTCAGGGAGAGTGATATCCCTACCTCCAGTGTCCAGAATTGAATTTCTGCTGCTGACACGCAACCAACCAAAATCACCTCGGACTCCCTTGAATAAGAAATTAATATGCTTCAGTTGGCGAGCTATTCTTGTATAGTTTTATTTTAAGGAGGTTCTTACAATTGGACACGGTGGCACCCATGTTGATTGATCGAGTTTTGAAGAATGCTTTTCGAACAAATTTAAAATTTACTCTTGTTTTAAAAGAAAAAAATAGTATTTTTATATTGATATCAAAAATAATTTTAAAAATAAAAAATATATTTTTGAGTGAAAAACATTTTAAATTTGTTTGGGAGGGTGGTTGATATTGTTTGCTAAAATATCATTCTTTCAAAAATATATAGATTAATATTTTTTTAAAAAATTATTTTTGATATAAAATATAAAAATAATCCAAAATAAAATAAAATAGATCAGTTTTTTTCAACAACACGTTTTTAAACACAATATCAAATTAAAAAATAATCGCAACAATAATCTGAAACCCGATATTCATGTAATTTGTAAATGCCATGTCAGCGGGACTGTTGCATTGGCTGGTCGGTCAATCATTTGACCGCCGATAGCTTGGTCTCAAGTCTAAAGAGAGGGTTGAGTTCATTATGAAAACACCTTTCTGGACATTAAATAATCTAAACACAGAGATACTAACTACCTTCTTCGATGCCTAGTTATTAAAAACATATGAGCCCGCCAGCTGACAAGTTACGTTTCCTTTTCTGTCAATTGTAGCTTGGCAAATGGCAACTGACGAGGTTGTTGATAAAACTAAGGAGGGAAAGAGGGATATTTTTCTAATTTTGTCTGCCATTGCCGTTGCTTGCATCTGATTTTCTTCTATTTATTAATGTGTCGTCTTGTACATCCAAATCCCATTTTAACGGCAACTGTTATCTAGGAACACGGAACTCTCACTGTGCCTGCGGAAAACATTGCCCAATCCCTAGGCAAAGAATATTATCTACCGGAAAAATAACAAATACATGCTATAAATTTATATTGAATGTCCACTTTTAAGTTTAGTATTTTGAATTTTTATAATTTTTTAGTTTATTTATTTCTCTTACAAATAGACCATTTATTTTGTATTCTTTATACTTTAAAAAATAAAAATAAAATCATAATAAGAAAGGTATTTCTCTTTTGTCTTTTTTTATTATATTTTGATGTATATTTTCTTCTATCTTAATTATTTATTCTTTTTATAACAGTTAAAATTGATTTTAAAAATATAAAAAATAAAATAAAATATTATTTAAATATAAATTAAAAAATATATATTTTAAAATTCAACATCAACTAAAATCGTATGGTAGCGCGATTGCTCTGATGTTGTGAAACATCCGTACAAAGATTTGGCTACGGAGTGTTGAGAGATCGCTTCAGCCAATCATCACCATTCGATTGATCCACGTAATGGCGCATATTTACTACCCAAAATTGGATCAAAGGGAAAATTTTGACTTGTCGTGAAAATAATTGCAGACCATTTAATTTAAGAGAGATTCATAAATTCTTTATATATATATATATATATATATATATATATATCAGCAATTAAGATCCGCTTATACCCGGAAGATAATTTGGATAGTTATCCAAATTACTAGTTTTTATTTTAATTTTTGAAAAATCTTTTCACCTGATGTAAATGGGATAATCCATCCAACTGTGATAACCTCCAGCAACACTAGTCAGTTAATGTACTTTTAAAATAGGATTTTAGCGCTTCTTCGGAAATGCACCGACAGGCTAATAGTTAATAGCTTGTTAAGTACAATCATTTGGTACTGTATATAGTTGCAACTCACAAAACGGGGAGGATGCGTACCCACACCTAACCTCAGCTGGGGCCCATCCATCACAGAACGGGGAGGATTCGGACCCCCACCTAACCTCAGCTGGGGCCCATCGCGGACCTCCACCTAAACCTCAGTTGGGACGTGGGACCCATCCATCACAAAACGGGCAGGATATGTGTTTTGGATTAGAGATTTTTTAAAAAGTTTTTTTATTTAAAAATATTTTAAAATGTTTTTTAAATTTTATTTTTGATATTAAATAAAAATAATTAATTTAATATAAAAAATATTAAATTTATTTAAAAAATAATCCAACCATAAAACCAAACGTCACCTCCATATCTTTCGTGCATTTTGCTGTTGCCTCTGTTTTGGAATGGTCCTAAGGATTCTTTACTTGGCTCTCTGTTCCTGATCCCGACGATTTTCGTTTAAAGTAAGAACTTCTTCTTCTGTTTTAAAATCCTTTTCTTTTTGCATGTTCCATGTTTGTCTTTTGTACCGTCTTCCATGTTTAGTTTTTTTATCAAGAAAATAACTTCTCTCTATGTATAATTAAAGACAAAATCACAGCTCAAGTGAATAGAATCTAATTATTATTGTTTTAATCATCACCTTTTGGTTTAAGTTTTGGAAGTTTTGACTTGCGAAGTTTAATGGTAAAAATTTAAAATTAAATTTTTTTTTTATGATTTTAATTTCGAGTCCTATATTTATTAATATAATAATTATTAAAAACCTGTATAATTATTAATTTCAGGATCTATATTAATCAACAAAAAAAATGTGATTCTCGATAATCAATGTATTTCATTTAAATTTATTTTTTATAACTTATGTCATGTTGTTCTAATTACATAGATTTAATTATTTATGCACGAAATAACTGAAATGGATTTTTCACAATTAATATGTTAATTTGCGCTGTCTTTTCTTCTGCTGGTCGATCTTGAGTTTTCATCCTTTTGCAAAACGCATGGAATGTTTTTCAACGTGTTTGGAAATGTGACTGGCTGTGTATTTTTAATGTTTTTGAATTATTTACATTTAAATTTATTTATATATATATATATATAATTATTTTTATCTATCAATATTATAAATAAATAAATTTTCAACTCTCTCTCTCTCTCTCTCTCTCTCTCTCTCTCTCTCTCTCTCTCTCTCTCTCTCTCTCTCTCTCTCTCTCTCTCTCTCTCTCTCTCTCTCCCTCCTTGTTTGTGTTTTGAAATGGTATGAGGTGGTGCTGGATAAATGGAAAAATTCAGGGGACAATTTTTTTTCTCCCTTTTCAATTACCTCTCTTCTTTTCTTTGTTATGTTTTGTTTTAAAGCCATCTTATTTAGAATTTATTTATTTTTGTGATTTAAATTATTTAAATAATATTTTTTTTATTTGATTCAAATTAATTTTTTAATGTTTTTAGACAAATATACTAATATCAAAAATATCTTTTAAAAATAAAAAATTATATATATTATTTTAATATATTTTAAATAAAAAATTATTATTATCATCAAACACTCTCCTATTACACTAACAACCAGGGTTGCATTAGTGCGCTGCACTTAACAATGCACTTGGTGTACTGAATTTGTTTTTATTAATGTTTTTTTTTTTAAAAGACTTGTAAACATGCCACATTGAAAATATTTTTAATATATATATACAGTTTAAAATAATCACGTGCTGATAAATTTAATGATGGGGGGGGGTTGAGCGCAGGAAAGCCTTGGCCACGGTCCAGGTTGTCTTTGAAGTTTGAACTGAGTTCTAGAAGTTTGAGGCAAAAACAAAAGCAGTCAGATGACATGTCATCCTCGTGGATGAGATGTTGTCTAGCAGTGTCCTTGATCTTGGGCATGTCGGACTTCACATTGACATTTTATATTCTGGCAAAGCTCGAGGGTGATCCAAGTGTTTTAATTTATTTATTTTAAATATTTTAAAAACGTTTTACTTGTTCTTCAGAGCTCAATTATAACCTGAGAATCCATTTTTAAGCAACAAATCAACACACAGTCGGATTTGAACTTTTTAAATATAAAATTTTTAATTATTTATTTGATAATGTGTTTCAAAAATATTTTTATTTTATTTATATTTTTAGATATTTTGATAGGCTGATATTAAAATAAAATTAAAAATAAAATAATATTATTTTAAAATATTTTTAAAATAATTTAAATCACATTCTCAATCAAGTCCGAGCTCCAACATCTTTTAAATCTAAAATAAATTTTTTTTAAATGTATGTAATAAATATATTTTCTTAGTTCTCTTTATGAAAAAACATACCTATAATAATTTTAAAAAAAAAACAGAGATGAAAAGTAAAAAATCATTTTGTTTGAAAGTGAACATAATTTTTATGTCCTGTGTTCTGTATAAAAATAAGTATAAATACGTCATATCATATTTGCATGTGCGGGGCAGAGATAAAAAAAAAAAACAAATTTTGCCCTCTTTCTGTATCAAAATATTATTATTATTATTATTATTATTATTATTATTTTGGTATACTTGCTTTCCATTTTGTTAGTCGACAACAGATAACTTTTGTTATGCCATTGGCCGGGTCCACTTTGTTTAAACACACAGAATATATTCAAGCCCTTTAAAGAAGTACAAAAAATACATGACTGGAGCCATTAACTTCATCGCATCCAAAAATTGAATTCATGTAATCATATAGCAATTACAAAACGAAATGACAATAAATGTACTAAATTAAAAAAAAAATATATGATTGTGATTACATGCATGAAAAAACACTTGCTAGAAGAAAAATACAATGTTCAATTCCCACAATACCGACACTAAACAATTAAAACGAAATAATAATAAAAAGACTTTATCCGACTACATTAACATGTCAAGCTTGTAATTCAAGTCGTGAAATTAATTATAATTTCATATAAAATAAATAAAAATTTATATAATATCCAATCTCCAATAATCTAGATGTGAAAAGATAAAAAAAAAAAATTGTTACACAAGACAAAAATAAAACTCAATTTTGAAACTAGCCAAGAGTTGAAACAAAAACATAACAAAAAAACTAGTTAATTCAGGCCAACTTTTAAAATCTACTACCTACACCACGTAATTATGATAATGTTGTAGGGGAAAAAAAGTAAAGAAGGCCATGGATCTTATTATTCAATGAATTTAATAATCAAGGATGAATTTGAGAGAAGAAAAGGTGTTAGGAAGGGATATACAATAAAATATTAATGTATGATATTTAAACTCGTAAATCTAATTATGAGATTGAGATAGCTGAATTGAAAAAAAAATTCACAAATCTCAAAATCAAAATAATTTAACATTCAACTATAAAATTCAAAAAAACAAATATTATAGATGTTTGATATTGTATTTTAAAAATATTTTTGAAAAAAAAATTAAATTAATTTTTTTAGTATTTTTAGATATTTTTATGTGTTAATATCAAAAATATTTTTTAAAAAAATAAAAAAAATATTATTTTAATATATTATCAACCGAAAAAGAATATATATATTCTCAATAACACGAAATACCGTAAGAGGTAAAAAGAAATCATCAGAGATAATTTAAAATCGATTCAACATTAGAAAAACTAAATAAAAGAAAAAAATACAGGGCCGATGTGAAAAAATTACAGGATCAAAATAGAGAGGAATCGTTGCTGTAATCCACGTTGGATCCTCCCATTGGTCCCAGTGAATCACCGAGCCGTCCTAATTTTTTAATAACGATAATTTAAAATCCAATCTGAGATTATCAGCGGGGCAAGCCGCCACCACCACTCGAAGCCGCCGCCACTCGGTGCCTTTACGTTATGTGTCAGACCGTCTCTTGTCAAAATCTCCTCGCTTTTTTTTCTTCGATCAAGTGGAAATTAATGCAAATTGAAAAATGCTATGAAAGATGAATGACGTAGTTTGTGTTTTCGAATGAACGGTGGAGATTAACGTGACAAAGAATATAAAAAATGAGATAAAATATGGCTCGCCAACAAGGAACGACTAGTTTCTAATGGGATTAGTTCTCCGGTGGACAAGAAACCTATTTTCAAAATTGCTTCGAACTTTTTAAGGATGTGGCCGGCACGTGGCAGCCATCTTCTGTATCACGTTTTCAGAGTGCCGTTAACGTGGGGCTCAAAACATTTATATACACCACGTGATGGTATCTGATTAGGAACCGCGCGATTAAGGTTTTCACTCTACCTTGCCGCAGAGAGCGTGGCCATGAAGAGAGGTGCGCAGTCACGGGACTATAATACGCAGTCGGTTAGGGTCGCCACCGGCCAAATGAATGGATAAATCTCCACGTAACGTCAAGAGAGAACAGGAAATAAAAAAAAACCGGGTTAAGAAATTCAATGTGTATTAAAACCATGGAAAAGAAATAGTATATGTTCAAGGTTATATTTAGTATGATTTTGTAAATTAATTTAAATTATTTTTATATTTTGATATATAGAAAATTCTGAATATATTTAGTTATAAATAAGTAACGTTTAGCTCAAATAAAACTTATTAAATCGATTTAAAATTTATATTCAATAAAAAAAAACTTGTACTATATTATTTGTTTTAAAAAATATTTTAGCCATTTTTATTGACAAAGACCTCTAGCTTTTTTTTTCTATCATGAATTATTTATAAAAAAAATAATCTAAATCATAATTCAATATCAAATATTGATTTTTACCAGTTCATACGAAACGGAATGTAAATATAGCAGAGTTTTGAGAGATGGTACATGATATATCCAAATAGGGCCTAAGGGGTTAGCAGGCACATGATATGATGGATATAATATAATCAACATAGTAAAATTTATTCAAGTCTTGATGTCAAGGATATATCCCAGTTTCTATTTATATTTATATAGTGTTTGTTTTTGCAATTAAATTATGTAATAACAATTTATCCAAGTTGTTTTTGCAATTAAACTTTGTTTTTGAAAATTTATTTATTTTTTATGTATTAGTATTAAAAAATAAACTTTTTTAAAAAACAAATCTTTGAAAAATTATGCTACTATAATTATAAACATTATAATAATTCAATTTGAAAATGATGTCGAGGACCGTCTGCGAAGCACTATTAATTGAGTACTTTCAATTTAAAGGATAAGAAGGAGCCTTTAATTGATCACCGGAGGGCCCCGGTGACGGACCACGTCTTCTGGTTCATTAGTAGGAAAGAGTCAAGCTATAGACTTTAAGCAGTGGCCTTTCAATCGCACCAAAAAAGAAAAGGAAAAAAGAAAAGGACTTGTTGATAGTCACTTGGCAAAAATTAAGTTCACTTTTCTGATTTTATAAAAATATTCATGATCGAATTTAAAAAACAAATCAAAAAGAGAACTTAGCTAACAACTTCAACTTATTTTTTTTTATATGAAGAAACATCACCTCTAAAAAGTATAATTTATGAATTTAAATGAGTAAATAAAATTTTAATTATCTCAAATTATTACAAGAAATACATGTTTTGATTTAAACTTAAAATTTTATGCTAGTATCGCAAGTTTCAACCTAGATAACACAAGAAATGAAAAGTATTTTTAGAAGATAAAAAGGAAAGCCGGCGTAAAAAAAAATCAATTATTTTTTAGATCATTTAAATAAACGTTGCAAAAGCACATCCCCCCCACCAGGCTGCGCTGCAGCCTCCAGTAATCTTATTGTTAGTGTCAAAATTATAGTGTTTATTTTTTGTTTTATTTAAAATAGATAAAAATAAATGATCTAGAAGTAAACAAAAAATTATTTTCAAGCAAATATTTTTTTAAAAAAATCATGAAAATGGTTTTTATTGCAAAAATAAACACCCCCGAATAACTCCTAGTAATCTCGTTATCAACCCAACATGAGTATCCCAGTTCTTCGCAAAAATTATGTCTTTTGCAAGTGGAAGTTGACCTAATCCACCCAAAAAAAAAGACCAAAAACAGCAGTCACTTACCGGTTAATCCAAATACTTATCGCAACATATTATCATTTAATCATTTATATTATTGGCACACTAGGACACATAGAGTGTTTATTACTATGTTTTAAAAGTGTTTTTGAAAAAAATAATATTTTTTTTTTAATTTTAAATTAATTTTTGTAATGTTTTTAAATCATTTTCATGTGTTAGTATCAAAGATAATTTTTAAAAAATAAAAAAATATTTTTTTATGTATTTCTGAATAAAAACACTTTTAAAAACAACCGCAACCATATTTTACTTCTAGTAAAACACTTTAATATTTGTTTTTTTATTTTAAAAACATTTTAAAAAATATTTTAATACATCGATGTCAAAAATAAATTTTAAAAAATAAAAATATATATTATTTCAAAGTATTTTTTAAATAAAACATAATTACTATTCGTTATCCTAATATCATATTTATAAAATTAAAGAGGATGTTTGTTAGTGTAATATTAATTATTTTTCAAAATATTTTTTTTTTACTTGAAAATATATAAAAATTATACATATATATATTATTTATTAAAATTTTATTAATATCTATACATGTACATAAGATAATTTTAAAATATAAACAAAAAATATTATTATTTGTAAATTTTAGACTGGCCGCACTCCCAAATGGTTTTAAAATACACCTGGGTGTACTCGAAGATAAATTCCCTTCCTTCCTCTTTTCGCGTCTGGTTCAAACAACCAAACTGACGGTTAATGCCAAAAACACCATCCTCTTTCTCTTCAAGTCTGTACTCTAATTGCTATATGAGCACGAGATGACCCTCTTCTATTCTAGACAACAAAAGGACAATATAGAAACTCCAAAATTTCTGATCACTAAGATTTAAAAGGCAGAGCAAGGAGTAAATGCTGCGCCGCGAAGGAGAAGAAATGACAGACTCCGGTGGCAGTACGGTGATTGTAGGAGTCAAGCTTGACTCAATGAGTAGAGAGTTGTTGACTTGGGCTTTAGTCAAAGCGGCTCAACCTGGAGATACTGTTATTGCTCTTCATGTTCTGGGTAGTAATGGTAAGTGGAATTTTGAACTTGTACTGATATTGTTTCTGGTTATTTATATTGGTGGTCTAATTTTGGTGAAATAGAAATTGTGGATCGTGAAGGGAAATCTTCGCTTCTCTCGCTTGTTAAAGCTTTTGACTCTGTTCTTGATGTTTATGAAGGTTTCTGTAACTTGAAACAGGTTGGTTTTTGATTTACTACATTAATTTAAACTTGTATTCTTTCATTTGCTATATGTATGGCATGCGTGTTTTTGCTACTTTAAGTACTGTGATTTTATTGCGATCTGTTTAGCTGATGAGAAGTTGAAATTTTTTGAGTAAATGTTCGTTGACTTTCGTTTTAAAGTTAGAAAAATTGGGTTTTTTTGACGGGATGTGTGTTGCAGGTGGATCTCAAGCTCAAGATGTGCAGAGGTTCTTCAACTCGAAAAATTATAGTCAGGGAAGTAAAATCTTATGCAGCAACGAAGGTTATAGTTGGAGCTGCCAATAATCATTCTTCAATTTGGTCATCAACATCCGTGGCCAAGTATTGTGCTAAAAAGCTACCAAAGGATTGTTCTGTTCTTGCTGTCAATAACGGGAAAATTGTGTTCCAAAGGGAGCGCTCCCCAAATACTACTGGTAACCTTTTATGGTTTATTGGAGCTTTATCCCGTTTTAATTTCTCTCATATGGTTTTTCCCTCAATTTTCTGGGTACAGCAGTAACCAGTTATCTAATTGTTGCAGGAACAAAAGATCATAGTAAGAGTTTGCTTAGTGTCGTTCACGGGATGATTTCCTTTGAGAAGAATTCCAGAGTATTGAATGAAAGTGGTGCCAATGAGGGCTCTAAGGACGATCAGTACAATGACCAGATTTTAAAGAAGGCCTTAATGAAAGCTCGTTCGAATAGTCTGCAAAGTATCATGAAAGAGGATTGCTCAGTTTGTGGATCGGCTACGATATTTGCTGCTGATTCCTGGAATGAATCTGCAGCAGCATCTTTCAGTGACAATGGAGGTGATGACAAGTCTCTAGCTCTAGTTCCAGTGCCAAGGGTAGTGGAACCCACGAGTTCAGTTCCCGCATTAATTAGACAAGTGCCTGCATTAAAACCTAGCTGGTCACTGTTCTGTGGTGCAGTTTTACCAGATCAAAAGGCATCAAACGTATCTGTGGTTCAATGGGAAATGACGTTGCCCAGCGGGCAGCTCTCATTATCCTCTGTCAATTCCATTCATAAACCGGATGACTCTGATAAGGGTGAAGATAAATTGAATTTAGATGGAGAAAGTGGTGCAATTGTTGCAGTTGGAATGGAGACAGCGACAGCCCCGCATACTCCTGACCACAATTCAAGGAGTCCACCGAAAGAATTGGAGGGTCTTCATGAGAGATACTCAGCAGCTTGCAGACTGTTTCAGTACCAAGAACTTCTCTCAGCCACATCCAATTTCTCGGCTGGTCTGTTTCCTTGTACAAATAGAAATTCAAAGCAACTTCAGTTTCTTTTTCGCCATCATGTGATTGACCAATTCCTTTTATTTTGTCTTTCAGAAAACCTGATTGGTAAAGGAGGCAGCAGTCAGGTTTATAAAGGCTGCCTTCCTGATGGCAAGGAACTTGCTGTGAAAATCTTAAAGCCATCCGAAGACGTGTTGAAGGAGTTTGTTCTGGAAATTGAGATCATCACTACCTTAGATCATAAGAACATCATTTCTCTCCTGGGGTTCTGTTCTGAGGAAAAAAATCTTCTCTTAGTTTACGATTTTCTATCGAGAGGAAGTCTTGAAGAGAACCTTTATGGTAATCGATTAAAAATCCTCTCTTGATCAAATAATAGTCAGTCCCTTAATTGCTTTCTAAAAAAACTTTTTTTTATCTTTCCCGTGCTTATTTATTTAGGTAATAAGAAGGACCCACTTGCATTTGGTTGGAATGAAAGATATAAGGTGGCTTTAGGAGTCGCAGAGGCCTTGGATTATCTCCACAGCTGCAGTGCTCAACCTGTGATCCACAGAGATGTTAAATCATCAAATATACTATTATCTGATGATTTTGAGCCACAGGTGATCGATGCATTTTCAACTCTTCATCTTCTCTCGCAATAGTTTATTCTCTGGGCTTGTAAGTTATGAAAGCTTTCATGGTATTCTCAGCTCTCTGATTTTGGACTAGCTAAATGGGCACCAACCTCTTCGTCTCATATAATCTGCACTGATGTTGCTGGGACTTTTGGGTATGTTATTTCTACCGCCACACCATTGATGTTAGCATTAAGTTATGTCTTTCTTGTCTTTTCATTTCAAAGAGTTAATATTATGATTTTGATTGTTAACTTTGATGGACTAAATAGTAAGAAAAGGGTTGGTGTAACTTTTAATCCACTAGCTGGTTACTAAGAATAAAAAACTGCTGCAGTTACTTGGCTCCTGATTACTTCATGTATGGCAAAGTTAACAACAAGATTGATGTCTATGCATTTGGTGTTGTACTCCTTGAGCTTCTTTCGGGGAAAATGCCACTAGGCAATGATCTTCCAAAAGGCCAAGAGAGCCTAGTTATGTGGGTATGTCCCTTGCCACTCGTTGAATTTACTTCGCACTGAATTTATTACATCTGGATTTCGTCCCTGAAAATCACATGCATTTGCTTGTCCAGGCAAAACCGATCTTAAACGGTGGAAAGGTTTCCCAATTGTTAGACTCCAGCTTGGGTGATAGCTATGATCGTGATCAGATGGAGAGGATGGTTTTAGCTGCCACTCTCTGTGTAAAACGTGCCCCCCGAGCTAGGCCTCAAATGAGCCTTGTAAGGCCTTTTTGTACTATCTTAGTTGATTCTTTCTGGTTATCACGATATGCCTTCTTATCTCTCACCACTCACGATGCATTACCTAAATTACAACCTCATTAGCTCCGAAGTGAAAGATCTTGTGAAACATGAACGAATTACCTGCTGCATTTCCTGGTGCCTTCATGAAAATAACAAGAACATGTTTTTTTTGGTTTAATAAAGATTGTGAAGCTCCTCCAAGGTGACGCGGAAGTGGCCAAGTGGGCCAGGTTGCAAGTTAACGCTGCAGAAGAATCTGACGTGTTGGATGGTGAAGCATGTCCGCGTTCTAGTCTCCGGTCCCACCTTAACCTTGCATTGCTTGATGTCGAGGATGATTCGCTGTCCTTGAGCAGCATTGAGCACAGTATATCATTAGAGGATTACTTGCAAGGCAGGTGGAGCCGCCGATCAAGCTTAGACTAACCACCGCCATTACTGGCAGCAGGTGAAACGCAAGTCCCTGCAATTCTTTTGTACATACATCCTTTTGGTTTTTTCCTTTCTAGTTCAGTTAGGCTCGTGTTCTTCTTCGGGTTGCTGACAGATGGGTTTTGGATGAGAGGTTGTTTGCGGTGGGCCCTCGTCCTTCCCTTTAGTGGGGATGGTTCTTTCCTTCTGACCTCAATGGTATCGGTGATTGATCTAAATGGATCAAGATTGTATTTTTTTGTGATGGCTGATGATTTTACTGTAACACTGAACGTTTTCCGGTAAAGTGAAACAGTGAGCACGAAAAAAGTGATTGCTCCTGGTGTCTTAGAAAGGTAAAAAAGAATAGATTTTGATTAAGATGATTGTGTGTTCCGTGATTTGCTTATGTTTGTATCTGCTGTCTAACCAGTCCAGGCTGGTTAGATCGATAGTCTTTTGTTCTGCGACCTCGTGACTCACAAAATGCTTATGTGGTCCACCCACTTGGAACTTCAGGACACAAAATGCTCATGTGGGATTGGGTCCTCAAGAGTCTTTATCATCCCCGCCAGTGCCATTGCATGGCCTCTGTTGTTATGCCTTTCCTTCTCAGTTTTTGGCCGTGTAGTGTAGAGTGCGGCTGAAGTTATTTTTCAGATTATTTTTTATTTATAAATAAATTAAATAATATTTATTAAAATCTATTTTTAATATTAATATATTAAAAAATCAATTTGAATAAAATAAATCAATTTAATGAAAATAAAAACCCAAAAAAAGCCTTGAAATCTCTCTGCTCTCTAATCTTCATCATTCAATCGCATCCTCAATTTCCCATACCTTTATGGCGCTAAGCAAAAAGCGGGCTAAGTCGTCATGTCATATTCTTGATATCAAGGTGATATTTGATAGTATGATAATGATTAATTATTTTTTATTTTAAAAAAAATATTTTTGATATAAATATCTTAAAATGGTATAAAATATCAAAAAATTAATGTTTTTAAAAATACTTTTTAACACAACATAAAATATCTTCTATTCACAAGCCACTTTCTACCGGCACCATATTTATGACATTGTTTTTTTACATTGTGTTTCAAAAGTATTTTTAAAAATAAAATAATTAAAAAAACAACAACTTGAATTGTAATATTTTGAGCGCATATGATAATGCAATCTCCACAATACATGTGGAAGCGTGGAACATAAAGGAGTAATATGAGCTAACAAAAAAAAAAGGAAAAGGAAAATTACATATATAAACACAAAAATAATAATTTTATATCTTATCTATACCATCCTTGATTTTTACAGAGCAATCAATTTTTTTTCTGCGAGCATCCAACATGGGATTTAAAACATGTTTTAATGTTCAGCTAAATCATAAAAAATTAATTAAAAAATAACTTATCAATATAAATTATAACTTCATAGCTAGGAAATGGATGGTACTAATTTGTCAAAATCCAAGAGATGTGTAGATATGATCCATGGAATGAAAGGTTCTAGTCGATGCAAAATCAGGCAAACAAGACGATGACATGATGAATATCTACTTATTTAATTTTAAAGTTAGGGATATCGTTATAAAATGTTTCATATTCTGATAATTTTTATAATTATACTTTAAAAGCTAACAAATTTCATAAAAAATACAAATTATAGTTCTTTTTTCAAACCTAATTTTTGAACACAATTTGAAATGAAAAAACAAGTTTAAATAACAAAAACCAATCAATTTTTAAAGTTATGGTCACCCTAAAGTTATCCTCGACCATATCATATCATGATACCAAACGATACTTCTTACATCAAGACCAACAATTAAATTTTTACTTGGTCTAGAGTTTAATTATAGCTATAATATTTTATTAACATGTGGGATTAAAAGTGGATTTCTATCGAGAATGATTTTAAATAATTAGGCTGTATATATACACACAATATCGACGGAAAAAAACTACTAGCTTGTACAAAAAAAAATACAGGGAAAATGATGGTGAAGTTTTTTTATATTTTATAACCGGGGTGTCCGGGTCAGCCTACGCACGCTACAATTAATCTTCAAGTTCACTGGACATCCTGCAAGCCCAGTGAACAAATAAGACACCACAGGGATAACAGATATACAGAAAGAACTCGAACCCCTAACACAGAGAAAGGGAATCCCTTCCTCCGCTGGGCCAAGAAGTTAAAACATAAAAGGTATGTTTAGTAATATAAAATATATTTTTTCTAACTTTCTTTTAAGGATAAATTGGAAAATGTATTCATCTATTGAAAATAAAGATGATTTTCTAAAAAACAAAATACACAAAGATCACAAATATCTTCATGAAAAATTTAGTTGCAGAATATTTATTTTATTTTATTTTATTAAAATCATGAACAATTTATATTGTTAACTGATTTTTTATATATTAAATTCATAATAAAAATTAAATTTATCACACTAGTAAAATATAAAAACATAGAAAAATAATATCAATATTTTACATTACTAGAAAAATGCTAATATATGAAATCCATAATAAAAATTAAATCTACCACACTAAATAAATATAAAATATATAAAAATAATTTCAGTATTTTACATTGCTAGAAATTTTTTTTCTTCAAAAGTAAAAAAAAGAAGAAAACAGGAAATAATAAACCACACGCGTAAAAAGCCGGCTGACAGCGTAACAAACTAACAAAGAGAGATCACACTCTTTCTTTTCTTTCATAACATGTTCCAAACGCGCCCACACGCAGATACGGCAAAGATCAAAGAATAGCTACCGCCGCTATGGATCCTCGATCTTCCTATTTCCATCACACAAAGTACGCCAATCCTCCTTCTCCTTCTCCTACTCTTCCTCCCCCGCCTCCTCTTTACCCTAACAGCCTTAATTTCCATCACCATATCAACTTCCTTGCACCGCCGCCGCCTCAACAACAACCGCGTCCACCACAAACACCTCAATTCTCCCCTCGAAACCTTCAATTCTCCTATAACCATAGCCCTAATCACCCCCAAACTCACGATAACTATCACCGCCAGCTGTCGCACCATGACCTCCCTCATTTCACTCAGTTGCCTAGGGTTTCTCATCAATTCAACAATGAGCGTCAGCCGCCGCGTCGTTTACCCGAATTCGACCACCGTGCTCATGAACCCCGACCTGATTTTAGGGTTTTGCGCAATGATCAGCAAACCAGGCATGAATTGGAAGGTAATCCTAATCCTAATTCTAGACTCGTCCAGGACCGTAATATCTTGATTGAACGTGAGAGTGAGCATTATCATATTCGTGGCGGATTTGGATCGAATTCTGATAGATCTTATGCTGGCGATTTTCGAACTGTATCGAATCAAGTGAGAGGTTTTGAGTCAAATTCGGGGAATTATGAGAATAGGCGCCGTTTGAATTATGATTATCATGAGAAGGGGAGTGAGAATCAGAGATGGTTTCGTGACAGAGAGGTCATGATAGAACAGCGTGATTCATCGACTGAATTTGGTAGCAATGAGATTGGTGATGGTGAGACTAGGATTGCTACTGGGAAACGTGAGCATTATAGGAGTAGAGAAGGGAATTTGGAGGTGGAAAGGCATGGTAGTAAAAGAAGTAGAGAGGGTAGTTATGAGTTCAACAGGACTCCTAGGAAGCAGGTACAGAAAAAGAGTGCTCTACTTAGGCTTCAACAGCCTAATTATAGAAATAGAGAGGACGAGAGAGTGCCTTACTCAGGTTATGTTGATGATACCAAATCTAGTTCTTTTAGAGGTAAAGATCAGGAATCTGGTTTTTTTAGAGGTAAAGATAAGGTTATACACACAGATTGTGAGATGGGAGAGGGAGAAAGAGAGGGAAGCCCAGTAGAGCTTGATGTGTCTTTTAAGTCTAATTCATTGGTAGCCAAGGCAATTTTGACGCCTTCTTCAAGTTCAGTGGGTGCTTTTGAAACAATTTTGACACCTAGGAATAGTAAAGTCAGGAAAGTGCTGGTCCTTGCTGAGGACAAGGACAGTAATAATTCATCAATGAATAAACCCAACAAGGTTGCAGTAGAAGTGGGCAAAGGTGTAAGTGTTGCAAGTAAAGCTTCCAGTTCTGACAAGGACCTAAAGAAGTCCAAAGAGGGAGTTATAGCTTCTGGTATTAATGTGCGAGATAGTAGTTCACTGCCTTTAAAGAATAGAGTGGAGATGCCTATGAAGAGGACAGTGTCTGTTAGAATTGGATCGTCTGGTAAAACATCTCCACTCAGTGGAAAGAAGAAAAAAGTTGTCAAGAGAGTAGTGAAGAAAGGTGTAAGCCATAGTTCAACTTTATCAAGTTCACAACCAACAAAAAATCGTGATGAACCTGTGAATGCAGATAGCTCTGCCCATTCTCCAGCTGAACCCCTTGACATTGACAAGGCTGCAACTGTGGCTGATGTTGTTGATTCACAGCCTTGTCCAATTGAAGCTACAGTGATACCTGAGAATGACAAGGTGGAGAGATTTGAAAAGTTTATGGAATCAGGGCAGGCTGGCTCCGGAGCTGATTCTTGCAATAGCAGTGGAAAGAAGAACTGCTCACGTTCACCCCCAGGCTCTTCAAATCATAAGAAAACCAAATTTGGTGAGAGTTTTGTAAATGGTGATTGTGCCAAAGGCTTGCATGCTATCTCAAATATTGACAACAGTTTAACAAAACCACTAGATGACATTATTAGCTCTGATATTGGCGGTGTTGAAGATTTCAGCAAGCAGCCTTGTCAGAATGGAGATTCTTGCTCACTTGAGAACAATGCAGTTAGGGGATCTCTCAAGGTTATGGATTCTATTGAGGGCAATACTGATTTTGGTTTATTAAGTTTAGAAAAAACAATAATTCACGAGGAACCTCCGAATTCATGTATCCCTATGATGGGGTTAGATGTGTCTTCAATCAACTCACAACAGAGAATTAAGGTTTCTGACAAGGGGACATCTGATGTTGGTGGCAATGAGCCCTGTAGAAATCAGGGCAGTCCATTAGCTGAGAGTGGCATCACCGATTTACTTCAGGGTCCTAGTTTCCCTGTTGGAAGCAATGAAATTTTCTCTGTATCCATTTCAGGGGAAACAGGAAATCAGAATGCTGTCATACACCTCAATCAGGGAGCAGGGACCATTTTGGGTTCACCAAACAGCTTTACTAACTTAGAAGAAATTAATATCTCCGGCCATGGAACTGGTGATGGTATCGGTGAGGAGCTATATCAAGATGGGGTTGCTAAAACATTGAATAGCGTTCCCATCAGAGGTTCTCTAAACGCCAAGGTTTCTACAGGTGGCAGTGAGGAGGATGCAAATGAAATTACGAAGAATGATAAAAAAATTGAAATGCCTCAGTTAGATTTGTCAAGGACAGATGTACACATGCATTTGGAGCCTGCAAATATGGACACCAGTACCACTGCACATTGGGTGGACACAACTTTGAGATTATGTTTTGAAGATGATGCTACAGATCAGTGTACATTTTCTGGTGCTCAATTTGTGGATGCTGGCTCACAATCTTGTAGTAATGTAGTCAGTGCTCTTCATGAGGGCAGTTTAACAGATGTTTCAGCAGCTAAGGTTTCTGTCAGGAGTAGTGCTGATGTTGGTCAAAGTGGGGTATCCCGATGGAATGAAAAGAATAGAAAGTCCTCTGTTCCTCAGCTGGAATTGTGTTCTCCAGTGGAATCTGATGGTGATGAGGGACCTGTATTTGCAGGTAACTCCACATCAGGTATGGAAGTGCCATCCAATTCTTGTAGTAGTCCAACACTGCCAAAAGGGGAAGTTGTAGCGTCTGATATGGATTCTTTGTGCTCTTCTGATTTGCTATTGGCGCAGAAGGGGATCACTGCATTGCTTGAAAATGGTTCAGCAGGGGAGCATTTCAGCCCTGTGGCTTCTATCGAAGATGTATTTGAAGTTGATGGTCTAAAAGATGTTCAATCTCACTTGACTGTTGAGGATCTGGCAGTTAAAAAAGTGTCATCACGCGGTCTATTTGTATCGGGAGTCAAGGACATCATAAACTCCACTCCAGTTGTGTCGGGAGTCAAGGACATCATAAACTCCACTCCAGTTGTGATTGGAGGCAGAAATCAAAATGATTCCATGGATATTGATGCTGTTGAGGGAGCCAAAGTGGACATTAATGTTGCAGAAGCGCAAGTCGGTATTGAGAGTGTGAGTGATCATTGCCAAATCCCTTCAAAACCTCAGCCACGGTACTTGGATCAAATTTTGCCCAGTATAGATGTGGATGATGGTGGGTTTCATGGTGCGAAGAATGATTCACCTTGTATGTCAAACAATCCATCTTCATTTGGAGATGGATTTGGAGTTTCTTCTACCAATTCCGGTGATGAACGTATGGAGATTGTACCCGAGACACTATCTGATAGGGATTCTCCAGAAAGTTTGCCTGATGTCATGGTCACATCCCTCAGCAAAAATTCAGTTGAAAAGATTCATGAGAATGATGATAAAATTCCGGTTGAGAGGGCTGTAATCAATGTCAGTTCTAACTCATCTACGAGTGTGTCAAGTTCACAAAAAGCTAAAGTTGTTTTAAATTTGGATCATACAGTGGAACGTGATCAGTTGTTGACTGGGAAGACAGGGCATTTGCCTTCACAGGATTCCAAAATTACATCTCAGATGCCGTTTATCAAGAATGGAGAGTTATATGGAAAGAAGAACCATGATAGTCATGCTGTTTCTAAGATTTATTCAGGCCGCTCATCTTTTGTTTTTACTGCTTCAAAGAGTTCAGCTTCTTCATCTCGTATCTCAAAAACTCGAACATGGCATCGAACTGATAATTGTTCTGATTCTGCTCCGCCAGCAAACAAGGCTTTCTTGAGCACTGTTCCTGCACTAAGGCAATTTCCTAGAAAAGCTGATAGGTCGCAGCGCACCTCTTACATCCGCAAAGGTAACAGTCTTGTCAGAAAACCTACTTCAGTTGCTCAATCCCAGGGTCTCCATGGTTTAAGCTCTTCTGTATATCAGCTCAACTCTTCTGGTATCGATGAACCAAAGAAGAGTGCTGGCTCTGATAGTAGAATTGATCTTGCTGATCCTCTCAATGCTGTGAGAACAGGAGGCATGGATGCTTCTTTTGAGAAACCAAGAACACCTTCACTGCCTAGTGTCTCAAAAATATCAAATCGAGCAAGCAACTCTTTGGGGGGTCGTGCGTCTTCACCATTAGCTGAGCATCTTCACTCTCTTTGTACTGAAACCGTAACAGTCCCAGCAAAATTGTTGGAAAGCAATGATATTCCAAAGTCTTCTGATGAAGTGCTGAAAATTTCAGAATCTCCAATAATTCAAAATAGCCAAATTAGTAATATAGAATGTCACAGCGATCTAAATGATGTGAATAACATGGTTTTAGCAAATGGTAAGAGCCTAACATATGTTAAGCGGAAATCAAATCAGTTGGTTGCAGCTTCAAATCCATGTGCGTCTTCTGCTCAAAACACCCATAACACATCATCATCTGATAGCTATTACAAGAGGAGGAAAAATCAGCTAATTAGGACATCACTGGAAAGTCAGGTCAAGCAGACAGCCAGCATCCCTGATGAAAGTTTAAATTCAGAGGGACAAACTGCTCTTAACTCTTTCAGCAGAAATTTTAGTAAGAGACGACTTCGTAAAGGTGTGTTTGATCAACTTCTCTCTCTCACACACACACCGCATACTCATGTTTTAATCGATTTGAAGATCAATATAAATGAACTGGTTGATTATATGAGGCTTATGTATCTTATGACTTATAATATCATAGGTCGAAAGCACTTTCACAACAGGAAATTTTTAGGTGTTATATCATATCATAGTCATGCAAGGAGCCTTTTTTGAGGGGGTGGGGTAATGTGGTCCTGGTGCAGAGTAGTGAGATTCAATATTAGCCACTGGAAAAAAAACAGAATTTGGTTCCATGTTTAAGGTTTTGGAAGACCACCTAAAACACCTGACATGTTCTGTGCAAAATCTGCAGAGCAGCTTTCATTGACTATACCTTTATTATCATTTACTTGATGAAGATACAAATATATGTTTCTCACTTTTAAGTTCTTTTTTGTGATAAAAATCTCTCACCCTACATTCCATTCCACATTTTCTGTGTTTCTACTGAATGTGTGCACCCCTAAGCTATTTAATTGTGCTATCAGTTTAGTTACTCTGAGGGAGGCAAATTGAGAGTGCTTTGCTATGAGCCCTCCAATTGATTACATCTTGGCCAATGAATTGGCTAATAGTTTTAAGATCCAAGTATTCTAATATCCTTTGAACATTATATAGAAATTAAAGTTCCAGCTAAACATTTTGCTTAGCATAGACATTCATTGCTTTTTGTCCCCATTTATAATGTCAGCTGTAGCAAATTTAAGTAATTGTTACTATGTTCAGCTGTAGCCCACAGTGAATGAAGCCATAATATACTCCTAGGTATAACATGGAAATATTGCTGGAATAGCTTTTCATCATTTTGTGTGAATCTTAATCTTTAAATGGCTTCTGCTTATGAACGGAACTTTTTTTTAAGTAAAGACATTCTCTCCGTATCTTGCATTCCGTATTTTAATTTCAGTTGCAGCAGTTCTGCCCCCCTCCCCCCAGCCTTGGTGTGTTCCTGCAAGTCACATATTGTGATTGAGATCATGATTTACTTCCAATGGACTAGCTTCCAGATATTGTTGGAATAGCTTTTCTCTATCATTTTATTTTGACATATCAATAGTCATTAGAAAATAAAGTGAAGTTGGCTATCATTGCAGTTGTGACAAAGACTTGTAAACCTTCTAAGTTGTCTTTAGTCTGGACACTGCATGGTGCACAGCTATCAAAGAATGATGGTGACTCATTGCGTTGTGGGAAGGTCTTGCCTCATTTGTTTCCATGGAAAAGAGCAACCTACAGGAGAAGTTCCTTGCCATATTCATCTTCCATTTCTGATCATAGTTCCTTATCTACAATTGGGTACAATAACTTTTTGGTCTTTTCTTGTAGGTTTCTGCAACTAATTTCAGTTTTTTGTGTACTTTTCCATCAAAAATAAAAAAAAGTTGCAAATCTTTCTTAGCAGGAAATTGCTACTTTTGAGAAAGAGGAATACAGTTTACACAAGGTCAAAACATGGATTTTCACTTCGAAAATCCAAGGTATTAAGTGTTGGCGGGTCTAGTTTAAAATGGTCAAAATCCATTGAAAAGCACTCAAAGAAAGCCAATGAGGTCAGTTAGGCTGGATTGCAGGAAAAAAATTTGATTTATTTTTCCTATTTAAACATATTTGATGTCTAATTATGTCCACTTTACAATGCAAGAGTTTCATCCTTCTCAATAATATTCATTTTTGCTTCTATTCAGGAAGCTACTCTGGCTGTTGCTGCAGCAGAGAGAAAGAGAAGAGAACAGAGAGGTGCTGTATCTGCTGCTTGTCCAACAAAGAGTAGAAACAGTTCTCGTGAGTTAACTCAAAGTATGGAGCTGTGCTGAATATGCAGTGATTCTGCAGATGTTCTCCATGGTGTTTAATTATAATCTGTTTGTATGGGATTGTAGTGTTCATTCATCCATGTAGTTTCTTGAATGATGCTTTAAATGATTGTCTTGTAGATCTATAATATAATGGATTTGAAAATATACTTACAATTTTTTTTGCAAGGAGAACGCATTTTCCGTATTGGTTCAGTGCGCTACAAAATGGATTCTTCAAGGCGGACTCTTCAAAGGATATCAGGTGGTCCTTTATTGATCCTTTCATTGTTCATTTTGTTAGTTATTTATTATGTTGGCTGTTTGATAGCTTGGGCCAATGCCACTAAATTGGTTTCTAATAAGTGAAGAAAATGATTTGTAGATGATGAATCAAGCTCTGGAGCCCTTCAAAAAGAAAAGGATACCAAGAAGATGTATATTCCGAGGAGATTAATGATTGGGAAAGATGAGTATGTCTTTGGTTTTGTTGCTGCTGAATACCTTTAATTTCTAGTTGAGAGCACAGTGGATTGTTAATTGCCTGCTATTTTAGAAACTTATGATTTATGTTTTTGGTTACCGGGTTATAAAAGTGGCTGCTTACAAACAAATTTCAAAACTGGCAGATACGTTCGAATTGGCAATGGTAACCAGCTTATAAGAGATCCCAAGAAGCGAACTCGCATTTTGGCCAGTGAAAAAGTACGATGGAGTTTGCACACTGCCAGATCACGATTGGCCAGAAAGCGAAAGTACTGTCAGTTTTTCACAAGATTCGGAAAATGCAACAAGGATGACGGGAAATGTCCTTTTATTCATGATTCCTCCAAAATTGCTGTCTGCACAAAGTTTTTGAATGGTTTATGTTTCAATCCTGACTGCAAATTGACTCATAAGGTTTCTAGTCAAAAGAACTCGACACCCTTGTTTCAAATGGCTGATTTGCCTTTATTGACATTCTTCCGTGATTTATTTCTTTTGCAGGTCATTCCTGAAAGGATGCCTGATTGTTCTTACTTTTTGCAAGGTGCTCCTGCTCCTCCCCACTTCCTATCATGCTTCTGTATAATCTAATGGTGATACTGCAGGATTCTAAAGAGTTTTTCTGGCAGGCCTTTGTACCAATAAAAACTGCCCTTATAGACATGTGCATGTCAACCCAAATGCTTCTACCTGCGAAGGATTTCTCAGGGGCTATTGTGCTGATGGGAATGAGGTATTGACATGTTCTTTATATTTGAGTAGCATGTTTTTGGTTGACTTTTGTTGACTAAATATTGAATTTCATCAAAAGGAGAAAAATATTTGCTAGTTGCTCCAAAAATGATTTGCATTACTACATACAGTAAAATTACAGGGACATTATTACTTGTAGGATTGCCCGCCCACCTGACCTTCCTCTCCTTAGAACTGCTGGCTGACACAAGCTGCCCCTGGCAATTGCTATAAGATTATCCAATTGATTGGGCTTTGAGATACTGTTTTGCCCCTGAAACAAGTCTTTAGAAATGCTTGATTGTATTCCTGATGATCTTTTCTGTTTTACCTTCAGAGATATCGATTGTTTTTTCAATGCATGACTCTCTCTATCTGTCTACACACATCACAAACCTTGAACATGTAAATGCAATATAAATCTGCCATGCAGTGTCCGAAGAAGCACAGCTATGTCTGTCCCACCTTTGAAGCAACAGGCTCCTGTCCTCAAGGATCCAAATGCAAGCTACACCACCCCAAAAACAGGACGAAGGAAAAGAAATGCAAGAGATCACATGAGAACAATGCTCATGGGCGATATTTTGGCTTGATGCACATCAATGCCACTAAGATGAGAAAGTCAGTGCCTGGAAAGCTCTATGTGCAAGATAATGATACCATTTGTTTAGGAACTGCTGATTATATCAGCCTTGATGTTAGTGATGAAGAAACGGTAGAAAATAACAATCCAAGTGATATGCATACAGCATTCGGTGACAGTGATCCCTTGAACTTGCAATTAGGTGATCTTGATGAGGTAATTAAACCAGTCCGAATAATGAACATCTAACGCCAAGATCTCTTGCAGCTCAATTGTTAAGCACCAAGCTTGTGCCACAGGAAGTGTGTTTGATGTACATAAGGTAAATCAGGTTTTATCGCTCTGATTTTTTGCTGTTGCAAATGCCTTTCAGTCAGTAGAATAGCGTGGGTAAGGATGGAACGATTTTGATGAGCTTGCAACCTTCATTGGTTGTGCATAGGTATATGTTAGTTCTTAATTAGGATTAGGATTAGGAATAGGAACAGGAACAGGAACAGGAGTAGTACAGATGCCTTGTGTATTCATTTCTTTCTGTCAGTTATAGATTTTTAAAGGAAAACATTCTGTGGCTTCCTTTGTGTACATGATACATTGTAATAATTCATAAATGGAATGAAATGATGCTGCCAAGCTTTCGTCGTGAACTTTGCGTGGCCTTGAATGAGTCTTAAGCCTTTCTTCAAGTTTAATTCCTGGAATACTGAAGAGAATTGAGAATCGATTCCAGTTCTTCTGTCAGAGCCAAGCTCTGCAAAAAAAGATATTGGGAGTTATTGAACGTCGAGCATTTTCAGGCCAGGAATATGAGATTATATCGAGCCTTTGCATTGCAGAAGGGAATGAGAAGATTCAGAGTAAAAATTACTACAAACTTAGTTGCTAACCTTATTTAATATCTTCGTAAACTTAAATCATCTTTGTTTTTGTGCGGTCATGTCATGCGCTCCCCAATGCGCATCCTTTGGTGCCTGTTCCTCGCAAAACCAAGAAAGAAAAAAGGTGGCAAGATTGATCAGCTCAAATGTTTTGAACGTCCAAAGTCCACTGATGCAAATGGACAATACGTTCATTGAAGTACAAGCACAATTTAAAGTGCCCAAAAATATACATATAGAAAAGGAAATAGAACCCCCACATTAAGCTCAAAACTCAAAGCCGGGTTTCAGAAATATAAGAGTGCCACAGCTCAATTCCTGGCAGCCCATTTTCTGTTTTTCTTCACCACACAAGACCTTCGCACCGTCAATAAAATTAAGTCTTATCTTATCCAGAAAATAAATGGACTTCAATCTACATGCTTTTTTAAGAATTTCCCAAAATCTCAAGCACTGGACAGCAAATCTCGAACAAGCTAGAAAGCAAAAAGCTCATAGAATTTGACTACCAGTGCCAAATGCCATAGCGCATTAGATTTTTAGCAATGGCAGCCACTTCCTCTTACATAGCTTGCGCAAAGTTCTCTATGCTGGGCTGGCTTGGCGGCAGAAGGGAACTGAGAAGGAGACGCGTAATCTCTGTTTCAGCTCAGCAGCAAACTGAAGTCCAAGAATCACAGGAAGTGGGTGCACAAGAAGAAAAGGAGGTAGAACAGGAGAAAGTGAAGCAACCAACGCAACCAAGACCAGTGGAACCACAAGTGAACGTGAAGAGCAAGAACATGGGCAGGGAATATGGAGGGCAGTGGCTCAGCAGCGTCACACGGCACGTGAGGATCTATGCTGCTTACATTGACCCAGAAACTTGTGAGTTCGACCAGACTCAGACGGATAAGCTCACCCTTATCCTTGATCCTACAGATGAGTTCGTTTGGACAGAAGAGAGTTGCCATAAGGTCTACTCCTACTTTCAGGAGCTCGTGGATCACTACGAGGTAAGTCTGCCATGAAAATCATACTTTTTTATACTAGCTAAGATTAAAGATTAAGTCTTGAGAGAACTTAAATTTTTTCAAATTGCTGGAAGTTCTACTCCATCTTTTGTTTATATATGCAAACCCTCTTCCAAAGAAACACGGGTTGAAATTATTATCGGGCATGATTTAACGTCGGCCTTTTTTTATTCGTTTTTCATTGTAAAACAAGAGCAGCTGGATTAATTAGCTGTCTTTATATTATATTAACTCCTCCATGAAAGTCCCGTATCACACCTAAAACAAATGGAACTGCATCGGTAAATACATGCTTACCCTGATCTTTACATCATGATAAAGAGCTGGGGACAGGGAGACAGCCGGCTTCCTTTACTCCCTTACAAACACATGTTTAATCCAACCACATCTTTCTTCATCCCGACAGCATAAAAAAATCCATTTCAGAAAGCATCAACTTGAAACTTTTTTCCAGCTTCAACTTTTGGACTGAAATCACCTTCTTTCCATCAAATCGGCACTGACACTGCTGAAGCATCCTCATACCGCATTTTGTCCTACAACAGCTTTGATTTGTGAATAAAAGGATGCCGGAGAACCTAGAAATTACCAAGCATCTGTGTCCATCTTGAATGGAAGACGTGTTCAGTAAAGTTCAGTCTGGGTGATCAGTGGATCCCTGTTATGCCTTACTGAATTCTGACGTATTATGTGCAAACAGGGTGCCCCGTTGACAGAATACACACTGCGACTGATTGGTTCGGATATAGAGCACTACATAAGGAAGCTGCTGTATGATGGAGAAATCAAATACAACATGAATGCAAGGGTCCTAAATTTCAGTATGGGGAAACCACGCATTCTATTTAACAACGACGGCCAGCTGGAAGATGTACAATCATAAGATACAGATAGGGTGTCGAGACAAAACATAGAAGAATGCATCGAGTTGAGATGTGGAATGTTTAAATATGGTTTCATATTGACGGCTTGTCTCCATGAGCTGCTAAAAGTTGTATCAGTATTTAGCTTTCTACATTGGCACCTTTTACCTGGTATACTTTTTGGAAGTACAACCTTTGCATCTACCAACCTTGATTATATTTCACGATCTGATTCAGTCACTCTTAAGACATCTATCTAATTCTGATGTCGTGGCCGCACTTTCAAACATGAAGAGTCCAGCCAGGGTCGAGATCCAGCATGCGATGCATTCTGGACAACAGAGTAACAACCATATAGATTAGAAAGTGTCATATTTGTGCTTACAACAATTAAAACAATGATTAATATGTTTAAGCACACAAATAAAACTCGGGTCCATAAATTATTTCGTGTTATGAGGCAAATATGGAAAGTCAAGGTCACAACAGCCTGCCTAGGGCCAAAACTAGCAATTTTAATAAATATCTATGTGAACCCAAAGACAGTAGTGCTCTTCCCTGTTGAATTGAAAAGAAAGATGATTTCCAATTTGGTTTGTTCATTGATTAAATGCATTACTGAAACAGATTGATGTTAACACAAACGGTTTTGAAAAGAAAACACAATAGAAGTTTATACTCACCATCAACCAATAGAAAAAACCACGCATGAGATTCAAAATTTCTGGCTGATTACTCTGAGCTGATTGGATCTTCGCTTCAAGATCTACAACAACAAATAAAATTTTTTGCTAGTAAGTTACGAACAAAAATTAATCAAAAATGGTAAATCAACCACGGCCATGCATAAATACTGAGAGAAAGAGAGTAACAGAGGAGTAGCAAAAATTCAATTCAGATGGCATGCATTTGTAAACTGAAAAACACTGCTGATGATAAAATCACCTGCATGATGGTCGAGATAAGATTTTCCGATAGCTGTTGTCTTAAATCTTATACACCCACTCCGCAAGTTTATATCACGGTTCACATGACTTCGGTGAGATATTCTTTGCCATAGATCTTCAAACTCCCTTTCATCATAAGGCTTTTCAAGGATTTTCAAAAGCTCCTCTCTAAATTTACTGGAAACTCCATTGTCCATCCAACCTTCATCCTTAATTTGCCAAAACATAAATCCAAAACAGACTTCAGCTGTTATAATTATGCTAACATAATTCATTTGAAAGCACGGAAACATGATATATAAGGGAAAGAAAGAATTGGAGTGTGAGAGGATAAATTACCTCCACAATGTATGCTTTTGAACTCACAAATGGAGTATCCTTTCCATCAAAAAATCGATCCTTGTCCATGACAATCACCTCAGAATCAGAGGAACCCTGTTCCTCCTCTCCAAACAAAACTCCTTTTCCACTTTGAGGAGCAAATGCTGCATATCTACCATCTTTTTTAAGTGAATTCAAAAATATTTGGTAACTATGATCCACCATATCCAGATTCATCTCACATTCGCGTTTGCAATTTGTAGAGCTAGGGGCTTGTGACCTAGGCTTTTTGCTGGCATGCCCATCCGCTCTGTTTGGAACTGCATTCGAGGACTGCTTTTCAAACTTCCTTACAACTGCCAAATTTCCCCTTTCTTTGGCTGGAACACCCTTTATATTTTGTTGACTTTCCCTCCTACAATTCTCCATATCCAGATGCATGAGTTTGCACTTGCAATTATTCATACCAGTAGCTTCTTGTCTAGATCTTTTCCTTGCACATACATTTTTTCTGCAAGAGACAGGATTCAAAGGTTCCTCTCTCACCTTACTTTTAACTGCTGAAATCTTTCTCTCTCTGGATGGAGCAGCCCTTGATTTGATTTGATTCTCTGTTATATGATTTACCATTTCCATTTTCACCTTGTGTTTGCACTCGAAATTAGTCAAACTAAGAGTTTCTGGACTATGCCTTTTACTTACACCTTCATTTGCTCTAGAATAAGTAAGATCCACAGTTTCCATGTTCAGATTCCTTTCAACTGCTGAAAACTTTCTTACTCGGGCTGGGACATCCCTCAATATTCTCTGGGTCATATCCAATTTCATTTCATGTTTGCTCTTGCAATTAGTTGGACAAAGGGCTTCTGAACTAGGCCTTTTGCCAGCATGTCCATCTCCTCTACAAGAAATAGGATTCATATATTCTGTTTTCTTCTTGCTTTCAGCTTCTGAAATCTCTATTGCTCTTGCTGTAACACCCCTCAATTTTCTCGAAGCTACCACTCTCTCTTTCCTTGTATCACTCATCTTTTCCATTCTCTCAATTCTAGAATCAATCTTCAACAACTTTGTGGTTCCTTTGTTCTGTCTCTTTGGACAGTCCTTCTCAGTGTCTGGTTTTTCCATGTCACGCCCATCATATGCGCCATCTTGTGAGTGATACCTAACAGTTATTGATATCTCATTAGTCAGTGGAATCTCAAGAACGCATGATTTCCCATCCTGTCTAAATTTATCCAAGAACATCTTATAGTCAGGATCCTCATTAGTGTCGGCACCGTCACCTACAAAACCATCATATTTATTATTACCATCATCCAAAGCCCCATTAGTACCAACACTATTCTCTACAAACCCATTAACAAGGTCAACATTGACTTTACCATTATCAGTTGACCTAGCATTTCTCTTGGGCGAAGACTTATCCGAATAAGCATCACAGTCGCTATCAACATACAGCCCTCCATCTAAGTCCTTTGAAACCTTCTTGCAATGTTCATCAACCTCGTAACTATAACAATCATCATCAAGTAGAATACAGCTTCTGCTCCTGGATGTATTATATTTAACACCACTGTATTTTGCATTATTTTTCTTGGATGAAGAAGACTTCGTGTCGAGATGAGCATCACTGTCAATAAACAGCCCTCTAACTGAACCATCATAATACTTCCTGCAATCTTCATTACCAACATCTCTGTCATGGCCATCCTTCTGAATACATAAAATTTCAGAGCTACTCTTCAGAGCTGCAATGCCTTTACAGTTTTTGTTTTTTCCATTAGAATCGACCCTGAAACGTCGTGTGCCAATATTCCTTCTCTTTAACCTCCGATCCAACCTCTCATCATGCATAAAATCAAACCCTTCACTTTTGACAACAACAGGAACTACTTCCAACATTTTTCTTTTGATAGACCCGGTCATCTCCCCCCAAAAGAGTTCCTTACTTCATATAATTCAATAAATTAATCACCCCTGTTTTCAAAGCATAAAACAATATATGTATATAAAATATAATAATCAGTTCACTGCTAAAAAATCAAAAGTTTCCAGCATGTCACAAAAAGAAAATAATAATAATAACAAACTGCAAAACAAAACAGTTACAAGGATGGGGAAAGAAAAAAAAAAGGTCTAGACTTTCTTTAGAAAAAAAATAAAATAAAAACTTAAAAAAATCTTCATGCATGAAGATTTCTAGACTAAGAAACCCTACATTTTTCTTTTCACAAAATATCCTCCTTTTCTCTCTCGTTTTCTCCTAAACCACATAAACACTATAATTATAGAAGAGGGAGAAGAGATACTCACCTGATCAGCAAAAAAACCCGATGTTTTGATGAAATATTGTTGAAGAGAGCAAGAACACAGAAGAAAGAAAGAAAAGGAAAACCCAAAATTATATTTGGAAATTGTTTTGGAGAGAGAGCTTTGAAGTGAATCAGAAACGGAAGACAGCAAGAACGAGAGTGAGAGCCGGGAGAGGGAGGGAGGGACCCGGTGAGTGACTTGTGTTTGTTAATCGAAGACTGATATGGCGAACAAGCTGTTGCCTATTTATAAGACCCGGCTTGGTTTGAAGGGTTAACCTATAACCTGTTTTTTTATATCTTCTTCAGTTTATTTTATATATATAAAATAAAAAATCAAGAGTTTATTTTCACCCGAATCAATCTAAGGTCAATCTCGACCTGATGTTACTATGGGTCAGCTCCGAGTTCTGCTCTGGTTTCGGTTTGGTTTGTATAAAAAACGAACCTAACCTGAATGTCTTTTTAAAATTATTAACCCAACTGAACCGACTGTTCTCGTTTGGCTTCGGGTTTTAATGCTTTTTGTAATGGACCTGGCGTTTCTAGATTGTTTCGAGTGATTTTACAATGAGACTGGGATGTTTAGGCCTGTTTTATGGGTTTTTTATATGGGCCCATATATTGGGCTTTGTTGTTACACCAAATTAAATTATGCAATACAATTGATTGATCGTGCCTTTCTTTCTATGCAGGGGGGAGAGGGAAATATACAAGGAATAGAGGAAGCTGATATGAGAGCCACAGTTTAACGAGACATGATCCATGCCAGGGAAGCAACTCCCATCGTCGCCATGAAATTGATTTCAAGAGGCAGATATCAACCCAACCAACCGAAGTCGTAGTTCAACGTTAAAAAAAAAAGCCAAGATTACGCGTGTTTTGTTTTTTTATATAAAAATAATCTTGAGATTTCAATAAGCTTCTTTAATTTAAATAGTATAAATAAATAAATAAATAAAAATGTGATAAAATAATGTAAAAATTCAAGAAACAAATAAAAAAATTAAATCAATCCAAGTTAACTCGTTAATCGTGACCATAGGTATATGATTGGAAACTCTAGAAAGGAAAATAAATAAATAAACATAAATAATAAATCCCAGTAAATCAAATATTAAAAAATAAATTTGAATAAAAATAGTTAAAAAAAACACTGAATTTGATGTAAAAATCCTATTAAAATATTCAAATGAATAAAAATCCAACCTGTAAATTAATTTATGCGGAATCAGAAACTTGAAGGTAAAAGAAAACTCTTTTAGTTGGCAGTCAATCTTTAAGGACTTAAAAGGTGTAGTTGATCTCCTGGAAGCACTTGGTAACACTTGTAAAATTTTGTTTGAATTTTAATAATGTTTTTCTTTTTCAAAGATCATGCATGTGATATGAAAATGATAGTACCGATAATAAATTGTCATGAAAATCCAATTAAAAATATTTATATTTTTAAAAAATGTTAAATAGTTTCTGAACATGACTTTATCGTATTTATTATTTTTTTAGTTTTTAATCACATAAAAAATATGAACATACTATTTTAATTATATTTTTTTAATCTCATGTAACAATCATGAAATATTTTTTAAGAAAAATAAAAACAATTATTTCAATTACAAAATCTATATTTGTTAAACAAGATATATGTTGATAAAAAAATTATATTAACATAAAAAAAATCACAACTATTATATTTCGAGTCTAATAGCAGTCCCTAAAAAATCCTTATATTTACGTTTAAAAGAATTGTGTTCCTCCAATAGCATACAGACGAGTAATGTCTAAACATAAATATAAGGATTTTTTAGGGACTGCTATTAGACTCGAATTTGAACTAGCCCGATCAATTTAGTCATATAAGATCAACTTGGACCAACTTTAATTTAAAACATAAGTCATGTAAGAGGTCATGACAAGGGTTTCCGGGTCAATCGAGTGGCTATAGGATTCAGTTAAAAAACACTTTCAATAATTTACCAAGAACAATGCCCTGGAGGTGTCTTATTTTTATATTTTTTAACATATTATTATTGAAAATATAAAGATATTTTTCTTATTTTGATTTCAGATTGTCCAAACTTTTCTTGATTGTTTTTTGTTTATATAAAATAGAGAAGAATTATTGCTATTTTGTTTCAATACGATACAAGCTATTATTCCTGTTAAGAAAATATGGACACGATATGTTCTTGCGACATGAGATCAAATATTTAAATTTTATCATGCTCGAGAGTGAGAGGGGGCATAATTATTTAATTGAGAATATTCTGCAAGTGGGGCTGGTGACTGGAGAGAGTTAAATAATAATCACCACTTTATATGACAGCTCACCAAATAACTACTTTTCCTAAAAGGCTAATCATCTTCTTAAACGTCCATAAAAAGCATAAGTGCGAGTGCAGAAGACAAGTCTACTTAGATTAGCATGATATGATGCGATTAGCCTCCACGAGTGCAGAGGGGTTAAATGTGGTTTCTAGTATTTTTTTTTTTGAAGGTTGGTTTGTTTTTGTATTTAAAAAATATTTTTATCTTTTATTTATTTTAAAATATTTATTTTTTTAATATGCTGATATTATAAATAATTTTTTTATATAAAAAAGACATCATAAATTCAACTATGCTCCAATTATGTTTTTAAAATTACACTGCATGAATTTTATTAAAAACTCTAGAAAATAAAAAAAACAAAGTTAAATTACCGAAAGAGATCCAGCAAAGAGACATCACTCACATCGTTGCTATACTCAATCAACTTTTTGCACATGCTTATGTTTTTTTTTCTCATGTGATTAACAAAAAAATAGTATAGAATATAAAATTACAAGACACCAAGCTTAGTGAATTGAGTTGTGATGTCAACGAGTAAATTTTATTGGTCCTGAATTAATTCAAAATTTCAACTTATATATAAATATTTAATAACCATAATATTAGCTGAGATTGAATTTTGGTTTCGAGTCCGCTGCCGAGTAGAGAAGGGGCAATAATATTTAATTGAGAATATTCCTTCTGGATAGATGAGGCGGGGCAGATGCCTTATTCCTTTCCGGGGGATACTTTTCCTCTCAAATAACTACTTTTCCTAAAAGTATCCAAGGATCTTATATTAAGCAAAAGATGGTCTACCTGGATTAACATGAAATGACGTGACTAGTCTCCATAAATGCAGAGGGGTTAGTATTATTTGTTTTTATATTTAAATAATATTTTTATTTTTTAATATTTTGAATATACTGATATTAAAAATAAAAAACCATCATAAATTGAACTATGCCTTTTAAAGTTATACCTTACATAAATTTTATTAAAAACTCTAAAAAATAAAAGAAAAACAGAGTGAAATTACGCTCGCATCATTGATCAAGGGACAACAACTAATCAGACCCCTACCTTTCTTGCATCCCACGAGTCAATACCTGGATTAATGTTATACCTTACATTCGTTGAAATCACGTCAAATCTCAAAACAGAAGCAAGTGCTATGAAATTATCTCGAAGACACTTGATTTTCACTTGAGATTTAACGAATACCATTCTCTCAAAATTGCGATAGGCCGAGTGTGTTGTAGAACACATAAGGGACTCGATCGAGAAGTTAATAGTGGTTGGGGGCCTGATTTGTACTATCCCATTAATTATATATCTTTCTGATAGATTTTGGCAATTTGGTTTTTGGTTCTATTCACGGAATTCCAGCTCAACCTCCCTATATACAAGTATCAATTACCGTGTCACCGGTTCTTCTTCTTCCTCCTCCTTATTAATCCGCAAGACAAAACAAACTCGCTATTCTTCGGCATGGAAGCAGCTGTAGCGACGGAATCTCTCTCGAAGCTCAATATCAATGGCGATTTTGCTTCCTCTCTTCCCAATCTCCACAAAAACCTTCACCTCCTCTCCCCTCAAGAGGTACATGTCTGTTTTTTTATATATCCACACAGGCGTGTGCTATGTGAACAGCATATCATGCATTTCATTTTGATTGCAATTGGTGGTGGTGGTGGTGCTGCTGACATGGCAGGTTGAGTTGGCGAAGATGTTAGTGGAGAAAGGACAGTCTCATTTGTTTGAGCATTGGCCAGAACCCGGTGTTGATGATGGCGAGAAGAAAACGTTTTTTGATCAGGTTTCTTTCATTTTCATTTAGAATTCAGTTGAGATTTTCCTTTTTGGGTGGATCTATTGACAGGAAATTGCGAATTGTTTAACTGTTTGCGACGTGGATTTGGATTTAGAATTGAATTATAATTTTAATATTTTCTGGTGAGTTAAATCATCAGTTGCAATGACACTGTGAATGAACAATGTTGAATTTGGTATAATGATCTGAGAATAAATCTAGTTTCCGTGAAAGCAAAAATTGAAAGTCAGATATTTTGTTGAGAAGAAATTAATCTGGACAGCCTTTTGGATGTGGATCCGTTACACTTTACTGTCTTTTTTATACATGTTTTATTGTCTATTAATGTAAACTATGAGTTTGCAGTTTTGTCTTCTACGAACAATTTGACTGTGCAGTAACGTTCAGGTCATGTGTTTGCAGGTGGCTCGGCTCAATTCTAGCTATCCTGGAGGCTTGGCATCATATATTAAGATTGCTAGAGAGCTTTTAGCAGATTCTAAAGCAGGAAAAAACCCTTTTGATGGCTTTACCCCTTCGGTAAGTTAATAGATATTTCACCTTTTCAATTTCCGACCTACTCATTTGTGCTCCGTAAATTTCGTTTAGGTTTCAAATTTATTTAAATTTCAATGCATTGGTTCAAGTTGAATTTCGTTTAAGTAATTGGTCAATTGATTAAAAGATGAAAATTTTGAAATACTTGGAGCACACTAGCTATTCCATGCAATCATCGATAAATTATCCCGAAAGGGGAAACAGAAAGACAAAAATTCTATACATCTGTTGCACATAAGTTATGGCCTTTTGAATGTGCCTCTTTAGCAAAATATAAATAAGTAGAACTTTGGTTGATATGAAAGCAAAAATGCTACAGGTTCCTACTGGTGAAAATCTGAGTCATGGTGATGAAAACTTTATCAAATTTGAAGAGGCAGGTGTAAAAGAAGCCCAGAATGCTGCATTTGTTCTTGTTGCTGGTGGGCTTGGTGAGCGTCTTGGATATAATGGAATAAAGGTGCTCAATGATACTGCTAGCTTATTTACTTTATGTTGTTCTGAATTAGTTAAAAAATCTTTGAATTTCCTTTTCCCCTTTCAGGTGGCTCTTCCATTTGAGACCATAACAGGAACATGCTTCTTACAGAACTATATTGAGTCTGTTCTGGCTCTTCAGGAAGCTAGCTATAGAATGACACAGGGTTTGTCACCCAAAGCCTATTACCTCACCATGTCTTTTGAGTATCTTTTAGTCAAAGCTAGCTACTTTCGACCTTCCTTTTTCAAAAAGTAAAAGATCATGGTTATCATGTTAAATAGTTATAGCATTTCCAAGTAACCTATGCTTTTGTAAATTATAGGTGGACAGAAAAAAGAGATTCCTTTTGTTATCATGACATCAGATGATACACATGCACGCACAGTGGAGCTTTTAGAATCACATTCTTATTTTGGAATGAAACCTACACAAGTAAAACTTCTCAAGCAGGTAACATTTTAGCCATTGATGCTTCATTGGAGAGCTAGTTCAAAATGCAAAATATGCACACGGATATGTTATTTTTCTACTTATTTTAGGAAAAAGTTGCATGCTTAGAGGATAATGATGCCAGGCTTGCTTTGGATCCGCAGAACAAATTTCGAGTTCAGGTAGCTATTATGTAAATGCCAGAAACTTGAGGCTGTTAAATGATGTTTGTGATCATTTTGTGTTCTCTTAACCCTTTTCTTTTTGCTGTAGACAAAGCCTCATGGGCACGGCGATGTGCACTCACTTCTCTACTCAAGTGGCCTTCTTTATGAATGGTATACCTCAATGGTTATTTAGTTTCTTCTCCCTCCCTCCCTCTCTCGATGTGGGTGTGTGTGTGTGTTTAATGCATGGCCATAAGAACTTGCACATGATTTGATTGCGCCTCTTTCAGAAAGTCCCTTGAAACCTTTAAAATGATTATGCTGCTATATAAAAATAAGATCCTGGAATATCCTCATCTTTTTGAAGGATGTTCGTGTTAAGAGTATATATTCTGGTTTTTGCATGACAATCTTTGGTTAACAAGGAGGATTTCTTAAGCTCTGTTGATTATTTGTTTTGTTTTCTATTTTTCAAAGTAGTACAAATTGAAGTTTTTTGATCCTACACATGGAATGACTGGTGACCCCTGATGCCTTGTTATTAGAATTTCTGGCCTTACTAATTAGTAAAGTAAAATAAGAGTATAAAGGCATCATCAGGCACATATACTTGTCCATGCACATATAGGACATAGTCACTATGTTACATGACTTGCTTGCATATGAGTTTTTGTTTAGCAGTTTGTAGGTCCTGAATCTTCTGATCTTAATTGTGTTTTCATCACCTTTTTAGGCGTGATGCTGGTTTGAGATGGGTTCTATTTTTCCAAGATACAAATGGACTTCTATTCAAGGTTTGGTTACTTCAATGCCTTGTGATTTTGTCTATGCAAGCACATTTTATTTCACTGTTATATTTGGATGAAAATTCCTAATTTATGTTTCTACATGATTGTGTGTAGGCAATTCCAGCTTCAATTGGTGTAAGTGCCACTAAGGGATACCATGTTAACTCTCTCGCTGTCCCTCGCAAAGCTAAAGAAGCTATAGGAGGCATCACCAAGCTTACTCATACTGATGGTATGCAAGATGATCTCATTCTTCCAAACATTCATGGAATACACATGCTTTATCTTAAAAAAAGGATACATGTACTTCAGCGTTCTTCTCTACTTTGCAAATTAGATACACACACCTGGCCTCTCTTTTTTTCCAAGTCATTCTCCATTCTCAATGGGCTCTCTTCCTTTTTGATGGGGGGTGGGGTGGGGTGGGGTGGGGGGTGTTAGAAGCTTCATTGCTTTGGACTTACATGTGATATATGCTGCCGAGGGAAGGTTGTGCATGTAATTTTTTTGATGTCCAAGCAAATATCCTTTCAAACATTTTTTTTGTCAACCCATCAGATAGAAACTCTATATAATGTTGATATATCTTATGCTTTTGTGTAAGTTCTTAATGTCCGAGTGAAATTAATTTTCCAGGAAGGTCCATGGTGATTAATGTGGAATACAATCAACTTGATCCCCTGCTTAGAGCAACTGGGTTTCCTGATGGAGATGTCAATTGTGAGACAGGCTATTCTCCTTTCCCAGGAAATATAAACCAAGTAAACTTCGTACAGAATTCCATCATACAACGAACAACTTGGGTTAATTTTCTCAAATTGTGATTTTGGACACATACTCTTTGGAAGTGCTAATGTTTAAATGTGCATTGTCTCCACATGTTGGGCCACAATGTTAATGGAATGAAATTGCTGAGATGAACCAAAAATGATCCTTCAGAAAGCAGACATGTTTTGTATTTGTTCATGACCCTAAAAGATTTAACAATATGAAATTGTCATTTCCTTTTAGAAATACACACTATTTTTGGTATAACATATATGAGATATCATTGGAATTGGTGTAGCTTTTCATCTTTTTTTTGGTGATTATATTATATATTCTGTGATGTCCAATGAATATTTCATTCTTATGCTTGCTTTCTGCATCGTAATTTCACAGTTGATTCTGGAACTTGATGCTTATATTGAGGAGCTCAAAAAAACAGGAGGTGGAATAAAGGAGTTTGTTAACCCAAAGTAATTCTTGCTTCTTGTATCTGCCAGCCTTTTTTTATTTTAGTTCTGAAACATGATGCTACTGCATAAAAAGGAATTTCAGAATTCTATATCAGCCCATTTGTTTTATACATTCTTCATGCAGATACAAAGATGCCAGCAAAACTTCATTTAAATCTTCAACTAGACTGGAATGCATGATGCAAGATTATCCAAAAACACTGCCTCCATCAGCAAGAGTTGGATTTACGGTAACCATTTTTACCTTTGTAAGAGCACGGATTTTCAGTCTAATTGATATTCCTGCCCTAGTACTTGAGCCCTTGTGTCTGTTGTTGGACTCAGTCTTTATGTATTCTCAATTGAAATTTTTTTCCACACTTTGGCAATAACATCATTAATTAAGTTAGTGTTGTCATGCTCATTAAACTAGTTCTTATGTGTTTGCTTAGGTGATGGATACATGGCTTGCTTATGCACCTGTGAAAAACAACCCTGAGGATGCTGCTAAGGTAAAAGGTTTGCTGGTCATTGTTAATTGTTTCAGTTGTCAATTTTGTGCCATTTAAAATAGGCCAATGAAGTTGCAATAGTGCGAAAGAAAACTTACCGCGGGCCTTCAGACTATGGAGACAATTTCTGGGGATTGCATACACCTCTTGTTTACTATATATATCCGTAGACAACTTTTAACTGTCCAGTTTGGTTGGTGGGATTAAGTTTGTATAAATTTTGCTGTTTGAGTGCTTTGGAAGTGATGCTCCAAGGCTGAACTCAGAGTCTTGATAATTACTTTGCTGATTGGTGGTCTTTGTACCTAATACCTCACCCTATTCACACACCTATCCCAACTTGACTTCAAGCCTGAAGGTAAATTCTTGAGTGGTTCTGTACCTTAATTTGCTTGCCTTGATTGGTACAGCAGACATATACACATACACATGCAATGTTTGAGATGCCTTCAGTTAATTGCTTGCGTGCTCCTATTATCCTGCTCCTGATATCTTCTATCATTGCAAGCCCTCTACTAAAACATGCAGAGAGATTAAGAAGCAAGTGGTTTGTTATATTAGAGATGAGACGGCATCTGTTTTTACAGCCACAGAGAGGTAGTAACATAGCATGGCTCTTTGAAATGATGTCTTTATTTATAGAAGAAAAAGGCCAGTTGTTGTCTGGTCAAGAGAGTAAATTCCCAGAAGCATGTGAAAGAGTAGAAAGCATCCCTTGAAGTAAATAATCAGTTGTAGAAGTTGACTGCTTAAGGCTTTCATTATAATCTGAGAAAGTAGTTTTCAGATTGTCTTTAATTCCAATTTCAAGGTCCTTGCGCTCATCTCTGTATTACGTTGCATGAAAAGCTTTCTGAATGGGGATTCCAGGTCCTGAACAGCATTTATTACAATTTTTTTCTTATTAAAATTAATGAAGGTACCAAAGGGAAACCCATATCACAGTGCGACTTCTGGAGAAATGGCCATTTATCGTGCAAACGGCCTCATTCTTAGAAAGGTTTGTTTTTTGCGTGCCTTTTTCTTCTAATTTGTGATTTTTAATGTTTAACTTTTCTCTCTCATTCCCCCTTAATATGTGTTTGCTAGGCTGGTGTCCAAGTGGATAATCCAGTTAATGAGGTCTTCAATGGACAAGAGGTGGAGGTGTGGCCTCGCATTGTATGGAAGCCAACATGGGGATTGACATTTGCGGATATCCGAAGTAAAGTTAGTGGAAATTGCTCCATCACTCAAAGATCTACCTTGGCTATTAAGGGTCAGAATATCTTTGTCAAAGATCTTTTCTTGGATGGAGCACTTGTGGTTGACTCGATTGATGAAGCAGAGGTATGTTGGTGGATAAATGGGATGGTATGAAAAATGTCAAAATTCACAAGTTTGCCCAAATATCATCTAAATTGTTAACTCCTTCACCTTGTACTTTAGAGAAAAAAGAAGACAGAGTTCCACCATGCTTCCCCTCCTCTTCCTTGACAACCTCTAAATTATGTTACTCACTACATCAACACACCAATCATATAACTGATTATCGAGGGTGTGAAAAAGGCTACTGCTTTGTTATATTTTCTGATAGAACATTGATTTTGCTTAAGATTCATTAATCACTTTTGTAGTACAGCTGGAACTTAGATGTGGTTTCTGATGTTCAGACTTCTGATATATTTGGAAAATGAACTCATGTGTAGTCTCCTCTACTTTTCTAATATGAATATTATGACAGGTTAAAGTGGGAGGTTCAGTGCAGAACAAGGGCTGGATCCTGGAAAAAGTTGACTACAAAGATACTTCAGTACCTGAGGAAATACGGATCAGGGGCTTCAGATTCAAAAAGATTGAGCAGCTGGAAAAGCATTGCAGTGAGCCTGGAAAGTTCGAATTGAAGGCTTGAAGAAGGCGAACCCGATACAGAAGGGCCAAATCATAGTTTTCTTTCAATTTATTTCTCCGATGCTCAAAAATCATTACTTAACCCATTAATAAGTTCGGGCCGGAAATAGTTTTAAATGGATAAGACGAGGTGATGTGGTGTGAACTGTCAAAATTTTGTTGTCTCTCGTATTCCTTTTCTAATTCAGGGGAAAGGAATAATAAATTATGGTTAATGTATATTGATGTTAAAAATAATTTTTTTTATAAAAAAATATTTTAATATATTTTTAAATGAAAAATATTTTAAAAAAATCTCAATCATCCTCTCATACAAGAAGACTGGCCGGATCTAGATCCAATTGGATACTGCTGCTGTCTATTATGTAGCTATGAATGAAATAGTATTTTTTTTATAAGAAAATGCGAGTTTACTTTCTGAGAGTTGTGGATTAGGAGTTTGTCTTGGGTTGTTCCTGGCCACACCTTTCGTAATCTTATATTTACATGGACCAAAAATGCATTCGCAGACGTTTGGTGTTTTCTAGTTTACTCGTGACGCCGCCCACAAAGAAGGAGCAGAGGCTCTTTGTCCCTCGAAACGTCGTAATTCTCACTGAATAAACTCACCAGCGTATCCATGAAGTTGCTTTGTTAGGATTCAACGCTATGGAAAGGTTGCCAACGAGTCGTCGTCTCTTGCCGATTACACTCCTCTTTTTCCGGGAAAGATGGCAAAAATAGTGTGCTTGTGTTGTTCTATGATTGTCAGGATGTCGGAACTTTTTCCTCACAGGCCGTGCCCACATTGAATAATTGTGCTTAAAATTCCTCTAGCGTTTTATACGGGTAAAAATAAAAGGTCGCAAGGGGCGTGCATAAATTTCTTGTGATCGGCATGGTTGATCTCTAGTTGAGTTAAACCATGTATTTTTTATAAAAAATTTAAATAATCAATGTTTTATTTACTCATTTTAATCCATAAATTACATTTCCATCTTAATTCATAAAATATATTTTTCAATGTGTGGTTTTCCTATATAAAAAAAAGCAAAAATAAAAGGAAGAAGAGATATATTTTCCACGGATCTCTCGTGTCTTCTAATGGAGCCGATTTTCTTGTTCTGAATTGGAACGAAAGCTGCCACAAAAAAAGATGATTTAAAAATAATAATTTCTGGTCATTTCCTACCATAAAAACTCAAAAGATAGTCTACATGTAACCCTTAAAAGAAATAATCAAACTATCCTAATGTTTTCTATGTTTATGGCCACACGTACGATCCTTGATTTTGCACCGCTTGTTATTGGTCCAGCTGGCGAAATATCTAAATCACACGTTGCAGAGGAAGGAAAAAAATGTAGATTATTTTATTTTTTGTGGAAAAATCATACATGGCCCCATTTTAAACCATATGTTTGGAGGTCAAATTGTAGAAGGTAGACTTCAGCCATATACAAGCGAAAATTAAACCAATGAAATGCGTCCCAGGAAATTCCTTGCAAGCTTCCTTACCATTATTTCACAGAAAAAAAGCTTCCGGATTTGCGTCTATAAAAATACCCTCACCTTAATGATAGATCAACAATTCGTGCAAGTTAGTAAGCTCACGAATCAAACTTCTCATTATCTGTGCTATTTAGCAAGGTATACCATGTGTCCCCTTAACACAAATGACCTGCACCGGATTTTCCGTGAACTTGACAAAAATGGTGATGGTCTTTTAAGTACAGTGGAGCTCAATTGGCTTCTCGGGAGCATCGGAGTCCATTTTAGCCCAGAGGAGCTCGAGTCCTCGGTGGGGAAGCCATGCCTCAACTTCGACGAGTTCTTGTTATTTTACGACTCCATAACGAGGCAGAGCGATGATGCCAGCAATGAAGCAGCGCTAGCAGATGATCGGGAAAGCTGCAACAAGGAGGACTGTGACCTTGTCGAGGCATTTAAGGTGTTCGATTCTAATGGCGACGGATTCATTTCTTGCGAGGAGCTTCAAAGTATGCTGTCAAAACTTGGATTGTGGGATGAGAGGACTGGTAAGGACTGTAGAAGTATGATCTGCCGGTACGATACAAACTCGGACGGGGCTGTTGATTTCGAGGAATTCAAGAAAATGATGCTGCATGCCAGTCTGTAATCATTCATTTTTGGGCCACTCTAGAGTGCTGGAGCCTTTTGGTTCGAATTCGTGAGGATTGTGGTGGTCGACCTCGGCAGCCAGCTAGCTTTTCATACTACGTTTTCCTTTCATGTTAGTCGTTGTTTTGTCACAGATATGTATATAGAGCTGAGTTTTTCACCGAGTACTATGATCGGAACTGAGTCCCAGAAGCCACTCTGGCCACTGCTCTCCATATTATTCTTTCGCTGATTTTGTCTTTATAACTTTGGTTTATGCCTTCAGCACAGCACCGATTTCCTTTCGCATCCTGCAGGCTCTCATGCGTAACTCCATTGAATCTTCTAATTCTATCCTTCATTTGAATTTTATAGACCATATACCAGAAAATTCATTACATTTTAGAGACGCGCGAAATCAATAAAGAAGATGCGTCATTTAAGTCATTTATAAAGAAATGACACTGAATCTTGGTTGATATATATATATAAAGATGCATCACGAACATCCTGCCGGTTTTTCCCCCAATATATTATGATAAAGTAGCCTAAAGTTAAAGTTATGTTGGAACAAGATAATAAGGGTAATATTACAATAATAATTATTTTTTAAAATATTTTTTTATTTAAAAATATATCATAACATAATTGTAGTTTTTTTCCCAGGATGTAATGATATAAAAAACAAGTAAACCAAACTTTAAGAGAATGGAGCTTATAGTCAGTCATGTTGGACAAAGATAATGAGAGTGATATTGCGGTAATGATTTTTTTTATTTAAAAATATATTAAAATAATTTATTTATTTATTTTTATTTCTAGTACATTATATCAAAACCGCCTTGAATGTATTTATTGATTTTATTTCGGTTATTGATGTTATGAGCAACTTTTTTAAAACATAAAAACAAAACTCTTATCTTCTCGTGATATTTGCAATATTACTTATTTTTAATATAACATATCAAGATATTTAAAAAAAAAACATAATTTGAAGCAAATATTTTTAAAACACACAAACAAACATAATAATAATAAAAATCACTAAACTCTAATTCCAATTGTGCCCTATGGACACCCCATTCCTATTTGAAATGTGTTTGAGGTTGTTTTTGAAAATATATTTCGATTAAAAATATATTAAAATAATATTTTATTATTATTTTTTAAAAATTATTTTTAACATTAACACGTAAATATAATAAAAAAATATTTTTTAAAAAATATTTTATTTTTAAAAATATTTTTAAAACACAATAATACAACGCAATTTACTCCCATATATCCGTTCGTAGACGCATACATTTCATTCAACGCAATTTACTCCCATATATCCGTAGACGCATACATTTCATTCAATTATGATGGGCTGCTACATGGACGGCAAATTGACTCACCCCCTTGATTGATCTGTAAAATTATGAACTCAGCTTGTGGCTCTCATGGAAGCTCATTTTGTTTTTTGTTTTTTGTTTTTTTTCAGTATTCTAATTCCTATTTTTGACCTAATCGACCTTTTCCCGCAATATTCCACCTTGCAGCTTTCAACGGAAAAGGACACGTCGTATCGACAACAGCAAAACGTTAGCAGTGAGAATGGCTTGTCAAGGAATACAACGTTAAGCAAATCCTTCAAATCAATAGATTTAAGTTTTCACTGTCCTTTTTTTATTATAAAAATCATCTTTTTTATTTTAAATTATATATTATATTTATATTATTCCAATTTATTTTTAAATAAAAAATATGTTTAAAAACAACTTTAATCGTAACTATAAAGAATTTCCAATAAGTCCGCAATGAATTTCATGAAGAAAATGTATAATTTATTATTTAATTATTAAATCAAGTTAAAATATATATTTTTTTAATTTTTCAAGTTGTTTTGGGATTTTTATTTACTTTTTTATGATACCAAAAAATAGAAAGCTAGAGTTTCACATACCCTGAAAAATAGGATTTTAAGGTGTGGAAAAAAATTAGAGTTTTCGAAATTCTAAAATTATAGAAAATTCTGATTTGATATATTCGAGATATCAATAATAAAATAATAATAATAATGATAATAATAATAATAATAATAATAATAATAATTTGATAATCTTCAAACAGTAGCTAAGCTTACCTAAGCTAAAAATTTCGAAACAAATATGAAAATAAATTAAACAAATCATTAGAAAAAGAAATAAATCCAAGATTGCATCTTCTAGCTTTAATTCAAACATTTTTCCAACAGCTACCAGTTCTAGCTGGCTGATCACATAAGAAACAAGACCAGTAGATTACTCCACAAATTAAAATTTTCGCTCAGTTCAATAATTAAATAAAAATATTTATTTATTTTTTCTCACTGGGACGTATTTTAATTGTTAGAATATTCAAATGCATGCGGTTGACAATATTTGGGACAATAAAGTTGTGATGTATCTGATTAAAGCTCATCGGAAACACAAAAAGGATCCCGGGGCGGTACGGCACTGCTGCTTGACACGCAGTAATGATTCGAATAAACTGGTTTATTGTCCACGTCTTCATTGCGTGTGGATTTGGGAATCTAGCTTGTCATTGTTTTTTTTAATATTATCGTTAAGCACAATGCACTGATTTAAAATTAAAAAAATGATTGAATTAATTATTTTATTGTATAATAAAATAAATATAAGAACTACCATAGAAAAATAAAATTTAATAAAAACCACACACTAAATTATGGAATTGAATTTTTTTTTTTATAAACATTGCCCAAAAAATCATGACCTAAATATTTGATTAATATTTAATCAACTTATCAAAATTCAAGTTATAGACTTCACCAAATTAAATTGTTCTTTATTTTATCATGTGATAAAAATATAAAAATTGATCCATCAACAACTAAATTCTAAAAAATAAAATAAAATAAAATAGTAATTTCACATCATATGATGAAATTGAAAAAAATAAATCAAAAAATATATAAAGGCTAAAAATATCCCAACTTTACTCCTTAATTAAAATTTAATTAACTTGTCAAACTTATTACTCATAATATAAACTTTGTCTGTTAGGAAGTATGGATGATATTATTTTTATTTAGAAATATATTAAAATAATATTTTTTTAAATTATTTAAAAAATATTTTTAATATTAATATATAATTATTATTATTTTCAAAAATATTTAGAAAACCGAGACGGCGTATGATCAACAACGCCGGGCAATCAAAGTACTCTTTCAAATTAATCATTTGTACGGTCAAGTACAATTTGCTGTGCAGGGAGAAATAAATTAAGCTCGTGAATCTCACTCCCTCTCCAACAATTGCCATTTTTTATTATTTTTATATAATTTAATTAATCCTATAAATTTTAAAATTTATAATCATATAAATCTTTAATAATTATTACAGAACTCAGCTCTTCTATGTATTGCTACTGTGGCGAGGATCTACGTGGAATATTTATTAACTTATTTTACATCTTGGCCCTCTTTCATTGTTTGTTTTTTCCCCGTAACAATATTTTGCAAAGTGAGCATCAAATTGGCCATAGAAGGATGCAATTGAAAAAACAAAGCTTGAGGAAATTTGAAAAAAAACTTCGCCTCTTCTGTAAATTGCTACTTTAGCGAGGAGCTACGTGGAACATTTATTTCCTTTCACTTTAATGGATTCCTTAACGATTGCCTGCCCCTTGCTTCTCTAATCTTCCGTGTTTTGTCTGTTAATCTGCTGTAAGCTCTCCATTAACTGTTACAATTTTACAATTTCATTTTAGAAAATCTGGGAATTTTACTTCTCACCGTAAGTGAACAGACTTTGTTTGATAGAAGACCCATTTTACTTTCTAGGCAAATTGTTGTTTTCCTTCTCCGAGCTTGTTTGATAACGAAGGGGTGAGGTCTGCTTGTTTTTGAGTGCCCATTTGGTGGAATGGATTGCTTTTGAGTTTGAATATGTTACTGGGCATGTTCTGGTTATTGACGAACTGTTTTTTTGCTTCAATTTCAGGGTTAGTCTTCACAGGAAGAGAAATTTTACTGTTGATATTAGTTATTACAAATGTCGATTGCAAAGCCTTTGAAGAAGTTAGTATCTGCTGTAATTCTTGATTTGGATGGTACCCTTCTTCATACAGGTCAGCTTTTGCACTTTGGATTCATTTTTCATTTTACTTACGCGGTCGTTTTCGCTATCACATTCTTGTGCTTGGACATAATTGTTCTTCGATTTAATGCACAGATGGCATAGTGAGCGATGTTTTGAAAGCTTTCGTTGTCAAGTATGGAAAACAATGGGATGGGAGGGAAACTCAAAAAATACTGGGAAGGACACCTATGGAAGCTGCTGCTGCTGTGGTGGAAGATTACGAGCTTCCTTGTTCAACTGATGATTTTCTGACTCAATTCACCCCATTGCTCTATGATCAGTAATTTATCTCTACACTCCTATGCATTATGCATGTGGATCTGGTGACTTGTGTGCATGGTTGTGCATGGTTGATCATTTGACCAGATAACGTGTAAAGCTAGAACAAACAAACTGTTAGATTGCCATTTTGCTGCCTCTATGTTTTTTCTGTCTATGATTTTCTTTTCCTAAAACATGGAATAGGAGGACTTTCTTATGAAAATATTATATTTCTGACTGTTGTGTGCACGCACTCTATCTTATATATTGGAAGTAATTGACACTTGGGTCTTTTATCAATTTGAAGGTGGTGCATGATTAAGGTTCTTCCTGGTGCCAATCGGTTAATAAAACATTTGAGTGGTCATAATGTGCCTATGGCATTGGCTTCAAACTCTCCAAGGGAAAATATAGAATCCAAAATTTCTTACCAACAGGGTGGGTTTGTTTAGGAAATTTAATGAAACTGGTAATTTTTATTTCCTGTTGCTTCGTTTGAAAATTAGCTAGGGTAGCATAGCAAAGAGTCAAACTTGAACTGTTTTCATACTCTACTTACTTGGTTGCTCATTATACCTGCTTACAGGCTGGAAGGGATCTTTTTCTGTCGTCATTGCTGGTGATGAAGTGAGAACAGGAAAGCCATCTCCTGAAATGTAAGATACATTTATAGTATGTTTTTACTATTTTTTGGATTATCAATCTTGTTTGACTGAAAAGTCACAAATGTTCTTGGATTCTGACTTTGTAAGCTTGTCATTCTAGATTTTTGGAAGCTGCTAAAAGGCTAAATGTCGAACCATCCAGCTGCCTTGTGATTGAAGATTCTTTGTGAGTGATTTTAACACATAAGTTATTATTGCAGTAAACCCAATGGCTTGTCTAACTGTGCCTCCTAAGTCTATGAAGAAATACTGTGAGTGTTGCAGTCCTAAAAAATGATGATGCAAAAATTAATTGCTGCAAACAGTCTAATTCTGATTGACAGTTTAAGCTGGCGTAGGATTTGATCAAGAATCAGAATGTCTTTAGTACTTAACCCCTATTGCATTTGTTTTTAGCTTTTCCACTAGGATGGTGTTCCCGCTTCAAATTTTGTTGAAATGACAATTATGAACATTTGTTATAATTATTAAATAAAATATAGGATCAAATATTTAAGTAGCACTTTAAGATATGTTCATTAACATAATCATATACTCGAAACAAAAACAAGTATAAGAATTGATGATGCTAAAATATTATAGATTTATTCTATCGAAAGACAACTCAAACTTTTTTTTTTTTTCCTAGACCTTTTGCCTCATGATTGTGATGATGGATATATTCATGTACTTCAATGCCTAGATCACAAGTCAAATAAAGATGCTCCATGCACCAATATTTTATGCTGAAAGTCTAATTCATGAGCACTGATGTGCGCATGTTTTCTATCACAAAGTTCTTTTTGCTGATTTTGGAAAGGTTTTGGTTATGTCAGGCCAGGTGTTACTGCTGGTAAGGCTGCTGGCATGGAAGTAGTCGCTGTACCATCCATTCCAAAATCTCATCTTTATACAGCAGCAGATGAAGTGATCAATTCTCTGCTAGATTTACAACCTGAATTGTGGGGCCTCCCTCCATTTGAAGATTGTAAACCCCTAAAGACTTGTGTCAATGTTGAAGTTGCCTTTGTTTTCTTTTCATTCTAGTTCTCGTGAGAAAATTGATCCGTGATTGCAGGGATGGAGGGTGCTTTGCCTATCGAACCTTGGCATATTGGTGGTCCTGTGGTCAAGGGATTTGGTCGTGGCTCAAAGGTTCTTGGAATCCCAACTGGTATGTATCTTCCTATGTGTTCTCTTGCTTAATAACACCATCAGTTTTCTGGGAATCTACTTATCTGACCTTAGTGTCACACTTTGTTTCAATGAATTTGAGCATAAAAATGGTTTATCCATGTTCTATATGATGACTCCTATTTCATTCCATATCTATATATTTTCAGCTAATTTATCTACCAAAGGTTATTCGGCACTTCTCTCAGAACATCCATCAGGTGTTTATTTTGGTTGGGCTGGATTATCATCGCAAGGTCTTTACAAAATGGTCATGAGTATTGGTTGGAACCCATATTTTAACAACACCGAAAAGACTATAGTAAGTTTGGCATTAACACAAGTGATGACCTGTGCAAGCCTTAATCTATTCTCTTAATCTAATTTGTATTGTAGGAGCCTTGGTTGCTTCATGAATTTGATGGGGATTTTTATGGTGAGGAATTGCGCCTTGTGATAGTTGGTTATATTCGACCAGAGGTATATTCAACTCTCACGGTATCCTTTTTGCATTCTGTGTCATATCACGCTAATCGGTGTTCTTTCTGCATCCTTTTTTCATCAAGTATTCCCTCTTTCACTAAATTTTGGTTTTGAAAAACTGCAGGCCAATTTTTCATCACTTGAGAGCTTGATAGCAAAGATTCATGAGGATAGAAGAATTGCAGAGAGAGCTCTAGATATTCCAATGTTCTCGCAATATAGGGATGACCCGTATTTGAAAGGCTCTTCCCTGTAACCATTGCAAGCATCCATAAACTTCATGATCCTTGATTTTTCCAGAGCTCTCGCTGCAAACTGCTTTTGCTCACTATACAAGGCATTCATTGTGACCGTATTATTCTCTCTTTTCATGAAATGTCCGGCCTGGCTCGTAACCCGATTACTGATACTGATAATTTATCTACCAATATGTAATCGATAATGTACTTGAATTATAGCTGGGAAGCAGTTATGCAGACCAATGTTTCAGTTTCAGTAGATGTTGAGAGACAAGGTTTCTGTTCCCCTGGCATGGCTTCCAATGATATTTAGTCTGTTCCAACTATATCTAGGTGATGATTGACATTTCTGTCTATCTATATTTTTTATTTTTACTTTTTTTAGCTTTAAACTAATATATATACAAAATAGTTATCAAACTAAATTGATATGATTATGTTCATTTAATTTTCTAATTATTAACATTAAATTCAAAATTTATATGGCAATTTTAAATATATCCATGCCTCAACAGCATCAATCAACATCCAATGTATTTTATTAAATACAAAAAAGGAAAAAAAATTAATGTTGGTTCGTGAATCTCAACTTCTCGATTAGCCAAATTGCTTCACTTCTTATTATCTCCCTCTGAGAAATTAACAACACCAGCTCTGTATTATGAGTGGCGATATTTATTCTCATTACCAGGCATAAGCTCTGCTTGGTTTGTGAGGTAGGCAGAAACAGAACCTTCATCAGCTCCTCAATTTTAATTTATTCTCATTTCTTTTTATGAGGTTGCACCTTGGAGCAGGAGTGTAGGGCCCTACCCTTATTCTAATGTGTAAATTGTAACCCCCTCACTCCTACCGACCCGTTATTTTGTCCTATCCTGGTTTAAAAACGCCATAACAACCTTATCAGAAGACAAGGTTGATCTTCTTGGGAGATTTCGACCTTCGAAACTTAACTGAAATACCGGTGTTCTTCCCGAAGAAGATGGGATCCCACTTCTTCTCCATGCCTGAAAGTTGCTACTCCTTTTACTTCTTCCACCCTTTAGGTGCATAGGCTAAAAAATTAAGTTTTTGACAAGAATCAAACGATAGTTTTTGAAGGAAGAAATGAACACTACAACACTCTCACAACATAGAAATGGTGGTAAAGATCTAGCAGTGGATAGAAAACAAAACAAAACCAGAGTTTCACTGTTCGCTACTTGATTTGCTTCTTTAATTAACGAAGCAGACCTCCTGGAAGAGAGATCTAGCAGTGGATAGGACAAGTTCCAAGAAAAAAAAAATCTTGGGAAATCCTTCCATACAGGCAGCTGGATCCCCAGGAATTGAGGCGGATAAAAAGAAACACGTTAGTCCATACCGAGCTTGGCCCACAGTAAGCAAGAGTTATCTTCCTGAGCATCAAGGCTTCATTGACGCGCAGAATCAATCAACGGCCATGCATGTCCAAGATCATTTATCATATCCATCCTGACCCGGAGAGTATTCTTAAGAAAGCAGAAAACTTGCCCTCCAAAGTTTAGAGTTCTTGTCCATAATTGGCCAACAAGAAAACATGTCCAATTTCGAGCTCCGATTTCAACTGGTGCGAGGGAGAAAAAAAATGTACACGGTTCACTGTCCAATTATCTTCTGCGTTCGGAATTTCATCACGACAAGGAAAGTTTTTTTTATTAAATAATATTTTTTTATAAATATATTAAATAATATATTTTTTATTTTTAAAAAAATATCAACCCGTCATATTACTTGAAAGCACTAAATATTGTATAGAAGCGAATAAACAAATAGTATTTTTAAAATATAAAAACATTAAAGCTAAAAGAGTACAGCTTACTCCAATTATCATTTACAACACTTTCTTTGACAGTGTTGTATTCCTATTATCAAGAACTTTCTCACGCTAATGGTAATATTATAATCAGACTTTTCTGAGTTCTTCTCATATCATCACAATTCGTGTCGACCGTTAAAATAAAATATGGCGATTTCAAATCACAGCTTTAAATATAATGTTTTAGAATCGCGAGGTGTGTGCATGCGGTAATTGACTAAAACTTTTTTCTGCCTGTTGTAAACAACGTCAATAAAAGAAAAGGAGGGGAATACAGTTAAGACAACCCGCCGCCTCACCCGTCACCTTTCGTAAATTCCCCTGCACTAAACCTACGTATCCAGTCGTGGGCTGTCAACTCCACGTTTTCTCTCTCACCAAACACACAAACTCAGAACCACCATGAAACCCTCCGCCACAACCTCCTCCACCGCAACATTAGATGTCTTAAAAAACCCAAACTTCGTCAAAGTTACGGTCATTACCATCTTCTCCTTCTCTGTTATCACCCTTCTCTGCCTCTTCCCTTCCTCCCCCTTCTCCTCCTCTACCTCCTTCTCCACCACCACCCCACAACAAATAAAAAATAACGCGTCCTTGGTTTCACCTCGGCCCAAAAAAACCCTGCCCCCACCACCTCTGACGGTGGGGGAGAGGACGGGGATAGTTGACGAGAACGGTGCAATGACGGATGATTTTGTAATCGGGGAGTTCGAGCCAAGTGCAATGGATGAATTTAGAAATTTAACTGGTGGCAGAGGGGAGACATCGACGAAAGAAGACGGTAAAGTAATCAGGATTAAGTATGAGAGATTTAGAGTGTGTGAAGAGAGTACGAGAGATTACATACCATGTTTGGATAATGTGGAGGAAATTAAGAGGTTGAATTTGGGTGGAAGTTTGGTGATATATGAGAGGCATTGCCCTGAAGAAGGGAAGGGGTTGGATTGCTTGGTGCCTATGCCTAAAGGGTATAAGAGATCTATACCTTGGCCTAGGAGTCGAGACGAGGTAATTTTGTGAATTTTCGGTTGTTTCTTTTTTAATTTTTGTACTTGTTTAATGGCCGGCCTGATAATATTTTTTTGTTTCTTGGTTTCGTTTTAAGGTTGGTTGATCTGGAAAATGTAATTTTGTGTAATGCAACTGGGTTGTTTAGTAATTCTGGGAATTTAGTGGATTTGTGGGTTAGTGTTCAAGGGAGTCTAATTGCTGATAAAACTGGAGATTTTCTGGGTGTTTTGGTGTTAGATTGGCGCTAAATTTGCATAGCCAAGTTCAAACTATAGGTAGAGAGTAGTTAGAACTGCTTGGATAATTGATTGCTGTTTAAAATTTATGGCTAACGAGCAGCTAAGATTACAGTAGCTAATTGATTCATAATGATGGCTCTGGCTCATTCCGCCGATTGTATCTTTAAACTAATAAAAAATATTAGTGTAAAGACAATATTTTTGTGATACATATTTTTATATGAAAATCACTTTAAAAAATAACTACAACAAACACTTGAATGTCTACAATAGTTCTGTTGCATTGGCAAATGGCAAATATTGGTCAATTTCCTTGTACTTGGCAAATAACTGTTCAATCTTCCAGTGAAGTTCAGTTGGTCTGATAATGAGATCTAATAATAGGTTTGGTTCAGTAATGTGCCACATGCACGTCTGGTCGAAGATAAGGGTGGCCAAAATTGGATAGCATTAAAAAAGGATAAGTTTGTTTTCCCAGGAGGAGGAACTCAATTTATTCACGGAGCAGATCAATATTTAGACCAGATTTCAGAGGTTGGTTAGCGGTTACTTAAAAATTCCCGCCACTCATTATTTTTATTCTCATGGTTTTGATTGCTGTGTCAACTTCGATTTGCAGATGGTTCCTGAAATTGCATTTGGTCAGCATACCCGCATTGCATTGGACATTGGTTGTGGAGTTGCAAGTTTTGGTGCCTTTTTGTTTCAGCGTAATGTGACCACCTTGTCGATAGCACCGAAAGATGTCCATGAGAACCAGATTCAGTTTGCACTGGAGCGTGGTGTTCCTGCAATGGCGGCTGTATTTTCAACAAGACGTTTGTTGTACCCAAGCCAAGCTTTTGATTTGATACACTGTTCAAGGTGTAGAATTGATTGGACTCGTGATGGTACATTTTCCCATCCTACTAACAAGTCTGAGACTCGTCATCTTTATATGTTGGACTCAAAAGATTTTTTATATTCACCGTTTCTGTCTTTCTTTGGCTGAATTGAAGATGGAATTTTGCTTCTTGAGGTGAACAGAATGCTAAGGGCAGGAGGCTACTTTATCTGGGCAGCACAACCTGTTTATAAACATGACGAAAATCTTCAAGAAAAATGGAAAGGTGATCCTCATGATTCCAAGAGAAATTGCCTTCTTTTTTCTTTCTTTTTTAATTGCTTTTCTGTAGTTCATCAATCTGTTTTGCTGTAACTTTAAGATCACAGCCACTCCTTCCTATTTTCTTCCTTTGTTATTAGTGTTCTTCTCTGACTCTCTGATTTCCATCAGCCAAATAGTGGTAGAGATGAGGAACTCAAACCTCCTGATTTCTTGAATTGAATTTTTTTTCTTGTTTACGTTCAGAAATGCAGGACCTAACTAGACGCATTTGTTGGGAACTTGTAAAGAAGGAAGGATATATTGCCATATGGAGGAAACCTTTAAACAACAGCTGCTATCTTAGTCGTGATAGTGGGGCACAACCTCCTCTATGTGATTCCGATGATGACCCAGACAGTGTTTGGTAGGCCCTGGCTCATTCCTTCAAGTTTTGGGTTAAGTGGAATGGTAAATTTTAAAACGAGTTGGTTTTAAACTGTGCGTAGCTGAAGCGGCTTCTATTCGTTCTCATCTATCAGATTTGAACCTCCTTGTAGCAAAATATTATGGATTCTTTATCATCATTGTTTTGACAATATATGCGAAGTTTGTAAAATATCTGTCTTTTGCAGGTATGTCAGTCTGAGGCCATGCATGACTAGATTGCCTGAGAATGGTTATGGGGCTAATGTCACTACATGGCCTGAACGCCTTCATGATCCACCAGATAGACTCCAGAGCATAAGAATGGATGCCACCTTTTCCAGAAAAGAACTTTTCAAGGCAGAGTCAAAATATTGGAATGAGATTATAGAAAGTTATGTCAGAGCTTTCCACTGGAAACAGATGGATTTTCGAAATGTGATGGACATGAGAGCAGGATTTGGAGGGTACCTTCTTTTTGCTATTGCATTTCAATAAGGCGCAATGGTGAACTCTGGTTTTAATTTCAATATTTGGAGGAATCCATGATATTGTGTAATTTGTGCATCATTTTTGTAATGGCAGGTTTGCAGCAGCATTACATGATCTGGAGATTGATTGCTGGGTTATGAATGTTGTTCCCGTGAGTGAGTTCAATACTTTACCTGTGATTTATGACCGGGGACTTATTGGAGCCATGCATGACTGGTATGGATAGTGCCTGTGTTCATTCCTATTTCTTGATAGTTTCTTCGAATTTATTCATTCCTATTTCTGACCCTTATTTCATCTGAGAATAGTTGTCCCGGTGCCTCTAGACTCATCAGGGGAGTAAAAGGAACATTGCTATGGAATAAATATTTTTAAAAAATAACTTTGGCAGTTCATAGTTTTCTTTAGGAAACAACCTTCATTGAGAATTTGAGATAAACAGCTAAATGATTTAGAAAAGGTCAATTATATATAGGGGCACCATTTGATGGAATTAGTAGAAGTGGGATATTTTTGAGGCAGGATTTTGCCAAACATTCTAAATTAAATTTTTTTAATTTGCTTCTATATCCAAGCAACTAAAAGGCTGTGGCTAAAAAATGCAGATGCTATGATCTCTGTAGCTTTTTATATCACAAGCTCATGTTTCTACGATCTCAATCTGTATTTACTTGAATGATGCTATAAATCTCCATTAAAGTGGTTATTTATTTATAATTGAACAAAAGCGAGTCTGAATGGGTATACTTAGTCGTGGAGCATTCCGAGTATTTGCTTTAGGGATCGTTCCTGCGCATCTGCTTCCTTTATAGCAGTTATTGCTCCGGTTCCAGAACAGAAGGTATAGCTCTTGCCTCGGCTTCGCCTTTGAAATCGGAGACTGTTCCAATTTCCTACTGAGATAGGCAAGCGTAGGGAGAACTAGACGTATCTTGCTAGGCAAAGACAGGTTAGAATGGAATGGATAGCTCGCGGGTGGACGGGATAGATCACTATTGCAGAAGGAGGTAGAACCGGGGGAAGAATTAGGGCCTAAAAGGTCCTCGCCCTCTTAGGCACATGGTTCTAAAGATTCAATCTCAAAGCGGTACTAAAGATTAGGCAGAAGCAGAACTAGAACTAGAATTATCCACCCCTCCTGTTCCATACCAAGATGTGTAGCTAGCCAACCTGGATTGCTGAAATGACCTGTCAAAATTTCTTAGAAACAGAGCTGCATGAGCACTTTGAACATAGAAATTTAGAATGAAGTGCCATTGGGAACTCTGACTGCAGACTTTGCTGGGCTAGAACTAAAAAGATTTTCTCCCGACCTTTACTCTAGAGTCCCCATGTTCCACTTGTGTAATTTTTTAAAGGTTTAATTGTAAAAGTACCTGTTTGTCATTGATTCGTTGTTGCCAAGCTCTTGATCTTGATTATGAATTCATAATTCTCAAAATTCTGTTTACCAGGTGCGAAACATTCGATACATACCCGAGAACCTACGACCTATTGCATGCAGCGGGTTTGTTCTCTGCCGAGCAGAGAAGGTATGACTCAATGTTCCTCGTCCTTGTCTTCTTGTTTATTTCTTCATACTTTGCTGGTGGAGAGTAGATATAAATTTCTGCAAATTATTGCTGATTGTAGGCACAAATGCAAAATCTCAAGTATCATGCTCGAGATGGATCGAATGCTAAGGCCTGGTGGGACTGTTTATATACGCGACTCAATATCTGTTATGAGCGAGCTTCAAGAGCTAGCAACTGCCATGAGATGGGTGTGTGCACTTCGGGACACTGGTGAAGGTCCCCATGCGAGTTGGAAAATTTTAACCTGCGATAAAAGGATACCGTGAGTTGACCATGGTGGTTCTCTGAAGATGGGACTCCTGTCTTATGGCACAATCTTTTTATTTTGTAGACTGTAATCATTTTTTTACATTAGTCAACTATACCTCTCTGATACAAGTGAGTCCTTGATTCAGCAATCGAAATGTTAGGCGAAAAGATGTAATGGCTACCTCACTGATATATTGTCATCACACGCAAGCGCAGGTCAGGATCAGTGATAACAAGTAATTAAATTATTTTTTTCGGAGTTAAAATGTTTTACTTTCTGGTACATCCAGTGACATTTTTTTTGTTTAATCTTATATAATTAGTTCAATTATAGAGTTCTCGATAAAAAAAAAGATGGTTTGGTAAATGGAGAGTACTTTTGTCTTCACTAATTTGCATTTTAGACCCATTTTCTTTGATACGGTGTTGCGAACACCGTAAAATTGGATAAACAGAGGCTTTGACTTTTACAAGTCAGTTATATAACGATGGTTCAGAGAAGCAACAAAATGAAACCAAACAGAGACTTTAGTAGACTCACTAAGTGACGAAGGGCTGGACTGTGGAAATTCCCGAGCCAAGTCAATACAACAATCTATATCTTATGAGATTGGAGGGGAAAAGGGAACCTTGAGGTCCGTAAAATGGAAATTGATGTCAAGAGACCATGTTCATAATCTAATAAAACAATATGATTTCGTGTTTTAGTTACCATGATCGCCAGAGCTCCCATTCCCGCACACTCATACTAATCCCCCGGCATGTCCAACAGGGTTTACCCAAGCCAAAACGTGTTCGATAAAAAGAAAAAAACTAGTTACAAGATAAACATTCCATGTGCCTAAAATAAAATGATCCTTGCTTCAGATTTCTCTATGGCTTCATGGATGACGAATCCTTGTGCGCCGCTGTATTAACCTGTTTGGACAGATATGCTTCATAAATCTCCACGACAAGCCGCGGATCCTTTTCCACAAGCTCCGTGTATTCCTCCCTTTTGGTAAGTTTGTCCATGTTGTCAGTGATCAATGACAGCGCTGTTTCAAGCATATGCTTTGCATTATGCTGATGGGCAAAGGCATAGCTCACGACCGAGTTGTCCCAGTTCAGTTTCGACACCAAAAACTTCTCACAATAAGCCTTGAGATGCTTCACCTGATATTTTTCAGCCAGTACTAAAAGGTCACAGGCCATCTGCTCATCAAGGCACGCTTCAGCAGTGTACATATAGTTGACAAAGCTTCGAAGTGCATCATATGATACATCACTAATCTTGATGGTGCCACTCCGGCTTTCTTCCATCTCATTCTCAAGCATGGCTTTGAAGACAGGGGAACGGCTCGCCTGTAGTGTCAGAAAGAAAACATTTGAGCACTCCCATAACACATCACCACATCATCTTATCCAGTGTTAAGTGGACATGGAGGGATTCTTTTTGTTTAGACTGATACAGGAACAACTCGAAAGCAAAACGCAAAATTGTCTCCCGTGGTTCATCGGTTCAAGTTCTGTCTAATTTGTACGAAATAAGCTAAAATCTTAATGGGACGGGCCAAATTTAAGGGACACCCATCCAAATAACACCAACCAGGTATGCATTAGGAAAATACATTGTCTTTGACATGACACAATTCGATATTTCTTCTTGTTTGACACACCAATTTAACAGTTGCAAAACACAAGTAGTCCGTGCATGCATCTGGGCAGACTTGGATAAAGCCTAGACTGATTTCCCCGCATCCTTAAAATAATAGAAACACGCGCATGTGGGTGTATGCTTGATCATTGATCAATCAAGGGACGCTAAAAGACTGGTCAGTTTAGAAATTGCAGTAAACAACATTCAGAATTACCCAACTTAAAAAAAACAAGCCATCTAATTGATCAAGAAATTTGACTAACAGGATTGAGGAATTGGGTATTTACCAAAACAGCCTTATGAGCAGGAACAGGCACGGATGGGCCAGTCCCGATAAACCCATCGTCGGAGGAAGCAATCAAAACGACATCGGTGAAGCAAGGGCCAGCAGAGGAGCGATGAGTGATGTGATGATCAAGAGGAGACCAGAAACGCAAGAAGGCGACTTTAGCTTTCAGATCTTCGATCTCTCTTTTAAGCTCTTCTTCAGTATCGCTTGCTTCCTCGTAACACTCTTTGCAAGTTCCGGCATCGCATATGCCGTAGTACTCCTTACAGGATATGCACCTCATGGTTTCGGAGTCGGAGTCAGTCTCGCCTTCTGTGTCTACCCGGGACGCTGTACTGCGGTGGCCTCTCATCGGGTTTCGTTGAGTTTTACAAAGCAAAGGAAGAGGCGGATTTTAATGAGTTGAGAGTGGGGGAGGAGGATTTGATTGATCGTGGCGCGGGGGCGGGGGCGGGCTCTACAGTGTAGCCTGCAGAATGGTGGTTTTGTTGGGAGTCTTGGGACAAATCGAAACGAAATAATAGATAATTAGATTGGTGATCACTTTTTTCTGGTAAGCTCCGTTACTGCTTTCAACTTTTGATTAGTTTAGTTTATACGAGTTATTTGTCATGAATTTCGTCGCTATGAAAACCAAAAATTTTAAAATATAAAAAAAGATAACAGTATAATTTATTTATAATACTATATATTTGGTCAAAACAATTAGTTTAGTTTTTGCTAAGTAATATTAAAAAAATATCTAAAAGATAATGTTTTGTGTTTAATAATAATGTAAAATAATATAATTTTACGGAAGAAAAAAAATTCAATTGCATCATTAGATTTCTGAGCAGACAATTAATAGAATTCATTAAAAATGAGTTGTTAATTTTATACAGTAAACTGGTTGATTATTGGGTATATTTTAACTGTTTGATTAAATATTCAATTGACAAATAATAAAACTATAATTAATAAAATCATAAGTTATTGGCTTTCTGCAATAAACTGATTGATCTATTACTGTTTAAACAATTAAAAATATTAAATTGTCTCATAAAAAAGAAGTTGTAACTGGAGAGCAAGTAGGAAAACAACTATAAAAAAAATAATCACGGGAATTATTGTTATTATTATTGTGTAAATAATAAAAATCATAAAATTATCTTAAGAAATAAAACAAAAAACAACAAAAACTTCAACAAAAAAAGCAAATGAAAACAATAAAAATAAATGCAATTAGAATCATATTTTTTTCAACGCAAAAAAATATTTTTTAAGAGTATTTCTTTTAAAATGCTATAATTATTTTTAAAATAATTTCAAAATGACGTTGAATTATGATAAACAAATTATCATGCCTTTAAATCCTAGCTTAATGAGTTTTTTTTTTTTTTTGTCAAAGGCAAACTTAATAGAAAACTATTCTATTTAATAATGTTCAATGGTTTGTCATTGTGATATGGGTTAAAATCAGAAGATTTTTAGTTTAAAAAATATCTTGACATTCCTAATGTATTTTCAAGTATAAAAAGCATATTGTGCGAGAATCGACATGATAAATTAACAAATACAAAGAAAACTTGGATGATTGGTAGGAATGTAACTTGATTCAAAATAAATATGCAATATGATATTTTTTATTCAATCTAGTTTAACCTATTATTTTATGCGTCAAGTCATAAGACTACAAAAATATGAATGAATCATAAAATTGTAAACTTTTTTAACCAATTAGTTTAAGGGGTATGTATATCTCATGAACTTTGCTATTTTGATAGAGAGAGAAAGGGCATAAACTTATTTTACCCTTGTAATATTAACGAGGGACAAATATCTCTTGTACATCCATTAACATGAGATAAATATTCACAGAACAAACATTAATGAATGACAAATATTATTTACATATGTATTAATGGGATAAAAATATAATAGGTCATGAGAAACTCTTATACACTCAATGGTGCATATTGAGTTGGATCCAGGTAAAAATGATAAGAATTTGACAAAAACAATTCCTTCTAAGAAGAAAAGTGTTGGGTTTAGTCCATGAAACTATGTTTAAAAAGAGTTATGATGTGCATCGAACACAAAATTGTTTGGCAACATGCTTGAATTTAGGTGCGAGTCTAACCCCATAGTGTGTCGGACACACACTCAACACTAAAACTTGAGGTGTTGAGCATGTCCCGTGCTTAGGTTAGGGCTCAACACCCGAGCCCACAAAGATATTGGGCACAAGCTTGGCACCCTAACTTGAGCGTGCTGCTCGAGCCCACCTAGCTACTATGCTTATGTTATATTCAAGTTCATAATAATAATAATAAAAATAAAAATAATAATAAGGAATCAATAATAATAATGATAATAATAATAATAATAAAAAGGAATCAATACAATATGGATGGTTAAATCAATAGGCAAAGATAAAAGAAAGATGGAAGCATAAAAAGGAAGGTTGGAGCCATAAAAGGAAAGCCTGGTGGAGCGAGGCATGGGATGAGGCATCCACTTTGAATCTGGGAGGGGCCTACTAGATTCTTGCCTCCCTCACCTAACTCAGGAGAAGGAGTTGATAATCACTTCACAGTCAAGCCCATGCCCTCTGAAAACCTCCACGTGTCTATTAAAGCATCTGGGTAACTCGTTGCCAGATCCGACCCAACTTTTACGACGTCCCGGATTCTTTCTTTTTTCTTTCAAGAAAAACTTGAGAGTAAAAACAAGGATAAGAAGACCTGCTACTTGCAGAGCCAAGTCCCCTCCCCGCGCTCTGTTAAAACCAACTCTCTTCATCGTCTTCTTCGTTTTCCTGGTCTCAGATAATCAGGGTCTCGGTTTTCCAAAGACTGAAAAATTCTCTGCCGGTACGGTAGGCTTTCTTTGCACTCTCTCCTTCTATTTTTATTTTCTATTTATTTTGTTTATGTTATCTGTCTGGTAACTGTGCAATGCTAAAGAAAATGAGAGAAAAAAAGGATGTTCAGATTATTTTTTGGTGGTCATTCACGTCGAACTCACGAATTTGCAAGTGTTTCGCTTAATTAAGGCTGAGTAACCTAGTGCAAAACTCTTTTCCTTTTCTTTTTTTCCTGGATACCAGACGGAAGCATAGGTTTATTTCTAACATTACTGACTCGGAGTTTTTTATTTATTTATGCTGCTTTTTTTATATAAAAAAAATCTGTTATGTATTCAGTAGTTTCACCCAGATTAGGCTCTTTTTTTGTTGTGGGTGTCACAGTGAAACCCTAATTTTGCGCTGAAAAGCTCGAAATTAGGGTTTGTTTTTTGAACTTTTTAAGAATGGCTGGTGAAGAGGGAATACGCAATGGTGAGGGTACAGAAGAAATAGTTCAGCCCTTAAAGATTGAAACAATGGACAATGGGTTTGGAAATGACGGTGGTGAAGCAAGCTCTGGCAGCAGTGAAGGTTTACGAACTTACAAGAGACGCAGGAACATGAGCTCAAATTTGAATGGGAAAGGTCAAGAGCATGGGAAATCTCTTAAGGAAGCTGGTAGTAGATCGGCAGACCAGGTAGCTCTCAAACACAGGCTTTACATGCCAGGTTTTCCTTATGCAATCTCATTGTGTATTGACTTGTTGGAAATTACTCTTATTGAGTATGATTTTGTTGAGAAGATACTTGCTCTGGAAGTGTTTGTGTTGTGTATTTTATTCTTGTTCTCTGCTCTAGCTAAGATGTGGTTTCTTGCAGACCATAAAGAATGATTCACGGGACCATCTTCGGGAAAATCATGCTTCTTTGAATCATTCAAGTGACGTTTCACAGAGACAGTGGAGAAAATTTGTCCTTGACCACATGTATCAATCATCAAGTAATGATGGAGATGGCATTCAGAGGTGCATCAGGGATGCACTTATGATGACAGTTAAGATATATGCAGCTACTAAACTGAATGTGTTAAATACATATAAGATTCATATCCCATTCATGTTTTTTGACTTGTTACTATTTTTTGTACCAATTTTTTTTGTTGCAGGAATCTGGTAACTTCAATGCAGATTGGCATAAGTCACCTTCAAAGGGGCAGATGGCTAATGGAACTCCCAGTACAGCTAAAGTGCATGCAGGTTTCATTTCAAATGGAACTTTGGAAGAATCACAGCATCACAGTGTAACTGACTTGTGTCAGAATGCTTTCCTTAACATTTTACTGTCAGAAAAGTTCACCTCTCTTTGTAAGCTGCTGTTCGAAAATTTCAAAGGAATGACGACCGACAGCATTCTTAGCCTGAATTTCATAGACAAAAGGATGAAAGAGGGAGCTTATGACCGCTTGCCTGTGCTTTTCTGCGAGGATATTGAGCAGGTAATTTATTACAATCCTTCTCTACATCACTTGATTTTGTTATCTACAAATTTGCTGAAATCATTGATGAGTTAGATTTAGGATTGAATGTCTGGTTTTTCTTGGCACTGCCTTATGTGCTACCAATGCGATTGCAAAAGCCAAGGGATACATCTTCCACTTTAGACAAGGTTTTAGCACCCCTTTCCTCCGCATGTTGTGTAACCAGCCATTAAATGCAGAAGGGATATATACATTTGTTTTATATGAAAGTTGAAAGGAAAGATACAATGTTTAAGACATCATGCACCAATGAAAGCATTTGTTTGATGTTATGGTGCTTTATGGAGAGTTGTACTTTTAACGTTTCATTCTATCACCGCAATGTTTACATGATCTTATCGCTTAGATGCAACTGTTTAAATGAATTCCTGCTACACTTGTGTGACCTCTACCCTCTCTGTTAGTTAACAAACTTTTGAGCAATTCACTACTGCATGCCACACATATTATGGAAATCTTTTAGGAGTTGAAAACTATGATGCCTTTATCTTTATTACTTATAATTTGACAGGTTAGATTTTTCACATCTCTTATTGCTAACATGTAAGTGACTATATTAGCAATAATGTTTTCCTGTGACTTATACTGTGATCATAGTTTATTCATTTTAATTGGTTATTCATAGTACTACTACATGTTCAAGTTACTGATCCTGTTCATTGTAATGTCATTCAGCATGCATGATTCCATTTCTGTTTACCAGTTCTCAGAAGAAAATGCATTTGTTTTTTGCCGTGCCATTCATTTAAACTGAACAACCTTTTCAGTTCTGGAGAAAACTTCAAGGTTTTGGTGTTGAATTAATATCTCTCGCAAAGAGCCTATCAGACATATCAAAGACTTGCTATACTGAACGGGTGAGACAGCCAATGTGTAGAAATCCTTCTGGCAGATTAAGAACTTGAGTTGTGTTAAATGCAGCATTCGCTTCATGTTTCAATTTACTATTGTTTCTTAGAGCCCTTTTATGGTTTTCTTTTCATTAAATCAGAAATGTTTACCTGTGCTTTCCAGGTGGGAGGATTTGTACACTGTACATTTGAAGATAAAAAGCGTGAGGTAATTTTTGTGAAACATGGCGTGCATTTATTTTTGTAATGCTGGCATTGGAAATATACAACACTGAATTGTAGTAGCAAGCCAAGTGCGTGTTTACTGCAATACTTTAAAGTTATAGTTGGTCCTGATTCCTATCTAAACCTTTGTGCCGCAATACAGTTCTGTACCCAGGATTCTGATTCTCATGGTAAGCCAGAGCAAATAGATGCTTGTTATGTCCACAGAGTCTGCAATTGCAGGCGTTGTGGGGAGAAGGCAGATGGGAGGGATTGCTTAGTTTGTGATTCATGTGAGCAAATGTACCATGTCTCTTGTATTGTGCCTGCTGTCAGAGAGATCCCCCCCAAAAGCTGGTACTGTCACAACTGCACCGCAAGTGGAATGGGTTCCCCTCATAAGAATTGTATAGCATGTGAGAGATTGAGTTGCTGCAGGACCCAAAATAATCAAGCTAATGATGAAATTGGTTTATCAACTCAAGAACCACCTGGTGATTTTGAAGAGGCATCAAATTTTAGCCTGAATGATGAGGTAAAATCATCAGAAGGGACTGGAAACATGTGCATCTGTAAAATCTGTGGAAGTCCAGTGGTTAATGGAGAGAATATAAAGATTTGTGATCACTCTGAATGCCCTGGCAAGTACTACCATGTGAGATGCTTGACAATGAGGCAGATAGATTCTTGTGGTCCTCGTTGGTATTGCCCTTCTTGTTTATGCAGAGTTTGCATCACTGATAGAGATGATGATAAGATTGTTTTATGTGATGGCTGTGATCATGCATACCACCTTTACTGCATGATTCCGCCACGCACTTCTGTACCAAAAGGGAAATGGTTTTGCAGACAGTGTGATGTGAAAATACAGCGATTACGCAGGGTACGGAGGGCATATGAGAAATCTGAAAATTTCCGGAAAAAGAATGGTGAGGGGGTTAAAAAGGAATCTGAAAACCTCAAGAAACTTTACGAGAAAGGTGGAGAAGAATCAGATAAAGGTAGAGGAATGGACATGCTTATAACCGCAGCATTAAACTGTGAAGTTGGCTGCCAATCGAATGAAGAGTTGAAAAGCACGTAACATTTTCAGGAGATTACAAGATAAAAGTCCGTGTTTTTGATCATTTATCATACTGATTTTGGTATGTGTAACTGATGCCAAGAATTTTGACTTTGCCGCTTTACAGGGATGGATATTTCATTAGGTTGTAAACTCGTAGGTTTTGCTGACTTGGATACACGACTCCTGGCAGGCTCATGATCTGGAGGCATGTATATTTTCTGGCTGGCAACTAGCAAATAAATGACATGGAGTGACAAGGATCAGGGAACCATAAGATGTGTTGGAGATGATGTTTTTACAGTGAGCGGCCAACATTTTGTTCATTCTGTACTAAATACAGTTCATTCTTTGCAAAGGGAAATCTAATTCTGACAGTAATGTTGTAAAATTAGAAACCGTTCCCAAATTCCAAACAATCTGTACTTTTTAGTGACAACGATCATTTTCTTCTGTTCTTGAAACAGCTCAACTTTTCAACCCCCGCCCAACTAATGCATGTTTTTAGCTGGTGAACCTTGATGTTTTCCCCATCCCCTTTCCTGGAGTTGCAGTGTTTTTATATATATTAAAAATATTCTTCCAAAAAATAACTTTAATAGTATTAGCATTCAGCCTTTGGCCAGCTCATGCCTTTGCTTTTTAACATCACAGTTCTGGAGTGCCGTGGTGCACACCGTTTTCGTAATTAACCCCTCTACATGATGTTTACAGATGGTTTAATATAAGGTGTTTGGTGAATTTGTGAGTGAGTGTCACTTTTTAAATTGTTTTAAAAAATATCATGATTTTTTAAGTGTTTTTAGTGTGTGTGTGTGTTTATTTTATGAAAAATAACATTCACAGCAATACTAATACCAAGTATACAATTTGCCTAGCATGCCGACGTCTGTGCTCCTGCACAACTGATCTCTGTTTTGGCTGTTGACGATCCTTGCTACTGCTTCAACAACAACAAATGAATTGCTAGATTTTGAAGAGCAATTTTATAGTATATATGAGGTTTTAAGAGAGAGAGAGAGAGAGAACGTGAAAGATAGAAGAAATGATTTTTTTTTTTAAGAAAAAAAAACTTAGACGTTTAACTATTAAGGTTGTTTAAATCTGTTCATTTTTTTTATTCTTAATCTCAGACCTCGGATTAATATATAATTTTATTTTAATACGCACATTTTTAAAATCATTACAAAAAACATTAGTTTTTATTATTGAAGAGTACTTTGTTTTTAAAAAAAGTTACTATTAGGTGTGTTTGGAGTGCTTTTTAAAAATATAAAAATAATGGGAAATGTATTAATATTTTTATGTATTTTTTAATACAATACATTAATATTATTAAAAAACTTGTAGAAATATCAATTCAATAAGTATTATATAAAGAGTGGTTTAAAAATTGGACGGAACCATGTAACCACCACCAAGAGCAACATTGAAGGTATCTACGCTGAAAAACTCGGATGAAAATGCAGTATACCATATTTTCTATAAATATTTGTTTATTTTATAAATTAGTGAAGCTTGTCTAGTGAGCAAAAGTATGGTGCTCCGATAAAAACACCGCTGTTTTTCAAATGAAATAAGTTTGCTTTTATTAGTATTTAACATATCTAGTCGACCCCCTCTTATTTGGGTCATATCCAACCCAGCAGACCCCGTATGGTTTATGTTCCCTGTCAGAGATGTTCATCAATCTGTTAAAGCAGTAGCCTAATTTCTCTATTGATTCAAAAGTACTATTTAAAAGGTCAATCGAACCAAAAAGAAAAATCACACACCAGGAAATACCAGCTTTTCATGAAGACCTCATAATGACGCAACAAGAAACAAAGGGGCGAGAGATCCACCACCTCCACCTTCAACTTAACATGAAACTTGCATAGTGGTATATCATAGCTTGCCAAAAGATGCAGCATTCTGTCTAGCAAGGCGGATGCATCTGGGTTCTCTGAGAAAATTCTAGCTGCAATCTTGGCAGGTGAGATGCACGCGCAAGCACCTTCACTAGTAGCTGTGAAGATGATATCGAGCTCAATGGCTGGTTTCAGTACCAATGGAAGAACTGCAGCATATTTTTGTTTCTTTCTATTAATGCAACCCAACAATATTTATATATTTTTCTTTTCTGTATCTATTATTTTTGTTCACGAATATTAACCCAACAAAACCTAATAAAAATTGCCGTTTAGCACCTATAAGATACTTGATTCGGTATTAGATTCTTTGGAATGAACGGCATTTCTCTTTCAATGTCCGTTAGAGATTTTCAGAGGCATATGTAAATTTAGTCTTGATGCACTGTAACAGCGTGGCTCGAATAATTAAAGCTTGAAAAGTTACAATATACAGGCGCATGGACTTTTCATTTTCCTGCACGTTCAAAAGCTGTCCTAACATAAGTGAGTCAGGACAGCTTTTGATTGTCTTAGACTTCATAGAAATTGAAAGTTGAGAGAACTACTCCTGAATCTACTCACTTTCTTCTTTCTTATTGGCAGCAACCTTGAATGGTTCGCTCACACAGATTTTTCATTCAGACTTGATGCAAATAAGGACTTTGCTTGACAATTCTATACAGCACATAATGCTTGATTCGGCCATCAGCATATACATGATCTGAAATCCCCCTCAGGAGCTCTCTGTCTTGTCACTGACCAAGTAACGGTTCTCTTTACTACTCAAACCTGACGAATGAAGTTGCTTTCGCTTCTTTACAAGCTGTAATGCACTGTGTCTGTCATCTTGAGCTTCCTTAGAATCAGGCTGCAGACGGAGCATTTCAGAAACTTGAGCATGCACGTATTATACAGACATGAAAATGGTTTACAGTCATCCTCTAGAAGCTAAAGCACGTTAATAGGAATGCCACATGTCATGGGAGTACAAAACTAGGACCTGATCATATATCAGTCTCACAATGGAAAAGGTGAAAGAAGCAAATGATGATATATTTTAGATGTTAGAACAATAATTATGTTTCTATTTCTGTAAAAGTGCGAGAAGACAAGTGTGCCACACAATCCTACTAGACTGTTCAACTCAATGCAGGGGATGAGAGGAAAAATAAGAACTCGCTCAAGCATTTACATTCAAAGTTAAGATTTTTTTCAACACAAGCAAATTGCCAAGATATAAACAAAGTCGACACTATATAATTTCAGTAACCTAAGCCCATGTTAAGAATTCCAATAATCTTTGTCCAGGGAATTTTCTTGTTTTCATCATTGGATGTCAGTCAGTACCCTTCAATCTATATTATGTTGAAAGCTCAGACAAACAATGATCCCAAAACAGAAAGGTCAAGCCTCCAAAACACAAGAGTTTTTACCTTAATGGTTAATGCTCTATCAAAGCTTTCAATTGCACTGTCAGGCTCCCCAAAGTTCAACTGTGTTCTGCCAAGGGTGATCCATGCCTAAGAAAGAAAAAAGCGAGAGAAATTTTTTAACACTTTGACAGTTTCTTTGAGTTAACTAGAATCGCACCAAGAGTTTCTTTTAGTTATCTAGATCGCACTAAGAAATAGATAAAGTGATCTATGAAACGAAATTTCATGAATGCTATGCTACACCACTAACTGTAATTGCAATTTAGCAAAATCAGCCACATCTGCCAATCGGTTGACATTCTAAATGAGACAAGTTCCGCTACTACTTGTCTTGTGTACAGCAAAGGAAGCACTACATTTACGTGGGGGAAAACAAAATTTACCAGCACATTACAAGAAAAGGGATGGGATGGGATGGGTGGATGAGAATTTCCAAGGAGGAATAAAAGCAGAGACTAGAAGGTGTCAACAGTCCAGGAGTCTCAGACATAAAATTGCGCAAACTAGGGTAAAATATACGAAGCAGTGAAATATTCAACAAACAAGTTCAATAAAAGGGCTAGTTTATCTAGGATGAATTAGATGCACCATAATAGGATCCTGCTAACAAAACATGAAAGCAGAATAGCAACCATGTTGAAGAGTATGCCATTGTCATACCTCAGCCCATGACGATTCCAACTCGGTAGCTCCTGTCAATAAATTCCGTTGTAAATTGAGGTTCCTAGGACTTTATATTTTCAGAAAAATGCAAAATACAACACCTATTTCTAGAACACTCGAGGCATTAAACACAGGTTGAAATTCATGAATGAGAGATGAAAAGACATGGAACTCACGAGTTGCTGCCTTCAATGCACTCCAGGCATCTCCAATTTCAAGCAAAACTTGTGCCTTTTGCTCATGTAAGACTGCATTTCCGGGCATCAAATTAAGAGCAGCCTCCCATTTCCCAAGTGCCTCACGATAATTTCCATCCTTTAGAGAGATAGCAGATCAATAAATATATTCCAGCAGTTGCATAAAATGTCATCATTACGTACTTAACAAAGCATAGAATAAACTCGAGCCTGTGCTTCCAAATAAAATTTCTTCTTCAATTTGTCTTAAACAGAAACGGATGCTAGAAAACAGACACCACACACACATTAGAGACATGCCATCAACAGAAATAGAAACGAGATAATTCAATAACTTGGCATTATTGGCATAACTGCAGAAAATACAACAGAGAGAGTTGGGAAAAATCGGTAGATTAGCATCAAGTAACGCAGTAAACGTTCCTTACCATGAACAAGCAGATCATAGAGACTCCTCACTGCCATTCCAAACAAGCAAACAGTGATATCAAAAAGTTCCACATAACCCACATATGTTGTATACGCAATATGTCCGGAAAACCACAAATTTCAAATAACATAAACACTAAACTGTCACAAAAAAAAAAAAAAAAAAAAAACTCAATAATAGCACAAGTTCCGCAATAATATGGTCAAAGTTCCACTTTTCAGGGAAAGATGAAGAGAAAATAAGAATGAGGGAGAGACGGAAATACCTCGGCTAGTTTGTTGCCTAGGTTTTGAAAAGAGTCGGCGAGTTGTCTATTGGATGCCTCCGAATCCAAGGACTTGTGAGAAGCACCCAGTTGCCAGGTATCGCTATTACTGTCTTCGTCGTCGTTGCGGAGCGTGTCTTGTTTATCAAAAGGGAGGTTCGAGTGCTTTGATATGGCTGCTAAAGGTCGCTTCTTGCTCTGCTTCTTCCATGTTACTTTCATCTCTCTGATAATTTTGTTTTTTATGTTGTTGCTTTCGATTTTCTAACAGAACAGGAGAGGAACATAACATCTATGACTGCGCTTTTCCTGGGTTTTGTCGGTTAAATTGGGGTTTCTTGACTTGCAATCGAATGGGAAAGCCCGTTATAAATGGCCCGACGTCGGCCCAAATTCAGACCGGCTTGAAAGCCCGTTATTAATATTGAAGAAATAAACTTTTGGCTATTTTCATGTTCTCTCTCTCTGTCTCTGCTAATTGCTCAAACTCTTGCTCAACAACTCAAACTTCTCCAACTATCCGGGGCTAAACTGCATGTGAAAAACACAAGGACCCAATACTTTGAATTAAAAACTAGTTTGTAATTAAAAAAAAAAAAAAAAAAACAAGGCCAGGATGAACTTTTTAAATTACAAGAACTCAAACCTTATCATAAACATTAGTTGACCTTGAAATTAAGGATAGCAATCCCATTTTCTTTCTCTCAAATCATCTTTTCTCTACTGATTAAACTCTCTCTTTTTCCCTTTTTAATTGATTTTTTCAGCCTTGAACTACCGGGGCAATGATGTTTAGCTTGATAGAAGGTTTATAAAGAGCCAAGAATAATATCTTGGGATACTTCCTTTTGCATTTCCTGTGACCGTAGTCTATGCTCTTTATAATTAGTCGCATGCTTTTGTTGTAGGGTGATACAAATTTGATTTCTCCATTGTAAATGGATAACCTAATGATTTAATTGTACTATCATTATCTAGTTTTTATATTGTTATTTTTTATTGTTTTAATTATATTTAAATGTGACAGTAATAGTCTAGGTTAGTGGGCCACCAGAATATTGTTTTTTTATCTGGAAAAAAAGACATAGGAGGGTGCGAGTGCATGTGTTTTCAAAAAAGTAAAAAAAAAGGCGATTGGAGGAGGCATAAACCCAATTGAGCAACAAATTATGGCATGGTTAATTAGATAATAAAAAAAACACTAAATGGAAAAATTGTATAAAAAAAAAGACTGGAGTGGAGTCTCAAACGTTCAAGCTAGGTTATAAGACTGAGATAAATTTAATGTAAAATGATGAAACTTAAAGGGAAATAAAAAAATAAAAACATAGACCAACAAAAAAACTACAAAGCTAAAAATAAAAAAAAAACTCAACTTTGAAAGATGAAACTAAAAAAATTAATTCCCAATTGATATAGTATTATTGGATAAAAATGAAAACATATATGAAGTTTAAAAAAAATCCAAAGTAAATTGAATAGAAATTGAAAAATAAAAAGACATGAGATGACATGGATAAGTTTGAAAATTCAAAAAACAAAACAGTATATGAAGTAAAAAAAAAAAATCAGAGCTTAATCACCAACCATACAAATGACAAAAGATAAAACTAGAAAAATATGAGGTTAGAAAAAAAAAGGGTGAAAAAATCAAGTAAACCTATATATACCTTTTAAACCTAGGCTAATGTCTTAGACTTGTAACCCATGAAATCTTTGACTTTGATTGGATAAAAAAAAATTAATTCTCAATTAATTTGATATTAAAAAATAAAATTAAAAATATATCAATTTCAAAAAATAATCGATGAAAAAAAAACAAAAAATATCAAATCAAAGATGGCTCGAGTTAGTTTCAAGGTCAATGAAGAATTATTCAAAAAAATTGTACTTTTAATTCGTGAAAAAATATGATATTTTTCAAGTTATTAGCTATTGATTTAGATTGAAAACGACACCCATGAACAGAGATAGACAATAGATTAAGCGTGGAGTTCAAATCCTAGTTGGTATATTCTAGTTAAGCTAAAGCAATGATTGGTTTTTGAGTTATAATCAATGTTATACAACATAGTTTTATATGTTATTCACTTTATTGAAAGGTGAGACATATACATATAAGTTATAGGAAGAGTTGAGAATTCAATCACGCAACTACTAATTACCTTAGCTTATTAAGCATCCTCTACTGCTACTAACCGCTTAAGCTTTTTATATTACCTTAGCTAGAAAAAATAAATCAAAGTAGTTATACTAAAAGACTACAACTATTATTTTATGTACAGGGTCGGGTCAATTCAAAAGGGCTGGACTGGAAAATAGAGGAAAAAACAAGAGAGCATATTTTCTGTCAGTACTTCATGGCACGTGTTTTGGTTACGAGTAATAGATGCGGTCAAAAACAGATTTTCTGTCAACGTGTCCTGGCATTTCCCACTGCCTTACAGTTTAATAGATTTGGTCACCATGTCTGCTGTCATATGGGACCCTTGATTACAAAATAGCTTAACAATAATAAAATAAAATCCATCAGATTTTCCTTCAAGCTTTTTTTACATCTGAGATCCGCACATTAGAAAAGAGATGCCAGGCAGATGGAGCTAGACGGGCACGCTAAGCCCTGGCTGGTACGCGAAGAGAAGGCCAATATATACCACCAAGCTAGCACCAAATTGCAAATTCTACGGTAATGGCTTATAATTCCTATATATATTTGGATAAGTTTGTTGAAGATGTCTTTTATAAGAACAATGGTGTCGTTTGACCGTTCAAAATCACTGCCGACCATAAAGACCACGCATGCCTTTCAAAATTCCGCATCATCACAACAAGGCCCACGGATCTTGACATGGTCCTGAGTGGACAGGATTAAACTCTGAGTCCTGAAAATTTCCCATGTTTCAGTTTTGATTCACACCTCGTCTCTGTTCAAGGTTTTCCTAAAGCGAGTCCTCTCTGACAGTTTTCAATCATCGATGAACTTTCTACCAATCTTTCCATCGAGAATGGGGGGTGATTGAAAGTGTGGGGATATTTTTTAAAATAAATATATCAAAATATTATTTTATTTATTTATTAAAAGTTGTTTTTGATATTATTACATTAAAATATATAAAAAATAGTTTAAAACAAAACTAAAAATATTTTTTTTAATATATTTTACAAATACGGTGCCAAATAGACATTAAAAACCTTTGATCCAGGTAGATCACAGTTGTCAACTGCTTGAGACCATAGAATTACTGTATCTTTACAGACGGTGTTCTCCATACACACGAAGAAGTTACCACTCCTCTGCCTGGATCACTCATACAATGCACTCGCTGGACCGTGTTCTTAAACCTCGATCTCCATAAATCTAAACTTGATGAGATGGAAAGAAGTGGAAACGGAAATGGAAAGAAAAGAAAAAATAACACTATTTTGCAATCGAGCCCCTCCATCATCGAGTGAATTATAATCCAGTCCATTTATTTTTATTGAAACTAATTACTTTGTCCACGTAGTATAAACGATAATTAAATAGTCCTTTAGATAACATTAACAAGTTAGCATCCTCATTTCAGCGATTTATATTTCGAAAATGACTTCTTTTTTTCTTCTAATTTCTGGAATCACAGAGATTTGAATTAATTCGTGTCATTAAACTAAAAGGACTGGGCTGTAATTAAATCACTCCTCGGTGAAACACTTACAGTTGTTGTTGTTTTTTGGTGGATGGAAGGATACTTCCTAGGTTTTTCCTATTTCCTTTTCCGTGGCAAATGTTATCCCTCAGAGGCCCCTACAAAGACCCTAGTGGGATCGTAGTGGCTAGATTATAGGGCAATGATGGTTCATCATGCTGAAAGCAAGAGATAAAATATATTTTTGTGATTATGGTCGAGTTCTTTTTGTAATTATTTTTTATTTAAAAATATATTAAAATATATTTTTTATTTTTTAAAAAATATTTTTAATATAAAAATGATCTAAAAACAACAAAAAAATTAATTTCAAATAAAAATATTTTATTTATATTTTTTAAAAAAATATATTTTTAAAACGTAATATTAAAAACTTCTAAAATTCCAATGACGAATAACTCCTTAGAATATCACCTTGATTTCTCGATGTAACTGAGGTGTTTAAGCGCAATATGTTTATCTTTATTGGTTCCATACAGTATCTCGGTTTGGACCAACTGCACGAAGAAGTCCCTTCGTTTAATGCCTTCAAAATCTTAAGCAAGAAGAAAAAACGACCGTGCGCCTCGGTGAAGAATCGGACGCATCAGAAAGGGTCGCCATTTTTTTTATAAAAAAAAGGTCCCCCAGGGTACTTGCCTTCAGATTGCTTCGATGATCAATCGGCGGGCCCATCTCAGTCAGAAACAAATTGGAACCGGGTGAATGAGCTGTCATTGCTATATCATTAGAGTCTATTGGCCGGCTCGTTTCAATGACTCCTTCACTGCCAAAGCTTAAACACACACACACACACGCATGTTGTCTGTGATGTTCTGTAATCCTCTTCGAATTTTTAGTGGGGTGATTTATGCTTTTTATCACAAAAGGAATTTACTTGTAAGAAATTCTTTGACCTCGAGATTTATGACCACCTTTTGACTGCATTTGCCTGATTAATTGAGGGAAGGAATATGGCTGGGAATCTTTCCCTGATTACGTTGGCTTCCTTGATCGAGGAAATGACAAGGAAGATTCCATCTGGGGTGATATCTAATTCAACAACACAGGTAGGTGTTAGAAATTAGATGGTATGCTAATATATCTTTTTTTCCAATTTAACTGATTGTGGATTACATGAGAATATAAAAGAATTTCCAGGTTTTTTATTTTTTTTAAATATATCTACCTCATGTGAGAGTACATGCCTTAAAATCACCTAGGAATTTTTATTTTTGATTAATGGTAAATTAATCCCATGGGGTTAATATTTCTGAAAACATAATTTATCACAATTCCTTTACCATGCATGGCTGAAAAGGTCAGAGCTCAAGACGACAAGTGGTAAGAGAAGCCCTTCCAGGAAGTGAAAGGGGCCGGGATATTTTGAATCCCCATATTCCTTTTCACACTAGCACTACAATTCAATTCTAATGGTGCAAGTGGACTGCATGTCACCCTAACTTTCAAGTCGCGGTTATGTCATTACCCTTTGACAATTCTGCTCAGTTTTTTTTTTTTTATTGTTATTGCATTTAATAATGTGATTATATGAAATTAAAATTAAAATAGGAAGAAAATACATGGTTCATCCTAAATTCAATACAATCAGCTGGTTGATTACTATTTTTTTTATTATGAATATATTTGTTTTTATGTTTTAAAAATATTTAAAAAACCTGTTTTTTTTTTATGTTTTAAACGTTAATATCAAAAATATTTTTTTAAAAAAATAAAAAGTAATATTTTAATAAAAAAACATTTTACAAAAAAACAGCTTATTTTAAAATTTATCCAAAAATTGTAAATTCCCTGTCACTCGCACAATAAAAAGCCAGCATTGCACTCAAGAGGCTCGAAACCAGAGCTTCGAAAGGCAAAACAGAGCAAAGAAAGAAGAGAGAGAAAAAAAAAAGACAGCGATGGAAGTGAAGAGCAGAAACAGCCCAGCTGCCGAGGAGGTGATCAGATCCAAGAAAGGCCCTTGTTTTAAACACAAGAATGATAGTTTGATTCCGAAAAAGAGGAGGTTAGTGAAAAGCATGATGTTTGATTTTATCGCCTCTGCATTTTTTGGCTCCTCTTGTCTCCGTCCTCCTTCTAAACCCCAGGAATACAACAGCGCTAGTACTTGTTGTATCACGAGAGTCGCGTCCATCTAAAATATCAGACGCAGAGTCGTTACTTTTTGTTGCTGTTGCTGTTGCTGTTGCTGTTGTTCTGTTTTATCTGGGAAATTTGTTCTTAATTTAGTGATGTTAATTGTGGGTGAAGGAGAAGTGGGATTTGGCAGGGGAAGGGAGAAGAACAGGGTTGTTTATATTAATTTACTAAGGGGTTGTAATTAATTAGTGTGATATAAAAGTGATCTTGATGATTGATGGTGCATTTTGCTTTTGCTTCTCTTCATGATGTCCTTCCCGGGCTTATCAGAGCCGGCGGCTAAACGCAGGCTCCGGTTTCTGAACTCTTTAAACCCGACCCGTTTCACAGCAATCAACAATTTTAAAAATCTGTAGATTCTTATCTCTTCCTGTAAAAGGCTGAGAGGTACATTAGTTAAAAGCGATGTCCAAAATTAAAGATAAAAAAACCACCAACTTTGGAAACGACGGTGAATGTCAAAAAAACTGCAGTACTGCGGAAGGTTTGACTGGCCACTGAGTTGAGCCAACTCGGAAAAGGCCTCGAAAGCTAAACTGACGACAAAAGGTAAAAGGCCTTGAAAGCTAAACTGACGACAAAAGGTAAAAGGCAGTCTTGTTCTTCAAAATATGCTGGCAGTAGTAGATATAGCAGAGCAGATAACGCCCTGCCCTTTAGCATCGAAACAGAAGAAAAGGGAAATTTGTACAAAAAATTCTCGTGAGCAATCGAGGTGGCTTCATTCATTTAAAGAACTTGTTTAGAGTTTTTCTTCTTCCTAAATTAGGCAGCTGTAGAATTGCTTTCCATAAGAATGTGCTTTTCAACTTGTTTATCGAGGTAAGGTTGTTCTTGAAGTTTACACGAAGCTGTTTCTTTGAATTTTGACTTTTCTGGTTTAAAATATTTTTTTATATATTTTTACATTATTTTTTTATACTCTTTAATTGTTTTGATGTTTTTTAAAAATTTAAATGTTAAACTTATTTATCAAAATAAGGTTATTTTTGTAGGTTATATTGGAGTATTTCTTTAGATTTAGATTTTGATATATATATATAAATTATTTTGATGTGTTAATATTCTCGCAGAAGATTCTCTCTAAAATCAACAATCCTTTTAATTAATTGAAATATAAAACTTTATATATATATATATATGTTCAAACAAAATAAAATTAAAATTGTTCAAACAAAATCAGAAATTAATGGATGTCCATGCCCCTCCAAGCAAAAAAATACTTTTTTATGAGAAAAAAAGAGGAAATTAAGAAAGAAAAGGTGACCGCTGCCGACTACGGAGTCGTTCATCTGTAAACCCTTAGCAAGACGACAAAATAATGACGCCATGCTCTCGTAAGACAGTGACGTAAGCCGGCGTTTTTTGGATCTGCTTAAGGCATTCTAATTTCTCTAGGACACGAGGTGGCGACACGGAATCAATGCCTGTGGCGGCTATCTGATGTTATCTGTCACGCGACAACGCTCGGCCGGAATTCCACGGCCACATGATTTTCATCTGGCCGGAAAAAGTAAAAGAATAGGCCAGTCGGAACAAGGCCCAGGTGAACGACTAATCATCAAAGAGTTAGAAAATTAATAAATCAAGTTACAAAGGAAAGCAATTGTTTTTTCTCCCTTTATTCAAATAGGAGAGAGAGTCTAGACCGACCTTTTTTCCTTTTTCCGTTCTCAGTTTGTCTCGAGTAGATAAGTGACGCGCTCATGTGTTGGTGGGGCTAGACGCTGGGCGTGGTGAGAGCGATGAAAGTGAGGCACTTCATGGTGACTCCCTTTTGTCGATATCTTTGTTTGAATGGATGGTTCATTGTTCGGCTTATGCTCGATCGACGCCCTAATTACGAGAAAAATCAGCTGGGATATAATAAATGCCCCACGATAATGATTTATTAACGAAGTTAATCAAGGACAACGACGGCAGTGTTGGAGTGACACTCACGTTAAAATCGCACTTAATACTCTAATACGATGATTCTTATTCTCACGAGCACAGGATCCAGAAACCGAACACGTGGTTTTTACATCTTTTTTATTCGAGTTTTGTGGAAAAGTTTCGTTTTCTTTCAGAATTCGAGGGAACGAATCCAAATCCTTAAATTGTCTCGAGTCCCAACGCACAGACATTCATCGCTTGGATGATTAACGATTCGGTGCCTTGGAGACAGGTTCGGAATTGCGGGTGAGGATAAGCCACCTCTCACGAGCTGCTCTTTTTATCCTGTCCCATCATAGAGTTTGGGCCATCCCGGGAGACCCCTCTCATTTCTAATGAATACAATTCTGTTGGTTATAAGATTCTTTGACTGACGAAAATGGGTCCAAGGTTAATTACTTTCTAATTGTATTTTCTATACGGAAGATCACGCCTGCTGACTGACTCTTATTGATTGTTTGTAAATCATTATTTTTAAAAGTAATTTTTGTATAAAAATATATTAAAATAATAAAAAATACTTTTTATATACACATATAAAAATAATTTAAAAATACTAAAATATTTTAATTTAAAAAAATATATTTAAAAAAAAACATATTTTAAAAAAAAAACAAAAATATTTTTAAAACACACCATTACTTAATCGAGAAGAAATGTTCCCAGGTCTCAGCATAAATGGTTCGTTTCCCTGCAATGGCGTCCGTGAAGGATTAGACAGTGAGTGATCACCAGCTTAATTATTGAAAACTTTGTTTTGGGATTAATTTAATAGGGTGCCATTTAATAACTACTTCATTTATTAAAATCATTTGTTGTGAATTGATTTTTTTTAATATATTGGTTCACACCATATTCTTATAATGTGCTTCCAGCTAAGAAAATAAGAAATCAAAGCCCCTGGCTTCCCTCTACTCTACATTTATCGAAGCGACATAAATCTATCCCATTCTTCTCCAGCAAGTAACGCTCTCATTCGTGGATTTTCAACACCAAAGATAATTAAAATATATTCCATTATTTAAAGTCAAAAGAATATCATTTTTACTACTATTTAAAAAACAAAACCCTTGAACTTGACTTTAAGGATTAATAAATCAACAACCATGCAAACCCTGGTAAAAGATCCAGGAAAAAAAATCAAAAGAATTCATAAGAATTTTTACAGCAGAAAAGAAAAGAAAAATAAAAGTAAAAAAGGATTGAACTGAAAAATATTATATAAATAAATTATAATTGAAAGATTAAATTAAAAATATATAAAACATCAACAAGATTTTTTTTTGACAAGGAAAATCACCTTCTTTGTTCTGCTCTCCCTTGCATGACACGCCTTCTTGAAAAGATCATGGAAGCTCTTTTCCTCGAGGATGAAAAGGATAGCGTTTGCTACCTGTAACGTGGCAGTCTTTGAAAATCAAACAGCCAATAGGAAAACAGGGGTAGAAACTGCGTTTAAAAAGAATTTTTGAAAAAAATTTAAAAATTATTTTTTATTTCAAAAAAAAATATTTTTGATATTTTAAGATTATTTTCATATATTAATATCAATAATATTTTAAAAAATAAAAAGATATTATTTTAATACAATTCTAAAGTACAGAGTTAAAACTTCATGTTTTGTAGACGGATAGGTTCTCGAAAGTTAAAAACTCCCTATTTTTCTCTTATTAAAACATTTGTTTCGTGTTTTTAAAAAACTTGATATTTTCTTAATTTAAATTATTTTTAAATGTTTTATATATATGAAAATAATTTTATATACAAACATTATTTTAATATAATTTTAAATAAAAAATATTTTTTAAAAATAAATGTTACCGTAATACTAATCACCTTTAAAAATTAAAGTTTATTGTCTAAACTATACATGAGAATGTGGTTGTGACTATTTTTTAATTTTTTTATTTAAAAATATATAAAAAATAATATTTTTTTTATTTTTAAAAAATATTTTTTATATTAACATGCTAAAATAATTTAAAAAATTGAAAAAAAAATATTTTCTTAAAAAACATATTTAAATTTTTCAGGAACATTTTTTATCCGCGAGATAGCGGCGTCGTGGAGCACAAGATTTATACTTGGCGGGAAGTTTTGTGGCCAGATCATAGGGACTGTGTCTTGAATTTCCTGCCACGTGAGTAAACCATCTTCGCTTACGTGTCGCCATCGATGAAATCTTTTCTAGGAAATTATACTGTGACTGGCGAGTTTTATAAATTAAAAGAAAAATAAAAGGGGAAAATGAAACTCCTCTCTATTAAACGCATACTTGGTAGCCGAAGCTCTGCTCCCCTCAAATCAAAGCTCACACAGGTACAGGCCAAACAATTCACAAACGCCACGATTTCTGGAGATGGAGACGAAGCTGAATTCAGTTGAGGACAGAACCGAGACAGGATCATGGTTCAAACCCAAGAAAGGAAGTGTTTTACCCAGAAAGAAGAGATCCGTAAAGAGTATGATGTTTGGATATTTGGTTCAATCTGTTAGTTCTCCATGCTCTTCCTGTTTCTTCCCCCCCCGGCCTGGAGCCCCCCCTCAAGCAAACAATGAATATCCTCGCAGCTGGAAGATCCTTTCATCCTCAAAAGTATCAAACGCGGACTGTATTTGACGAGCTCCTTGTTTGGTTTTTTATCTATTTTTTTCTAGTTTTCGTCGCCTTACAATCTGGTATTGTTTTAGTACATAGTTAGGCGATTTGTTGCCAAATATATCTGTGTTTAATTAATGACCCACTGATGAGTGAGTGCTTTCTCTAGGCACACAATAACATGTTTCCTTGCTTCTTGCGGGCTTTTAAATTTCATGATGTGCGTTAATTGCTGGTTGCTGCCATCGGTGACCATCTCTTTGACCGGGGAAAACTAATTCCAATCCAATTCTCCGACGAAACCCGGCTTTAACTTCCAAGTCTCGGTGCTAATGTTTCTTAACCATGATGTTGAATTTTGTTTTTCAAACACCAGAAACCCAGGTTCATAAAAATTCTGAAAGCATCTCCGATAAATGTCGAGGAATAGAGCTGAAAAGCCTCTCGTCAAGTTCCAGCAATAAAAACACGAAACCACGACTGGTAACTTTTCGCTTTAATTGAAGTTTGGGTAACTCGATTTTCGAGAACCAAATTAAGAAAATCTCGGATTCTTGATGTAGAAAGAGGGTGGTAACCAATTCGAATTAGGAAAAATCTTCAATTAGAGGGCGGGCGCCACCACCACCAGTCTCATAAATTAATTCCCAGCCGGCAGTGTCATGGATCTCCCACAGTAAATTGATGCTATCCACTTCATTTATTTAATTTATTTTCAAGGAAGAAACGTACGTGTGCTACTGTTATATGGTTAATTTTAATTAAATTTGTAGCCAGGTTCTGCCTATACTCTCTTCTATCCAGTGACAGCCTCAAATGGCAGGACTTCTCTCTCCTTCAGGCTGGGTGACGCCATTGATTAAAATAAAAATGCGTGAAGAATTATTGAGACACTGCTACTTTTGTTTTATCATCTGGGAAATATATTACTGCTTCATCAGCACGCCCTCCACAGCTATAAATGCTCAAGGAGCATCCCTGCTGGCTGCTCCTGTCTCGTCAAGAACACCATTGTTTGATATTACAGCATTGAGGGGGAGCAATTTTGAAAAACAATATTTTTTTTAATTATTTTTTTGAATATTTTTAGATTATTTTGATGTAATGATGTAAAAAATAATTTTTAAAAAATAAAAAATATTTTTTTAATATATTTTTTTTAATAAAAATCATTTTTAAAACAACTGCAACTAAATTCTCAAACAGACACTAATTATTACTCTTGTACAACATATTGACTTGAGTCAAGCCATTAAGGAATATCATTAGAATTTCTAGGTTTTTTTTTTTTTTTTTTATCTATCACCATTTTCTGCTCAATTTATTATATAATCGATCCCTCTCTCGAGTATATTACTCGTTAACCTTTTGTTCTGACCCCACGACTCATTGGGAAATGTACTCGAAGAACGCATACGAAGATTGAGGTGATTGTGTTTTCCACGAAGTAGATCTTCATCATGTCATAAAAATCAACGTCGATTTTCAATTCATGCCCGGGGTTTCGCTCTATTGGTGGAAGCTTATGGAGGAGCCGGTGAGGCGTGAACGGTCAGAAAAACATCTTCGAAGCTGCAATGACACTCCATCCCAATCAGACGGCCAAGATTTACCTGGTATTAAAAAAAAACCATGGTTCATGCCATTGCCACTTGAGTCAAAAAGATGGTAACGTACATTTTGTATCTATTCGGGACCTTCCCACCGCGGGACATATACGAATCACCCATGAGCTGGATCCAGCCTCCGAAACCTACTTGCTTGACTTCGAATATTTTTCATTAAGAAATAGATGCACATAATTTCATATTAACTAAATTGCTATAATTTTTTCTCCTTGCAAAACAGTTTTAATGTCAAACTCATTTGTTTGTGGAGTATGATTTGTTTTTTCAATTTAAATTTTAAAATAGCTTTTAAAATTATTTCAACTATTTTATTTTGAAAAAGTCACAAATCCTATATTCATCATGAGTCATGGATATTATTTTTGGCTTACTAAACTATATTATTATTATTATTATTATTATATAGAAGTTTTAAATATGTACGTTTTTATTTTTCTACCGTGGTACTTGAAGAGCTAAAAAGAGCCTTACAGATGTCGTCATGTTAAGCTAGCATGTTATTCTGTGTATATTTGATTGGTCCGCATCAGCTGATTTTGGTAGTGGAAGAAGTACGCTAGCTGCAAAGAGGATAAGATCTAAATCACTGTTTTATACTGTATTTCAAAAAAAAATTATAATTTTTATTTTAAATTAAATTATTTTAATATTTACAAAATTATCAATATCAAAAATAATTTTTAAAAATAAAACAAACTACAATTATAAATATGAAACTAGTGGTATACACATGGATAGGGAACGACATGGGTATAACTTTTTTTCGTGAGGAAGAAGCCATAAACACTTCATGATTAGAGTATACGTACTATGTCTCTCTCCAGATTGAATTCGCCATCCGAGTCTGAAGCACGCGAATCTAGGTGGCAAGTCCTTTTCGAGGAAGAGATCTTGCCACTAAAGAATTACTTCCTGTAGATTATAGGGGGGGTCAAAGAAAACAACTTTTTATCTATATTATTTTCACTGATATTAAATAATATCAAATATAATTTATGAGGGCCAGGAATATACATCGAGTGCAGAGTTTTCTTGGAGAAAGAGAACATGGTTGGCCGGGAAGTATAGCTATCTAACTTGATTGATTTCTATTGATTGACCCAGAAATTTAGAGACCGTGCCTGACTCGGGCTGGTTTATAATTAAATTAATTAAAAAATAGATATGCTTTCCCCGATTATAATCTAATTGATATATTCAATTTGGGGGTCAAATGGATGGGTCAAGTACTTATTAAAAAAATTATTTAATAAAATATAAGAGTTGGTAGAGTCATCTATATTGACTTGGATGACCAAACTCTTTGTCATAACAAAACTTAAGTCAGTTTCTTACAAGCAGCCGACCATGCTCTCAAAACGTGGACCTTCTAAGTTTCTCCCGCTAGGTAATTAATTTGGTTCTACCATGCTTATTTTGAAAAATAAAAACTTATTTACAGGCAAAACCATGAAAAATATTATATATCAAGTATATTAAAAAAAAGCATTTTATTTATTACTAAAATATTGAAAACTGATCATCATATTTTTCGCTGAGCAACATGGACAGTCACCACGTGTCACAAGATAAGTTATTTAAGAAAAATTCAATTCCTTTGAAGCTTGCATTTATTTCATTGGCTGCTCTCTAGACAAACGTGTACCAGCTTATAATATCTCTCCACATAATCTGTGCGAGTGGGGCTTATAATAAAACAAAAAAAAGAACCCTTTATAAAGCACGAGGATGAAATTCGTAGCCTTTATAATATGGTGAAGAGGAACACAAGATGATGAGACAGCAGGCCGGACCGAACATGACAGTGAAGCTGAATCCAAGCGAAGCAGCCGAAGCCAAGACAGAAACTGAACAGGTAAATCGAGTTACCAAGAAGACAGAGCCATGGTTCAATCAAAAGAAAGGGAGTGTGTTTCCAAAGAAGAAGAGGTCGGTCAAGTCCATGATGCTAGGTTACATCGGCCGATCTATTGCTTCTCCGGCAGCTCTCTCCTATCCATCCAAAAAGGCTGCTCGCTGCACAAATTAATGTCAACGGGAGCATTTCCATACCCATTAGATTGTGTCATCGTTTAGTGCCCGGAGATTTGCCTCTCCACCACTCTATTTGTACGTAGTTTATGTAATTATATCGTCAAACGTTGTATTGTTCTTGCTGGCTCATATTTCTGTCTTGCAATAATGATCAAAACCAGTTGTCATAATCATAAGATAAAAGCTGTTCATTGCAATTACTATACATCAAACAGAAGCACAATTCAGACTGATGAAATGAAGAAAGAGTTCACAACATATGGAAGTTCGAGTCTAAAAAATGAAATGAGTCCAATTAGCTGAAGAGATTGAACAGTTTGAGAGGCGGAGGATAAATTTAAGAGTAAAGAAAGGACCTTCCCGTGAAATTGAAAAACTAAAAAATGGAATTGTGATTTTCCCGTTTCCAAGAATCCCTTTGTGGGATTAACTTGCAAGGATGGTTCATGTAATTGATAAGGACATTCGTATGATTGATTAATTAGCCAATAGCTTGAAATTAATTTGTAATGAAAGTAAAACCCTATAAATTCTTCACGCGTTTTGGTACGAGATGTCGCATCGACCACAACTTCTTTTGGCTAGAGGTTCATCGTTGCTCTAACAGTCGCTCCTGAGCATACCAATGAAAAAAACTATTCAGAGAAACTAAATTATTTTTTAATAGAATAAATAATAAAATATTTATTATATTTATTAGAAAAAATTATTTTGAGAATTCAATTCTATTTTAATATATATATAATATTGATATAATTATTTATTAATAATAAATAATTAAGAAAAGTACAATCAAATTCAATTTCTTACATAGAAATATATTAAACAATTTTTAACTCTTTTGATCAAATATATATAGTAATTTTCAATTTAGAAATACTATTTTAGCTCTTCAATATAATTATTTTTTTAGAGCTATAAAAATAAAAATAAAAAATATTTTTTTGTTTGTTTTTCTCTTTAACTTTTGTTTTAACTCTCCTATTAGAGTTTCTATAAGAGCTTGAAAGCGAAAAGCCCGAATCTGCCTGGAAAATGACATATTGTATTTTATATTTTTAATTCAGAAAAAAAGCAGCTGTAACCAGCTTATGAAAATAATAAAGAAAACTTCCTTCGAGATTTGATTCGGCCATAATAAAGAGGGTTTTCTTTGTCTTGTGAAGGGGCCAGATCGGAGCCAATCGGACACTGGACACGTCATCAACGCCACACCATTTGAGCTTTTATTGTATATTTATTACAGAACCAGTAGCAGTATGCTGTCGCAGGAGATGGCGATATTAATCTTACAAAATTTAATGCCTTAACACCACGGAAATTAACACTTGAATAAAAGCGAGCTGATGTGAAGGGCATTGGGGAAGGTCTATATAGTAAATAAGAACTAAAAGAGCAAGGCAATTAAAACATGATATATAAAGAAAATCGAGTGGACTGAGCTTATTATCATTGGTAACCTTTAAAATTAATTCTCATAGCCTTACGAAATAAAATTAAATGTTTCCTTTAATTCAAAAAATAAAAATTAGCTCACGTGTTTTTGAATATAAATTAAAACCTCTTGGCATTGGCAATAAAATTAAAGGGCCCTCATGTGGCTACACTTTGCGCGTTGCCACGTGTTGTTTTTCATGAGCTTCTAGTTCTTACTTCTTATTGCCGTGCTATTTCGTTTCGATGGTATACAGCTAAGTGACGGATGCTTCGATTCAGGACATCAATTCCATTTTAACACTGTCTGGCAGAGATCTGTTGTGCCAGGTGTCGACACTAGAGGTATGTGGGTCATCAATCTAAGAAAAGAAGTTTCCTGTCTGTATTCAAATTCTATATAAAAAAATGAAGCTATTTTTATTCTTATAAAAATACTTTTTAATAAATTTGTGTGTATATAGAAAACATTAAATATCATTTTTCTTAATAATTTAATTTTAAGTGAGAGTAACGTTATACCAGTAAGTTATGCTGTCTTCACCAGCTGTCTGTATTTATTAAGGCATAAGTTATACCGTTATGTGTTTTTAAATGTACCAGTAAACATAGTAATAATATAATTATTGTCTTGTCCATCAGTGTCAATGCATAAATATATAATATTATATATATATATATTGTCTTCTAGCATTCAATTAATTCTTTATTGAGCTGTTGTGTGTCCCTTTCTTTTCCTGTGCCTTGAAATCCTCTGAATGAACTTTTGTCCCTTTCATTTTTGTTCTTTCATCGCAGATAATTTTTAATGAAAGTAAAACCCATAATTTTTTTTATAATCTTTCAATATTGCATTAGAGAGATCATATATCCAGGATTAGACATCATTTGAATAACGTTAAAGAATGAGAGATCTGAAATCACCCCTTAATAAATTAGTGAGAGATTCTTAGACATCATTTGAAGAGTATGTCATTGTAATAAGAAGACCCCATACTTATCCTTTAGTGATTAATAAGTGTTATTGCACTAGAAAGACCAAGTTAGTCCCCTTCAAAGTTGATCTTTCGCGGTTTTTCTGATAATGATTAATTTGCATGGAAGATCCTTTATATTGGTATAACCCATTCCGACCACCGTTTTCTACCTTGTGCCCTACCACGTTCGCTATCATGAATTCATCTAATCTTTTCTTTCCTGCTAAGAAAGCTGTTTGACTTGGACTGATAGCACCTGGCGTTACCTTTTTCAGCCCGAGGAGAGCACTTTACCAACGATTTTGTACAGGCCACGAACCAAGCTAAGTGATCTATAATCCGAGAATTTATCTGGAACCAATGTCACGCGCGCTAGTAGTGTTAATTCCGTTCGGTAATTTCCCATTTTTGAAGAATTCTGAAACCATGCCAGTTAACAACAATGCTTTCTTGTAAAATGTGAATGTGAATCCATCTGGGCCTGGTGCTTTCGAGCCGTCACAGTCCCGCACCGCTTGTCTAACTTCATCCATGGCGATGTCCTGTTGCAGTTCACGAATCTGCAATGAAGACAAAGTTTTAAGCCCTTCAGGCCCCATTCTTGCCCTGACCCATTCTGCTTTGTTGAACAGGTCTGAGAAGTATGAAACCACAGTAGCATTGACGTCCGTTCGATTATTGCAGGTGACCCCATTGTGGCATATATATCTTTATGATATTGTTTTAGCTGCTTCTCATACTGGTTACCAAATGAAAGAACTGGGTGTTCTTTTCACCCAGCTTGCACCCCCCATTCTGTCTTGACTTTTGCATCCAAATTGCCTCAGCACATTTACTAATTTTCCACTGTTCCGCCTGTAAGATACTGATCTCAACCTTAAACTTACCTTCATTCCACATTACTAAAATTCCACCAGACATATTAACAGATTCCACCGAGTACCACTTGACATGATAATCCTTCCACATCGCGTGAACTAAACCAGCCGAACAATTTCTCCTCTTTTTTCTACATCGCATGAATTGATATTAAACAGCTAATACTAATATTTTGGATCTTCTTATTCACATTATAATTAAAGGAATAGAAAAAAACATGACCTCAATCTTATATAAGCCAAAAGTTTTAGCTCTCCTTGACGATAGGACATGGGACGATGGTTGTCCTCAGGAAATAAGGGACCCTCTACAAATGTCAGATACCTCGCAGTTCTCTAATTAATGGAAGTTTACGGCCCACAGGAAGTAACGATTGCTTTCCAGGGTAGTGTTTGATTGTTTTCTCCGCCGAGATGGTTAAAACTTTGGGAAACACAAACAAAAAGGGGTGCAGCAAAAATAGAGTTTAAATATGTTGTTTCAAGGGGAAAATCTACGGCTGGGATTTCCACTAAAAGTTTGTAAATAAAGGTCACTTCATAAAAATTATTTAGGGGAAATTGGAAAGGAATCAAATTAACCAAAAGCCACTAAAATAATTTACCTTTTGGAGGCCAAACACATAACTATTCTGGTACTTTTCTAAATCCATGGATTAAATTAGAAATCCACAAAACCTTGGAAGGGCCATATCCCAAGAAGTACTAAGCCTTGGATTTGAAGATCACTGAAAGTCTTGAGAAGATGTGGGGTGCACTTTATGGTTTATGGTACGGGAGAGGAGGGACATAGCAACTAATTGAACAACGGTTGATCACAGCTGTATTTTATATAATATCAATTCTATATACGAAGTTTGTGTGATGATTTTAATTAATCAATAACTATTAATTAATTTGTCAAGAAAAAGAAATCTGGATAGACTTCTATAACTATTAATTAATTTTAATAAGAAAGAATTTCTGAAACAACTAATATTTTTAGTGGTGGTTATATAAACAATGATTTCTAATAATAGTTGTGTTTACATTATATTATTTTTAAATATTTTTATAACATATGTTATTTTTTTATTAAAATATAATAGAATTATAAAATACCCGGAAGAGGATGAACAACCATGACCATGAGTCGAGGTCGAGGATTGGTCCGAATGGGCTGCTTACGTATTTATGGTGAAGTCATCGTTGAGATTTTGTTCAAAACTGCGCAGACTCAGTAAACTGTATTGATACTTCCAATCAATCTCGCTTCTGACGACACGTGTCTTAGACCACAAAAACAGACGTCCCTAAGACTTCAATCATTACTAAGGAGAGAGCAGCGAGTAGATTTAAATTCAGTTTGCTTCTGTATTTTAAAAATATCTTTAAAAAATTACAAGTTTTTCATTTTGAATATTTTTTCATGTTTTTAAATTATTTTAAAGATAATTTTTTATTTATTTTAAAATATTCTCAAGTAAAAGAAAACTTTAAATTAAAATTTTTAACTCACGACTTAACCTAACTCCTTTTAATAAAATATTTTAAAAAATAAATATTAATATTTTAATAACAAAGTGTGGTACCGACCCGCACCTGACAAGGGCAGGAATTGTCTTTCTATTTTCTGGCGTGTATATTTATCTCACTTTCCCCTCTAATATATATATTCTTTCGAGGAAGCTCTTATCACTTCATTTCCAAAACTTTCTAATTTGTGACAGCAAATACGAGATCGGATTATCTAACCAGAGATCGGCGGGATGAGTGACGTCAGCAGCAATAAAAAGAACAGCAATAATGCCGCAGCTAACACTGGTGAAGCTCCTCGAGAAAGGGGATTCGGGCAGCCTTCGCCGCCGATGGCACAGCCCAAGAGAGGAGGTGTGAAGAAGAAGATGTGGGAGGAGTTTTTTGGTAAACCCTCCTCGTCCAACCCTCCAACTGGTACTAATTAATTGGAGTTTGAAATGATATTTTCCTTGATTGCTGTACATGTACATATGTTTCTCCTTTAATTACTTGGGGTTTCTGCGCTTCTCTTTTCTTGAAGTAACTGCCGTGATCTTCAGCACAGCTTAATAAAGTAACCGCGCTTCTCTCTTTTTAATTTGATCTAATGTCGCATCTTTTGGTGAAGATGACCGGCTAACTTCACCGGAGCAATTTCACGACGACTCTGCGACCTCTCTTTTAATGTAATTTCCAGCCGCCATGCGAATTTAATCCTCATCTTCTTTTCATTTTTTTAAAATATATTTTATTGAAAGAACTCTTTGATTTCCGAACAATTAAATTAATATATGTCTTCATGATAACCATGAATGACATTATTTTTAATTCTTTTTTGTTTGAAAATTAATCACTTGTACTATCTGAAAACATAAATAAATAAATAAATAAAATATCACTTGGAGCTGAATTTCAAAAAAATACCGATATCTTGCGAATTTAGCATCGAGCAGTGTATGGTAAAACTTGGGAGGGAGGGAGAGTGGATTTTTCCTTCCTGTTGGCCATGGACATTGTTCAGTTACCTGGCCTCAACCACAAAAAAAAGACTCCATAATTGGCTAACTTAGCAGAAGGGCACTTTTGGAAAGAGAAACCTGGGACGCCACAATCTACAGTGTACACTGCCACCACGGTTAGAAATATAAGTGGTTCGGGCACAAAGTTTTTCACCATGTCTTAATTTTGAAAATCAAGTTCATTTTTTTTAAGGTGGATCGAGGCTAGTTTTTGATACCTGCAGGGAAAAAAAATTATTCGGTGAATTTAAGGTTTCTTCGTTGACTAGTCAATGATTTTTTTAAGAGAATATTCAATAATATTATAAAAAGATATTTTAAAAATAAATATACAATGACGAATGAAGATTTTAAATATTTTGTTTAAGGAATTCATGATCTATAGCTACTGAGTCTTTTAATAGAGGAGAGATTAAAATATAAAATTATGGATCGAAGAGAAAAAATAACAATATTGCTAATATATATTCATATTAATAGATGAATAGATTGAGAGAGAGAGAGAGAGAGAGAGAGAGAGAGAGAGAGAGAGGAGGATCCATAAAAATATAATCGTGCAAATAACAAAGGGGGGCTCGAGTTGAGGAGAGGTTTTTTTATGAGTTTTCCGAGCCCTTGAATATGGGCTAGCACCATAAATATAATCTTCCAAAAAGCCTTTCAAAAAAGAAAGAAAGAAAGAAAGAATTAAAACGGGAGCATAGTCACTCCTATTCCACGGCACAGGGCCTAGTAGTAAAACGGGTCCAGTGATACGGGCAAGCCCATCAGTATAGGAATAAACACACACAGCTACGAGTCCTAGATTTGCGGCACTTGGAAGACCTGATTTTAGATGCATTCACCCTGGCCCAGCTGAATAAGCCTAAGCCTTTTCTAAGCTTTTACAATTTGATCGGAAACCTTCAATCTGACTTCGAGGTTCGTAAGTTTTCTGTAAAATATTTATTCGTAAAATATTTTTTAATAATTGTAATGAAATAAGTGTATTATTATTTATAAAATATTTTTAAAATAACAAAATGATTAAATAATAATATTGTATTATTATTTATAAAATATATTTTTTTTCTATACCAAGGCTCCGACAATCACAATATAGTGTATATCAGTAAACCATGAATTGTAGTCGTAAACGGAGGTGGAGAGTGAGGAGAATATGTCCTCACTTTTCATTGGAAACTTAAAATAAATAAAGATAGATGTTTGTTTTGCATGAAATATTTTACAAAACAATTTATTTACTGTATTTATTTTCTTTAAAATATTCTTCATAATAAAATTAAGTAATAATAGAATGTTTTACAGTCAATTTGTTGAAGAATATTTCCACACCCACACCCTCCCCTCGTATCCCACAATCACACATTATCACCATTCAATTATCACTTTATTTTTTCATGTCAAAATATTTTATGTAAAACAAATGTTCCTTTTAAGTCTTATGTTGCGTTTATTTATGCTTTTTGGATGCATTTCAAAAATGATTTTAGTTTGAAAAAACATCAAATTAATGTTATTCTTAGTTGTTTTTAATAATTTTGATATGCTGATATAAAAAATACATAAAATTCATATTATTGTGTTTTCAAGAAAAAAAACTATTTTGAAAAGCACCCCCCACCATAATTTTAAATACTAGTATTGATAGTGACATAATAATTGCTTTTTAAAATATTTTTTACTTGAAATTATATTAAAATAATATATATATATATATGTATTTTAAAAAATATTTTTAATATTAATATATCAAAACAATTAAAAAAATAATTTGAAATAAAAAAACATATTAATTTTATTAAAAACATTGTTAAATCCATAGACAAGTCTCTTAATCTAGTGGGTGCACGAGGAAAGCTTTGGAGGCATATTATAAAGCAACCACCATCATTTTCTTCATATAACCGTTATCCAACGGAATCAATCCCCGGCAACCGAATTCAAAATCTTGAAAAGCAAAAATTAACAAAAGCAAAAGCCAGCCATCACCTTCCCTTCATCTTTTCAGATTCAACTTCCTGGACTGTATAAAAATGCCATACCATGTTCTTCAGTCCTAATCTCAGTTGCCTCTTCATCCATTTCAAATCTAACAAAATGGGTTGCTGCATTAGTAAATGCAGGACCAAGAAACGCTCCATTGATCAAGAATGTCATGATAACAATGTCGAAGACAAGCTCGTGATCTCACAGGCTCCAAAAACCCCTAAAATTCCTGTTCCTGTATCCAACAAAATCTCCCCGTCTCCTCCTTCACCTACCACATCTACATCTTCTTCTGGTTCTGCTTTCACTTGTGCCAACAGCAACACCACTGCAATTAGTTCATGCTCATCGCTCTCTAGTGGATCTTCGATCTTGAGCTCAAAAGATCGATCATTCTCCAACGAGTTTTTGTGGTCATGTGTCAAGGAAAATCCGCAAATAATCCGGATCAATTCAATCAAGGAACGATCACAATTGATTGCATCACCAAATGTGTATGCCAGAATATTGGACTCATCAGCACAACAAGCTGCGGCACCAGTGAAGCAATCAACCCCACAAAAGGTAAACACATCTACACCGCATAAAAGAGTCCGATCAAACTCACCAGCAGCACTAACAAGACAGAAGAGCTTTCGTAGAGAGCCAGATAGGTTTAATCCGTCACATTCTCTACCGATCAGTAGAACTTTGAGGTCACCATCTCCTAGCAGGCGATTTAATGGAGATAGTGGCAGGGGAATCTTAACAATTACACCGAAGGAAAGTTGCTCAGCTCGTACGGTTGGTGACAAGGTAAATTCAGCTAATTCCTTTTCTTCAAGTTTAAGAAAGGAAAACTCGAGGCTGGCTAGTCCATACATCAATTCGAGTCAGCTTCGTTCTAGTCTAAGAAATAGAGAGACTTGCGTTCATCGTATCAGTTCTAAAATAGATGAAGATGCAGTAAAAGAAGCACTAGCTCAACAGGAGAGTGACTCTATTCCCATGGAAGACATCGACAACCCTCTCATCTCCTTGGATTGTTTTATATTTCTGTGAAATTGTGTGTGCATGCCTCCTTGAATTGTTGTGCTGCTCATAACAATCTTCCCCTTACTTTACTCCTCTTCAAGATTATTCATTATTATTTGGTTTCTTTTTCTGTTTTTATTTGAACCAGTTTTCATGGATTGTTTTCAAAATGATCATCTAGATCAGAATTTCTGTATCGATTGTAAAAAAAAAGAAAAAGGGATCTGTATCGACATACATATGTGCTCTGAATAAATCTGTTTGTTGCCTTATATAGTGGATTGTTCCATGTTTGCGGCTGGAGCTTTTATTTTATTTTAATGCGTTGGTTAGAAATCATCGGAATTCCTGAGCTTTGTCGAATCAGTTCCTGTACAATGAACCTTATTTTTCTTCTTCTTTAAACGGCCTGCACCGTTGATTTGTCGTGCTAAATTGCCAGTTCATTTTTATAATAATAATAATAATAATAATAATAATAATAATAATAATAATAATAATAATAATAATAATAATAATAATAATAATAATAATAATTGATGGTGTTGAACCAAAACAATAGTGCGTGATAGAAGAAGTAGATTTTAACCAAAAAATACTGCATGGACTGTACCAAACCAATCCCATTACATAAGCTAATCGCAATATTTACTTAAAAATCTATACTTTAAATCGACTACAGACCGGATTTTCAAAAATTATTTTTCATCATTTTAAAATTCTATATATTCAAATAGTTTTTTCTCATGTCTGCTACGCTTCCATAACAAGTAGTCGGGGGGTGGGATCTATAATGACTTGTCTTCCAAGAAAAGGCAGCATCGCATGGAGTCTAACATTCGGCCCAATTGATTCTTCAATACGAAAAAAAAGCTCGCACCAAGTAGAGCGTCTTATCAAAGCCCACCCATCACAAAAGCCCACTTTAATTAGACATCCGCTATTGTTTGTTTTTGTGTTTTTTTTTTTCTGCTATAAATTAATATTTTTAAAATGTTTTTATATGTTGGTGTAAAACATATTTTTTTAAGATTAGTACCACAATACCAAACAATAATTTAATTTAATATTTTGATTAGTTTATCTACAATTTGTTTTTATGAATTAAAACTAATCAGAGAGGCCCTGAACGTGAAACGCCATCGTCTCTTCAAATTGAGAATGATATTTGCTGGATTTTATTTTATTTTGCTATCAATTGCTTAATTTTAGCGCTTCAATTCACTCCGTCAAAAACTTATCAGCTGGTTCAAGACACATGATCAATAAAAAAAAACTTAATTACTATATATATATATATAATTCAATCCTTCTGTTCATAGTTTTCTTGTTATTCTAAAGAATAAGCAATCATTTCACTCGTCCATGGTGCAGAAAAGCTTATTCAAAATCACAACATATATAACAAGTAATCTGACTGTGCATTGGAATGTCTTTTAACGACTGTTCTTTCGATGCTACTTTTTGTTCCAGCAAATCATCGCTGTTGTTTTCCTCTCTACGGTTACTCTTCTCCCTGCGCGCGACCGGCAATTTCCTCGCCTGGAATCATTGCATTTCTTCTCATAAAACAAAAATAAATCAATGACTTTTCAAACTCTGGGCTGTACTGGTGGTGGATGGATTTGACTTTTTGAAAGAGAGAGATGCTTATTTAAACATGATTCATCGCTACTGACGTTTATCTTGTGATGGAGATCACCGTGGACATAAATTGTGTCGTGTTCGGAGAGGGATAGATTAAGGAACAAGTAGCAAGTACATTTATTCATCTAATAATCTAAAGATGTTTCGTGTGAAGTTTTAGTTTTGGTAGGTGAAACCATATAGTAATGTTATTGCTGCAGATTTCAAGCTAATATTTTACAGAAAAAAGAGAATAAAAGGATTCTATGTATTAAAAAATAAAACAGGAGGCCCCAGCATTTTATTACGGTCTATAAACACCGTGGATTCAAAAAATGGTATATTTTTATTTATTTTTAGCTTTACTATTTTTTATTCCTTTTCAATCTCCTACTTCATTATTATATTAATTGATGATTCAACTTGGTAACTTGTTTCGCATTACTATCTCTGATATTATCGTAGCCTCTATAAAATATATCTTCATAGGTCGATTCTTGATTTTGCACGAATTAAAACCTTGGTAAGATAGAAGCTCTTCTTAAGAAAAATAAATAAATGATGTCAACGTCTCTTAGGCTTAAAATTCTATTCATTTTCCACTCTAGCCCCTTGAGTTTTAAAATCATACAGTTTAGTACAAAGTCTCATTTTATCCATGTTTCGGTCCTTGAATTTGAGGAGAAGAGAGAGTCATCGAAAAACAATGAAGAAGAGATAAATGTTGGTTGCTGTAATTTAAATAATTAAAATAGTTAATTTTGGCGTCAAAGTATTTGTTTTGATAAAAAAATGTTTTTGAGCTTTTTTATTGCATGGAAATATATATATATATATATCTGTGTTTTCTTAATTGATGTAGAGATTTATTTAGTTGAGGTTATAGGAGTGCTTTTAGATATTTCTAGGTCAAAATATATTAAAAATTAGATTTTAAGGTGAAAAATCACCATCCTAATTTCTAGGCACTTCTGTTGGACAGATCCTTGACACATATACCTCGTCCCATATTGAAAAATATAAAAATAAAGGCCATGTGATGCAGTTGACATGTCTTTCTTCCACCACTTGATATCCACTTTCTTATAAATTAAATTATTTACAATATAATAACGCCATCCCTCGCGTAAGTGGAAGTGGTCTTACCACAGCAGTGTTTTTGTGGTGCAATCATCTTTGAGACGGTCTTCTACTGCCTCTTATATTATTGTAGATGACTTTGAGTTCAGAATACAAATATAAAACACGTTTTTGAATTTAGATTTTTGAACAACTTCCTCTTCGGCAACCCAATACAGAGCTCCTAAACCATGGATCGGAAGGAAAATCTTGTTCTGCTAGCTGCTGCCTTGTTATGGATGATGATATCTGCTGAAACATCCCAAGCAACTCAGCTGCCTGGCTGTCAAGACAAGTGTGGTGATGTTAGCATTCCATACCCATTCGGCACAAGCAAAGACTGTTACTTCAATGCATATTTCCAAATAACTTGTAATACCACATTCACTCCACCCATACCATATCTACGGTCGTCAAATCTTCAGGTCCTAAACATATCCCTTGATGGCCACATGCGCATTCTAACATACGTTGGAACAGATTGCTACAGCCAAAGTGGGGCGAGAGAATCACGTACAAGATCCGTTTCTGTCTTAAAAGCATTTCCTTTCTCCAACACTCGCAACAAATTCTTTGGTATCGGGTGCGATACCATTGCATTTATTAGTGGGGTTGATAATCGTGGACAAAGATATAGCACAGGGTGTTTGTCCTTGTGCAATGATACTGGCAGTGTCACGGATGGATCTTGCAATGGGATAGGTTGTTGCCAGATTCCTATCCCTGGAAATCTTTTGAGATATAACGCGACTGTTAGAAGTTTTAAAAACCATACCGATATATGGGAATCCAATCCTTGTGGCTTTGCTTTCTTGGCGGATGAAGAATCTTTCAACTTCACTATAGCCAATCTTACCAATATAAAGAACACAACACTTCTGCCCTCGTCTATTGACTGGGCGATTGTGAATCAAACATGCGAGGAAGCTAAAAAGGATCTGCCTGGTTACGCTTGCAAGGCAAATAGCGACTGTTACGACTCAAGCAATGGCCTAGGGTATCTTTGCAATTGTTCAGCAGGTTATATGGGGAATCCGTATCACCCTGAAGGATGCCAAGGTGCGTGTTAATTAATCGTTTTGCATCTGATGTTGATTGGAGTAACGATTGTTTATTTCTTTTGCTGATGCTTGTCTAATTAGATGTTGATGAGTGTGAAGATTCAAAACTCAACAAATGCCTAAAAATGTGCCAGAACACAAACGGGAATTATACATGTTCTTGCCCGAAGGGATACCATGGAGATGGAAGAAAAGATGGACAAGGGTGCAGTGCTGACCAGCTACTTGTTGTTAAGATCGTTGTTGGTAAGCATCTCATATTTAGGGTATAGGAATATTGAATGAACCTGGTTCAAGATGATGAGCTAAACTCTGCATTAAATGTCTCCCACGAGTCAAGCCCACCCATTACATTTTTCTCGGAGATATTCGCACTCTTGCTTATAATGATGCCATCCATAGACCCGAATTTCAACGCAAGCTCATCAAATGCATAAAAGGTTATGTTACTGCGTAATGCGATTCATCAAGATGTACTTCTTTGACTAAGGCATAATCTACTTGGTAGTCACATCTATTAGTTTAAATTTCTTCTTTCAAACCACGCATACACAGGAACTTTTATTTACAGTAGCATGGTTAATTTCCACTAACTTATTTCTCATGTAGGCGTCGGTGCTAGTGTGATAGTACTTGTAGCTGTTAGTGGCCTATTGTACTTCGGACACAAGAAAAGAAAGCTCATCAAGCTGAAAGAGAAATACTTCCACCAAAATGGTGGTCTAATGTTGCAACAGAGACTAGCTGGACGAGAAGAACCCACTTCTGCTGCCAAAATATACACTGCAGAAGAGCTCGACAAGGCTACCAATAACTTCGACGAGAGCAATATTATTGGCAGGGGAGGATACGGCATTGTTTATAAAGGCATTTTTGCTGATAACATTGTCGTAGCCATAAAGAAGTCCAGGACAGTCGACAATAGCCAAATCGAGCAATTCATTAACGAAGTGGTTGTTCTCTCCCAAATAAACCATAGGAATGTGGTAAAACTTCTAGGTTGTTGCTTGGAGACAGAAGTTCCTCTACTAGTTTATGAATGCATCAGCAACGGCACTCTTTCTAGTTATATTCATGATAGAAGCAAAGCGGCTACTTTTACTTGGGAAACCCGTTTAAGAATTGCTGCAGAAACTGCTGGAGTGCTTTCATATTTGCACTCTGCTGCTTCTATGCCCATCATCCATAGAGATGTGAAGTCCAACAACATACTCTTAGACGAAAACCATATAACAAAAATCTCTGATTTCGGTTCTTCAAGGTTGGTTCCTCTTGATCAAGCTCAAATATCTACCATGGTTCAAGGAACCCTTGGATACTTGGACCCTGAATACCTGCTCACAAGTCAGCTTACAGAGAAAAGTGATGTTTACAGCTTTGGCGTTGTACTTATAGAGCTACTAACAGGAAAAAGGCCACTTTCTTTTGATGGGCCAGAGGAGGAGAGAAGCCTAGCTATGCTTTTTCTTTCCGCATTGAAAGAAGATCGTTTATTTCAAATACTGGAAGAATGTATTACGAAGGAGGGAAATGTAGAGCAAGTTGATAAAGTAGCCAGACTGGTTAAGACGTGCTTGAGAGTAAAGGGAGAAGAAAGACCTACCATGAAGGAAGTGGCGATGGAACTAGAGAGATTAAGAATGGTGGGAAAGCATCCATGGACCAACGTTGAATCCGATTATGAAGAGACAGAGTACCTGCTCGGTAAACAAATTGACGCTTTTGGTCATGGTAAAAGTGGCGAATCAAGTTCTGGGTATCAAGTTATCGGTCCAGTGCTCTTACCGAGCGGAGGAAGATGACTTGACATTTTCTTGTTTGGACTAATTTCAGACATCATCTTGAAGCCAACTTTTGTTCACCTAGGCTGGATCCACTCCTTAGGCATCGCAACTTGCGCCAAATTCGCTATAAAAGCAATGTTGCAAGCTTTATATCTCAATAAAATTATGATTTGGATAGAAATTTAGTGGAGCAATTTTATATATTGTTATTAATATTGATATTAAAAAAACTTTATTTTTTCACAAATGATGCATCAGCATGCTTTAGTTTTATATGTATCTTCTCTTTAAAGAAACTAGAGGGAGAGTGATTGTCACGACCCGAATCCGTGACCGGCACATAGATATTGTCCCCCTCCAAGATTCCACACCTATGCGAATCCAAACTTACAAACTTATCATTCATATTCAGAGTTCAACGCAGCATAAATAACGAAATAAACTTAAAATATAGTTCTATTGTCTTAATACAAGAGTCGGATACATCTTGTTATAATTGTGGAGCGTTAACTAGACATAAAAACAAAAGTGTTGATTACAACCAAATAATAAGTTTTGGGATTTGAACGATAATGATTTGCTAACAAGCTACGAGCTTGGAAATAATAAATAATAAGGGGGTGAATTCAACAACTCAGTGAGTAGATAACATCTAATATACACATATGAGATAATACGACAATGAGAGATATATTATCGAATCGGTTTGGAGTTCTTACAAGAAGTTTCTCAAATAGGTCATAACAAGAATGTAATAGGTAAAACTCGTCAGAAAATCAGAATGCAATGAGCATGAGACTCTGTATTGTTGGATGATCAGTCCACATAGGTTGATGATTCCCCCGACCAACTAAGATTTCAGATATGATGTGCACAAAGGCTAACACTACCCTGTTAGCATGAGTATTTTGACTGGCATACCGTACATATATATTATAATCAAACAGATATATTCATATCTCAAGCTCAACTCATGATATCAATCAAATGAGGAGTTATCAATTCACAAGCAGATATTGACTCATATCAAGAATGTGTACTCAACAATTGATTATGTTTTATCGTATCAAGAATAGTAATCAATATATATATTATCAAGAAGCATAATCCAATTCATACTAGCAATTCAAATATTTATACTATTTCTCATGCATATTAAATATTATTCACTCACCCAACTAAAAAATGATCGAAATTCAAAAGCAGAATATTGATGAAATTCTATTGACATACCGCGGGCAGAATATCAGGATTATCTAAATATATAAAAGAAAACATATTAAAAAATGACTCAAAAGAAGTAAAATATCTTTAGAAAACATATCTAAGAGTTCAAATTAGAATCCTATGTGTTTTGAATCAAATTATCTATTTTTCACAAAACTTAAAAACAATGGTTTCTTCTAAAGTCTAGTTCAAAATACATAATTTGTAAAATTGATAATAATTCATCAAATAAGCTTCAATTATCCATCAAACCAATCTGAAATACTAATATTTCACCTAGGGACCATTCTGTATTTTTCTTATATTTTTAGGGTCAAATTATAATTTTATCAAATTGGATGGCTAAATTGAACTCCTCATAAATTCATAACTATACTGAAATTTTGTCCATAATTCATCCTCAATTCTGTCCATAATCTCTAATTTCACTCCAGGGACCAAACTGTAATTTTCACTAAAGAGACCAAAATGAAATTTCATCATCTTCAACCTCCAGCCCAGAATTCCAGCAAGAGGTTTTCACTATTTCTCAATATTTTTATACACCAAACACATTAAATAACTTCAAAATCATCTACAATCAAACCCATTAAACCATTACCCAACACATTAAACCCTTAACATCTCAATTCATTCATCAATCAAACCCAAATAAAACTACAAACCCTAATCACCAATACAAGCAAAAAGCTTAAGTAATAAACAATATTTTTACATAATAACACATGCACATTACCTTAATAACTTATTTCTTCTCCTTCCTTTCTCCTTTCCTCTTTTCTTTTCTTCTCTCTTCTATTTCTCTTCTCTTTCAATTTTTTTTCAGATTTACTTCTTTTCTTTTCTTTTTCTATTTATATTTACAAGTTACTAATATACCCTTAATTCATTTATACCTAATCCTAAGTCATCGAGGGTATTAATGCCTTTTCCTATTCATTTTTTTTTCAAAGCCTTACAGTGATAACTTAGCATCCTAAAGATTAGCCCGACATTGAGTACACCGAGCCTATAAATGTTGAGTCTAGTAAGTTATCAAACTCAATATTCTTGAACTTAGTTAAGCGTTGAGCCCGAATATATATAGGTTTAACAAACTATCAAATTCAAAATCTATAAACTCAGTTAAACGTCAAACCCAAACATGCATGAGTACAACAAACTGTGAGACCTAATATCTTCGGGCTTAGCTAGGAATCTTGTTCCTAAAAGAAATAATGCTCTCAATCTCTATTCTCCATTACACATTTATCTTTAGATTTTTCATTAAAAAAATATGCCTTTTTAATTATTGAAGAGTCTCCAAAATCATCAAAAAAGATCTTTTGTAGTTAACCGACACTAGTCACTAGCCACTTTGACAAAAAAATAAATAAATCAAATTATCACAATTGAGAGATTAATCAAATATTCAATACTGATATGGCGAGCTAGTTGTGGTTTTGTCAATATGTGTAGGATCTATAACAAGAATTTGCATAATTCCATTAATCTTTTCAAATGTTAAAAATAAAAAGGTTTAGTTTTAATTGAAAAAACAAGATTGTTAACGTGATTGTAGAAAGATTTTTTTATAAACTTGAAGAGGTTTATTGAGATATAAAGAATATTATATCATTAATCTTGTTAGTTTAATAGACGAAGATGAAGAATTCTCGTGAATGGCTCCATGATCCTTTATAACGACTCGGTCACTTGAAAACAGCAGCTATTACACTCAACACACACTCACCCGGTCATCTTTAATTTAGCACAAAAGTCTCACCAAAACTTCCCCTCCAACAGCTACTTACTCTTTTTTATTTTTATTTTTTGTAACGAAAGGCCCAAGCCCACAAAAGCCTGTTGTCCAAGATCTAAAATCTGATATGTCCCTTTTATCATACACAACCCGATCCAAAATTAAAAAGAAAAAAAAGAACTAAAAAAGAGCAGGAGAGAAGAAGAAGGCGCATCAGAGAAATAGACAGCAGTTGACTGCCCCTACTCGGTGACCCAATGCACGCCACGGATTTTGCATTCAAGGTGCGGCCAAAATCCGTTCCCGAATATGTATATAGTTGAAATTACGAATTGACAGGCATTGTTTGCATATGGAAAGTTATTATTATTATTTTTCTACATATTTTTATTTTTTAAACGAAGTCCACCTACATAAATATTGCATTGACTTATGAAAAGGAAATTACATACTGGCCCGTGAACGTGAAGGTGATGAGAAAAACATAGCCATAGATCGTCCAATTGACCACTTACACCTGTTTTATTTTAAAGAACTATATTCAATGAGCAATTTACTGATTAAAGTATACAATATAAAGAACTATATTCAAGGTGCAAGTTCTGGACCGTTCAAAAGATAATGACCGTTAAATGACGTCCTCTTGAGCCCTTGGTTGGGGCAATGGAAGTTCTGATGTCGAATATCTTAAATTTAGCATTATATTCTCCATCGGTACATCTCTATATTTTGGATACAATAATTTTCTTACTCGTTTTATCTCGATTGTTTTATGGATGCGTGCCCTTTACTCTGCTGTTTGTTCTCTAAATTAAGGGATTGCTAATCAAGGATTTAATAAAGTCAAGGCTGCAAATTGAGAGCAGCTTACCGGCTCAGCTTTTGATCATGAAAAAGAAAGACCCCAAGTTCTATTTCATAAAAAAATTGGAAATTTAATTACCACTTGCAGAGATGTCTTACAGCTGTTGATCATGAAAAAGAAAGACCCCAAGTTCTACTTCATAAAAAAATTGGAAATTTAATTACCACTTGCAGGGATGTCTTACATCAGCAACATTTTGTACTCACAAAATGTCATTCCAATGAATCGGTATTCCTTGTTGGTTTATATATATATATAAAACTAGATACACGGCCTGAGAGATTTATTTTGTAGTTCCATTAATCCTAAATACCAAGCAGCTGCCATGAGAACTCCAGAAATGCTCTTTCAGTTCACTCTCGTGGCTGCGCTGTTAGCAGCGACTGTTTCAGCTCAAGAATTTCCCGTTGCAAAGGCTGGATGCCAAGATCGATGTGGGGATGTCACCATCCCCTATCCATTTGGCTTGACAGATGATTGCTACTACGACGCCGGATTCCTCATAACTTGCAACCATACTTTCAGTCCTCCAAAAGCATTTGTCACCGCCAGTACTATAAACGTCACGAAAATAACACTCGAAGGAAAGCTGCATATCGAGCAATACATAGCCAAGGATTGCTATAATGCATCAGGTCCAACTCACAGCAACACTCCCTACCTTACGCTCGGCGATTTCATTATCTCTGATACTGACAATATTTTCGTGTCCATTGGATGCGATACTGTGGCATCCCTCAATGGCAATTTGGAAGCAGCTGGTCTTAATAAAAGCGTTTATCAGGTAGGATGCACGTCCTTATGTAACAGCTTCAATTATGTACCTAATGATACATGCTCTGGCATAGGTTGCTGTCGAACATCCCTTGCCAAGGGAGTAAACTCCATTAACGTAACAGTTACTAGCCAGAAAAATCACAGTGGTATCTTGGACTTCAGCCGCTGCAGCTATGCCTTCATTATTGAAGAAAAGAAGTTCAATTTTTCTAGAAGCTCTCTTCGGGACCTGGAGAACGTTAAGAAGCTTCCTATGGTCGTTGACTGGAGTATAGGGACAAACAACTGCACCGAAGTGAAAAAGAGTAGCATGTATAACGCATGTCAAGGAAACAGCACTTGTTATGACCCTGACAATGGATACGGGTACCTCTGCAGGTGCTTGGATGGGTACCGAGGAAACCCATACCTCCCTAATGGTTGCCTAGGTATTTATTTACTGTCTCTAATCTGTTTCTTTCTTTTTTTCTCTTTCAAATTAGAAATTTTACAGGGCCTTACTAATTTGCAATGCTTCTGTTCTTTTCCAGACATTGATGAATGTACAGATGCAACCGTAAAAAATAATTGCACACATATTTGTACCAACTCGGTAGGGAATTATACATGTTCTTGCCCCAAGGGGTACCATGGTGAAGGAAGAAAAAATGGCGATGACTGTATCCGCCGCCGGTCACTGGTGATTCAGATCGTTGTCGGTAAGTTTGTATACCATCATCCTCTTTATTTTCAATCTCGATGTTCATGTACATACTATTGTATATAGGTCTTTCATGTGCCATTAAAGGTAATTGTTTGTTTTTTCGGTTTCTCTAATTGGGATACAATATATACATGTGCCAATTTTAGTTCTTCCTATTTAACCAAGGCTTTGATGGTCAATATTATTAAAACTAAATCACAATGCTCCTTCTAGTTCAACCTGAATTAATACTTGGTCCTCACCAGCAGAGACCTAAGTTTAATACTCATACTGACCTCTTGTAGCAGGAATTGTGTTGAGATTTTTGATAATTATCTTTCTAGAACTTTTAGTTTTTCAAAGTATATACTGAAAGTATTGAGATAAATTCTTGACCAGATAACATAGCATTGGCTAGAATTTATTTTATCAATAAATTTTGAAGTATTTGGTGAAGCAAAAGTGACTTGAAACTATTCTAGATTTATCTCGTCTCAAATTTGCAGCCCTTGGTATTTCAGAAAACCAAACTGGAAGGAATCTAATTTGATCCATATGAAGTCTGGAACTTCAAAACCAATAACGTTTCAAAGTCAAATCCACTACAAATGTACTCGCTTTTAATTTATTCTATATAGTCATGTGATCATTTCAACCTAAATTTCTTGATGACAAACTTTAGCTCTCCACCTTTCATACATGATTTCAAATATTTCTTATCAGATGAATTGTGTATTGGCTAAACAGAAATAAAAAATGCAATAATTTCCCCTATGATATTAACTAGTCGGGTATACTTTCTCAATTTGGATGAACTTGCGTATATGCAATATACATAATTAATTACAAATTAATTTCTCAGCATCCTTGTACATGTAGGAATTGGAGTAGGACTCATATCTTTGTTGATGGGAATTACTTGGCTGTTCTGGGGATACAAAAAATGGAAGCTAATGAAGCTCAAAGAGGAGTACTTTAAGAGAAATGGTGGTATGATGTTGGAGCAGCAACTATCAAGAAGGGAAGGACCTGTTACAGAGACGACAAAAATCTTTACAGCTGAAGAACTCGAGAAAGCCACTTCCAAGTACCATGAAAGTAGAATTCTTGGTCATGGAGGTTTTGGTACAGTTTACAAGGGAACTTTAACAGATGGAAGAATTGTTGCAATCAAGAAGTCCAAAACAATAGATCAAAGCCAAATCGAGCAGTTTATCAATGAGGTGGTTGTACTTTACCAAATCAATCACAGGAATGTGGTGAAGCTTCTAGGATGTTGCTTGGAGACAGAAGTTCCACTACTAGTTTATGAATATGTTGCAAATGGTACCCTCTTTGACCACATTCACGACAAGAGTAAGGTGTCGGCCTTCACCTGGGAAATCCGTTTAAAGATAGCTTCTGAAATTGCAGGTGTTCTATCATATTTGCATTCTGCAGCTTCTATGCAAATCATTCATAGGGACATTAAGTCTACAAACATACTTCTGGACAACAGTTACACGGCAAAAGTGTCAGATTTTGGCACTTCTAGGCTAGTTCCGTTGGATCAAGATGAATTGTCAACCATGGTGCAAGGAACTCTGGGATACTTAGACCCTGAGTACTTACACACAAGTCAACTAACAGACAAAAGCGATGTTTACAGTTTTGGAGTGGTTCTTGTGGAACTCCTAACCGGGATGAAGGCAATTTCCTTCGAAAGGCCTGAGGGGGAGAGAAATTTATCAGTGTATTTTCTCAGTGCACTGAAAAAAGATCGTCTGGTCCATATTCTTCAGGATTGCATGGTGAACCAAGATAATATGAGGCAGGTTAAGGAAGTTGCTAACATTGCAAAGAAGTGCATAAGAATAAGAGGAGAGGAAAGACCTACCATGAAAGAAGTAGCAATGGAATTAGAGGGGATAAGAACATCCGCAAAACATCCTTGGACTAATGACGAATCAAATGTAGAAGAGACAGAGTACTTGCTTGGTAAATCAATGGAAATTGTTGGTTTTGAGGAAATGGCTGGTACAAGTGCTGGATATCAAAGTTTACAGAATCATTTAATGCAATCACTAGGTGGTGGTAGATGAACATTTCATTCTAGTGTCACAACTTTTCTTGATGGTTTGCTTTGAATAATAGCTTACCAGCAGTGTATGGTAATGCAATCACTAGGTGGTGTTAGATGAACATTTCATTCTATTGTCATAACTTTTCTTGATGGTTTGCTTTGAATAATAACTTGCCAGTAATGTATGGTAATGCTTTTCTTTTGTGTACTCCAATCCATTTGTGCTTTTGTTATAGTGATTTTATATTTTTAAAAGACAAAGGATTTCTAACAGTATGCCAACATTCAACATGTATTGAAATTCTTTATCCTATCTCCATTTTGCAATGTAATAATATTCCAGGTGATCTTTTTTTGAAAGTGTCGCGACGACGATTTTTCGCGCTTCGCGCCCCGCTGTCCCCCAGGTTGAGAGACAACAGCGCACGGTGAAAAAAGGATGGTTTTATAGTCGTAAAAATTACGACTATAATTATCAGGAGTCGCCACCTAGTATTACGGTCACCAGGAAACCTACTAGTCTGTGAGAGTCTTGGGTAAGGAGACTTGTTGTGCAAGGGGAAGACGCATCACCCCCAGTGCACCCTACCTAAGGCAAGCTGCATTGTTGTTTGATTGTTTTTCCTAAGTTTGATTTTTTTTGTCTTTTCTAAAGTTCGACGTAGATCTCTCTTCGTGAGAGAATCTCTACCTCGTTAGGAGTTTGAAAGACTAACCAAAAGAATTTTACACTGCATTCAAAAAACATTTTTTTGTTTGCGAGTGTACTTTACAATGTAATTTTACACCGCAATAAAAAAAAATCTTTTTTAGTATCTCCAAGTGTACTTTACAATGTAATTTTACACCGAGATAGCTAAAACAAAAATATTTTTTATTTTTTTTGATATTTTGGCCAAATTCCAAAGGATAATCATAAACCAGTTACGATATCCAATTTTTGTTTTAAAATATGAGAAAGATGCAATATATTTTTTTATGAAAAATAAACATGGAAAAATCTTGGAATTCGGCCGTATGCACGAAAACAAACATATTTTTTTATATTATTTTTTGTATATATTTTTTTAAATAATAAAAATAAAAATTTCAGGCTGGGCCGGCCCAACCAAGAGGCCAACTATGATAGGCTTGGGCTGTTGGGCTGGACCCGACCCAGGCAACTGGGCCGGTCCGAGAGCAATCCAGCCCGCCCCAAGCAAATTTCACACTGCATGAATTAATTCATGCACGTGAACAGTAAAATGGTGGTCGGCCGACCACCACGAGAGGCTCACTTGCCACTTTCGTCGGGTAGAGGAGATCGAGGTGGTTCTCCCTATCGTGGTGGTGTCGAAAATGGAGGCCCGTGGTGGCCGGGAGAAGGGCTGGAAGTGGCTGGTCTGTGCAGTGCTCGCGCTGCTGCTTCGTGCTGCTGTGTTGCCAGAGCTGAGGAGGAAGGCGGGGCTGTGTCTGGTGACGGAGCCGAGGGGGGAGCTTCTGGCGTGGTGTTCACGGCGAGCTTGCTGAGGGAGAGCGAGAGGAGTTGCTGCACGTCCCTTTTTAGAGAGAGAGAACCATGTCGGGGAGAGAGAGAGAGATAGCTGTTGGCTGATGGGAGAGAGAAAGGAGAAGAGGGAGGAGCTGCGACGCTGCAATCAATAGGAGAGAGAGTGCCTCCGAAGTGAATCTGCCGGCATTGGAGAAGAAAAGCCGATGGAGACGAAGGGGCAGCTGTCGTGCAGGTTTTGTCTCTGCATGTGTTCGTCGTGCTCGTCCTCTGTTGGTTTTTTGTCTGCAAATTCCCTGTGTCGTATCTGTGTTTTTTCTCTGTATTTTTTTGTATCCCCAGTGTTATTTCGTCCCCCTGCAACGATCGTCTCTCAGTGCTCCTTTCTCCCTGTCGTAACCCAATTTTTGGGTTACTCCCCAAAATAAAATAAAATGACAAAAAAATAAAATAAAAGGAGCCGGCGTGGGTAGAAAAATCAATGTGGAAATTTTGATTGTTTTCGCGAGTCCAATCGTATCTCTTTGGTTCCAAAAATAGAGAAAATACAGATTTAAGGCAAAAATAATTTATCGTTGGATGAATCTGTGTAAAAACTAAGTTAAACGACATAATTATATTTTTTATGGGTTGATTCGATTTAATCGTCGACAAATTTAAAGTTTAATTATGATCGGGAATTAATTTAAGGTCCAATTGAAGGATTTAATTAAGTGCAAGGACTTAATTATACTTTAAATTGGTCAAATTAATTTTATTAAGGGCTTAGTCAATGAGAAATCAACTTCTTGAATTTAATTCGGGCTCAATTGATGAGAATGGAATTTTCGGAGACCGATTCGAATTTTTAAGTCAATTATGCGAAATCAACGAATTGAAAATTTAACGGTCAATTGAGGGTTAAATCGCGCAAATCAAAAACTAGAGACCGAAATAAAATAGCGCGCACATTTAAGGTTGCTGTTTGAAATTTCGACGGGGATACAATTGCATAAAATTAAAAGTTTAAAACTAATTGGGGGTGCGATTGAACCAATTAAATAGTGAGGGACCAAATTGTATTTTTATCACACAAATTGTGCATGTCCCTGCACTGTTCCGACACCTGAACAGTGCAGGAACAACCCTGCAACGGCTCCTTGCACTGCACTGCAACCCTCTGATTTCTGCAAAAATACAGAGGCCACAATGCAGGAACTCTGCAATATTCTCTCAACCCCAGCCCTCTGCAAAAATGCAGAGGCCACAGCACACCCCTCAGCCCTCTGCAAAACGCAGAGGGCAGCAACGCACACACACGTAAAATGCATGCCTATTTCCCTATAAATACCATTCGCAGCATGCAAAGAACGGGGAAGGAAAATGACAGAGGAGTTTTACACAGAAAGGAGAATGATGTGAAAGAGAACAGAGAAAAAAAAAACAGAGGAGAGGGAAGAAGAAAAGGAGAAAAGTCCAGTAAGAACACATAAAAAACAGAGATTATTAAGGAAAATTTACGTAAGAAAAACAAGCAATCTTCTTCATCATTCCCGTCTGTGCAGAAGCTCTCTCTCTCTCTCTCGGTCTGCACATCTTTCTCTCTCTAAAACCAGTCCGGCCAAGCTCTCTCTCTCCACCAGTGACGGTGGCTTGACCACCCATCACCACCGTTAACCTCCCCTCGACGATAGCAACTAAACGATAATCTCAGGCGAAGCAAAGGCCACCGTTGCGGCAGCTGCAACGTAAGCCCCGACGGTTTCAGAAGCTTCCTCCGGCCACCACAGGCCACCGTTGACGACGCCACCACGACAGGAATCATCACCTCGACCTCCTCTACCCAATAGTACTAAAAGGTAAGCCTTTCGCCACATTCGAAAAAAAGACTATTCATCGTCTTCCTCGGCTCTGCATGCAGAAGCGGGACGCAGTTTTCGTCCCCTGTTCATGCGTGCGGGCCGAGGCAAAATAAGCAGGTCGGGCCTGAGGCCCGGCCCACGTTTTCAAAGATTTGGGTTTCCAGCCCGTGAGGACTGGAAGCCCAGCCCAAGTTCATTTGGGCTTCCAACTCGTGAGGACTGGAAGCCCAGCCCAGACACTTTGGGCTTCCAGCCCAGCCTGCTAAGGTGGGCTGTCAGCCCAGCCCAAAAATAAAATAAAAAAAATTAAAAAACACAAATATTTTTTGTTTTTTTGTTACTACTATTATTATTACAAAAAAAATTCAAAAATACAAAAAATGTATTTGTTTTTGTGCATGTGGCCAAATTCCATGATTTTTCCATACATATTTTTCGTAAAAAATTATGTTGCATCTTTCTCATATTTTAAAACGAAAATTGGATATCGTAACCGGTTTATGATTATGCATTGGAATTTGGCCAAAATATCAAAAATAATTATAAATATTTTTGTTTCATCTATTAGGGTGTAAATTTACATTGTAAAGTACACCCACGGATAATTTTTTTTTACTACGGTGTAAAATTACATTGTATACTACATCCGTAGATAAAAAAAGATTTTTACTATGATGTAAAATTACATTGTAAAGTACATCGGTAGATAAAAAAAAGACTTGTAACTGTGGTGTAAAATTACATTGTAAAGTACACCCGCAGACAAAAAAAAAATGTATTTTTGAAAATGCAGTGTAAAAATTTTAACTTAGAAAAACAATCAAACAACAATGCAGCTTACCTTAGGTAGGGTGCACTGGGGGTGATGCGTCTTCCCCTTGCACAACAAGTCCCCTTACCCAAGACTCTCGCAGACCAATAGGTTTCCTAGTGACCGTAATACTAGGTGGCGACTCCTAATAATTATAGTCGTAAATTTTACGGCTATAAACAACCCTTATTTTCACCGTGCGCCGTTGTCTCCCCCCAAATCACGGGGTGATGGCGGGGCGCGAAGTGCGTAAAAATCGCCGTCGCGACACTCCCCATCCCAGTTTCCCCCAGTTCAAAAACTCAGTGACTGCAATATTTCTCTTCTGTTTTAATCAGCCCCAGTGTTCAATCCCCTCGTGACTGCAAAAATTTCTCCCTAGTTTTTCGTCTGTCCTCCCCTCGTTACTGTCTATTTTTCCTCCCCTGTCCGTGTTCTTTCCGGTGGTATTTATAGGCGTCGGAGGTGGACTTGTCACACCAAGCTATAGTAGCGAGCTACAGCTGCGGCGATGAGCGACGTGATACAGTTGCCTTGGTTGTCTCTTCAGCCGCGCGGCGGCCGCTGCAGGTTTTTTTTTTTGAAAATTTTAAATAAATATGTTGGGACAAAAAGTTTTTTTGACAGGAAAAAAATGTTTTTATCTTCAATTTTAGTTTCCGATTTCACCCAAAATGTTTCGTCACCGAAAATTCTGATCGTCTCAATTTAACCCAGACTAGGCTTCCAAACTTAATTTTTCATCAATTAAGCCCTTAATAAAATTAATTTGACCCATTTAAAGTATTATTAAGCCCTTGCACTTAATTAAATCCTTCAATTGAGCTCTCAGTCAATTCCAAAGCATAATTACACTTTCAAATTGGCCGACGATTAAATCGAATTGGCCTATAAAAATATAATTATGTCTTTCGACTTAATTTTTACACAAATTTATCCAATAATGAATTATTTTAGCCTTGAATCTGCATTTTCCTTCATTTCTGGGCAAAAAGAGGTATGACTAGGCTTCCGAAAACGTCCAAAATTTCCACATTAATTTTTCTGTCGACACCAGCCCCTTTTATTTTATTTTTGTTATTTTTTGGTATATTTTGGGGAATAAACCAGAAATTGGGTTATGACAGAAAGCAAAAATAAATAAATTATTGTGCACGTATTCTGATGTATACCATCAAACTATTGAAAAGCATATTCTAAATAGGCAACTCTCTAAACCATATTCCTTTCTTCTTTAGAACACATTTAAGCTTGGGAGCTAATTATAATCTAATACCGACTCCTTTTTCCAACATTCTTTCTTTATTAGATATTACCTCTATATTCATTATAGGATTGTGAGAGCACTAAATAGAAAAAATCATGGCTAATAACTTCAACATTTTTAGTAATAGCCTGATGCAACCATGGACTTCACTTCCCTTATAATATCTTTTAATTACTATGACTATTTGTCTCTGGGACATTTAAACATCCACAATTTTTTTTACGAGGCACAATTATTATTCAATTTTTCTTTTCGATGAAAGCAAAAAATGATCTAGAGTTGATCATAATAGTTCTTAATTTAGAAATTGATTCCACCTTTAGAAAGATCATAACCACTCGAATGTGTCGTCATAGTAGAAGTGATAATTCAACCCCAAGTTTATGGATATCAAATCAACTCGAACAGACAAGGTTTTTTTCTCCATATTTATCTTATTCTTTATCAAACCGACTTCATGTATTACTTTTATTTATGTTAAATAATAAATAATATTCAAATAATCTGAATAAAATAAATATGATAATATTCATTATCATCCCATATCATTAACCATTTTCTATGTAATCTCAATTAAGATAATTTAGAAATTGAAATGAAATGCAGTTACTTGTATTAACATTGAGTTGAGGGAGCAGGAAGCAATAAGTTATAGATTGAAACCTAATTTATGCCAATAATGAAATATACTAAATTTGGGCCTTTAGGTCCAAAACCACCTTGTTAAATTACACAAAAATAAATTAAAGTTTGAAAAAAATGAAACATTGACATTATATTTAGAAATCAAAATTAGATGTGGTCTCATGCAAGGCTCCAAATCCATAGTATTTATTTTTTGTAATTTAGATTACGCTACACATTATAAAAAAAAAAGAAAACAACTCCTTGATTGTGTTGGAGTCTATATTAGTTAATTAAGTTGGTTTTATTTTAATTAGATAAAAAAATAAACAATAGAAAAAAATGATAATTGGAGAGAGAAAATATTTTTCCAAGAGCAAAAAAAATGGTGTTGTTTGATTTTTATCCAATGGATAAAATTGGATAAAATTAGATTAAAAAAATCAATACAAGTCAACCCGAATTAGCAAACAAATATGTAATTTGAGTAATTTGGGGTAACCCATGGGTGAACTTATCTAACTTATTTTCAGCTCATGAGATTAACATAAGTCTATAAAAAGAAACTAGAAAGCTATTTTGTTTTTATAAAAATAAACTACTTTCAAGATTGAAAAAGAAAATAAACAAAAAAAAAGTAAGTCCCATTAACTTTTTTAACTTTTTTTTATGGATAGGATATATGTCATTACCAAATACACGACACAACGTTTAAGATAGTTATCAATTCATCATAAATGAACATAACTGAAAAAGAAAATAGTATGCTTGTAGAGGAATTAGGATCAAAGTATAATACTCCAATTTGTGAGCATGATGACATTGTTGATATCTAATTATTTAAAATTAATGTCTTTTAAGCAATACATTAGTCTGCCAATTAAACCTTTATAACCAATTCATCACAAAAGAACAAGAATAAGTATTTCTAATATATCGAATCAAAAGCATTTGATTTTCATAATTAAATGAAATCTCAAGAAAAAGAATTGCTAATATATTCTTGTTTGAGACTTACTCTTTTCGTTCATAGTTGAAGTTGTTTTTCAAAGTGTTTTTTGTTCACAAATGCACAAAAATAATGTTTTAAGGTTTTTAAAAATCACTTTTGACATCAACATATCAAAATCACCTAAGAACACCAAAATTATTTAATTTAAAACAAAACATAAAAATAAAATAAAAATTATTTTTTTTCAAAATCGGTTTTGAAATGCAATGCCAAACAGACACTTCTTAATCACCAATTTTTTCCATTCATGTTTCTTTCTCTTCTTTCCAGAGAAGATTTCATCAATTTTAGCACTTGATTCTTCAAGGGACTTTTTTGGGGGATTTGTTTTTGCTTGAAAACCAACATAAAATAGAAAGTATAAATTATATAACAAATAAGATAGCATGATATTAACTCAAATATAATTGGCGTGCTGGTTTTATTTAAGTGTTTTTACTATGTACATAAACACAAATTACGGTAGATTGCGCTGTAAAATTACTATTTTACCCTTGAGGCCAAAAAATTTAACCCCCGGAACCAAGGTCATTTTTGATATTTCCAGGAGACATGTCTGGTATTTACAATTTCATTGCACAATAAAGCTAATATTTTAACCTTGGAAACTGACAAAAGGATGCAAAACAGTAGGGATTTTTCATTTTTTCACAAATTCGTGCACAGTAAAACTATAAACCTACCCCCCGAAAAAGATAAAAAAGAACACCTAGATTCGGGGGGGTATTGTGGTACTTTCATCATCGTTTTTTTCGCGGTTATCACTGGGTCTAAGGGTGTATAGGTAATTTACTATTTTTTAATTATTTCTTTTCGAAAACACTACAAGCGTGGCGCACAGATGTGCCAACAATGTTTCTTGTGCATGCGCCTTTCAGGCGGCATGTAGAGTGATGTGGCGGTGGAAACTAATCGTCCATCATGTCACCTTGTGTGCCGCCTTGTCCTTTGCCTCCCAGTAAGACGCGTGTCTGTTACCGGTGGTTGATAAATCGTTGATGGGTGGTTTTTGGTTTTTTCTCTCTGCCACCGGAAAATACATCTAAGTCCTTCATATTTCTATTGGTTTTATTTTGGTCCCTTTTCTTTTGAATTCGGTTTTATTCCTGATTTCTTCAATTGAAATTTTGATTGTTTTCAATTGAAATTGATTATATATGTTGATTTTCATTTCAGTTCTTATTTTTTTATTGGTTTGTTCTTGGTTTCTTTTATTTTTTTGGTATGCAAGTTTGAATTTAATTAATTTTGTCCACTAATTGAAATTGGTCATATATGCTACTTTTCATCTCGATCATTATTCTTTTAATTTTTTTTATCAAAATTACACCGCAATGTTTTTTTTTAAATGTCTTTATTTGTTTTGGTCCCAAGATTTTTAATTGTTTTAATTTTATACTTTGATTGGAACTAATTATATATTTTATCTTTCGTTTCGTCCCTTTTTTTTATTTGGTATTAATTCCTTTGGTTTTTTCGGTCATTCTTGGACAATGTTTATTTTTTACTTGTATTTATGCATCTATACTTTTACCTTATGTTTTTTGTCATTTTTTTATTGGGGTTTAATTTTTATTCGATTCAGTCCTGAAATTTTAATTTATATTGGTGATCATTTGAAAATTAATATTTCCTCCTTTTTTCCCTTTGCTCTTTTATTTTTTGTGTTTTATGTTATTTCTATATGTTCTTCAGATCATATGATTTTATGATTTCATTGTTTGCGCAATAATAATGATAATTGTAGTGATTATTTTTTTATTGTTTTTTTGTATAAATGTTTTGCTTTTTATTTTATTTTTTGGAGCAATTTAATGATTTTAATTTTTTGGACAATAATACTGACAACAATTTAACATTGTTTTTTTTGTATATAGAAAATTAACACTTATTTCTGCTGTTTGATTATTGTAGGTGTTTTTATAATTTATATTTTATTTGTTATGTTTAATTTAAATTTGAATATAAAATGAACTAATATTAATATAGTGAATTCGATAATTCAGGTATCCAAATCTTCTTGTTTTTTTAATCGTGATAATTATTTTATATTGGTGATTACGTTGAAACCTATTAAACAAATAAATTTATATCAATTTAAAATTCATATATTTTATAAGAAACTTATACTTCATATGAATTCTAAATAAATATATTATTTGCTCAAATTTATATTATAATTAAAAAAATTACACAATTAATATTTTTTTATATTGATTTTTTTTTGTTCCGGCTGCAATAGCTAGTAAAAGTATAAATGACAAGAGAACATTAACCTTAGCTTGCTAGCTACCTGCCAAGATCGGAGATGAAGCCAAGAAAGATGAACTCTAAAACGCTATTAAAAGGGAGGTATTTTTGGAATATTATTTGTCATGCTAATTTTAAAAGGAATTATTGCAGTTCATCAGAGGTTCTCTTGTATGCTTTTTTATTTTTTATGAACTGAATTCAATTTGGAATTGAAACCAGTACCCTCAAATGGGCACCCAATATAAGAGGCATGCAGCAAGACATAGCACTTCTATGTTGTCTTGCTGGCACAGAAAAGTAGTTGGCTACTTCGCTGGACAATCTTAGTGGTTATCATCGAAAATTAAGGATAAATGCGTGTTCTATCAAGCTCTTTCTTATACATTGGATTTGGCTAGTGTTTTATAATAAAAAAAAGTTTTAAAAAAATATAAACATATATGGTTGAAAAGATAGAAGTAAAAATATAAAATAAATCAGTTTCTATAAAAGTTTTGAAATGAATTTCTATCATTTTAATTTCACAATGACATGTAAACACATTATTTTTATCTTAAATATTTTTGTTTTCTTTTACATTGAAATAATAATTAAATACTATCTTCAAGATTGGTTGGATGTGTCTTTATATGTATCATGTAAAAAATTAAAACCCATGAGATTTTTTCAGTAGTAGTAAGTGGTGCACTATAAATTCACTCGTGAAACGTGTGAGGTTTTTTTCCCAAAAAAATAGCTACTCTAATTGTCCAGCCGCCACCTGTCATAGAACTCTTCAGAAAGTTAAAAACAGGACAAAAATAAATTCATGCTCACATGCTTAGATGGTGTTTAATATTGTATTTTAAAAATATTTTTGAAAACAAATTATTTTTATTTTTACTTGAAATTAATATTTTTTTGGTATTTTTAAATCATTTTGATGTGCTGATGTCAAAAATAATTTTAAAAAAATATAAAAATATCATTTTAATATATTTCTAAACAAAAAATACTCTAAAAAACAACATCAACCACACTCTCAAACATGCATTTTAATATCCCTCTTGTATTATCTTAGTGAATGTAAAGTTTACTAAAATCATTGTTTCTACTGATATAAAAAATTATGATTATTAAATAAAGTTAAGAAAAAATATCAAAACATTATGTCCATCATTATTTTGTGAATGAAAGCTAAAATATATAAAAATGTCAAAATCATGCCCAAAATCTATCTATTTATTAAAAAAAAAATTGAATTGGATTTTCATGAACAATTTATTTGTAGTTGTTACATTCATGTTAGATACGTGATAATTGAAAAAATTATTACAATTAAAACAAAAATCTATGATATTATTTAAGAGCCATGTCAAACCTAATATTAAATTAATCAACATGAAAAATTTATTTTACTGGTGAAACATCAGAAATGAAAAGAAAAAAAAAACATCAAAAGATTTTTTACCGAACAACCCATTTTTCAATGATGTATTTTGTAATCTTTTATAAAAAAATAATAATATATTTTTGTACCTTGTGGCAGCTGCCCTTAAAAGCTACCTATTTTGAAGTCAAGGTCGCGCGTCCCTTTTATAAAGATTGATCGCTTCATGTGGAAATCTTAGGAAAAGTCATTTTCTGTCATGAAAAAGAACCCCACGTGTCTCAAGTGGATTGCTAAACAATTTCCACATTCAAAATCAGGGGGCTTGACTTAGCAAAATAAAGACTTTATCGAATAAAAATGCTTCGATTCTAACAAGAGATTTACAATTGGACTGGAGTTGTTTTTTTATAGAGTTTTTTATTTAAATGTATTGAAATAATATTATTTTCTAAAATTTACCTTGTGGCAGCTGCCCTTAAAAGCTACCTATCAAGACAAGGTCGCGCATCCATTTTATTTCCAAGCAATTTCCTGATCAATTGCCTCGGAACTTCACAGATACCCCTATAGCTGCAGCGCGTCAGGATCTCCATTCACGTCAATGCTATAATAACATATCATCGACAAGAAGTATCTTCACCGTGTCTGCTCTGGATCACAGCTTCACCTAATCACTAAAACAACTCGGCATATTAATATATTTTTATATATTAATTCACAATGTCGCTACAGGCAGCGCAGCCTGATGTCTTGGTCTTCTATTGACCAGTGTCGTGGTCAATAGCTTTATAAAAAAGGCTACCTGGCATGGAGAGTAGCAAACCACCCGACTCCATTCTAATTACACAGATAAGTTGCAGTCATGAGAGTTCGAGGAATGGCCTTGCAGCTCACAATAATAGGAGTGTTGGTGGCAGCAGTTACAGCAGCACCAGAGTTTCCGATAGCGAAGCCTGGATGCCGTGATAGATGTGGGAATGTTAGTATCCCATATCCATTCGGCACGGGACCAGGTTGCTACCGCGGCATTCGGTTCCTCATAACCTGTAATGATAGTTTCAATCCTCCAAAAGCATTTCTCACCACAAGTACTATCAACGTCACGGAAATAACACTCGAAGGAAAGCTGCATGTCGAGAAATACATAGCCAAGGACTGCTATAATGCATCTGGACGAACTCGCGGGGTCAAACCCATACTTAAGCTCGCCAAATTCATTATCTCTGATGCTGACAATATTTTCGTGTCCATTGGTTGCGATACTGTGGCATCCCTCGTTGGCAATTTGAAAGAAGCTGGTAGTAATGAAACCAAATACACGGTAGGGTGCATGTCCTCATGTAACAGCTTAAATTATGTTCCGAATGATACATGCTCCGGCATAGGTTGCTGTCAAACATCTCTTGCCAAGGGAGTAGATGACTTCAACATAACAGTTACTAGCCAGAAAAATCACAGTGGTATCTTGGACTTCAACCCCTGCAGCTACGCCTTCATTATTGAAGAAAAGAAGTTCAATTTTTCTAGAAGTTCTCTTCGGGACCTGGAGAACGTTAACAAGCTTCCTTTGGTAGTTGACTGGAGTATAGGGAATAATAGCTGCGCCGAAGTAAAAACAAATACCTCTGCATGTCAAGGAAACAGCACTTGCTATGATCCTGACAATGGAAACGGGTACCTCTGCAGGTGCTTGGACGGGTACCGAGGAAACCCATACCTCCCTAATGGTTGCCTGGGTATTTTTTTTACCGTCTCTGATCTGTTTCTTTCTCTTTCAAATTAGAAATTTTACAGGGGAAACCCATACCTCCCTAATGGTTGCCTGGGGCTTCGTACTAATATGCAATGCTTTTGTTCTTTTCCAGACATTGATGAATGTACAGATGCAACTGTAAACCACAATTGCACACATCATTGCATCAACACGGTAGGGAATTATACATGTTCTTGCCCCAAGGGGTACCATGGTGACGGAAGAAAAAATGGCGATGGATGTATCCGCCGTCGGTCACTGGTGATTCAGATCGCTGTTGGTAAGTTCGTATACCATAATCCTCTTTATTTTCAATCCTGATGTTCATGTTCTTTCTATTGTATATAGGTCTTTCATGTACCATCAAAGGTAATTGTTTGTTTTCCGGTTTCTCATTTCTAACTTGGATAGGATATATACATGTGTCAATTTTTAGTTTTTTCTATTTAGACAAGGTTTTGATGGTCAGTGTTATTAAAACTACATCATAACACTACTTCTAGTTCAACCTAAATTAATACTTGAAATTCATGCAGGAATTGTATGCACATTTTTGTTAATTTTCTTCCCAAAATTTTAGTTTTTCAAAGTATATATTGAAATTCATGCAGTTGTTTAGAGATATTATGATAAATTCTTGACCGGATATCAGAGCATTGACTAGAATATATTTTATCAAAAAAGTTGACTTGAAACTATTCTAGATTTATTTCGTCTCAAATTTGCAGCCCTTCGTATTTTAGAAAACCAAACTGAAAGGAATCTAATTTGATCCATACTAACTCCAAAACTTCAAAACCAACAATGTTTCAAAGTCAAATCCACTACAAATGTTTCAACTTATTTTATATAGTCATGAGATCATTTCAACCCAAATTTCTTGATGGCAAACTTTAGCTCTCCACCTTTCATACATGATTTCAAATATTTCTTATCAGATTGAAATGCTTAATGGCTAAACAGAAATTAAAAAAATACAATAATTTCTCTTATGATATTAGTCAGTCGGGTATACTTGCTAAATTTGGATGAACTTGCGTATAAGCAATGTACATAATTAATTACAAATTAATCTCTCAACATCCTTGTACTTGTAGGAATTGGAGTAGGACTCACATCTTTTTTGATGGGGATTACTTGGTTGTTCTGGGGATACAAAAAATGGAAGCTAATGAAGCTCAAAGAGAAATTCTTTAGGCAAAATGGTGGTCTGATGTTGGAGCAGCAGCTATCAAGAAGGGAAGGACCTGTTACAGACACGACAAAGATCTTTACTACTGAAGAACTCGAGAAAGCCACTTGCAAGTACCATGAAAGTAGAATTCTTGGCCATGGAGGTTTTGGTACAGTTTACAAGGGAACTTTAACAGATGGAAGAATTGTTGCAATCAAGAAGTCCAAAACAATCGATCAAAGCCAAATCGAGCAGTTTATCAATGAGGTGGTTGTACTTTACCAAATCAATCACAGGAATGTGGTGAAGCTTCTAGGATGTTGCTTGGAGACAGAAGTTCCACTACTAGTTTATGAATATGTTGCAAATGGTACCCTCTTTGACCACATTCACGACAAGAGTAAGGTGTCGGCCTTCACCTGGGAAATCCGTTTAAAGATAGCTTCTGAAATTGCAGGTGTTCTATCATATTTGCATTCTGCAGCTTCTATGCAAATCATTCATAGGGACATCAAGTCTACAAACATACTTCTAGACAATAGTTACACAGCAAAGGTGTCAGATTTTGGCACTTCTAGGCTAGTTCCGTTGGATCAAGACGAATTGTCAACCATGGTGCAAGGAACTTTAGGATACTTAGACCCTGAGTACTTGCACACAAGCCAACTTACAGACAAAAGCGATGTTTATAGTTTTGGAGTGGTTCTTGTGGAACTACTAACTGGGATGAAGGTAATTTCCTTCGACAGGCCTGAGGGGGAGAGAAATTTATCAATGTATTTTCTTTGTGCACTGAAAGAAGATCGTCTGGTCCATATTCTTCAGCATTGCATGTTGAACAAAGATAATATGAGGCAGGTTAAGGAAGTTGCCAATATTGCAAAGAAGTGCATAAGAATAAGAGGAGAGGAAAGACCTAACATGAAAGAAGTAGCAATGGAATTAGAGGGGCTAAGAACATCCGCAAAACATCCTTGGACTAATGACGAATCAAATGTAGAAGAGACAGAGTACTTGCTTGGTAAATCAATGAAAATTGTTGGTTTTGAGGAAATGGCCGGTACAAGTGTTGGATATCCTAGTTTACAAAATCATTTAATGCAATCACTAGGTGGTGGCAGATGAACATTTGATTGTAGTGTCACGACTTTTCTTGATGGTTTGCTTTGAATAATAGCTTGCCAGCAGTGTATGGTAATGCTTTTCTTTTTTGTATTGCAATCCAGTTCTGCTTGAAATTCTTTATCCTATCTCTATTTTGCAATGTAGTAATATTCCGGGTGATCTTTTGTTGAAAGCAAAAATAAATAAATTATTGTGCATGTATTCTGATATATACCATTAGACTATTGAAAAGCATATTCTAAATAGGCAACTCTCTAAACCATATTCCTTTCTTATTTAGAACACATTTAAGCTTCGAAGCTAATTATAATCCAATACTGACTCGTTTTTCCAACATGTTCTTTTTTCATTAGATTTATATGTATTTTCAGTACAGGATTGCAAGAGCACTAAAACAGAAAAAATGGTGGCTAATAACTTCAACATTATAACCCTGAAATCTATGCAATGGAGAATTCTAAACCTTTGTTTAGGCTTGATAATGATACCGGTCTGAAATTAATCGAATTCAATGCAAGGGGGGGAAAATCCTTACCAAGTTTGCAAAGAGAGGGAGACTTAAACGCATTTAATTTTCAGGAGAAACGATTTATAATTTTAAAGCATGTTGACTGAAAATTTATATCATAGAAACGTCCGTGACAATGAAATACCCAAACTAATTGAGTTCTCTTGGCAACTTAATTAAAAACAATTTCAAAAGTCATTTCAATTTAAAATTTATCGTTTAAATCTTAGTTTTGCTTTCTTTTTTTATTATTGATTTCATTAAGACACAGAAGCAAAAGGTCACCATTTATGTTTTGATATTTACAGCTTACTAGGGGCGAAATTGCATGTATGTGCTGTACTTAATGATAAATTACGTTTTGACATTTACGTTTCAACATAATTGTCTGTAGGAATTGGCGTCGGCCTTGCAGCTTTGCTGATGGGAGGTGATTGGCTGTACTAGGGATACAGTAGATGGAAACTACTGAAACTCAAAGAGAAGTTCTTCAAGCAAAAATGGAGGTCTAATATTACGACAGCAACTTTCAAGACGGGAAGGGTCCACTCGAGAAACATAAAATATCTTTACAGTAAATAATTTGGACAAAAGTGATGATATAATAATTAAAATAACAGTGATCTGAATTAAAACAAAAAAATAAATTAGAAGATAACTATGAATTTTCAATTGTGAAATTGAAAAGAAAAATTAATTTTTAAAAAGATAAAAAAGAAATAAATTAAAAAAAATAATATGTCATAAATTTGATTGAAGAATTAAATTGAAATATATAAAAATTTTAAGGAAAAGTTCAAGAAAAATATAAAAAGAATAAGAATAAGGACCAAATTAAAAAATATAGTAAGAAAATAGTGATTTTTTATTAAAAAAAATGAAAAGACTAAAAAGCAAATTCTTTTTTAATAAGATTTTGATGATTAGAAAAATTATAAGTAAGATTTTTTTATATAAAAAATAACTTTCATTATAGATTAAAATGAAAGTAACAACCGTCAAGTTTGATTGTAAGATATTTTTTTATATTTTATTTTTTCATAATCGGCCATTAAAGAAGAAAAAATACAAAAAACAATGACATAACTATCAGAAACAACTCTTTTCATGTTTTATCTTCTTTCTTTTTTGTGTACTGGACCAATGATTATAATTGCAGTCAAACCAATTGAAATACTGGACCGAGAGAGAATGAAACAAATGAATAAGAAACAACAGATAGAACTAATTCCGGAGCCTGTTGGTAATTTTTCGAGAAACTTTATCTTGATGAACATCCAAATTACAAGAGATGTTAATTACATGAAAGAAAATCTACAAACAATGCTACAGTAAGTTAATTTCTCTGCATTAACATCATCCATACTTTTCTGGTGACAAAACCAAGTCCACGCTCATGAAAAGAACATTTCCCTCTTGAGCTCGGTACACATTATTTCATCCACATTTCATGATCCATATATCCACTCAATCACCTTTACAATGCTTTCGTGGACCATGTCAAGAAAATATAAAAGAGTTTGTTTCTCTATAAAGCAAATATATAAATAACCATCATCATGCAGACTAATTTACAAAACTCTGCATATGCTTGCGAAGTTCCAGACTGTATATACTGCAGTTAGAGAGGTGATATTAGAGTTCTTGAAACTGCAGCTACACCTTTCCATCCGATGAAGGAAGACTGCTATCTGCTTTCACCATGTTTTGTCCCTACAAATCCTGTTCATCCTAGTGAATTTGATCTTAGGTCAACAGAATGTATTTTTATTGGCTATCCATTCGGCAAGGAGGGTTACAAGGTTTATCACTTACCAACTAAGAAAACCCTAGTTTCTAGGGACGTGGTTTTCTTTGAACACGTATTTCCCTTCAAGAATAATTCTGGGCATCAACCACCTTATGATACAACCGTGTTTCCTTTCGTGAATCGGTTTGTTTATTATGACAATTTATCAAAAACAAACCCTATAGTGCCTCTCCTCGACTAAACACCTAACAATCTTCCACATCCCCAATCTTCCACTCACAACATTTCAATTCTTCAGACATTTCTCCTTCCCCATCCCTTCTACCACGACCACGTCAGTCTTCTCGTGCTACAAAACTCCCCATGGCATTACAAGACTTTCAAATCAATATTGCCCTACCTTTTTGTCTTGTGTCGTCATTTTCTTCAAACAAGGTCACAGCTTCTGGTATGCACTATGATCTTTCTCATGTTCTTTCTTATGCTAATACTAGTTTAATGGCCCGCACTTCGTTGCGGGCGAAGTAAATAATTTTTACAACTGTTCAGATTAAAATATAATATTTATACATGTAAAGTTTGATATAATGAAACAAATCAAAATACTCTGTTATAACAACAGTAACATCGAAGTGTTAACTTCTAAAATTATCATCACTCTTACTGTCAAAACAATAACAATTATCAAAATACCTCGAGAGAAAAAAAAAGCAAGCAAGAACAAAAACTTAAATTATTATTATTATTCTTAATATTAATATTATTATTCCATAATAACCAAAAAAACAAAATTAGATCAAAGACTAAAAGAAGTCTAAAAACATTAACAAACGAACAAATAAAAAAATAAAATAAATGATAAAACAAAAATAAAAATTATTACCTGAAAAAAAAATCATTTCACTTGAAAATTAAAAAAATTGACCGAACTATGTTGCGGGCTGAGAATTTTTTTTTATGATTGCTGAAATTAAAGAAATTAATAGGATTTGTTGGTCTAAAATTAAAATATAATATCTATATATACGAAATATAATATAATAAAATAGATTACCACGTCTTATCATAAAAATAGCAAAATCAAAGTTTTAACATCAAAAATTATCATTGCCATTATTGTCAAAACAATTAAAATTATCAAATTATCATGAGAGAAAAAACATTCAAAAACATTCACAAAAGAGTAAGTAAGAAAAATAATTAAATTTATTATTATTATTATTATTATTATTATTATTATTATTATTGTGTTAATAAACAATAAAAAACCAGAAATAAATGAAAGACAAAAAAAATTGTAATAACTTTCACAAAAGATGAGACAAAAAAATAAAATCAAAATTATTAGGCAAAAAAATTAATCTAACTTGAAAATATATATAAAAAAACCAATAAAAAACTAAAAGACAAAGCAAATAAAAAAATATAATAGATGATAAAACAAAAATAAAAATTATTAGCTGAAAAAAATCATTAGCGGCTATAACCGTATTTAGCCATTTAAAAAAATATTAAAAAAAAAGTTGCGCCAGACCGGACCGAACCGGACTGGTCGTATGCGCGCAATTACATCCGTGACCCTCAGCCGGAACCTTTTTTTGTCCTATTATCAGGGTTAAAATCGTTGAAACACTGTTCAAAGAACAGAAAAAAAAATCAATCAAAGAAAAAAAAATCAATAACTTTAACCAAAAAAACCAACAAAAAAATGAAAAACAAATATAAGAAAAAAATAATTTGACGTCAAAATAAATAAATAAATAAAAATAATAAAAAACAATTAAAAGAAATAAAAATGAAAAAAAAAACATAAGTTAAAAAAAGAAGAAGCAAAAAAAAAAGCAAAAAAAAAAAATTAAAGCAAAATCAGATTGCAAGTCGCGCTGGGCAGGGTTCGAACCCTGCCCTCCTTGCGCAGGCGCGCCTGCTTTCCGGTAGGCCACTGGCCTCTCTTTGTTATTCCCTGTGAAACAATATATAAGTATCATAAAAATTGCAAATCAAACCAACAGTGCACAGTGGTTACTGTTCACAAATGAAAAAAAAAAACACTATTGAAATCCACAGTGTTTTCACTCACAATGCACAGTGTTTTCCTGATCTCTTTTAGTTTATATTATTATTATTATTAGTATTATTATTATTATTATTATTATTATTATTATTATTATTATTGTGGTAATAAACAATAAAAAACCAGAAATAAATGAAAGACAAAAAAAATTGTAATAACTTTCACAAAAGATGAGACAAAAAAATAAAATCAAAATTATTAGGCAAAAAAATTAATCTAACTTGAAAATATATATAAAAAAAACCAATAAAAAACTAAAAGACAAAGCAAATAAAAAAATATAATAGATGATAAAACAAAAATAAAAATTATTAGCTGAAAAAAATCATTAGCGGCTATAACCGTATTTAGCCATTTAAAAAAATATTAAAAAAAAAGTTGCGCCAGACCGGACCGAACCGGACTGGTCGTATGCGCGCAATTACATCCGTGACCCTCAGCCGGAACCTTTTTTTGTCCTATTATCAGGGTTAAAATCGTTGAAACACTGTTCAAAGAACAGAAAAACAAATCAATCAAAGAAAAAAAAATCAATCAAAGAAAAAAAAATCAATAACTTTAACCAAAAAAACCAACCAAAAAATGAAAAACAAATATAAGAAAAAAAATAATTTGACGTCAAAATAAATAAATAAAAATAATAAAAAACAATTAAAAGAAATAAAAATGAAAAAAAAAACATAAGTTAAAAAAAGAAGAAGCAAAAAAAAAAGCAAAAAAAAAAAATTAAAGCAAAATCAGATTGCAAGTCGCGCTGGGCAGGGTTCGAACCCTGCCCTCCTTGCGCAGGCGCGCCTGCTTTCCGGTAGGCCACTGGCCTCTCTTTGTTATTCCCTGTGAAACAATATATAAGTATCATAAAAATTGCAAATCAAACCAACAGTGCACAGTGGTTACTGTTCACAAACGAAAAAAAAAAAACACTATTGAAATCCACAGTGTTTTCACTCACAATGCACAGTGTTTTCCTGATCTTTTTTAGTTTATATTATTATTATTATTATTATTATTATTATTATTATTGTGGTAATAAACAATAAAAAACCAGAAATAAATGAAAGACAAAAAAAATTGTAATAACTTTCACAAAAGATGAGACAAAAAAATAAAATCAAAATTATTAGGCAAAAAAATTAATCTAACTTGAAAATATATATAAAAAAAACCAATAAAAAACTAAAAGACAAAGCAAATAAAAAAAATATAATAGATGATAAAACAAAAATAAAAATTATTAGCTGAAAAAAATCATTAGCGGCTATAACCGTATTTAGCCATTTAAAAAAATATTAAAAAAAAAGTTGCGCCAGACCGGACCGAACCGGACTGGTCGTATGCGCGCAATTACATCCGTGACCCTCAGCCGGAACCTTTTTTGTCCTATTATCAGGGTTAAAATCGTTGAAACACTGTTCAAAGAACAGAAAAAAAAATCAATCAAAGAAAAAAAAATCAATAACTTTAACCAAAAAAACCAACCAAAAAATGAAAAACAAATATAAGAAAAAAAATAATTTGACGTCAGAATAAATAAATAAAAATAATAAAAAACAATTAAAAGAAATAAAAATGAAAAAAAACATAAGTTAAAAAAAGAAGAAGCAAAAAAAAAAGCAAAAAAAAAAATTAAAGCAAAATCAGATTGCAAGTCGCGCTGGGCAGGGTTCGAACCCTGCCCTCCTTGCGCAGGCGCGCCTGCTTTCCGGTAGGCCACTGGCCTCTCTTTGTTATTCCCTGTGAAACAATATATAAGTATCATAAAAATTGCAAATCAAACCAACAGTGCACAGTGGTTACTGTTCACAAACGGGAAAAAAAAAAACACTATTGAAATCCACAGTGTTTTCACTCACAATGCACAGTGTTTTCCTGATCTCTTTTAGTTTATATTATTATTATTATTATTATTATTATTATTATTATTGTGGTAATAAACAATAAAAAAACCAGAAATAAATGAAAGACAAAAAAAATTGTAATAACTTTCACAAAAGATGAGACAAAAAAATAAAATCAAAATTATTAGGCAAAAAAATTAATCTAACTTGAAAATATATATAAAAAAAACCAATAAAAAACTAAAAGACAAAGCAAATAAAAAAATATAATAGATGATAAAACAAAAATAAAAATTATTAGCTGAAAAAAATCATTAGCGGCTATAACCGTATTTAGCCATTTAAAAAAATATTAAAAAAAAAGTTGCGCCAGACCGGACCGAACCGGACTGGTCGTATGCGCGCAATTACATCCGTGACCCTCAGCCGGAACCTTTTTTTGTCCTATTATCAGGGTTAAAATCGTTGAAACACTGTTCAAAGAACAGAAAAAAAAATCAATCAAAGAAAAAAAAATCAATAACTTTAACGAAAAAACCAACCAAAAAATGAAAAACAAATATAAGAAAAAAAATAATTTGACGTCAAAATAAATAAATAAAAATAATAAAAAACAATTAAAAGAAATAAAAATGAAAAAAAAACATAAGTTAAAAAAAGAAGAAGCAAAAAAAAAAGCAAAAAAAAAAATTAAAGCAAAATCAGATTGCAAGTCGCGCTGGGCAAGGTTCGAACCCTGCCCTCCTTGCGCAGGCGCGCCTGCTTTCCGGTAGGCCACTGGCCTCTCTTTGTTATTCCCTGTGAAACAATATATAAGTATCATAAAAATTGCAAATCAAACCAACAGTGCACAGTGGTTACTGTTCACAAACGAAAAAAAAAAAAAAAAACTATTGAAATCCACAGTGTTTTCACTCACAATGCACAGTGTTTTCCTGATCTCTTTTAGTTTATTGTATAATGTCATCTCCCCATGGAACCTTCACTACTTATATTACCATGCAAAGAGCACCCACATCTTTTTCCCAGCCTACTAAAGACCCAAAAAGGAGGGAAGCCATGCGGCTAGAGATACAAGCACTGCAGACCAACAAAAAATAGAATCTAGTCCCACCAACAGCTCACAAGCGACCAATTGATTGTTGTTGCTACCCAAATTTTGACCTAATTATTTTTAGATTTCGGAAGAAAAAGAAAAAAATATTAAAAAAGACAAAAATCCAAAAATATCTTGTTACAGGGGCAAAATGGAATAAATTAAGAATTTAACAGTCAATGCAGAGTCAAATTGCACAAATTGAAAATCAAGGACCAAATTGAAAGAGACGCGCAAGCTGAGGGCTGGTTTCAGAATTTTGGCTAGAAAAAAACTCTATAAATAGGAAGGTATCAGCCACAAGTAAAAGGGAGCAAAAAAAATATTCATACACAAAAAATCCTAAACCTAAAAAAAACCTATCCCAAAATCTTCTTTCAATTTTGAGGGGCTGCAGCCGCCACCCTCATCTTGGCAGCCGCAGCCCCTCCTCATTTCTTTTCCCCTTTCCTCACTCTTCTTCCCCTCCGGCCAGCAGACCCATATCTACTCTCATCACCACCGTCAGCCACACACAACCCTTCCTCTGCCATTTTCAGCTTAGCCTTCCCCCATCATCTCTTCTCACTTACGCCACAGTTAGCCCCAAATCCTCACTCTCCCGTCCGCTCTCAAAATCCCTTTTCCCCAGTTGTGTTTGTGTTGCATTTGTTGTGTTTTGTTTTTGTTTTGCAGGTCCTTTCTGCCTCAGGCCGGCAGCCTCTTCCTCTGTTCCCTCCGGCCAGCGCTACCAGCCTTCACTCAGCCTCAACCCCACAGCCACAGTCACAATCCTCTGTTCCTCTCCTTCTCACAGTCAACCCCCACGTCCTCACTCCATCTCATCTTGGCCAGCGCCGTCAGCACTCTGCCTCAGTCAAGGACGAACAGATCGGAGGTTTTGGGAAGAAGAGAAGAACAAACACCGAGAACAAAGCCAAGATTGGAAGAGAAAAAAATGATTTTTGTGTTTCTTTTTGTGTGTTTGTGCCTGTGTTGTTTGTGTCTGCAGGTCATCTTGAAGCTCCCTCGCCGGCGAGAGAACAGACTGAAGAAGAGCAGATGAAGGAGGAGAAGAATAAACCGAGAGAGGGAAATGCAGATCTTATAGGAAGAGAAGAAGGAACCAAAACGTTGCTTGTTGTGTTTGTTGCTCTTTTTTAGGTAATCGTGGAGACCACCACCGGCGAGAGTGTGAAGAGAAGTTGCGGATCTGTTTGGTCTTCCCCGACATTACTGTTCACCAGAGGCTGCGCGTGGTTCCATGCGCCACCAGTGACAGCACCGTTAAACGCTATAAGACCAGATTGGTGGCCAAAGGTTATAGCCAAGTGGAAGGCCTTGACTATCAAGAGACATTCGCATTAGCTACCAAGCTCACTACCATTCATGTCTTGCTCAGCCTTGTAGCTCAACAGAATTGGCACCTTCACCAACTGAACATGAATAATACATTCCTCAATGGTGATCTCCATAAAGATGTGTACATGCAGATTCCTCCTGGCTTCCAGCCACAAGGGAAGAATAAGATCTGCAAATTACATAAATTCTTATACAGCTTGAAGCAGGCTTCCAGACAATGGTTCTTAAATCTCTCCTCGGCCCTTACATCAGCTGGTTTCAAGAAGTCTTAGTTGAATTATTCCATGTTTATCCGATGTCAACAAGGTATCTTCATGGTTTTATTAGTTTATGTGAATGATGTTATCTTCACAGGTAATAACTTAGAAGACATTAAGAGGACCAAACAATTTCTATCAACTCAGTTCAAACTGAAGGACCTGTGACAATTAAAATATTTCCTTGGATTAGAAATAGCCAAATCCAAGCACGACATTGCTTTAAGCCAAAGAAAATATGCATTGGAGATTCTTGAAGACACAAGATTTCTTGGAGCAAAACCTTCCCACTTTCCAGTTGAGCAAAATGCATCTCTCACACAAGATGATGGAAAATTATTAAAGGACGCATCTTAGTATCAAAGGCTTGTTGGACGCCTCATTTATCTGACAATCACAAAGCCAAATCTCGTGTATGCCGTTCATGTACTTAGCCAATTCATGGATAAACCATGACAACCTCACTTAGATGCATCTCACCAGGTGTTAAGATACCTCAAGCAGACGCCAGGTCAAGGCATCCTCTTGCCTTCCACGGGACCATTGGAATTGCCGCACCCTCCTCAAGAGTACATTGACTCTCCCTGTGAGTGGAGAATTCATGTCGGGGTTTATTTTTATTTTGTGAAAAAGGGAGTCGCCACTTAATATTATGGTTACTAGTAAATCTAAACTGGTCTTTTAGAGATTCCAAGGCAAGGGACTGGTTGCATAAAAGGAAGGTCTTAACACCCCTAGTATGCCCTACCAAAGGTAAGTTGCTTGGTATTTTGGTTTGCCTTATGATTGCTATGTTATTGGTCTTTCAAGGATGTGTTGGTTAAATGATGATGACGTATTATTCCTGTAAAAAATATTTTTGATATTTACCACTTTAAGGTTTCTTTATCCAAATATTAATAATGAATTATCCCCGCTAATGTTTTGGATATTAACCATTTTAGAATTTCTTTACACAAATATCATCAGTGAATAATAGCGAATTATCCCCGCTAATGTTTTCGATATTAACTCCTTTAGGATTTTTATACCCAAATATCAACAATGAATAATTTGAATCTCCAAAAATAAGATTTTGATATTTTTGGAATATTGGCCAATATCCTTTGGATTTTACAAACATGTTGTAAAATCCAAAAATGCGAGAAAAATAATTTGTGTTTACAAAATCCATGCTAAAACACATTTTCCTTTAAACTCTAAAATAATATTTTTTTAAAAAAGAAATGTTCAAAATATGTTAGCGTATTGATGTATTTTGTTTTTTTAAAAAAGATATTTTCTATGCAAATTTTATATTTTGTATTTTTTTATTTTTTTGGTGGGTGGCTGCCCAACCCTAATGGGCCAAGAGGCCCATCATTTGGGGCTAGACTGCTAGCCCCAGGTGGGCCAAATGGCCACCCATTTCAATGATCAGGCTGGGCCTTATCCCCGGCCCAGCCAGACTAGCCCACTGTTCTGCATACAGAACAGTGGGACAGGGGGGTGAATTAATTCACTCCCCCGTCACAAAACAAAGATGATGAACAGTAAAGTGATTGTTTTTGGAGGGTGATAAACGGCGTACCTGATAATATTGTTGGGTAGAAGAGAATGAGGTGGTTCTTCCTATAGTGGTGACGTTGGAAATTGTGGCCTGTGGTGTCTAGAAGAGGCATCGGAAGGTGACTGCCTTATGTTATTGTCGTTGTTTTTGCTCCTACTGCCTTCCCGAAGGCCATAGTTGGGCTGCTATTGTAGAGGGGGAGCTACTGGTGATGATGGGGCAGTGCTAGGTGGTCGGAGTTGGTTGCTGCTAAAGGAGAGAGAGGGCTGATGATGGATGGTTTTAGAGAGAGCTTATCAAGGGGGAGAGAGCAGCTGCAACTGCTAGGGGAGAGAGAAAGAGATGCTGGGGAGAAAGGGGAGAGAGAGCTATTGACACCGGAGACGAGGGAGATGAAGAGTGATCGTCACTGGTTCCTAAGCTCGGGTGTCATTGTATGTAAATTTTCCTCCTCTCTACATAAATTTCTCTTCTCTATTCTCAATTTTCTACTTTCTACATAAATTTTCTCTTCTCTATTATCACTTTTCTCTTGTCTCCTTTTCTCCCCGTGCATGGCTTTTCCTTTTATTGGTGCAAGAGGTAACCGTTGGGTTACCTCTTGTGGCAACATGTCTGAAAGCATGCCTATTAGCGACGGGGTGCAGGTGGCTTGTCGGCAGCAGTGCAGGCGATGACGTGCGCTATCTGTTGTTTTGGGAGGTGTAAGTGCAATTTGGTCCCTCAATTTGTAATTGCTTTAATTGCACCCCTAATTGGATTTAAACATATGATTTTATGCAATTATACCCCGTCAGAATTTCAATATCAGCCTTGACTTTGCACACTTTTTTTTTTCAGTCCTTCATTTCTTATTTGTACGATTTAACCCTTAATTGACCATTAGACTCTCAATTTGTTCAATTTGACCCCTAATTTCACATCATTGGCTTGGAAAAATTCAAATCGGTCTCTGAAATTTCCAATCTTCGATTGAACTCGTATAAAGCTCAAGAACTTGATTTTTCATCGATTAAGCCGTTAATAAAATTAATTTGATAAATTTAAAGTATAATTAAGTCCTTGCACTTAATTAAATCCTTCAATTGGACCCTAAATTAATTCTCCAACACAATTATACTTTTATATTGGTCAATGATTAAATCGAATTAGCCCATAAAAATATAATTTATCTTTCGACTTAATTTTTACACAGATTTATCCAATAAAAAATTATTTTAGCCTTGAATCTGTATTTTCCTTCATTTCTGGGCACAAAAGAGGTATGATCGAGCTCTTTGTAACGTCCAAAATTTTCACCTTGATTTTTCTACCGACACCAACCATTTTTATTTTATTTTTTGTTATTTTTGGGTAGATTTAGAGAATAACCCAAAATTGGGTTATAACAGTAATTAATAGCATATTGTGATGCAGATTGAGCACGATGCAAAGACACTAGAAGATCAATAATGGGTTATTGTATCTTCCTTGGAAATACTCCCGTTTCATGAAAAACAAAGAAGCAAAGCATGGTCTCATGTTCAAATGCAAAAGCTAAATACCATTCTATGGCAACAACCTGTTGTGAAATAACATGGTTGTAGTACATATTGAATGATTTACATGTTCAGTGCTTACATCCAACCAAATTATTCTGTGATAACAAGGTTGCAATCCATATAACGTCTAACCCCGTGTTCTATGAAAGAACCAAGCATGTAGAGATTGACTGTTATGTTGTCGCGACGATGATTTTTTTCGCGCTTCGCGCCCCGCTGTTCCCCCGCGGGTTTTGGGAAGACAACGACGCGCGATGAAAATAAGGGGTTTATTTTATAGCCGTAAAAAATACAACTATAATTATCAGGAGTCCCCACCTAGTATTACGGTCACTAGGAAACCTATTGGTCTGCGAGAGTCTTGGGTAAGGGGACTTGTTGTGCAAGGGGAAGACGCATCACCCCCAGTGCACCCTACCTAAGGTAAGCTGCATTGTTGTTTGATTGTTTTTCTAAGTTAAAATTTTTACACTGCATTTTCAAAAAAAAACATTTTTTTTGTCTGTGGGTGTACTTTACATTGTAATTTTACACTGCAGTTATAAGTTTTTTTTATCTACGGATGTACTTTACAATGTAATTTTACACCGTAGTAAAAATCTTTTTTTATCTACGGGTGTACTTTACAATGTAATTTTACACCGTAGTAAAAAAATTTATCTGCGGGTGTACTTTACAATGTAATTTTACACTGCGATAGATAAAACAAAATAATTGTTAAATTATTTTTGATATTTTGGCCAAATTCCAACGGATAATCATAAACTGGTTACGATATCCAATTTTCGTTTCAAAATATGAGAAAGATGCAACATAATTTTTTACGAAAAATATGTATGGAAAAATCATGGAATTCGGCCGTATGCACGAAAACAAATATTTTTTGTTGTTTTTTTTTAAATGTAATTTTTTGTATTTTTTAGAAAAGAAAAAAAATTTGGTTTGGGTCTGGCCCAACCAAATGGGCCGGCCCAGCTGAGGCTGGCCAAGGGCCCAAGCCTGCTGGGCTTGGGCCCAGCCCAGCCATTTATGCTGGGACGAGAGAGGCCGGCCCAAAGGCCGAAGAAGAAGAAAAAAACTCAAAACACGTGCACAGTGCAGTGAATTATTCACTGCACTGTCACGTGAACAGTGTTTTGGTGGTGTACCGACCACGACGAGAGGCTTACCCGCCACTGCCACCGGGTAGAGGGCATCTAGGTGGTTCTCCTTGTCGTGGTGGCATAAAAAATGGTGGCCCGTGGTGGCCGGTAGGAGCGTCGGAAGGGGCTGACCTGTGCTGAGCTCCCTGCCGCTGCGCGTAGCCGGTGTTGGAGAAGATGAGCTGGGCTGCTGGCTGACGAGAGAGGAGGAGCTGCTGCACCGTCGGGGAGAGGAACTGCACCGTTGGGGCTGTCAAAGAGAGAGAAAGAGGAGCTGCAACGCTTGAGGAGACAGAGGGAACTTGCAGACCGAGAGGGGGAGAGAGAGCTGCTGACGCCGGAGTTGGGGAAGAAGATAGGTGGCTGCTGCTGCGTGTCTTCGTCTTCTCTCTGTGTAATTTTCCTTCTCCCCTCTATTCTTCTCTGCGTTTTTTTTTTTTTTTTTTCTGCACAGAATTTTGCTCTCGTTCCTCTCTGTTCTGCGTTTTTTCTCTCTGTTTTTTCTTTCTCCTCTGTCACGTAACTCTCTTCTCTGTTTTCTGCGTAATTCCCCTCCTTTCCTCCTCTCTTCTACGTAGATTTTCTGGGTTTTTTTCTCCCCCTCCACGTAAATCTCTCTGTTTAATTCCCTCTCTGTGTAATTTTTCCTCCCTCCCTTTCGGTTTTCCTTCACGTAATTCTCTCCTCCCCCCCTCCTTTTCATGCAGCGTTCATGGCTGCCTTTTATAGAAGAAACTTGCCTGCTACGGTGGCTGCTGGTCGGCGGCATGGTGGCTGCTTTCGGCTGGGTGGTGGCCTGCAGGTGGGCTGTTGGCGGTGGTGTTCAGACGGCTGTCGGGAGGCGCAGGTGAAGGTAGGTCGGCGTAGCGTGCGTGTTGTGGCAGCTTTGGGAAGGTGGAAGTGCATTTTGGTCCTTTACTTTGTAATTGTTCTAATTGCATCCCCAATTAGATTTAAATTTGTAATTTTATGCAATCGTGCCCCTGTCCGAATTTCAACATTAGCCTTAACTTTGCGCTCCTTTTTCATTTTAGTCCCTTACTTCTGATTCACGCAATTTGACTCTCAATTAACAATTAAACTTCAATTTGACCCTTAATTTTGCACAATTAGCTTGGAAAAATTCAATTGGGTCTCCAAAAATTCCAGACTTCTCAATTGAGCCCGAATTAAATTCAAGAATTTGATTTTTTTGTCAATTAAGCCCTTAATAAAATTAATTTGATCAATTTAAAGCATAATTAAGTCCTTGCACTTAATTAAATTCTTCAATTGGACCCTAAATTAATTCTCAAACATAATAATATTTTGAATTAGCACATGATTAAATCAAATTGGCCTATAAAAAATATAATTATGATTTTTGACTTAATTTTTACCTCAAATTTGTATTTTCGCTCATTTTTTGGCACAAAAGAGATACGATTCGGCTCCGAAAAATATTCAAAATTTTCACCGTGATTTTCCCCCGATGCCAAAACCCATTTATTTTATTTTTGTCATTTTTATTTTATTTTGGGGAGTAACCCAAAAATTGATTTACGACAATGTTATGAGCGAGAGAGTGCAAAGAGGGTTGATTCAAACCGAACACATATGAACCAAGGAGCAGCTAGCAGACATCTTCACAAAGCCTCTGAATTCAAATTATTTTTCATTGTTGCTGAATAAGTTAGGAGTGATTAATATCCACTATTGCAATGTCGCGGTCACACAAATTAATTACCCTAGCTTAAAACAAATCAAACAAGATAATATAGAGCAAGCAAGGGGTTGGTCCCATGAGGACAATTTAGTTCAGATTTTCGTGCTATATGCTATGCAATTGAGGGGGGGGGGATTGGAAGTTGTCTAGGCTAGGTTAAAGCAAACTAAGCAAAAATTATATAAAACTGAAATTTATCAATAAAGCAAACCTTGGTCGCAAGTTAACATCCACCTGTAGAAATCAGAATTGATCATGGAAACAACACATCAATATATATTCTGAATATTTATCTCTTCTTAAAATTGATTTGTTAACTGATCCGTCGTATAACTTACCCTAACCATCAAACAACCACAGTGTCCGCACTAGTAATTTGATTCAATGGCAGCATTAAAAACTAGATAAATTCATCAATTAAGAAACATAATTGTCCACAATATATATTTAATTCGATTGAATATTCTCTCTAAGATTAATAACGTAGATCCACTACAATTATTAACTTAGTTGCTTCATAAATTCATATACCACAACTTCGGTTTTGATATTAAACATAGCAATAAATTGTCTACAATAATAATTTTGAGTCCGCTCTTAGCAATTAAATAAACAATCATAGGAAAATAAGCATAGGAGAACAAACATATTCAACATATAAATTGAAAATTTGACATAAAAATAGATCTCACAATTCTTGAAATTTGAAGGTTTTCGTGTCCTTACAACCAAGCAAAAGAGTCTAGCCTTGCATGTTTATTGAACAACTAAATAAAAAGATAGAAGAAAACATGATTTAGGGTTTGGAGGAGGAATATTTTTGTTTTCTTTGTTGCTGGCCGAAACTTCCTTGCTCCTCTCCTCCTTTATATATGCTTAGAAAACCTGGTATCTATTTTACAAAATGTCATTCCTTAAGTTGACAGAATTTAGTTGTCCCTTTTAAAATTTATATCTCAATCATAACACATCATTTTGATCTTAAATTTGGAGAGTTTATAGTTCTTTTAATGTTTAATCCAACAAAATTAGGTTTACATCAATCTGACTTATGTAGCTCGAGATATTGAGTGAAGTTGGAATGAACAAAGGTCGACATTGGCATATTGCAAGATTTGACTTTGAAGGTTGCAATTTCCATGTTCTTTCTTATTTTATTTATTTTTATTTAGTTTTACATAAATTTATGGATGTTAGCTTTTGAATACCACTGGAAGCACTTCATTTTGATCTCTAGAGCTTCCGCTCTGCACAAAATATCTACTGAAGGTCAAATCTGTTAATCAACTCCAATTACCTCATTTTTGCATCTTTCATACAAAAATGCCTTCAAAACATAAAACAAAGAATATCAAGGCATTTTATACACAAAACATATGCAAAACACTAGGTAAATATGGATGAAACTATTAAATAATATGGTCGTATCATCCACTCTAACTTGAGGGGGGTTATAAAAGGGAAGAACAAAAATTGATCCTCTGACAATTGCAGAATATATTGTAATTATTGTCATTGAATAGCTTACCTCTAATATGTCCTAGAATAGTGGATCTAGATTGCTGCATTCCGTGTGTATATATGTTACCAATTCTTACACAATTAATAAGACAAAAACATATTTTCACTATAAAACTTTATTTGATATTGTCTATAAAAGTTAAGGTGTTAATGTTGCATAATGGACTTCTTAGGTGTTGAAAGTTGAACCTAGATAAAATATTTGCTCTCCGTTTTAATGGTTTCCTTTTGCTTGAGGACAAGCAAACATTCAAGTTTGGAGGTATTTTATAATGGAATATATTGCATACATATTTAAGTCATTGTTGCTCTATCTTAGAGAATTGTGTTGGATTTTTAGCAAATTATCTAGAGTTTTAGGTATTTTTGAGAATTATTCACTTCTTGAAAATTCAATGTATTTTCAGGTATTTGACTACTAGTATATGCTGAAATTGAGATCATATGAAGAAGCAAACAATGGAATGAGCTTAGAATTCAAACACTAGTTGGTCTGCCTAGACAAGCCTAAGCACTAATTGGTTTTTGAGGTATAACGGGAGTTATGCAACTCTTTTTCATGTTTTCTTTACCTTTATGAAAAGAGGATGCAAATGACTACAACTCTTATGCAATGAGAAGAACCCAGTTTTGCTATTTTGAATTCCAAAAATTGAGTTGAAATACAGAGTCCGAATCAGACCAGGAGTCTTTGCGACCTAGACACTGTCTCAGGTTTTGGACCATATCCAGAGTTCTAGATGCCCAAAAATTTCGAGATCAAGTCTAATGGAAATAAAATTTGATTTTATACAACTTACCTAGAAATAGAGGAGTCTTAATTCACAGGTTTACTACCCTGAAATTGGCTCACAATATCAAGATGGAGCAGAATTCGTGTTTTCCTTTGGAGGAAAAACTCAACACATATATATCTCATAAGGCAGCAGCTAATGGGAGTCTTTTGGAGAGTATAAGACCCTAAACACATTACAAAGGAGAGGAGGTAGTATCTAGGAGATGAGGCATTCAAATCGGAAAGAAAGAAGTCAAGAACATCGCCCTTTCAAGACGTCCAGCTCTCCGATTTTCCAATATATTTTCAAGAGTGATGTTCATCGTATCAAGTTTGTTTCTTTTTAATTTTTCTATGGAGTAGTCTTTTTATTATAGGATTTTTTTATGTAGCCTAGCTATGAATATGTGAACAATTTCTTTGATTGAATTAATCTAATACTTGTTGAGTGTTTCATTCTATGATTAATGTTTGTGTACACTTGATCACTGTTTGCATGATTTAGGATTCAATTTAAGACTGAGAAGTGATAATTGTTTTGGCTATTGTTTGAAATACCATAAGAAATCTATAGGATAGAGATATCTATGGAACCTGTGTAATTGTGCAAGGTTTTATCATTCTTAATGTATTTTGACGAGTTTTAAAATTTTCATCAAGAGGTAGGAAGTTTGCTTATTAAAATAATGCATTGATGCTCGAGAGAGATTAGTCATTAAATTAGTAAAACCTGAATATCAACAATAAGAAGAAAAATTGAGAGGATTAATTCAATTGAGAAAAATCACATAAGATTAATTACAGTGAAATAAAAAAATCCTAGGATCTGTTATACTTGATTTCAACACCATTTAATTTTTGCTTGTTTGTTTTAATTTTTTTAAGTTTCAAAAATCTTTATAATTAAATCATGATAGAGATTTAATAATTTTGATATTTATTGATCTTATTGATAATTTTTGCAAATCCTCGTGGGACAATTCAACTCATCACTTTATTACTTATTACGATTCGTGCACTTACGATTTCTACCAACACTTAAAAAAGGAAATTACATCTTGGCCTGTTAACGTGAAGATGAAGAAAAAAAACATAGCCATTGATCGTCCAGTTGACCACTTACACCAGTTTTATTTAAAGAACTATATTCAATGAGAAATTTACTGATTAAAGTATACAGTATAAAACAGCTTGCAAGGTGCATGTTTTCGAACGTTCAAAAGATTAGACCGTTAAATGACGTCCTCTTGAGCCCTTGGTTGGGGCAATGGAAGTTCTGATGTCGAATATCTTAATTTAGCATTATATTCTCCATCATTACATCTCTATATTTTGGATACAGTCAGATTTTTAATAGAATAATTTTCTTACTCGTTTTATCTCGATTGTTTTATGGATGCGTCCTTTTCTCTGCTGATTGTTCTCTAAATTAAGGGATTGCTAATCAAGGATTTAATAAAGTCAAGGCTGCAAATTGAGAGCAGCTTACCGGTTCAGCTTTTGATCATGAAAAAGAAAAATCCCAAGTTCTACTTCATAAAAAAAAAATGGAAATTTAATTACCACTTGCAGAGATTTCTTAGATCAGCAGCATTTTGTACTCACAAAATGTCATTCCAATGAATCGGTCTTCCTTGTTGGTTTCTATAGATAAAAAAAAAAAAAACTAGATACACGGCCTGAGAGATTTATTTTGTAGTTCCATTATACCAAGTAGCTGCGATGAGAACTCCAGAAATGCTCTTTCAGTTCACTCTCGTGGCTGCGCTGTTAGCAGCGACTATTTCAGCTCAAGAATTTCCCATTGCAAAGGCTGGATGCCAAGATCGATGCGGGAATGTCACCATCCCCTATCCATTTGGCTTGACAGATGATTGCTACTACGACGCCGGATTCCTCATAACTTGCAACCATACTTTCAGTCCTCCAAAAGCATTTCTCACCGCCAGTACTATAAACGTCACGGAAATAACACTCGAAGGAAAGCTGCATATCGAGCAATCCATAGCCAAGGATTGTTACAATGCATCAGGACGAACTCAACACAACATACCCTCACTTACGCTCTCCGATTTCATTATCTCTGATGCTGATAATATTTTCGTGTCCATTGGTTGCGATACTGTCGCATCCCTCCGTGGCAATTTGGAAGCAGCTGGTAGTGATGCAAACGTTTACCAGGTAGGAGGATGCACGTCCTTATGTAACAGTTTAAAATACGTGCCTAATAATACATGCTCTGGCATGGGTTGCTGTCGAATATCCCTTGCCAAGGGAGTAAATTACTTTAACATAGCAGTTACTAGCCAGAAAAATCACAGTGGTATCTTGGACTTCAGCCCCTGCAGCTATGCCTTCATTATTGAAGAAAAGAAGTTCAAATTTTCTACAAGTTTTCTTTGGGACCTGGAGAACGTTGACAAGGTTCCTATGGTAGTTGACTGGAGTATAGGGAAAAATAGTTGCGCCGAAGTAAAAAAGAGTGGCATGTATAACGCATGTCAAGGAAACAGCACTTGTTATGATCCTGACAATGGACATGGGTACCTCTGCAGGTGCCTGGACGGGTACCGAGGAAACCCATACATCCCTAATAGTTGTCTGGGTATTTATTAATCTGATTCTTTCTTTTTTCTCTTTCAAATTAGAAATTTTACAGAGCCTTCTTACTAATCTGCAATGCTTCTGTTCTTTTCCAGACATTGATGAATGTACAGATGCAACTGTACACCATAATTGCACACACATTTGTACTAACTTGCTAGGGAACTATACATGCTCTTGCCCCAAGGGGTACCATGGTGATGGAAGAAAAAATAGCGATGGCTGTATCCGTCGTCGATCATTGGTGATTCAGGTCGCTGTCGGTAAGTTTATATACCATCATCCTCTTTATTTTCAATCCCGATGTTCATGTACATACTATTATGTATAGATCTTTCATGTGTCATTAAAGATAATTATTTATTTTTTCAGTTTCTCATTTCTAATTTGGATAAGATGTATACATGTGCCAATTTTTAGTTCTTCCTATTTAGACAACCCTTTAATGGTCAGTATTATTAAAACTATATCACAGTTCTACTTCTAGTTCAACCTGAATTAAACTTGATCCCCACCATTAGAGACATAACTCATACTGACCTTTTGTAGCAAGAATTGTGTACAGATTTTTGTTAATTTTCTTTCTAGAGTTTTTAATTTTTCAAAGTATATACTGAAATTCATTCAGTTATTTAGAAGTATTGAGATAAATTTTTGACCGGATGACAGAGCATTGGCTTGAATTTATTTTATCAAAAAAAATTGAAGTAGCTAGTGAAGCAAAAGAGACTTTCGTCTCAAATTTGCAAGCCGTAGTATTTCAGAGAACCAAACTCGGAGGAATTTAATTTGATCCATATGAACTCTAGAACTTTAAAGCCAAAAACATTTCAAAGTCAAATCCACTACAAATGTACTCGTTTTAAATTTATTTTAAATAGTCATGAGATCATTACAACCCGAATTTCTTAATGGCAAACTTTAGCTCTCCACCTTTCTTTCATACATGATTTCAAATATTTCTTATTAGATTGAAATGTTTACTCACTAAATAGAAGCAAAAGAAATTGCAATAATTTCGCCTATGATATTAACCATTCAGGTATACTTGCTCAATTTGGATGACCTTGCGTATATGCAATGTACGTAATTAATTACAAATTAATTTCTCAACATCCATGTACATGTAGGAATTGGAGTAGGACTCACATCTTTGTTGATGGGGATTACTTGGTTGTTGTGGGGATACAAAAAATGGAAGCTAATGAAGCTCAGAGAGAAGTTCTTTAGGCAAAATGGTGGTATGATGTTGGAGCAGCAGCTATCAAGAAGGGAAGGACCTGTTACAGACACGGCAAAAATCTTTACTGCTGATGAACTCGAGAAAGCCAATTGCAAGTACCATGAAAGTAGAATTCTTGGCCATGGAGGCTTTGGTACAGTTTACAAGGGAACTTTAACAGATGGAAGAATTGTTGCAATCAAGAAGTCCAAAACAATCAATCAAGGCCAAATCGAGCAGTTTATCAATGAGGTGGTTGTACTTTACCAAATCAATCACAGGAATGTGGTGAAGCTTCTAGGATGTTGCTTGGAGACAGAAGTTCCACTACTAGTTTATGAATATGTTGCAAATGGTACCCTTTTTGACCACATTCACGACAAGAGTAAGGTGTTGGCCTTCACCTGGGAAATCCGTTTAAAGATAGCTTCTGAAATTGCAGGTGTTCTATCATATTTGCATTCTGCAGCTTCTATGCAAATCATTCATAGGGACATCAAGTCTACAAACATACTCTTGGACAACAGTTACACGGCAAAAGTGTCAGATTTTGGCACTTCTAGGTTAGTTCCGTTGGATCAAGATGAATTGTCAACCATGGTACAAGGAACTCTGGGATACTTAGACCCTGAGTACTTGCACACGAGCCAACTTACAGACAAAAGCGATGTTTACAGTTTTGGAGTGGTTCTTGTGGAACTACTAACCGGGATGAAGGTAATTTCCTTCGACAGACCTGAAGGGGAGAGAAATTTATCAATGTATTTTCTTTGTGCACTGAAAGAAGATCGTTTGGTCCATATTCTTCAGGATTGCATGGTGAATCAGGATAATATGAGGCAGGTTAAGGAAGTTGCCAATATTGCAAAGAAGTGTATAAGAATAAAAGGAGAGGAAAGACCTAGCATGAAAGAAGTAGCAATGGAATTAGAGGGGCTAAGAACATCCACAAAACATCCTTGGACTAATGACGAATCAAATGTAGAAGAGACGGAGTACTTGCTTGGTAAATCAATGGAAAATGTTCCTTTCAAGTAAATGGCTGGTACAAGTGTTGGATATCAAAGTTTATAAAATCATTTTATGCAATCATTAGGTGGCGGCAGATGAACATTTGATTATAGTGTCACAACTTTTCTTCATGGTTTGCTTTGAATAATAGCTTGCCAGTATTATATGGTAATGCTTTTCTTTTCTGTACTCCAATCCAGTTGTGCTTTTGTTATAGCGATTTTGTAATTTTAAAAGACGAAGGATTTCTGATAGTATGTCACTTTTTAACCCCTATTGAAATTCTTTATCCTATCTCTATTTTGCAATGTAATAATATTCTTGATGATCTTCTTTTGAAAGAAAAAAATTATTGTGCACGCATTATGATATATACCATCGAACTATTGAAAAGTATATTCTAAACAAGCAACACTTTGAATCATACTCCTTTCTTCTTTAGAACACATTTAATCTTAGGAGCTATAGATAATCTAATAGTTACTCATTTTTCCAACATGTTCTTTCTTTATTAGATATTACCTTTATATTCAGTATAGGATTGTAAGAGCATTGAACCAGAAAAAACAATGGCTAATAACTTCAACATAATAACTAATAGCCTGATGCAATTATGAACCTCACTTCCCTTATAATATCTTTTAATTAGGATGATTATTTGTCTTTGGGACATCTAGACATCCATTAAAAATAAATTCGTATAAGGCACAACCATTATTCAATTTTTCTTTTCGGTGAAAACTAAAAAGAGATCTAGAGTTGATCATAATAGTTCTTAACATAGATATTGATTCCATGTTTAGAAAGATCACAACCACTCAGATGCGCCATCATTGTAGAAGTGATAATTGAACCCTAACTTTATGGATATCAAATCAAATCAACTCGAACAAGCAAGGTACCCCCCCTATATTTATCTTATTCTTTATCAAATTGACTTTATGTGTTACTTTTATTTATGTTAAATAATATTCAAATAATATGAATAAAAAAATGATAATATTCATTATCATCCATATATCTTTAATCATTTTCTATGTAATCTTAATTAAGATAATTTAGAAATTGAAATGAAATGAAGTTACCTGTATTAACATTGAGTTATCGGAGCAGGAAGTAATAAGTTATAGCTTGAAACCCAATTTATGCCGATAATCAAATATGCTAAATTTGGGCCTTTAGGTCCAAAACCACCTTGTTAAATTAAAAAAAAAATAAAGTTTGAAAAAATGACTCGTTGACATTATATCTAGAAATCAAAATTAGGCATGGTCTCATGTCAGGCTACAAATCCATATTATTTATTTTTTGTAATTTAGGTTACGCTGCATGTTATAGAGAAGGAAAAAAACTCTATGACTGTGCTGAAAACTATATTCGTTAAATAAGTTGGCTTTATTTTGCTTAGATAAAAAAATAAACAATAGAAAAAAAGCGATCATTGTAGAGAGAAAACATTTTCCCAAGAGCAAAAAAAATAGATAAAAAATTCAATACAAGTCAACCCGAATTAACATAGAAACATGTAGCTTGAGTAATTTGGGGTGACTAGTGGGTGAACTTATCAAATTTATTTTTCAGCTCATGAGATTAACATAAGTCTATAAAAAGAAACTACAAAGCAATTTTTTTTAATAAACTAATTTCAAGATTGAAAAAGAAAATAAACAAAAAAAGAATAAGTCTCATTAACTTTTTCATGGATTGGATACATGTCATTATCAAATGCCTGACACAACGCTTAAGATATATCTCGATTTATCATAAATGAACATAATTAAGGCCCCATTTGTTTGCTGGAAAGTGGTTTTCTTTTGGAAAATGAATTCCGGAGAAAGTGAATTCCTGGAAAGTGAATTCCTGAAAAGTGAATTCCGATATTTGGCAGTGTTATGAAAAATGAACTGGAAAATACTTTCCAGTATTTGTTTGTGTTATGGAAAATGAACTGGAAAATAATTTATTAATAAATTAATTTTTTTTTCAAGTTTATTAAAATAATGAGGAACAAATCTTCCAAATTAAAAAGTTGAATGAGAATGAAATTGAAAAAATATATAATTTCATAAATTATCTCAAATAAAATAAATAATAATCAAAATAATAGAGATCAAATCTAAAAATTTAAAAAAAATGAAAGGTGAATAAATTAAAATAATAATAATTAACATTTCATAAATTATTTCAAATAAAATAAGTAACAATAAAAAAAATGAGGACCAAATTTGATAGATAAAAAATTTCAATAAAAAAATGATAAGAAAAAAGCAAATAGCAATTATAAAAATAAGGACCAAAATTAATATAAAAATTAAATTTTAAGAGATGGAATTGAAAAATAAATATTGAAAAACAAATTATATATAGCAATCAAAAGTTTGAGGATCAAATTTGATATAATTAGCAAATAATGACATTTCTAAATTTTTCACAACTTCCGGAAAGTGTTTTCCGCCCAAATTTTCCAGAAAACACTTTCCTGAAAACCAAGCCAAATTTTTCTTTGACTGGAAAGTGTTTTCCGTTGACCAACTTTCCAGAAGGCAAACAAACACAGGAAAGTTTAGAAAGTGGTTTCCCGGAAAGTGAATTCCGAAAAACAAACACAGCCTAAAAAAAAAATAGTATGCATGTAGAGGAACCAGGATCAAAGTATAATACCCCTTATTTTTTTATAAAAAATAAATTCAAAAATCAATGCTAAGCTTGTGAGCATGATGACATTGTTGATATCTAATTATTTAAAATTCATGTATTTTAAGCAATACAGTAGTCTGCCATTTAAATCTCAATAGCCAATTCATCACAATAGAACAAGAACAAGAACTGCTAATATATCAAATCAAAAGCATTTGATTTTCATCATCAAATTAAATCTCAAGAAAAAGAATTGCTAATATATACTTGATTGGGAGTATGATTGATGTTGCTTTTCAAAGTGCTTTTCAAAGTGCTTTTCATTCAGAAATACATGAAAATAATGTTTTTCTTTTATTTTTTTAAAAATATTTTGATATCAGCTTATCAAAATGATCTAAAAAAACACAAAATTTAATTTCAAACAAAACATAAAAATAAAAATAAAATTATTTTTTTAAAATTCATTTTTGAAGCACAGTGACAAACAGACACTTTTTCATCATAAATTTTTATTTCTTTTGTCTATTTACATTTGCCTTATCAGCGTTTTTTTTTTTTTTTCCATTCAAGTTTCATTCTCTTCTTTCCAGAGAAGATTTCATTAATTTCAGTACTTGCTTCTTCAAGGGTCTTTTTTGGGGGATTTTTTTTGCTTGAAAACCAACATAAAATAGAAAAAAGTAGAAATTATATAACAAATAAGATTTGCATGATATAAAATTATAAAAGACAAGAGAACACTAACCTTAGCTTGCTAGCTACCTGCTAAGATCGAAGACGAAATAAAGAAAGATGAATTCTAAAACGCTACTAAAAAGGGGGTATTTTTTGAATATTATTTCTCATGTTAATTTTAAAAGGAATTATTGTAGTCAATCAAAGGTTCTCTTGTATGATTTTTGTTTTTATGAATTGAATTCTATTTGAAATGTATACCAGTGCCCTCAAATGGACAAAATATAGGAGGCATGCAACAAGACATAACACTTCTATGTTGTCTTGTAAGCAGGGAAAAGTAGTTGGCTAGACAATCTTAGTGGTTATCATAGAAAATTATGGATAAATAAGTTTTAAGAAAATATAAACATATTTGGCTGAAAAGATAGAAGTAAAAAAATATAAAATAAATCAGTTTCTATAAAAGTTTTGATAATCTATCATTTTAATTTCACAATGACATGTAAACACATCATTTTTATCTTAAATATATTTGTTTTCTTTTACATTGAAATAATAATTACATACTATCTTCAAGATTGGTTGGATGTGTCTTTATATGTATCATGTAAAAAATTAAAACCTATGAGATTTTTTCAGAAGTAGTAAGTGGTGCACTATAAATACACTCGTGAAACGTGTGAGGTTTTTTTCCAAAAAAAATAGCTACCCTGATTTTTCAGTCGTCACATGTCATACAACTCTTTAAAAAATTAAAAAAAACAAAAATAAATTTTTGCTCACATGCCTATTCTTAAAAGCCCACCAATACTCTAGGTTTTTCATTGCAATGGCCTAGACGCGCTTGCTCATAACCCCGTGATTTTGAATTTTTTTCTGCCTTTTTTATTTATTAATTTAGGTTGAATATAAATATTTTAAAAACAATTATTGAACTAAGTTGAGTTTATGGTTTGGGTCACAAGTTTGATTAATTAGGCTATTATTGTTGCTGTTATTTTCATATCACTTTTTTTAAATGATATATTTTTTAAAAATTATATTTTAATTATTTTAATTAATATCTATCATGTGTGATTTTTTTATCTAACCTTTTTGATAAAGGTTGTTTATTTTTGGTGTTGTCTATATTTAATTTTTGAAAAGATTATTTTGTTTCATCTATATTTGTTTTAATTTATTTTTTAAATAAAAATACATATTTTTAGATAATACTTATAATATGTGTAACCTTGCATAATTTTTTTTTTCACTTTTAGTTTATATAATTATGTGTTATTTTTTAATATTGTTTGGTTAAATAAAAAATAATTTTAATAAACAAAGTCGGTAAACACAATCGGATAAATATCTCATCTTGAAAGATTAAATATCTTAATTTTATATATGTCTTTTTATTTTATAATTTTATCTTCCATAATCGTTAATAAAATAATATGTTATATAGCACATAATTCTTGATTTATTTAATAACATGTATTGTTGAGCTTTTCAATTTATACTTGAAATCTTTTTTTATGCAAAAATACATCAAAAGAACTTGCATATATAATTTTTTAACATAAACAGTTTTTTCCTTGTTAGCTTAATAAAGCTTAATAATACTTTATTTAAGAATTGTGGGAGGGTCCAATTAATAAATGGAGAATTAGAAAAGAAGCTAAAGGAGATCGTTTAATCACTGTACACCTACACTCATTGTCACTGTGGACTGGATGTTTGCTCTGTTGCTTCAAACCTACATGAGCTCATTTTTTTTTCCATTTATGCACAGTGTAATAATGAATTTTTCCCTCGAAAAAGACAAAAAACAGCATCTGGGTTGAGGAGTTCCACGATAATTGCATATTTTAAGTCCGGTCCGGTCTGGTCCGGTTCGTCATGCGCGATCCGGTAATTAACCTATTTTTTAATCTTTTTTTCGCCGGTTTACTGTTGGCGCGTCACCAGACGCGCCGTCCATTTCCGCACTCACGTGTGTTTCGGACAGCGCGTGCGGCTTACTCCGACGTCCAAAAATGCCCAACCGGAGTCTAGAATGATTTTCAGGCATGTTCTCTTCCAACCGGTGCAGCGCGTGTGACTATATAGTGTTCGAAGACGTCTCACTGGTCGTTTGAATTCCCCCCCATTTCTCTCTCCTGCCTGCGCAAGTTGACGCCAGCGCATCTATTTTTTGTCAAATTTTATTTCAGTCCCTGAACGTTCGCATTTGTTTTTCTAGCCCATATTGCTATTATATAGGTTTTAATTTGTTTCAATTTCTTCCTTCAATTGAAATTGATTATATATTGTAGTTTCAATTAGGTCCTCATTCTTTTAATTTTCGGATTGGTCTGGAATCCTTAATATTTTTGGTATCAAAGTTTTGATTTATTTCAATTGTATCCTTCCATACAAATTTACTATAAATCCTTAATATTTTCGGTATCAAAGTTTGATTTCTTTCAATTTTATCCTTCTATGCAAATTAATTATGGATTTCAGTTTCATTTCGATCCCAATTCTTTTAATTTCTGGTTTTGTTTTAAATTATTTAATTTTATTGTTCACTAAAGCCCCCTTACATATTATTATTTTAAAATGTAATCAATTTTTTTTCATTTGTTTTGGTTATTGCTTTTTTGTTAATATTTTTCATTGTCAAGATTCCTAATTATCGTAGGTGAGACATTTAAAATAATAATAATTATTATTTTTGAATTGTTTTTTTTATATAAATATATGAGGCTAAGTACATATTTTTATATTTGTTTACTATTAACTTCCTAATATATATATATATATATATGACCTATTTATTCTCTTAAAATAAAATAATAATTTATGATAAGTGTTCTAAAATACTTTTAATATAATAATATGACAAATAAATCTTATAAACTAAAAAAAAAATCAACAATAGTTATGGTGTCATCGATACTATGACCAATAATGATTAAAATATTAATTATGTATATAATATTTATAATGGCAACTATAAGAATTGTAACATAAATTCTTCCGTCCATGTTATTTTTTTGAAAAATAACTTATGCGTCTTTTTTAAATTTATGATATTTCAGCTCTCATATGATGTGAAAAAAAATATGAAACCAAGCGTTAACAAGACAAGTTGAGAAAATATGTCAAACTATCTACAATAATAAAATAAAAATTATTCGATATTTCGCCACTGGCAGCACCAAATTTTTGAATATATAACAAAATTGTTAATGGTCCTGTTTTTTTTTTTAAATGCTATCCATATGAGTTAAATGATCTGCTTAAAAAATTGAAGATTATGTAGTTTTTATATGTATTTATTTTACTATAGATAGGACATTTAGAATAATAATAATAATTATTATATATTATGATATTATTTTGATGTTAACATTTTAAATGTATATAAAAAAATAAACAGACTTTTCTTTAGAAATCTCACATTAATTTAATCTCATTTCTCTAGAATACTTTTAATATAAAGAAAAAATATGCAATTTTTTTTTTATAAATTTTAGCAGTTGCATTTTTGTTATCTGTCAAATAAATTATTCGTCAAGTAGTTCAAACATTACCAACAAACCATTAATATGTTACACGCAACAAATAATATATCTTTGATCAATTTTATCAATTGTGATTTTACTATCTACCAAGTAAATTATTACCAAGGTAGTTAAAACGAAACTACCAATCACATTGTTTATTGTGTAAAATAAATTACTATCTGTGCTAAAATTCAATGATTGTAATTTAACTATTTGCTAATGAAATAATTAATGAAGCAAATAAAACATACACAACAATCAATCTGTATGTTACATGGGGCACGTCAATCATTTTAACAGAATTTTTTCAATTTCAATTGTATGATCTACCGATTAAATAATTATCAAAAAAGTTTTGGAAGTAACACCTTCCAATCACTTTTAGGCGGGGGAAAACCCTGATTCTAATAGATATTTTCAATTACAACATGTATAAAATCAATCAGTTTTCTACATAAAAAAAATTTGACACAGCGCACGAGCAAGTTCACTCTTATTGCTCTATTTCAATGTCAGCAATCATGAGGTTATCTTAGAGCCCATTAGACTTCGTCGCCAAGACAATGGCAAAGTTTGGGCCTTGAGTCCATGAGCTTTTTGTGGCTTTGAAGCTGGGAGTATATGCTAGTCACTGCGTAAATAAGAAGAACAAAATGCAGAATAAGGGCTTATTTGAAGCTCATGAAAAGTTTAGAGGCCCATTTCGCAATTGTGAAACAAAACCAGAATTTTTAGCTGCTACTAGTTTGCAACCCCAAGCTACGTCTTTCTGAACCAGAATATTTTTTGATATTTTTATTAAACTTTAAATTTTTTTGTTTTGATTTTTTTTGTTTTCATCAATATAAACTTTCATAGCAATAAAAGGATAATAGATCCACTCAATAAAATAAATCAAGAATTACTTGTGTTGACAAATCATAATAAATTTGTTGATCTTAACTAAAGATTGAGTCATAAAGATAAAATAAAAATACATATTAATATATTTAATCTCATGTCGCACATGTAGTTTCTCAAAAACAAAAACTATATAATTATAGAAAAATATTTTTTTTAAAAAAAATGTCATATTAAATAATTAAAAAATATATATTTTTCAATTCTAAAATCATTTTTTTAATGTCCCTCTTGTGTTATCTTAGTGAACGTAAAGTTTACAAAAATCATTTTTCTATTGATTAAAAAACTTTATGATTATTAAATGAAGTTAAAAAAATATCAAAACATTATGTCCATGATTTTTTTGTGAATGAAAGCTAAAAATATATAAAAATGTCAAAATCATGCCCAAAATCTATCTATTTATTAAAAAAAAAACATTTGAATTGGATTTTCATGAACAATTTATTTGTAGTTGTTATATTCATGTTAGATACATGATAATTGAAAAAATTACTAAATTTAAAATACAAATCTATGATATTATTTAAGAGCCATGTCAAAACTTAATATTAAATTAATCAACATGAAAAATTTATTTTACTGGTGAAAAATTAGAAATGAAAAAAAAAAAAAAAAAACATCAAAAGGTCAGGCCCAACATTTGGTATTCTAATAGAAGACCAGACATGTATAGGCCTCGAGATTAAGCTCCTGCTCTCCACCTTGCTTTCTATATTTTTTTAATTAAATAGAAGGGCAACATTTTTTCACAGCTTAGTTATTTTAAATAAAATCAAAATTGATAACATATTGTCCTCTTGTCTATGCCTAACGAGGTGAAAACAAGGGAAAAACTAGCCCTTTTAATTTTTTACCAAACAACCCATTTTTCAATAATGTATTTTGTAATCTTTTATAAAAAAATAATAATATAGTTTTGTACCTTGTGGCAGCTGCCCTTAAAAACTACCTATCAAGTCAAGGTCGCGCGTCCATTTTATAAAGTATGGTCGCTTCACGTGGAAATCTTAGGAAAAGTCATTATCTGTCATGAAAAACCCCCCCACGTGTCTCAAGTGGATTGCTAAACCATTTCCACATTCAAAATCAGGGGGCTTGACTTGGCAAAATAAAGACTTTATCGAATAAAAATGCTTCGATTCTAACAAGAGATTTACAATTGGACTGGAGTTGTTTTTTTTATTTATTTAAATAATATTATTTTTTAAAATTTACCTTGTGGCAGCCGCCCTTAAAAGCTACCTATCAAGTCAAGGTCGCGCATCCATTTTATTTCCAAGTAATTTCCTGATAGAGATCAATTGCCTCGGAACTTCACAGATCCCCCTATTAGCTAATAACATATTATCGACGAGAAGTATCTTGCTAGCTGCAGCGCGTCAGGATCTCTATTCACGTCAATGCTAATAACATATCATCGACAAGAAGTATCTTGCTAGTTGCGCAGATACTTCTAACAGTGTAACTTGCGAATATTCAATAACACTCTCTCTTTTTTATATATTTTAATTCACACTTGTCGCTACAGGCAGCGCGGCCTAATAAAGACCAGTGTCGTGGTCAATAGCTAGCTTTATAAAAAAGGCTACCTGGCATGGAGAGTAGTGTTCCACCCGACTCCATTCTAATTACACAGATAAGTTGCAGTCATGAGAGTTCGAGGAATGGCCTTGCAGCTCACAATAATAGGAGTGTTGGTGGCAGCAGTTACAGCAGCACCAGAGTTTCCGATAGCGAAGCCTGGATGCCGTGATAGATGTGGGAATGTTAGTATCCCATATCCATTCGGCACGACACCAGATTGCTTCCACGGCAGGCGGTTCCTCATAACCTGTAATGATAGTTTCAATCCCCCAAAAGCATTTCTCACCACAAGTACTATCAACATCACGGAAATAACACTCGAAGGAAAGCTGCATATCGAGCAATACATAGCCAAGGACTGCTATAACGCTTCTGGACGAGCTCGCAGGACCAAACCCAAACTTAAGCTCGCCAAATTCATTATCTCCGATGCTGACAATATTTTCGTGTCCATTGGTTGCGATACTGTAGCATCCCTCAGTGGCAATTTGAAAGGTAGTAATGAAACCAAATACACGGTAGGGTGCATGTCCTCATGTAACAGCTTAAAATATGTTCCGAATGATACATGCTCCGGCATAGGTTGCTGTCGAACATCTCTTGCCAAGGGAGTAGATGACTTCAACATAACAGTTACTAGCCAGACAAATCATAGCGGTATCTTGGACTTCAGCCCCTGCAGCTACGCCTTCATTATTGAAGAAAAGAAGTTCAATTTTTCTACAAGCTCTCTTCGGGACCTGAAGAACGTTAACAAGCTTCCTATGGTAGTTGACTGGAGTATAGGGAATAATAGCTGCGCCGAAGTAAAAAAAAAACATCTCTGCATGTCAAGGAAACAGCACTTGTTATGATCCTGACAATGGAAACGGGTACCTCTGCAGGTGCTTGGACGGGTACCGAGGAAACCCATACCTCCCTAATGGTTGCCTGGGTATTTTTTTTACCGTCTCTGATCTGTTTCTTTCTCTTTCAAATTAGAAATTTTACAGGGGAAACCCATACCTCCCTAATGGTTGCCTGGGGCTTCTTACTAATATGCAATGCTTTTGTTCTTTTCCAGACATTGATGAATGTAATGCAACTGTAAACCACAATTGCACACATCATTGCACCAACTCGGTAGGGAATTATACATGTTCTTGCCCCAAGGAGTACCATGGTGACGGAAGAAAAAATGGCGATGGTTGTATCCGCCGTCGGTCACTGGTGATTCAGATCGCTGTTGGTAAAGTTCGTATACCATAATCCTCTTTATTTTCAATCCTGATGTTCATGTTCTTTCTATTGTATATAGGTCTTTCATGTGCCATCAAAGGCAATTGTTTGTTTTCCGGTTTCTCATTTCTAACTTGGATAGGATATATACATGTGTCAATTTTTAGTTCTTGCTTTTTAGACAAGGCTTTGATGGTCAGTGTTATTAAAACTACATCGTAACCTACTTCTAGTTCAACCTAAATTAATACATGAAATTCATGCAGGAATTACATGTACATTTTTTGTTAATTTTCTTCCCAAAATTTTAGTTTTTCAAAGTATATATTGAAATTCATGCAGCTGTTTAGAAATATTGTGATAAATTCTTGACCGGATATCAGAGCATTGACTAGAATTTATTTTATCAAAAAAATTGACCAAACTTGCAGCCCTTGGTATTTTAGAAAACCAAACTGAAAGGAATCTAATTTGATCCATACTAACTCCAAAACTTCAAAACCAACAACGTTTTAAAGTCAAATCCACTACAAATATTTGAACTTATTTTATATAGTCATGAGATCATTTCAACCCAAATTTCTTGATGGGAAACTTTAGCTCTCCACCTTTCATACATGATTTCAAATATTTCTTATCATATTGAAATTTTAATGGCTAAACATAAATGAAAAAAATGCAATAATTAGTCAGTCGGGTATACTTGCTAAATTTGGATGAACTTGCGTATAAGCAATGTACATAATTAATTACAAATTAATCTCTCAACATCCTTGTACGTGTAGGAATTGGAGTAGGACTCACATCTTTTTTTATGGGGATTACTTGGTTGTTCTGGGGATACAAAAAATGGAAGCTAATGAAGCTCAAAGAGAAATTCTTCAGGCAAAATGGTGGTTTGATGTTGGAGCAGCAGCTATCAAGAAGGGAAGGACCTGTTACAGACACGGCAAAGATCTTTACTGTTGAAGAACTCGAGAAAGCCACTTGCAAGTACCATGAAAGTAGAATTCTTGGCCATGGAGGTTTTGGTACAGTTTATAAGGGAACTTTAACAGATGGAAGAATTGTTGCAATCAAGAAGTCTAAAACAATCGATCAAAGCCAAATCGAGCAGTTTGTCAATGAGGTGGTTGTACTTTACCAAATCAATCACAGGAATGTGGTGAAGCTTCTAGGATGTTGCTTGGAGACAGAAGTTCCACTACTAGTTTATGAATATGTTGCAAATGGTACCCTCTTTGACCACATTCACGACAAGAGTAAGGTGTCGGCCTTCACCTGGGAAATCCGTTTAAAGATAGCTTCTGAAATTGCAGGTGTTCTATCATATTTGCATTCTGCAGCTTCTATGCAAATAATTCATAGGGACATCAAGTCTACAAACATACTCCTGGACAATAGTTACACGGCAAAAGTGTCAGATTTTGGCACTTCTAGGCTAGTTCCGTTGGATCAAGATGAATTGTCAACCATGGTGCAAGGAACTCTGGGATACTTAGACCCTGAGTACTTGCACACAAGCCAACTTACAGACAAAAGCGATGTTTACAGTTTCGGAGTGGTTCTTGTGGAACTACTAACCGGGATGAAGGTAATTTCCTTCGACAGGCCTGAAAGGGAGAGAAATTTATCAATGTATTTTCTTTGTGCATTGAAAGAAGATCGTCTGGTCCATATTCTTCAGGATTGCATGGTGAACCAGGATAATACGAGGCAGGTTAAGGAAGTTGCCAATACTGCAAAGAAGTGCATAAGAATAAGAGGAGAGGAAAGACCTAGCATGAAAGAAGTAGCAATGGAATTGGAGGGGCTAAGAACATCCGCAAAACATCCTTGGACTAATGACGAATCAAATGTAGAAGAGACAGAGTACTTGGTTTGTAAATCAATGGAAATTGTTGGTTTTGAGGAAATGACCGGTACAAGTGTTGGATATCCTAGTTTACAAAATCACTTAATGCAATCACTAGGTGATGGCAGATGAACATTTGATTATAGTGTCAAGACTTTTCTTGATGGTTTGCTTTGAATAATAGCTTGCCAGCAGTGTATGGTAATGTTTTTCTTTTTTGTATTCTAATCCAGTTCTGCTTGAAATACTTTATCCTATCTCGATTTTGCAATGTAATAATATTCCAGGTGATCTTTTGTTGAAAGCAAAAATAAATAAATTATTGTGCATGTATTCTGATATATACCATTAGACTATTGAAAAGCATATTCTAAATAGGCAACTCTCTAAACCATATTCCTTTCTTATTTAGAACACATTTAAGCTTGGGAGCTAATTATAATCTAATACTGACTCCTTTTTCCAACATGTTCTTTTTTCATTAGAGCACTAAAACAGAAAAAATGATGGCTAATAACTTCAACATTATAACCCTGAAACTATGCAATGGAGAATTCTAAACCTTTGTTTAGGCTTAATAATGATACCGGTCTGAAATTAATCAAATTCAATGCAAGGGGAAAAAATCCTTACCAAGTTTGCAAAGAGAGGGAGACTTAGACGCATTTAATTTTCAGGAGAAACGATTTATAATTTTAAAGCATGTTGACTGAAAATTTATATCATAGAAACGTCCGTGACAATGAAATACACAGACTAATTGAGTTCTCGTGGCAACTTAATTAAAAACATTTTCAAAAGTCATTTCAATTTAAAATTTATCGTTTAAATCTTATTTTTGCTTTCTTTTTTATTATTGATTTCATTAAAACACAGAAGCAAAAGGTCACCATTTACGTTTTGATATTTACAGCTTACTAGGGGCGAAATTGCATATATGTGCTGTACTTAATGATAAATTACGTTTTGACATTTACGTTTCAACATAATTGTCTGTAGGAATTGGCGTCGGCCTGGCAGCTTTGCTGATGGGAGGTGCTTGGCTGTACTGGGGATACAGTAGATGGAAACTACTGAAACTCAAAGAGAAGTTCTTCAAGCAAAAATGGAGGTCTAATATTACGACAGCAACTTTCAAGACGGGAAGGGTCCACTCGAGAAATAGAAAATATCTTTACAGTAAATAATTTGGACAAAAGTGATGATATAATAATTAAAATAATAGTGATCAGAATTAAAACAAGAAAAAAAATTAAAAGATAACTATGATTTTTCAATCGAATCGTGAAATTGAAAAGTAAAATTAATTTTTAAAAAGATAAAAAAGAAATAAATTAAAAAAATTACATATCATAAATTTTGATTGAAGAATTAAATTGTAATATATAAAAAATTTAAGGAAAAGTTCAAGAAAAATATGAAAAGAATAAGAATAAGGACCAAATTAAAAAATATAGTAAGAAAATAGTGACTTTTTATAAATAAAAAAATGAAAAGAATAAAAAGAAAATTCTTTTTTAATAAGATTTTGATGATTAGAAAAATTATCATTTTAAGTAAGATTTTTTATATAAAAAATAACTTTCATTATAGATTAAAATGAAAGTAACAACCGTCAAGTTTGATTGTAAGATATTTTTTTATATTTTATTTTTTCATAATCGGCCATTAAATATGAAAAAATACAAAAAACAATGACATAACTATCAGAAACAACTCTTTTCATGTTTTATCTTCTTTCTTTTTTGTGTACTGGACCAATGATTATAATTGCAGTCAAACCAATTGAAATACTGGACCGAGAGAGAATGAAACAAATGAATAAGAAACAACAGATAGAACTAATTCCGGAGCCTGTTGGTAATTTTTCGAGAAACTTTATCTTGATGAACATCCAAATTACAAGAGATGTTAATTACATGAAAGAAAATCTACAAACAATGCTACAGTAAGTTAATTTCTCTGCATTAACATCATCCATACTTTTCTGGTGACAAAACCAAGTCCACGCTCATGAAAAGAACATTTCCCTCTTGAGCTCGGTACACATTATTTCATCCACATTTCATGATCCATATATCCACTCAATCACCTTTACAATGCTTTCGTGGACCATGTCAAGAAAATATAAAAGAGTTTGTTTCTCTATAAAGCAAATATATAAATAACCATCATCATGCAGACTAATTTACAAAACTCTGCATATGCTTGCGAAGTTCCAGACTGTATATACTGCAGTTAGAGAGGTGATATTAGAGTTCTTGAAACTGCAGCTACACCTTTCCATCCGATGAAGGAAGACTGCTATCTGCTTTCACCATTGTAAGTGATGATTTGGAGACTGAATCGGTTCCTTTCGAGGGAGATGAGGAGGGAGCAGGCAGCTTCTTGGGCATCATTTGTTCCCGGTAAGACTTAGATAAACGTGATGCTTCCGATGAAAGAACAACGAAAGCTAGAAGAGTGAAGAGTAAGAACTTTTGCCTCCAAGAAACTAGCATGTTGAATACTACTGTCAGGAGATGTGTTGGAGCTCTACTTTAACACTCCAGAGTAGCAGCTTTTGAGAGTTTATGCCAGCAGACATGTTGAGTAAAAGATGAGACAATGGCAGACAATGGAGAATTTGATAATACTAAACTGTTAAGTAGTTCATGCTGTTGCTGTCATTGTCTAACAGGGAGCAGAATCAGAGTGCACGAGTGAGGAATTTGAGGGATTTTAAAATTCACCAGGGACCACTCATTAGCTGGGGTGAGCATGGGTGCATACTAGTACATGAATGCAAATTATGATTAAAATATATCAAGATATTAAACCTAATACTGAAGCATGTGTTATTACTAATAAAATGGCCATAGCTCGACTCTATATTTGAAAGCAGACCTAGGGTTATAATTGTTCTTTAATTTCAATCATGCAATCAAGAGGACAGTGCTCCTTTCATAATTAACAGGTTTGGTCTGAATACCTCCCCTCTTGCTATACTACTCTTATTTATAATCTAGATTACATTCAATTACAGCTGTAAAGCTATATCTAGGGTGCTAGTTATAGTAAGTAAATCTGCCTATTGTAATCCTACTTTAATGCTGTATATATATGCTTTCCTTTTCTGTGTTTACTGTCAGCCCTAGCATGCTTTTCCTTTTTGGTGATAACTGTCTACTGTCTTCCTTTTTGCTGTCATAACTTGTCTTTCCTTTCCTGTCTTTACTGTCAATAATTACCAGATAGCTCATGAGCCAAACAAGTCTAACTAATAAAAGAAGTTCACTAAGAAATTTCAGAAGGATTCCAGAAGAAGCATCTTGACACTTCTGTACACTGCGTTCCCAACAAAGATGATTTCTGACAATATAAAATATGGATCATCAGTAAGATGACATGTTAAGAGTACAGCATGTCCTGAAATGTATTGAGCAAGCCTCTACTTCCATCGAGCAATTACACAGAAAGCAACATTTTCTCGTCCCAAAAATGGGGCGTTCTTATGCCATCGAAAGGTCAAGTCGAGCCATTTCCATGCCCTTGCAAAAGGATTAGTGTATAAAACATTTGGAACTCAACTGTTGCTTGGAATTAAATTACAGTAGGAAGTAGATACACTGTCGGATAAAAGATTTCTTATGGCTTATTTGTGACAAGAGGAGTTGGATGGAGTACGGTGCTCCCCTTTCAGGAAGCAACACACATAGAATATATTCCCACCATAAAGAATGCATAGAGGATTACTTTAATTCGATTGCTAAACTTTTCAATGCAATCAATGGCAGTATGTAAAAAATTTGTAGAGGTTCATTTTTAACAAATTCTGTATGTGTGGGTGTTGAGATATATAACAAAATATATCTATCCGAAACATTACTAGTGTCACACAAAGTCTAATTTAGTTTTTATACTTAAAAAAAATTATATATGTTTGAAAACCTCAATATTTTCCAATTCAATTTTGATATAAAATTTCATTTTTATTTTTTAATCCCTGATTTAAATTAGATGAGAGAGAGGTGTCGGTTTCCGGAGGTAACAGAAAAAATAACGTTGACATCGATTTAAGCCACCAAAACGATTGATAATTATGTCAAATAGTTTCACTTGATAAAGAGAGTTTATATTAGGAGTTTTTTTTACCTTTAAAGTTCATGAAAAAACAAATTTGATATCAAAAAGATTTTTTTTATTTCATGTTGATTTTGGTTTCTAAGATGGTTTTTAGGGTTTTTTTGAAGCCATAAATAAATTTATCACAGTTACTATAGTGTTTTCTAGATGTTTTGAATCATAAATTAAAAAAAAAATAGAGTAAAAAACCTTAAGCCTTTAATTTTTGGTAATCAAAGTGCCTAAAATTTAAGCAAAAATCAAACGTGTTATTCTTTTTTGTCTTTAAAAACAATTGAGGCAAATGACATGATACAATAAAGAAAATAAACATCCAAGCGAGCGGGCCCTTAAATAATGGGTCAGGTAGGCTAGTTCGGCTCGCCACACCCAATAGCACTTGTCCTTTTACTTTTTTCTTTCTATTTTTTTATTATTACATGTTTTTACATGTTTTTCTTTTAAAAGTTATTTTTTATTTATATTTAATTTAATAGCACTCTCTCTTTATTTTATTTTTGTAGAGCCTCTTCTAAATTTATTTTTATGTGTATTTAATTTTTGATGATATTCATCTATAATTTTTCTTTGCATTTTTTGTGAAGGTAAAATTTATTTTTTCAAATAAAAAAAAAATATTTTCAGATAATATTTCTGTTATGTTCAACTTTGCATTTTATTGTTTTTTTCGTTTTGATTTTCTACAAAAACATTTAGAAAATATATAACCCGTGAAGAAACAAGGTTTACATAACTAGTTATTTTATAATTGTTTGTGGATAAATACAGCTATTGATATTAACCCTCAAGTGCCTACGATAGATAGCAAACCATACCTGTAAAGCCTAATACAGGCAGCCTGGTAAACCTCGGATGAAAGGTATAAACTGATGCGTCAGGCCTGTATGATGGCTGATGTTATTGTTTCGAATTCTGTAGGACGCCACATTGTCTTGTGGACACAAAGCAGTCCCTCTTTGTCTTTTGAGTAAATCATCCGGATCTCCCATTTCAGAGATTTGGCCAAGCTCTCAATCTCACCAATGATTTCAACATTGTCACGCACAATCAGCTTTCCTTCTGGCCTCAAGATCCGATCCACTTCTGCTATTACTGCCACTAAGTTGCACCTATGTTCAGAAAAACAGCAGAACATCAGGTCAGACAAACTATCTAAATCTCTCACTTTAGACAGCGGCAATGTGATGAACCTGCCTCTTTTTTAGACTGGAGAGGAGATGATCAGCATGGAGTAGATCATAAGTTCTAGGATAGGTATTGAATGATTCGCACCAATCATGATACATTCCAACCAAACCACGCTCATAGATTATTGGAAGCGTGTCTGCAAAGTCAATTGGGACTATATTCATAACCCACACTTTCAAGTCTTTCAGTGCCGCAGCAAACCTGAAACAATTACAGAAAAGCACAAATCAAAAGAATGCAGCTTAAGCTTAACTCGCCAAAAGCACGTTTTGAAATGGATAGCACTCAGATAAGAGAAAGTGTCCTTATTGTGCATGATAAAAACAAGTCTGCTTAGCCATCTAGTATAAAATAAATTTGTTAAATTGAATTGCTTACCCTCCATATACAGCTCTCATGTCCATGATATTTCTCACAGAAGTCCAGTTGATTCCTGTCCCGTTCAAATAAGACCGGGAGACAACATTTTTCCAATGTTTATAGTCAGCTGCGAAATCCTCTGGAGCACCTTTACCATAAACTCCAACCTGAGAATTTAACCAGTATGGTGGTTTCTCCAGCCGTTTTGGCCATTGCTCAGGCCAACGAGATCCACGCACTGACACATCTACAGGCACTTTATGCATACATGCCTCAAGCAGGACATTCCTGAAGAGAAACATCCATAATAATATCAAGTTTCCTCTATTTAGAGCTTATAATAAAAGTGGTAGCAATTTTAAATTGTTTCAATTAGTTCTGATTTTTCCCTATTTAGTTTTAGTTTTAAACATTTTCTACCCAAGCTATGATGAAAACTCAGGAAGGGGTTATTGTTGAAGAACAATAAGTGATTCTAATTCCATGGGACAAAAATGAAAGTACCACGCTGCATTTGGATCATCAGATCCTTTACACAGTGGAGGCTCATTTTGCGGTCTATTATTATAGCAGTCATTGGAGGTAGGCTTTCTATATATTGCTGCACCAACACCATTTAGTGTGTCCCTTTTAATCACCACCAGATCCCAGCACATTGACTTTGTTAGTTTGGACATCGCTGCATAAAAAAAAAAAAAAGCAAAGATATATGAAGACAAGACACAGTACTATCCTCTGGGAAGGAATGCAAGTGTTAAAAAATATTCTACCTTTCCAAATGCCCACATCTTCTGGACGGTTTCGATAAACTGGGGTGGCGGACCAGATGAAGTAACCACCAGGCCTCAACACTCGATTCAGCTCCAAAAGAAGTTTACCGCCTGCAAGAAGACTCAAAATATCTCTCTGGACGAAACAAACAAAAACATGGAAATATCTTGCTAGAGTATAATAGACATGGACATTACCTTCAATATGCCAAGGAACCCTACAGCGTGCACAGTGAACAAGATCAAAAACAGAACTAGGAAAGGGCAATCTCTTTGTGCCCATAACAGCCAACATCGCAGGGATACCCCTTTCAAGTGCAAACTGAACCTGGGCTTCATGTTCATCCTTGGGAGCAAATGACATTGCGATAACATCTTTTTCCAAAAGATAACCTCCGAAGCTTGCAACCCCACACCCAACATCCAATATCACTCGGCTTCTTTTTCCCCATGCAATATCAGGATGAGACTGAATCATTCATAGAAAAGAACTATCACATCATACTGTCCAGTGTACACAAACATATTTGCACACAATCTACTTCGATGAAATAGTGCCTCATTTTCAATCTGTTGAATCAGTGATTGTACAAAATAAAGGACAAGAAATGCAGGAAACAGGTGAGATAAAGAAACTCACATCCTGAATGAAATCAATATAATGAGGAGCACCATGCTTGAACTGAGTTCCACCACCTGGAAAAGTAAGATATTCACCAGTAACTTTAACCCAATTCTGATGCCCCTTAACCTCAGCAAGCTTGGTGTTAGGGACATTATAGAACCATATCTGCCATGTGTGCCAAAAGAAGAAGTTCAGCCATTATAAACAGGAAAGGTTTTTTCCATTGATTAGGTGGATCAGTGTTTACCTTTTCCCTGCTTTCAGGCCACTTGACTGAGCGTCTATATCCTTCAGGTATGGGTACCAAACAAGTGGGAGCTTCTTGAGGACAGTGCCTCTCTCGATGTTCATAGTGCTTTGTGCTTGGAAGCCTTCTTATAACGTACCAATTATCAAGGCAAGGAACATAGGCTGGTCCAGCAGTGACATTACAAAGTTTCCATCCATGACCATGTCGATCCTTAGATATTGAAGATTGTTGAGGTATCTTCTCATTCTGTGATTCCACCACTTGAGTCGACCAAGCCACGTTTTGAGTATTAGTTTCATTTAGAAGTTCTGACCGTGTGCCAGCAGGTAAAATCTCAATTGAAGTCTGATCATTCTCTTGACTATCCACGTTATTCCCAGTAGCACCTTCATGGTTATTTTCATTCACATTCTCCCCTGAGCCTGGGTTCTTCTCCCCATCATCTGACTTGGATTTATTTTCACCTGAGCTCCCCTCTGATTCTGTTTGATCACTTTTATTTGCTTCTTTGCCTTGAGCTGGGGTCCCTCCAGCTTCCGCAGTTGATTCTCCATCACCTGAATTCGACTCTCTATCCTCTGTTTTTCCATCCTTGTTATTTTCAGTCCGTGTCTTTGGTTCCTCTTCAGTAACAGTCTTCTCATCCTGGTTTTCTTCAATCACATTCTTAGACTCGGTCTTCTCATCCCTGTTTTCATCTTGGTTATCCTCAACAGTACTTTCACTTTCTTTTTCAGTCACATTTTGGTCATCATGGACATCAGATTGGCTATCACTTTGAGAATCAACAGCATTGCCGTCTTCTTTTCTCGCATCCTCCAGTAAATCACCAGGACTGTCTTCAAATTGCTTAGAAATATTTTCACCAGCTACTTGTTTCACACCATTCACATTTCCTTGGGATAATGAGTTTGAATTTTGAACTGGAACAGATGATGACATAAGCATCCATGCTCCAACTAAACACAAAGCAACAAACACAACCACAGTGATTGTACAACAATAGATGGATGGCTTCCTCCCATCAACACGGGAATATTTTCCCATAACCATGCTTTCTTTAGTATGATGCTGCTTGTTATACAAATCTGGAAGGGAAAAAAAAATCAGCCAGAATAAAAACCCTCACAACTTAAATTAAAATTAAATTTTAATAATCTTTCATGAAAAAACTAATGGGGAAGAATCACAGAAAAGAAAATACAAAGTAAGAAACTGACGCAACAATTGGGTATATGCTCCCTTGTTGACAGTCCTTTCTTAACATATTTTGCAATCTCATGATCAAGCACATGTTATCTAAATCCCAGTGTGGACTAGTCTTCTTCTCTTAGAAATCATGCTTCATGACTCGCGCTTCCCCTTTTAACTTCAATTAATGAAAAAACTTATCCTTTGTGGATTCAAATTACATATTTAGTTTCATTATCTTTTAATATTCTTCCTCGACTTTATTTAAAACACTTTGCATGCCTGAATACTATTAAAAACAAGAACTGTTTGATGACCCAGTGGAGTGACACCAAGAATTCTCTTTTATCCCTTTTATGAATTCCTTCAATCTAATTTCCCAAACACTAGTTATACAATAAACCACCTATCGCTAAGGATATTTAAACAGCCAAGAAAATCACAAGTCACAAACATGTCAGAACTTTCAAAGAAAACAATAAACAAAGATCAACATCAAGAGTGAAAAGTGCCATGAATAAAATCTCAATAGAAATCACCCATACACATAATTTTCATAAGGGAACAATTTTTGGCGAATAAATGACAGAAAGAAGGGCAGGTTTTTGTAAAAAAAGAAAGAAGACCTTTTTGTTGCTGGATTAAGGAATAGGAACTAGATCCACCAGTTTGAGAGTCGAAAGTTTTGTTTTTGCATTGTAAGTTCAGTAAGAAACTTAAAAGTATTATATGAAGAAGAACCAAACAACTAAACAATCTCAGACACTTGATTGATTGCAACTCCTAATAAATGCCATAGTCAAAACTTCTCTACCACACACAAAAACAGGCGGCATTGTCTTGAACTAAATCAGGAACATGAGAGGTAAGATCACAGCTCAGATTAAAAGTTAACCCACGTTCAGAAAGTGGGGAAATTATTAGCATACAAGAAAATGTTGAATCTTGTAAAGGTTTCGATCATGTCTTTTTAGAACAGCATTGTAAGAGTTTAAAGTGGAGAGCTTTGGAATTCTGGTTTGTAACAAGTGAAGGCAGAAACTGAGAGTGAGAAAAGAGTTTAGATAGAGCTACCTTTCTTCTTTACTTAAAAGAGTGTGCCATTTGCTTGCTGTACTTGGATCTTAATGGAGAACCCAGAAACGGCAAAGTCATAAAATCAGGTTCTACCCTTTATTCTTTCAAGAAAAAGCAGACGACAGAACAGAGATTTTTAAGCACAGTGTTGTTTTTTTTTTTTTAAGTTCAGAAAATAAAGTTTTTGAGGGCTGCTATAAACTATTGACATTAACAAAGAAATTGGAATTTGAAAAGAACAAAAAAACAAAGTGGATGAACTAGTGGTCTTCATGGATAATTGAATATAATTGGTATGATATATATGTTATTCTATTTTCTGATATTTTATAAATTATAAATTTTATCTATTTAGCTTTTTTTTAAATCCAAGCAAGTCGAATATATTATTTTGTTTATGAATATTATGAATATATACAAGTTAAGTTTATTTTATTAATTTTCATAGATTTTACTTAATTAGAAGTAAGATTTTGGCTAAATAAGTCACTTCAATTATGAGCTTTAATAAACAATTTAAGCTTAATACATCACCTGATTAGAATAGAATAATCATTTAGTAAAAAATAGAACATGTGACAACAAATTAAATTACTAACAATAAAAAAACTCACTACAACAAAATATGATAAGTTTCACATTTAGTGATATTTTGGTAATATAATTGAAATATTTTTTTAAAGTATATTTTGTTTAAAAATACATTAAAATAATATTTTTAAAATTATTCTTTACATCAATACATGAAAATTATCTAAAACTATAAAAAAAATTAAAAATTAAAAAAAAATTAAAAATATTTTTAAAATATAGTGTAAAACACTCCTTTTAACCTAGAATTAAATTGTCATCACTACACTTTTTTTTTTTATTATCAACCAATAGCACGCGATAGTAAAAGTTTTCACGTATGTATAAACCTAATTGTATAACAATTACTTGATAATAAAAGCTTCATTTTAAACAATAAGTAGAAAGAATAATCTAAGTTGTTAAAAAATCGAACAATTTCTTTACTCTCCTGGCTTTTACAGAGAGGTTTTATCTCCACCTATCCACAGCTAGGATCAGCTTTAAGCAATAAATCCACTTTCATTCAACTCAAATGTACTGTTTGGCGGTTTGATTAATATTGTTTTTGAAAATGATTTTTTATTTAAAAATATATTAAAATAATATTTTTTTAAATAATTTTTAATATTAACACATTAAAATAATCTAAAAATATTTAAAAATAATAATTTAAAATAAAAATTAATTTTTTTCAAAAATATTTTTGAAAATACATTCCCCCAGATGAGAGATGGATGGCAGTTCTTCACCCTTAGACACCATGAATATCTTGAAAGGACTTTGCGGATAGTGGAAATATTATAATAATTAATCAGAAAAACATCGTACTAACAAGAAATAAGACATTATAATTAAGAAGACTATAAATTAACATGCTTCCTCGGACTCGCCTGTTGTTCCCTGTACGTTTATCTCCTTTACACTTACCCTTTTGGCACCCATCAAAAGTTGAGACGTAGAGACGTGGATTAGATAAATGGAGAATCAGATGATCATGATAGGGTGCAATAACATCAATACAGAGCTTAGAAAGAGGAGTAGCATTGCGAGAATGGTCCTACTACCACCTGCCAGAAGATTCATCAAGCGGAGGATTCTTAGCAGTCTCTTTCAAGGTCTCAGAGTTACAGCAAGAGGAAGAAGTCGTCGTCTTCTTTGCAAACTTATGATGGCAGCATGGCGCATGATATATATGCATTCGCTCTCTGAGTTCCTTCCCAAATAAGTTTGGTTTTGGCTTGGTGATATGTGCCACGAAATCTGTCCTATTCCGTTCGAGAAAAGGATCAGCAAACTTCCAATATCCTTCCGCCAATTAATTTTCAATTAATCCCTTATATCGGTAATTTGTTTCCAGAAAACTATAGTTTTCAATTAATTAAACTCCACCTCCAATATTCCTATTTATGCTTAATATGTCCCCCATGTTTTATAAAAAAAATTGAATTAAGAGAAGCAATTTTGAAGTAAAAATTGAGTGATGGAAATTAGAAAGCAAAAAATAGTGATGTTAATTTATTATGTTTTTTATGGGGTAGATAGATTTTTTATGAAATGCCATTGCTTATCCAAATCATGCATATTGCGGATTGATGTGGTCCGAAATATAGAATTCGTTCTTGGGTTTGAGAAGTGCAATACGTACCATATGCCTGATACCATACTAAAGACCGACATCTTCCAGTATTATGAGAATCACGCACGCTCAAGCTCCGTTTGTAGCCTCCTGTGACAGCAAAAAAGTTTTTTGGCAGCTATATACCGGGACTGTTTATGAAGTTAAAGTGTGAAAGAGGCAGGAAGGTTCCTGCCCTAGCTAGCACCTTGAGATAACTAAATTAATAAATAACTCATGCAATCTCTTCCTCTCCCTCCCCCCTCGAAATGGCCAGAAGGATAATAATATCTGAGATCATGGGATTAACAAATCTATCCCAGAGAGCAGCAGTTGCCAGAAGGAATGACAAGAAGAGAGTCCTTTTTCCGCCCGTCAGAGGAGGCATTAAACGCAAAGTTTTTAACCTTCTTTACAAAAAACTGAAGGTGGTGGGCCATGCTGCTTCTCCTTACCTTCTCAAGACCTGCAGCCAGAGCTAGCCATGCATCTTTCATTCTCGTGAAGTTTCCGTAACTCTTCATATTTATTGTTTCTTCCTCTGTGAAGTTATGGTACTGTGGAAATTAAATGAAGGGTTTTATGAAAAATCTCAGTATGTAGTGGGTGATTAATCATGGTGAAGGAGTGTTCAATTTCTCTAATTAATTTCTTTCTGTAAAACATTTGATTAATCTTTTAGTTTCGTTTTACTCCAAGAAGTAATGCTCCATCTAATTACACAAACCACTGAAACTGATAGCTTTATGCTTATGTCTTAGCAAGCATGTGTCAGATAACACCTGATCCAGGAACGTTTAGATTTCTCTGGAAACCACAATTGAGAGATTTATTCTCGCTACATCCAAAAGTCTATTATTTCTGCTGCTGGTCTTCTAGAGACATCTAGTATTTCCCAGTTTCATAAACACGTATATTTCTTCACGCATGAACAAAGGAAGATCAATTTATTCTAGATAGACCCTCGATCTGCGTGATAATGAACCAAAAAAACATCCTTTATCATCACCAAACTAAACCTCAAAGTGAGGAAAATAACATGTCAAATAAAGCCTTAAAAAAACTCTCCACTTGGTGATGGTATTTCTCGGTGATCATATAATTTATTATAATGTAAGTCTTCATGATATGGTCATGAACCAGTGAAAAATATTGGTATCAGTGTGCGTGTAATATATAAAGGAAAATCATTAGTCAAAATGCTGATAAATTAGGGTATTAATTGCACTGATCACAAAACCTCTTGATCAATGTATCTAACACCTACAGATACGTGTGATTATTAGATCTAAGGTTTCCTGCAAAGTGCCTTAATTTTACCCTTGCAGGTTTAGTTGGAATTCTCATAACATTTCTCTCTCGATCAGAAAGTTGGTCGAGGAGTGAGAGACGTGCATGTTCATGAACAAATTAAGAGCTGAGAAGAATCAGCGAGAACGGGAAGAGGTCCCGGCAGTGGTTTCGTGGGATATCTGTGTAAATCTAAGAAATGATAGCGATGATTTTGAATCCAACCTACGTACAGGGTTTGCTTTATTAAGCACTGAACTTGATTTGGTGTAGCGTTCGGTTGTACACTGTAAGAAAGACGAAAACATCGTTGCTTCATTTTGAATCCAACCTCCAGGTTTACTTTATTATCGTCATGCTTATGAATGCACTCCATTACCTTTTTCTGTAGTGAGAGAAAGGCATGTGTTAGTGTTTTTGGATTAAAAAACTATCGAGTTAATTTTTGTGTGTGTGTGATTCTGATGAGTTTGTGTTTGTGGGATAGATATATTTTTAAACTTTGTTTATTTGCTGTAAAATAGTTTTATTTTTATAGAAAATGGGTTTTTAAAAAATAAATTATTTTTATATGTTTGAAAATATCATGAAAGATAAATTAAAAGATTAACTTAAAAATCACTTTTTTATTTTTTTTATTTTTTTTCAAGTTCATATAACATATATAGAACACATTTAATATAATTATTTGATTAGTTACAAGAAAAGAATGATATATAAAAAAGATGTAGCTGTGAAAAACAAATCACTGTATAATTAATTTTATAAAATGTAATTATGCATATAATATAAGCGTTTTAAATAGAGTATTATATACATATATCTATTTTTTGGTGTTTGGAGAAAATCGAAAATAAATTTCTTTTCTATGGTATCCTAGTTTCATAACACAATTTATATGATTTAAAATGTGTGATTACTGTATAATATAACATGTTTTGTATTCATATTTATCTTTCTAGCAATATTATATAAATTAAAGTATTACATGCACTGATGTATGAAATTAATATACTTTTATTTTGTATTTTAATGTATGCTAATATATTATTTTGTATATTAATATATTGGTAACATATTATTTTCTAATAATATTATATTTTAAAGTATTTTATTATATAAATGTATAACAATAATGATGTATTATATTACTTTAGTTTTTGAATTCCTAAAGGAAAGTGTTTTTTTTTTTAATTTTTTAAACTGTCTATCTAAAATTTATTTCATAGATGAAATTTCCCGTAGCCAAAAACCTATTTTTATCACTATAAAGTTTCAAAGACGAAAATTTCCATCATCACCCGTCGCTAAAGGTATTGGTGACAAAATTCTGGTCACCCATTAATCTTCTTTTATATACAATAAACTGTCTATTTGGCATCGAAACTTTACCATAAATTTGTCAACATTTCATGGTTGAGACATTTATATTTCTTTTATTATGCTTCTAATGATCCAATATCAATCATTCTCTTGTCTCATAAAGCATAAAATTAAATGACTGACTTCCAAGAAAAGGCAGCATCGCAAGGAGTCTAACATTCGGCCCAATTGATTCTTCAATACGCAAAAAAGCTCGCACCAAGTAGAGCGTCTTATGAAAGCCCACCCATCACAAAAACCCACTTTAATTAGACATCCGTTATTGTTTGCTTTTTTGTTTTTTTTCTGTTATAAATTAATATTTTTAAATGTTGGTATAAAAAATATTATTTTAATGTATTTTAAAAAAATACTTTAAAAATAATTATTATCACAATACCAAACAACAATTTAAGATTTTTATTAGTTTATCTACAATTATTTTTTATGAATTAAAACTAATCATAGCCCCTGACGTGAAACGCCATCGTCTCTTCAAATTGAGGAGGTAATCTCGGATTCATCGTTGCTTTGATATTTTTCATAACTGATTTGCTGGACTTTATTTTATTTTGTCATCAATTGCTTAATTTTAACGTCACTGCTTCAATTCACTCCGTCAAAACCTTGTTCATATAAAAGACAGATGATCGATAAAAAAAACTTAATTACTAATTATATATATAAAGATAAAACTAAAAAAAATCAATTTTAAACAATAAGAAAACCAAAAAATCTGGAGAAACCTTTTAAATCTGGAAAAATATCTCAAACTCGCACTACATTATATTCTAAACGTGAAATATATATATAAAAAAAATATGTGGTGACAGTAAACTCTGCCAAAGTCTCTAGGAATTAAAAGCTTAATGATCTTCACATCCGTATTTTACTGTACCCACCCACTGACTTTACACGAGGACAACCAGCTGTTCACTCGAAACTGGAATATCATATCTGATTGTTTTTCATTCATCTACACATTTCTTTGAACTCTGAAAAAACCCTTCCATATTTCTTGATTCAATCCTTTTGTTCCTAGTTTTCTTGTTTTTCGAAAGAATAAACAATCATTTCACTCGTCCATGGTGCAGAGAAGCTTATTCAAAATCACAACCTATATGACAAGTAATGTGAACATTGGAATGTCTTTTAGGAAGAAGGACACCTCTTTGAACTTTTCCAACGACTGTTCTTTTACGTTAACATGTCTATTGAGGCGTCTGCCACCTTCATTGTCATGGAGCCCGAGACCATGCGACGTATGTTTGCTGGCGAGCTTGGTCCTGACTGTTTGAACAAGTAATCTGACAAGTTCTTCTCTGCGGTCACTCTTCTCCCTGCGCGTTGCAGGCAATTTCCTCGCTTGGAATCGTTGCATTTTTTCTCAGAAAACAGAAATAAATATTGTGATGGAGATAAGGCGTGCATTTTAGGTTCGGTTGCTTTTTATCAATAAAAATAAGTGAATTGAACAAAAATTTAAAAAACCGAACCGAATTGGATCCAGTTTAAACCAGCTGGTTCTGGTTTGATTTGTTTTTTAACAAAAAATACAAAACATAATTTTAGATTTTTTTATTATTTTAACCAAGTTTTTTCTTTTTTTCATTTAACAAAAATAAAAGCAAACCAAAAAAATTGAATTGAATCGGAAGAAGAATAAAAAATTAGAGTATTTTTTTTTTTAATTTGAACCGGTTTGATTTAGTTTTGGTTTACTGATTTTTTACTTAAAAAATCAAAAACCAAACCAGACCGAAAATTATTTTCAAAATATTTAATCAGTTTAATCAATTTTTTTCTCAATTCGGTTTTTCTTGGGTTTTTTTCCGGTTATTTTACTCAACCATGGAGATCATCGTGGACATAAATTGTGTCTTGTTCGGAGAGGGATAAATTAAGGGACAAGTAGCAAATGCATTTATTGATCTTATAATCTAAAGATGTTTCGTGTGAAATTTTAGTTTTTATAGGTGAATTTCAGTTTAGAACACAGCTTCATTTTATTTATGTTTTGGTTCTTGAATTTGAGGAGAAGAGAGAAAAAAATCATCGAAAAACAATATAAAAAAGGTCTGTTGTTCTAATTTAGATCATTAAAATGTTAATTTGGGCATCAAAATGTCCGTTTCGATGAGAAAAGTGTTTTTGGGCTTTTCTAGATCAAGATTAAGAGAGTCATAAGTGTGTGTATTTGTGTTTTCTTAATTGATTTAGGGATTTTTTTAGTTTTTTTGAGGTTATAAGAGTGCTTTTAGGTCAAAATATATTAAAAAATTAGATTTTAAGGTGAAAAGTCACTATCCAAATTTCTAGCCACACTTCTGTTAGGACAGATTCTTGACACACAAATATCTCGTCCCTCGAGTAAGCGGTTGACTTGACATGCAGTTGACTTGTCTTTCTTCCACTTTCTTATAAATTAAATTATTTAAAATATAATATCAATAAGCCCAAATGTCATCCCTCGAGTAAGCGGAATTGGTCTTACCACAGCAGTGTTTTTGTGGCTGCCTCTTATATTACCGTAGATGACTATGAATTTAGAATACAAATATAAAACACGTTTTTGAATTTAGATTTTTGAACAACTTCCTCTTCGGCAATCCAATATAAAACGCGTTTTTGTCTGACTGCCCGTAGTTAAAGTAATAAATGCATGCCAATTGTGTTATAAAGCAACAACCATATTGAATTTAGATTTTTGAACAACAAAGATTCCTCTTCGGTAACCCAATAAACAGCCACTAAACCATGGATCCGAAAGAAACTCTTGTTCTGCTAGCTGCTGCCTTGTTATGGATGATGATATCTGCTGAAACATCCCAAGCAACTCAGCTGCCTGGCTGTCAAGACAAGTGTGGTGATGTTAGCATTCCATACCCATTCGGCACAAGCAAAGGCTGTTACTTCAATAAATATTTCCGAATAACCTGTGATACCAAAATCACTCCACCCATACCATATCTATGGTCGTCAAAAGTTGAGGTCCTAAGCATATCCCTTGATGGCCACATGCGCATTCTAACATATGTTGGAACAGATTGCTACAACAAAAGTGGGGTGAGAGAATCACGTACAAAATCCTTTGCTTTCTTACCAGCATTTCCTTTCTCCAACACTCGCAACAAATTATTTGGTATCGGGTGCGATACCCTTGCATTAATTCGTGGGGTTGATATTAGTGGAAAACTGTATAGTACAGGGTGCGTGTCCTTCTGCAATCATACTGGTAGTGTCACGAATGGATTTTGCAATGGGATAGGCTGTTGCAAGATTCCTATCCCTGGAAATCTTTTGAATTATAATGTGACTGTTAGAAGTTTTAAAAACCATACCGATATATGGGAATCCAATCCTTGTGGCTTTGCTTTCTTGGCGGATGAAGAATCTTTCAACTTCACTATAGCCAATCTTACCAATATAAAGAACACAACACTTCTGCCCTCGTCTATTGACTGGGCGATTGTGAATCAAACATGCGAGGAAGCTAAAAAGGATCTGACTGGTTACGCTTGCAAGGCAAATAGCGACTGTTACAACTCAAGCAATGGCCTAGGGTATCTTTGCAATTGTTCAGCAGGTTATACGGGGAATCCGTATCACCTTGACGGATGCCAAGGTGCGTGCAAATTAATCGTTTTGTATCTGATGTTGATTGGAGTAACGATATTGATTATTTCTTTTGCTGATGCTTGTCTAATTAGATGTTGATGAGTGTAAAGATCCAAACCTCAACAAATGCCTAAAAAAGTGCCATAACACAATCGGGAATTATACATGTCCTTGCCCGAAGGGATACCATGGAGATGGAAGAAAAGATGGAGAAGGGTGCAGTGCTGACCAGCTACTTGTTGTTAAGATCCTTGTTGGTAAGCATCTCATATTTAGGGTATAGGAATATTGAATGAACCTGGTTCAAGATGATGAACTATACTCTGCATTAAATGTCTCCCACGAGTCAAGTCCACCCATTACATTTTTCTCGGAGATATACGCACTCTAATAATGATGCCATATATCTGACAATGATGAGAGAAAATGTTTTATCAAAGTGTGCATGTTGCTCAATTGACTAGACCCATATTTCAATGCAAGCTCATCAAATGCATAAAAGTTTATGTTACTGCGTAATGCGATTCATCAAGATGTACTTATTTGACTAAAGGCATAATCTACCTGGTAGTCACGTCTATTGGTTTCCACTGATTTATTTCTCATGCAGGCGTCGGTGCTAGTGTGATAGTACTTGTAGCTGTTAGTGGCCTATTGTACTTCGGAAACGAGAAAAGAAAGCTCATCAAGCTGAAAGAGAAATACTTCCAACAAAATGGTGGTCTAATGTTGCAACAGAGACTAGCTGGACGAGAAGAACCCACTTCTGCTGCCAAAATCTACACTGCAGAAGAGCTCGAGAAGGCTACCCATAACTTCGACGAGAGCAATATTATTGGCAGGGGAGGATACGGCATTGTTTATAAAGGCATTTTTGCTGATAACACTGCCGTAGCCATAAAGAAGTCCAGGACAGTCGACAATAGCCAAATCGAGCAATTCATTAACGAAGTGGTTGTTCTCTCCCAAATAAACCATAGGAATGTCGTAAAACTTCTAGGTTGTTGCTTGGAGACAGAAGTTCCTCTACTAGTTTATGAATGCATCAGCAACGGCACTCTTTCTAGTTATATTCATGATAGAAGCAAAGCGGCAACTTTTACTTGGGAAACCCGTTTAAGAATTGCTTCAGAAACTGCTGGAGTGCTTTCATATTTGCACTCTGCTGCTTCTATGCCCATCATCCATAGAGATGTGAAGTCCAACAACATACTCTTAGACGAAAACCATACAGCAAAAGTCTCTGATTTCGGTTCTTCAAGGTTGGTTCCTCTGGATCAAGCTCAAATATCTACCATGGTTCAAGGAACCCTTGGATACCTGGACCCTGAATACCTGCTCACAAGTCAGCTTACAGAGAAAAGCGATGTTTACAGCTTTGGCGTTGTACTTGTAGAGCTACTAACAGGAAAAAGGCCGCTTTCTTTTGATGGGCCAGAGGAGGAGAGAAGCCTAGCCATGCTTTTTCTTTCCGCATTGAAAGAAGATCGTTTATTTCAGATACTGGAAGATTGTATTGCGAAGGAGGGAAATGTGGAGCAAGTTGATAAAGTAGCCAGACTGGTTAAGACGTGCTTGAGAGTAAAGGGAGAAGAAAGACCTACCATGAAGGAAGTGGCGATGGAACTAGAGAGATTAAGAATGGTGGGAAAGCATCCATGGACCAATGTTGAATCCAATTATGAAGAGACAGAGTACCTGCTCGGTGAACAAATTGACTCTTCTGTTCATGGTAAAAGTGGCGAAACAAGTTCTGGGTATCAAGTTCTCGGTTCGGTGCTCTTACCGAGCGGAGGAAGATGACTTGACATTTTCTTGTTTGGACTAATTTCAGTCATCATCTTTTGTTCAGCTAGGCTGGATCCACTCCTCAGGCATCGCAACTTGCGCCAAATTCGCTATAAAAGCTTTATATCTCAATAAAGTTATGATATGAATAGAAATTTAGTGGAGCAATTTTATATATTGTTAGTAATATTGATATAAAAAGACTTTATGTTTTCACAAATGATGCATCAGCATGCTTTATTTTTCTATGGTGAGTCAAAAATATTCTCCTCTTTAATAAATACAAGAGGTTTTAATGTTATAAAAGGGGGGGAAAGGCTTTTTAGTCATCTCCTTGAAAAAAAGAACTATAAGCTATAAATAAAGAAGGGAGATCCTTAAAGAAATAATGCCCTCAATCTCTATTCTTTAGAATTTTCATTAAAAAATACCTTTTTAATTATCGAAGAGTCTCCAAATTCATCAAAAAAAATCTTTTGTAGTTAATAGACACTAGTCACTAGCCACTTTGTCAAAAAAAAAAATCAAATTATCACAATTGAGAGATTAATCAAATATTCAATACTGATATGGCTAGCGAGTTGTGGTTTCGTCAATATGTATAGGATCTATAGTAAGAATTTGCATATTTCCATTAATCTTTTCAAATGTTAAAAATAAAAGGTTTAGTTTTAATTGAAAAACCAATTAAAAAATAATGTAAAAGGTTGGTAGTTTGAAAAATAATCAATTAACTATTACAACCATACAATTTTTATCCATATATTATCATTTATAATACGATATACAATACAATATACAAATGGTATAAATCTTAATTATAGACCACTAAAAACATATGACACATCTTAACTATGAAGGTTAATTTTATATAACCTAATCAACTTATTCACTTCAAAGTAATATTAACTATCATAAAAAACAACAAAAAAAATAAATATTTGAAAAATCAAGTACCAACAAAATGGGTGAATATTTGAGACCGTGATAACTTCACAAAAAAAAACATGAAAACCAATAAAAAATAAATCAACTTTTAAATGATGGAATTGAAAAAAAAAATCAAAGAAAAAACTAAAATACTAAAAAAAATCTCATATACATGACTCTGGGTGACTTGGTGCACTTGAATCTTAATAATAAAGCTCAATCATGGGGTTTATCAACCTAAGTCAATGTGTATAGTTTTTCAATATATATTAAAAAAACAGTAGACGACACGTCGCCTCTTTTACTTGGATCCCAACAATCACAAGGTCGCCTGAAAGTTAGACGTAAAGGCGTTTTACACCCATAAATTTATTTTTCAACCATTTCTTGATCTATAAACACCTAAAAAACCTAAGGACCTAAAAAACTCATTTATGCCTTCAAATAACCCAACAAAAAAATTCAAAAACAAAAAAAGAATCAACCAAAAATACAAAAATGTTTTTAGGTTAGTTCTCCTCTCATGCCATTTAAAGGTGAAAGAAAAATTTTTAGTGGAACTCTTATCATCAAATGGATCTCGTTGACATACTATTGAGATCCGGTGACTTTCTCACTTTTACAACAACCAAGAATTGAAAAAAAAATTAAAAATAAAGTTCTGGATGAAAAGGAATTTCTTGAAAAACTAAAGGGACTTAAAATGGTTAAGTTGCAAAGTAAAAGGATCAAAGTCAACTAAGTGAGCCATCTTCAAAATGACCACATGGTTTCTTTATGTTTTTCAATATGGTCTCTTATTTTTCATTTTTTCTATTGCTTAATAAAATTAAAAGTAATTGGCCTTTAATTGGGCCGTAGAAATATCTAATCAAGAGGAATAAAAAGTTTGAAGACTAATATAGAAAAAAATAGCATAGAGAATTCTTATAGAAAATGTTCATGAGTTTTAGTTTATTTTGTAATTGTAATGTTATGAGAAAGGGTTTGAGAAGTAATTTTTGATAAATTAATTGAAGATCCTAGAAGACTTATAATTCTATTGTGGCGTAGTTTATAAAAGGAATGTTGGATAATTTGTTCATTTTGCATCATTAAAAAAAATATTAGACTCCATCAATGTGTTTTATTGTAGTATTAGACTCATTACACTATGAATTGCTACATTGCAACGTCTTTACCTTTCATGACAAGATTCATATGGCTTGTTTTAAAGGGTAAAATGGTCATCTAGAGGGAATTCATTATTATTGCGAGGTTAATCAGGGTTATAATGGTCTATCAACTTTTTTCATAGTTAAATGACATAAATGACTTTAAAAGGCAAAAAACAATGACAGATTATCATGGGTTTTTATGTCATTTTCTTTTTTTAAAATAATAAAATTACTTTGTTGCACTTCAAATAGATAAAAAAGAACTAAAGGCGTCAATAGATTTTCTTCTTCTTTTCACCATGGTCATTTCATTATAATCTACTTGAATCACAAGCAAATCAATCTTTTAATAAATAAAAAAAATATTGCACGTGTCAGCGAATAGACATTACTCGTGCCTTTCAAGTAGCATGTGTGGCAACTTATAACAGCCAAAAACATTCAGCCACCATATCATCTGAAAAGTCCATTGGCATCACAATTGATGGACCAACGCGTGTAGTTAATTTTGTGGTGGTGCAGCGACGATGCGGTTTTTTTCTCCTTCCCTTTCTTTTTTGTTTTTCTCTTTGAAATTCATGTTGTTGACTAAAATCCAGAGTTATCCTCCCATTTATTTTTCTTCAAATATAGTCTTCATTTTTTTAATTGGTTTTTATTTGTTTTGGATTTCTAATTTCATCCTTTTCTATTTGATTTGATTTTTATATTAAAAATGATAATCATTATTGATTATTATTTTTTATTCTTTTCTTATTTGTTTTTCCTCAATATTTTATTTTATTCATCTTGTTATCCAATTTTGGTCGTCATTATTACTTTATTGCTCTTTTGTTATCTTCACTCAATTTAATTTATCTCTCAATTTAGTCCATCATTATATTATTTCATTTGTTTTTATACCATTTTTTATCTTCATACTTCTTATTTTCTTTCTTTTTTTATGACTAAGAATTTTGTTCGTGATTTTTTTGTTTTAACCTTTTACAAGGCAGTCTCATGACCTAAGTAACTGGTTTCAAAGATTAGCCCTATTAACATCAGTTTTTTTTAGGTATTTTTTTACTATAATCCTTTAATATTGGGTTATTGGGCATTAACCTTGATGATTTTCTTCTTCTTTTTCCACGGGGTTATCTCGGGTTGTGAGTTAGACAAGTTGAATCAGATTTTTTTAATTTTATTTTTTAATATTAGGTTATTAAACCTTGACTTTTTTTATTCTTTCTATTTTTTATGGAGTATTCTGAGTCATGTGTTAGTCAAGGTAACCCATGATTTTTCATCGCGTTGATTTTTTCTATATTGAGAAAAGTTTAACGCAACCTCCCATACATGGGGGGGATTCTAGTTATACCTATTATTCACAAATAGTGGGATCCTATCTACTGTCAAATGGACACATTTACTTCCAACCAGTTGAATTGGCGTCTTTTACTGTATTTTACCATTTCTTAATTATTTTAATATTTTGAGTTATATAGTTGATAAGTTTCATAGGGAAACGCGATTGGTTTTCCGATCTCAAAAAGAAGATTTTTTTTTCTCACCCTTGTTAATTAGGTCTTTGAACATAAAATGTTGGGGTAATAGATATCCAATAATCAAGCCTCCGGCTATGATATATATAATCCAAAATCTTTAAGCATCAAATAATGCTAAGAAACTTAGGATATGGACAAATAATCACGGATAGCCACCATCAGTTTCACAAAGAAGTGTGCAAGTGTGTTGAGAAAGAATAGCAGCCAACAGTGTCAGAATACTGCGTCGCTGGCTGATTTCTCTGCCATTTTCATTTGCCACTGCGCAGGAGCAGATGATATGCAGCCACCATCGGAGCAAGTTGTATTCGTGAGAGATGCAAAGATAAACAGTATAGCTCTCGAGATATACCGATCCACGAATTAAAATCACAATATATTAAACATTATTATTGCGCCGAGGACTCCAGTCAACGCAACGACCGATGGATTATAACAACGCTGGACATGTAAAAACTGCTAATATTTCGTGAGAAGTGTATACTGTATACGAGAGTGGACAAAAAAATATAAAGAAAAATACAACGAAGAACGGGGGTACGAATTTGAAAATAAAAAACACGAGCTTCTGGGATGTGAGTGCAACAATATGATACAAACACATTCTAAATACTTATGTACTAAAATTAATTCAATAAGCAGTTCACGATCTCCGCTCAACATTAACCTCTGCTAAAAAGCACAGATGACAAAAGCCAAAGTTTAAACTTTAAACCAACTTTTATTCAGTAACAGGCAATCAATCCCATGGTCCGATGCAAAACCTGGGGATCTAAAAGCAATCAGAAACTGTACCTTCACGGATGAACTATACCAAGAACTCGGTTCCTCAAAATGACCTGTTGTTGGGTTTGGACGATGATGACTTGGATTTTGCAAAATCTAACAGGTCTTTGAAGAGTGCATCTTCTGGTTTTGCTTGTTTTGGAGGGGTAGACGAATTAAGAGAGAGATTTTGGGTTTGAACAGCTAAGCTGTCATAGGAGGAACCAGATCCACTGCTTGACTGAGAAGCACCACCTACAACACCGAGATTCTGCTCAAAGAACTGCTGTCTTTGATTATACCTGGAAGGCGGTGGTGGAAGAGATCCAGCAGGCTGTGCATCCCAAGGAGCTGGGGGCAGCCGGTCACCAGATTGGCTTAATGGAGGAGCTGGTTCGTCAAACACAGGATGTCCAGTTAGCCCAGGAGAAGAGTTCACAGCACTGGAGGGAGGAGAAGAGGCCAATAGCGTTGGAGAATATGGCGGCGATGAGCTTACATCTGAATGCATTGGGACTTTGAAGGGTGTTGGTTCTGATATTTGAGAGGATCCTTCAGACTTGTAAACATCACCACTGAGAAAATCAATCATTCCCATCTCCTTGCTGACTGGATTCTTTGACGAGGGAGGAGGAGGAAGAAATGGGCTGACTGGTCCTGGTTGAGTCCTAACACTGACTGGTTTCTGGCTCGGTCCTCGTGAATTATCTCTTGATGACCTGTGGTGAAATGATTACACCAGCTTATTAGAATTTGATTGTACCAATTTTTCCCTCCTTTCTTTTGACAGTCACTATGTTTTAAGATCAGAAATCTGATGGTTCGTTAATATGATTCATGCTCAGTAACCCCAGACACACTACCCAGCCAAAATGAGAATGGCAAAAACATCATGAAACAACACAATAGTCTGGTTTCCAAAGATTTTTTAACAGCTGAATAAGACTAAGCAGTGGCATGTGGTAAAAAGAAAAGAAGTCTAAGGGGTGGACATCCACACATGCAAATGTGTATCCCCGTGAATTTTTGTTTCACCAAAACACTCTTGCTGGAATGTTTAGACCATCCAATGGTGAGAACTTGCATCTTAAATTTGTCAAGGTATGTTCCATGGGTAAACCCGTTAAGAATCCCCCATCACACCTCACAGAATAATGAGCATAACGTAAGAGAATACTGTAAATGGCAGGGGAGAGGAAGAGGAAAACCATGACAAAAATCTTCAGTGTGTTACCTGTGCGCCAGCTGGGTAAAATCATCTTCTGATTCATCATCCTCATGGTTAATATTAGCATGGTTAATATTAGCAAGAGGCACAACTGGTGTTTCCCTTTCCCTTTCTCCCACAGCAGGGATTCCTTTTGCAATATCATCATGCTGACGAAGTACCCGCTGCAGGTCATCATTCAGTGCTAGTCCCTGAAATAGAAGCTCCTCGTCTCTGAAAGAGCACAGTAATTGTCAGAATTATCTGCAGCAGAAATTGGAAAAGAAACATTAAGGTGTAGCTCTTACACTGTATTATTAACAAGAAGCATGACACGTGTTTGGTAAGAACGGCACTGGTCAACAAGGTCAACAATCACTTCTTGCTTTACACCCTGCCAAAATATCCAAAAATAACAATACATAAATATTATCCAAATGTTGCAAAAATGCATTTTCTTCGAAGTTGCTATCAGATGAGAAGTTGAAGCATTAATATGTGCAGCTTCCGCCTCAAACAGAGAACATGACTAAAAACTGAACAAGACAAGACTTCTACATCTATTGTTTTATTATTGACTTTTATTTGATTGATCAGAGTTTAATTTTATTTGACTATTTTAGAAATTTAGTTTTATCCTATTTATTTAGTTGCTAAAAGTAACTTTTGTTAACATTATAGTTATGCATCCTGGTTAAGAATCCTCATTCCTAAGTGTTTTAGGATTTTATTAGTGTTCTCTATCCAGCCTGCTCCAAATTATTGTGAAAGTGATTTCAGCTTCGACAGTTATGTTCTCTCATATTTAAAAATTTGGTCAAATCAACCCGTCTATTTTATTTTTGGTATAGAGTTTTTAATATCTCAATCCATGAAGCACTGACATGGTACAGAGACCCCGCTCATGCTCAGAACCAGGGAAATTTCAATGAGCACATAACCGCTGAACTTAGCAACATGCTTTGCTAGAATGATGAGAGGAAATTTCCATGAGACAAAAACTATATTTTACCTCAATGTTCTTGGGATCCAAGACACTAAGGATTTCCATTAACACATTTGCTAGTCCATGAGCACTTTGAATCTCATTCAAGCTGCAAAATATTAAGAAACCAAAGGTAAGAAGATCTACCAGTAATTAATCATTAATCCCTACACCAGCAGACCCAAACAGTATAATGAGAGATAGAAAGCAAAAGGCAGATGAAGAAATGCAACATTAATTCGACTTCCAATATTTAGGACTGGATTGCATGATCAGAATCATCCTGCCACTAAGCAGTTTTAAAATAGTTCCCTTCTGCTTATTGCCACCTGTGCCTATCACTTATGCATAGGTCGTGCCTATCGCTTATGCATAGGTCATGCATATGCTCTTACAATTATTCTCGCATAAAAGATTGATTGCGAACAAGTTCCAACCAAGTCATAGTGTTTTCATCAAAAAATGGGGATACATTAGCAAGCTAGAAATTAAAACGTTAACTGGGATAGAACAATACAGCTGATGTAGTGATCAGTCAACATTATGCAATAATCCTAATACACTCAAATGCCTATTCATGGAACAATAAACGGAAAACCACAAGTACCTTTTATTAATAGACCTTTTTAACCCTAAGCTGGAGAATGAGCTGAAGAAATGAAAGTCCAAACAATTGAAGTATTACCTGAGGCCAGAAGCATCAGACTGCAGAGAGGCTTGAATAGCAGCATCTTCATATGCTGAAGGTGCATCAGCTATAGGCTGTGTTTGGGGAGGAGTAAAGAATGGTACACTGTTCTCTGCTCGAGGTGGAAATTCAACTCCTGCAGACTGCCAGGTATCCACATTTAGTCTCATGAAATAAAGCTTCATGGACACATAAAGGAAGTGCAGGTTGATAATATGATTTCTGGTATCAATGGCAAAACTCACACACTCTTGAGTTATGGAACGATGGGTAAAAAAGTAAATTATAGGTCATGGACCCATTATGGCAATTGAGAACAGCCCTTTAACTTTTCAGTCATTAAAAAACAGAAGTTATAGCCATCATTCACTAGAATGTAGTGATCTGAGAAGGAAACATGAACCAAGAGGTATGAGACTCATGGGAATTCTACTTATAACAATTCTCAGTAGAACCGCTGGCTGCAAAACAAATGGAAACTGAAATGAACTTCTAAATGGTGGAGAAATCAATTACCCTTAGTTCGTTATATGCAGCGTAGTATTGAGGATACCTTCCTCTTGGTCCCCCAAAAGCTTCTTGCCAGGCATCTATTAGAAGAAGTATCTTTTCCCGCACATTTAAATCAGGCTGCTCAATTTCAAAAAAAAAAAAAAATGAGATGGGAACAGAAGAGAAATTCATAGCACTGGTAAAAAGAGAAAGCAGCCACCTTCTTTTTTACTATTTTAACCATATCATGTAAGATATCACGTTCAATGATTTGCTGGAACACACTGTCACCACAATTTTTGCTAAGTGTCTCCAATGCCTGTATCATGCAACATAGCCACTCAATCAACATCTATCAGCAACCGCAATTTCAGAGATGTACAACATACACATTTAAAGGCAATTGAGACTTTAGAGACTGTTAGAGAAATCATGTAGCAATGACATGATGCGTGCAGCTCATGATATAAAATTAATAAAAAAAAATGAGCCAAGACTAGAAGTTTTAAATTACTAACAAAAAGAGCTAGGAGTTGGATTTTAGGATTTTTGCTGCCAAGTCGCTTCTTGAGTATTTTCAAGGCGTCCTTTGCTTGCCTGCAAGACAGATCAAATTCAGAGAGGAATCAAAATAAGCATGATTTAAGAGCATAAATCAAAATGAGCATAATTTGACTTTTCAAAATGGAAAGGGATAAAAGTGAAACAAATCACACTGAAAACTTTAGATATACATGATAAAAAAAAAACTAGGTAACAATATTAAAAAAATAATAATATTAATAAAATAGCCTATGGCATTTTCTTACTTCACTAACATGACAGTAGTTCCAATACTGAAACAAAAAAATGAAAGCCCATTTCTCAAGGAAGGGGATATATGAGCAAACTTAAGGATTTAAGCTGCAGCTTATAAAGAGCCTGCTAAAATACAATAAATCAACAACTATGCCTGAGAGGTCTCACAATCCAAACAAGTATAGAAGTTGCATTCCATCAAGCATAATGTTATCTAAACCCAATCCATCCAAAAGCTATATGCGTTCATGTTGCACAGTCCATCACAGTTCTCATATGGGCCAGAAAATGCACAAAGCAGAAAGCATCTCAGCTAAACCAGTGCTCTAACACAAGGATCATGACAAAATTAATACATTCGTACCAGCTCTGAACAACTCCCAACATGCATACATACTCCATAAAAACGAAGTATTGAACAATACTAACACCCCTACTTATTTGATTCGCAAAATAAGACTCAGAGAGAACAGTACCTGCATGAACTCTACCAAAACAAGAAATAAGAAAAGAAAAAACGTATACCCAGGATCCATGTTGATGATATCACATAGCTCAATGTTTACAGCCCAGTCTGGGCCAATCAGCATATCATTGGTAGCCCTCTCCGCACAAGCCGCGGCAGTATTAGCCATGAATATAGATAATCACTAGATAGTACTTTAATTTAAGCTCGGTTCCCTTGTTATCCTACAAATCACAATAATAAACTAAATAATCAGTTGCAATACTCAAAAACCGTACAAAAATATTATCAAAAATTGGAGTGATACAATTGACTTATCGAATACGAACAGCAAATTATCACAAATTGAATAGCCAAGACTTGGATTCTCAATCAAAACCCATTAAAACTCGAAGAGAAAACAAAAATCTCATGGCAATCTCAACACGATCATAGTGTATCAAAATCATCAACCAAAACCCAATTTGACCCAAATGGATTAAGGCAACAAGAACCAAAAACAGTTCAATTATATACAAGTAAAAAAACCCGCATCAACCTTAAACCCCAACAAGAAAACAGTAACAATCATTAAAAAGAAGCCTTGATTACCCAAATTTAAGGCAATTAAAGAGAAAATGCAAAAAACCCACTTGACAAAAAGTAAGGGGTCAAAAAAGAAAAGATGTTACAGCCAGAAGAGAACATATATCGGGGGGTTAAGGATCTTGAAGCTTACCTGTCAAAAGAAAGAGATAGAATCGAGAGAGAGAGAGATGGGGGGGGGTAACAATTAACACACAATAGAATCAATACTGGCAATTTTATTACACGAGAAGGAGATTGGGTTTCGAGAGGGAGAGAGTCTTTCTGTTTTAAGCGTTGTTTATTTGTCTGGCGGTGTTTTTGTTTTTTCATTGAAAAATAATATATTCTATAAGAATCAGTTCTGTTTTTTTATTACATTTTTAAACCTCAAAATAATTTTTTATATGTGTTTTTAAATATTTTAATGTGTTAATATTAAAAATTGATTTTAATAAATATATATATATATATTATTTAAATACATTTTTAAATATATAAAAAATTATCGCTCACTTCTCAACCATAATTTAATTAATGATGTTACCTATTTATTTTTTATAAGCTTTGCAACCATGTTTTCATTTTTTAAAAGGAATCTACAAACCTAGAAATAAAATTTTAGCAATTTATTTATGGAAGATGAATTTTGTACTACATTGTCAAGAATGTATACGTTTTCATCGTATGTTTTATAAATATTAATACATGGTTAATTTTACGATTTAAGAAAGCATTTGTATGATGATGTATTTGGAAAAAAAAAACTTTTTTTTCTGTAAGTCGAATTTAAGAAATTAGAGAGAGAGAGAGAGAGAGAGAGAGAGAGAGAGAGAGAGAGAGAGAGAGAGAGAGAGAAGGAAAATTAGGAGAGAAAAAACCACCAGTCGCCGGAGGGTTACCGGTAGTCTTGACTTTTGACTTTTGACTTTGCTCCAAGAGCATACCTAGCCATGGTTATCTGATACCATAAACGCGTTTTTCTTAGCGTCTGACTACAAAACGGGGTGTGAACAGAAGGAGCTGGCATTTCAGCTAAATTTTGATCCTTCCCAAATCAAAACCTAGAAGTCAACGAACCCTTGTGAGGCCCAAGCTTGTCATTCTTGATGACTCTTCCTGCTTTTTCCGATAGAGAGTTGTGTGGTATCGTTTTATTAGCTAGAAATGAATTCAAATATTTTTTTATTTTTAATATAAAGAACATTAATTTTCTATACACTTGTGCCAAGACTGGATAGGATGCTGGTGACCCATATGGATGAGAAAGGTGGTGTATACAAAATTACAAATGACGCTCTAATTTTCTTACAGGTGCTCTATGACGGGGGAATGTTTGTGGAAATATTAATTTCCACCGTGTTCTTGACTTTTATTCGTCTGAAAAAAATTGGAAAGTAAAAAAAAAAAAACAACGCACGTTCTAATAAAGGAAAAAGGTACTCCATGAAGACTTGCGTTCGTGTAGCAAATAATTTATATTGAGCTTTTACGTCATAACTTGTTATACGACGGCGTAACTCATCCAGCGTGCGTATGAGATTCCCTTAGCCTCATTTTTTAATTGTATGGGAGCCATGGGTCAACCTTCTCGACGGGAAATTGCCCGGCGTGGACCCGGGTTCTCACCTACCTAAGATGAAAACTTATCCGTTGCCGTGATCCACCTCTCATGAGGACTTGACGAAGAAGAAACCTTCCTGGAAGGTCAATGACCCCATTGCACGCATGCTTTCCACTAGATCGGATTCCGATGATGTCGTCTGCGTCGTTATGTTGAGTTCTTAGACTCCGCAATTTGTTGGGGTGTTATTTTATACAGTCCTGAAGACATTATACTTACAGCTAAATCATATCGTGAATTCCCTGTTCATGTACACTACTTTCACTATGGATATGAATAGTGACTTCACTTCCTTCCTTTTCTGAACATACGTGCTGTTTCTGCACATCTACACTCCCTTTTGCACTGGCTCATTTGTCTTCGCTGACATCTACACTCCCCTTTTGCACTGGGAAACTAAAGGAGATCAAGGTCATGCTGTTCATTCCCTCACAGTGCACTGTAGACGGATACTGTTCACAACCTCATTTGTCTTCGCTGCTCATGCTAATTAATTAGCATGAGCAGTGTTGTTGGCGGCATTTCACTTCCCCGCGTTAACTAATGAGCTAACATGCTTTCACGCGGCACCTTGAGATTCACGCGGCACCTTGAGATACGATACTAGAAAAGATTGAGGGGACAAGTAAGATAAGAAATAACTTTTTTTTCCAGTGTGTTGAAAATATGTTCACATTTGACGTAAGCCAATTCATATTACAACTTTTTGTCAATATTAGACTGCATAGAGCCCAAGGCTTTGAAAATCTAATTGGATCCACGTGGCACTCACCGAACCATTGATACTCCAACCCAATCCCCCCGTTTTCTCATGCGTCGATAATGCCTACAGAGCATTGGACTTTGAACTCTAATAAGCAAATCAGTTCTCTTGATAAATTATCCTAACAGCTACAACAGATAAGGTTGCACTGTTCATCCAGACGCGCTGTGAACGGAGCAATACAGCCTTATCTCAAATTATATTTTCACATATATTACATTGTTGCTGCACACTGTCAAAAGTTGTCTAGGATGAATGTCTACCCGTTGCAAAATTTGACTTCAAAACACATTTTACTTTTTTAAGTTGAAATTTAAAGAAATAAAAAAAATGCACACTGCCATATACTACCCAAAATAGATGTCTACCCGTTGCCCGTCTAAGAAAAATTGCCTGCAGACTTTTTACTTTTTTAATTTAAAGCTAAAGAAAGAAATAAAAAAATGCACACTGCCCTTTTATAAATATCAACTGCGAACACCGCAGTTTCAACCAAGAAATCAAAGCTCGCTCTCAACCAAAAAAATATTCTCACTACACCTCTTCGTAGATTCCATGTCTTGCAAAGCTTTCGAGTTTTTTGGCTACTGTACTCTTTCTCACCAGCCATCTCTTGATTCTTGAAAGCTTAATTTTAATGTCTGGCTTTCAATGCAACTTCTCCCTTACAAATTTCTACTAACCTCGCCACAAACTGTGAAAGTGGACACCGCCATCACCGCAAAGAAAAGCTCTCCTCTTCCCTTGCAGATTCAAAAGCGAGAAGTCACGATAACTTTCAATTTTTTTAATTAGTGCTTATTGTGGATTAATTATTAGCTCCATTTCTTTTTTGTTATTTAACATCAAATTCAATATAGGGTTGTTATGCAATCGCTTTATCTTTATCTTCTTTTTTTGTTGTGTGTTGTTGTGCCCAGATTGTGATATTACAGAATATTGGCTCAAAGTGTGATCCTAATTACCAGAGTGTTGGTGATTTAGTTTCACGAAGATGGCGAATTTACAAATGACGGTTATTCTGGAGAAGGTACGGGTTTTTTTTTTGGTATTTGATTTGATTAACTGTGTTTGAAGGGTTGGTTTTGAAAATTCTGTGTGATGATTTGTTTGGGTCTTTCAGTTGGTGATAGGTAATTGTATTTATTTTGGGTGTTCCAGCAGTTATATTTTTTGATTCGTTTGGCTTTGCTTGCAGATGACGGGCAAGGATAAAGATTACACAGATACATGGCAACGTCTGATTTGTTGAATGAGTTAAACAAGGAGGATTTTAAAGCCGATGCTGATTTGGAGATAAAGTTGTCAAACATTGTTCTACAGCAACTCGATGATGACAATCGGTACTCCCATGAACAAGCGCACATCATGGTCAAGCAAGCTTTTCAGAGAAATATCTCCAAACCCATGGTTTTGTTTGTTGTGTAAAGATTTAGGTTCTCTTCATTTATAACAGATGAAAAGAATATGCATCTTTTTTCTTGCTTGAAACTCTCTGCAAATGCCATTGATGATCTTTCTCTCTTTCTATTTCCATTTTCGAATTATTTTTAAAAACTCGGTTACAACATTGGTTTACTCTAAATGGGGCTTTCATGCCTCTGACCCGGTTATAAACATCTGGGAAAGAAAGCAGATAAATTCAGTACTGACCATGATGTACTGGAAGAGTAAATTAATGTAAATCATGTTCATTTCGACTTGGTTCATAAAATAAAACCAACCACTAAAATCTCATCAACAAATTTTACAAGGTACTCAAAGTTAAATAAGTTAAATTCTGGTTCCTGTAAAAAGTCTTTGGGAAAATCAGGTCAGTGGCAGTTAGAACGCAATTATCAGAGATTATATTTGGTTCAATTTTTTTTTTCATTAAAATAATTTTTTTAATGAAAAATAAATTGAAAACTTCTTTTAACCAACACTTCACATAAGCAGTATATCTGTCATAAACCCACAAAAGTTGCATGTAGATTTGATATGATTCAACCAATATAAACACCGATGATTTATTTTTAAAATGTAATTCAATTGATAAAATAGTTTAAACATAGATGAAAATTGAATACAACCAAACAAATTTATTATTATCATTAATTGTCCATAAATGAATGAGATTGCTTCCTGCGTGCTCATCAGTTTCTCCAGATAAGGACCATGCATCGCAGGTAGGAAGCTTTTGTAGGAGAAAGTAAAAAGGAGAAAAATCTGCTTTTCACAGCAAGAAATCAAAGTTGTTCCAGTTCAAAACTAAATGCAGCTTTTGCAGGTTTAACTATTCTATAAAATAAGATGGATGTAAATATCCATTAAAATATCTGCAACATTAATATTTAAATGACTGTATTTAATGCTACAGCTTTTGCGAGTAGAGAAGTATGCTCCACTAAAACAAAGCATATCAATGTTCCTAAAAGTTAATAGCTCCCGCCACCGCACATCATCTGACCAAAACGTTTGGACATAAGATATGCCATCTAATTAATATTAACACTTAACAGGACTTAAGCTTGCTCAACACATAAATTTTCTTTTCAGGTAGCAGTGTTGATACATTCTAACTAATTAACATCAATAAAATTTAAAAGTTGTCCAATGCACTGGTAATAAAACTACTTCGAGAAGCACACCAGCAGTTCACCTAATTATTTTCATGCACTATTCGTCAAAGACAGATGGATGAACGAACGAACGCATGGAACTTTCTATGAGGCTGGGTGGATCGAGCAATCTCATGAAAAGTAAAAGAAAAGCTCGACTTTTAGCGAAGAAGAAGATATTTATAGCATGTTGGGTTTTTTTTTTAAATACAATACATTTTAAAAAATTATACAAAAGCTAAATGATGGGACTCATGTCGGTAGAGAATCAAAGGAGCGGTCAAGGATCTCATAATTATCTATCTGTTTAATTAATTATTAAAAGCTCGAGGAATATTATAAGAAATAAACAGAAAAGCTAGAGAAAATATTTAGCTTTGCTTTTCCCAATTATCATTGTTTTTCTTCTTTAATGCACATTTTATGTGGTGGTAACTCACCTTTTTAATTAATGCAGATAATTAGACGTTATCTTCTTAATTAATCTTTCAATTTTATGCAAATGGCAAAGGCTGGAGGCTAGGGACTGAACACCGGGCGAGTTACTTTTTCGGGGACCAAAGACCCAGCCCCTAGCCTTTACAATTTTGTTTAAATAACCTATTTATTATTTTCAAAAAATAATAATTTAATATTAGTATTCTAAAATATGTTGAATATAAAAATATCTGGAATAAATATTAAAATATAAAAAATAATATTTTTTTTCAAACAATAATTACGGTGTCATCGATAGTATGACCAATAATAATTAGAATTTTAATTTTGTATAATAATATTTATAATGACAGCTATAATAATTGTGACTAAAATTCATAGGTCAATGTTATTTTTATGAATAATAACTTTCGTTTTTCTTAAGTACGGTATTTCATATCTCATATCACGAAAAAAAAAATGAAACCACACATAGACAAGACATGTAGAAAAATTATGCCAAATTATTTACATAAATAAAATAAAAAATTGCCCAGCATTTCGCCCAATCGGCACCAAATTTTTTAACATGTAACAATTTATTAATGGTCCTAAATTTTTATATATATTATTTTTGGGACTTTTTCCTAAAAAAATAGAAGAGGTTAATTATATATAGTGATATTTTTTCATATTAATGCCTTAAAATATATATATAAAATTGAACTGACTTTTCTTTAAAAATCTCACATTAATTTAATCTCAGTGTTCTAAATTTTTTTAATATAATAATATGAAGAAAATATCTGAAAAAAATAACCTTTGATAAATTTTAACAGTTGTATTTTTGCTTTCTGTCAAATAAATTATTCGGCACATAGTTAAAACATGCCTAAAAAATAATTAATATGTTGCAGGCAACAACTAATATATCTTTAGTTAATTTGATCAATTGCGGTTTTGCTATCTTCCAAGTAAATTATTACCAAAATGGTGAAAACAAAACCATCCATCAAATTGTTTGCTGCATAAAATAAATCACTCATCTGTGCTATAATTCAAGGATTGTAATTTTACTATTTGCTAATGAAAGAATTCATGAAACAAATAAAACAGACACAACAATTAATCAGTATGTTACACGGAGCACGTTACTCATTTTAACATAATTTCTTCGATTCTAATTGTACAGTATATTGATTAAATAATTATCAAAACAATTTTTACAGTAACAACATTCAATGACTTTTAGACAGATTCTATTAATTACAATTTTACTAATTAAATATTAAAATAATTAATTATAACACGTATAAAATCAATCAATTTTCCATATAAATAAAAGCCCAGCGCAAAGCGCGGGCAAATTCACTCGTTGAATATTAAAAAACAAAAACATAATGCAAAGACGAAAAAGCCCTCTCGAGTCATCCTTGAATTCCTTTTATCCCAAGGTTAGCTTTGTCATCTCACTGCGCAGAAATCAAGATCAGGTGAGGTATAATTTTACAAAATATAAAAGGAATTGCCTGATGGACCCATGCAGCCCATTTAGAATGGCTTGTTTGCAGGAAAAACAATCTAAACCTTCAATCGGGCCTAGATCACAGCCAAGGGAAGAAAGAGGGTCATCTCCTCGCTTGCTCAGCTGGGCTTCATTCATTGCTTTACTGGGCCGTTCATAAATGTAACTCAACCACTCAAATCTCTTTGTGTTGGAGCAAGTTGAGGGAAAACATGCCAAGATATCAAGTTGTTAATACCGTTTTGGTTGTTGTTTTATTTTTTTTATTGATATGAAATATTTCGGTTTTGGAGTATTTTGACATGCTGTTTCGAGGTTGTACTGTTCATATATAATTAATTAATTATATATATGAAAAAACTTTAAAAGCAAAAATATATATATATATAATTTTTTTTTTATAAAATCAAAATTGACACAATTTTATTTTTTATAATATATATCTTTTTAATTTTTATTGTCTTTATGTTTGTATTTTCAATACATCTCATGAACAATAGTGTGTGTGTCTAAGGTCAGAGGGGGCGCATCATCTCAGTCACAAATCAAGGGCGCATCAACTTTTGGCCATGGGCGGGAGAGGCGTGCTCGGGAATCAATTTTTGCCCTTAGAAACGGCACACCCGGAGTAATTTCGGGGTGTTTCGGCCGGTATTTGGCAAGTATTTCTAGTATGAATTGGTATTTAAAACAAAATAAAAATAACATTATTTTATCTTATTTGTAGCCTGATACGAAATATTTCAACCATTTAACAGTATCAATAACCTGAAGGATGCAATCCATAATCTCACGGCTTTATTCAACAAGCTTTTATCTCATGAAAAGATGAAGGATGATGGTGATAGAGTAATATCTTCTTTCGTTCTCCACTCACTTGTACAAGCGAATACTTTTTCCTCAAAATTCATATTTGCTTTCATTTCTTTCGAAGCACTCAGCACAAGAACCAAGAACTAAATAAAGAACTGGACGCAGCAGAGGAAAACAAATTTCACTTTTTCAATGGGCTTTCCGTATATTTTTTCTTTTCTTTTCAAGTTGCTTTAAAACACTTTAAGAATATTATAGAAACCTTAATAAATTTATTTTCTGAAAATATCTTTTTTATTTTTGTTGGATTTTTTAAAGTTGATTCTTCGTTTTCTATTTTTAACAATAATTAAAGTTTTATTTCACAAAATCAATGTTTAATCCATACATTGTATATGTGAGAGCGTGCAAATTAAAAGAACTCTCAAAACATAAAAACATGCTAACGTAGCTTGAAATGATGAAATTACACAACAACAAAAATCTAAATGGGATCGATTTTATTTTTGTTGAAGTTGGTGTTTTGTTTTATATTTTTATTGAAGCCGGTCCTCCTTTTAATTTCTATTTTCTAACTATAACTGGAGCCTTGTATTGCTACATCGATGTTTAATTCATCGTCAATATACGTGAGCATGCTGGTTGAAAGAAATCTCAACACATAGAACAATACTTGAAAGGTTAAAATTGCATAGAAATAAAGTTTGGTGAATAAAACGGGACGTTTCATCCGAACAGTGTAGCCAATAATGCTCTGGAGCATGGGCGCACAGTGAACTCTACACGAAGTTAGGAGGTGATCGTGCTAGTTGCTTCCCATAGCAGTCTTGTAAAGCGTACAGATTCAATTCCAGACAGCAAATTACCCGGAGCTGAAGCATTCGTAACATCAAAAAATATGTTTCATTACATGCACTCAAGTATGGTTTGCAAGTCTCCAGAAACGTGACGTGATGACAAAGAATTTAAGATTTATATAATCTCGAGTTTGAGTCAGGACATACATCTCTTGTAAAAACGTAGGACAGTCGGGATTTTACACGCTCACTTGGACTCATAAAATATGTTTTCCAGATAATAAAATTTTCTCGAATCCAAAAATAAAATAAAAAAGTATGGTTTGCACGTCGGGATAGAACTCAAATAACAGAGATTAAAAAAAAGATTGTAGCGGATTCTTCAAGCATCAGCAAGGATATACAATAATTCTACAGAGGAAATCTTAGGTGCCGTCAGGATTATAGGAAAAGGAATGCAAAACCATTTCACGAAAACACATTCTGATCTATACAAGACAAGATATAGATCATTCAATCTGCTGCTTTGCCTTTCTTGGCGAAAATGAAAGACCAGCAACCACCTCCTACGTTCCTGCATCGCAATCAATAAGCCCAGGTTACAAACAAAATCACTGGATACAATCCTGAGATTAAATAATACATCTATTTAAAGCAAGCATATTTTATTGTCATCTTTTAAAATATAGCTCTTAGGCTTGAATATTCCCCCTGTAATTTATAGCAGATATTCACTCTTTCTATGTATCCACAGCTGCAATTTTTTCCACAATCTTAAACTCCTTAAAGGGTTCGGATAGAATAGAAAAATCAAGTGTGATTCATTTTTTCTTTTTGTCACAATTATGTTTCCTCAAGAAAGACTTTTGACCAGTGGGCTATTACTTACTAGGTAGATGACACAAGAAGAATCGTCAGCATAATTTAATTGTATGGTGCATCTACTGGTTTCATAATCATCAAGAGATTACTTTGTTTACTGAGATGAGAATTCTATACAGAATTCTGTTCTTGGCATGATTCCCCTGTTTCGTACTATATTCCATGTCAGAGCAGTTTCATCGAAGTTCTCCGAGTATACTAGTAGATCTCAAAAAAAAAAAAAAAAAAGTTTAACATTTGATTTTGGATTTTAGTAGAAAAATCAATGGAGGTGGAATTGGAAATATTAGATCCAATTTAGCTGAGACTGGCCTTGTTCATACAAAAACCCTCATCTTCAGATTAAATCCCCTTCAGAGTAATTCAGAAAATTATGGACCTTGCAACAAGATCGTAACAAACTAGCAATTGAAAAAAAAAAACAATCTATATCCATGGAATACACACCTGCTGCTGCTCTTGCTGCTGCTGCTTCTTTTTGAGCTTCCAATACTATTACTGTTAGTCAGTCCAGCACCATTCTCACTGACCTTGGATTGCGAGAATTTATTCTTCCACCACTCTTCATCGACACTTTTTTCTGGCCCGTTATCAAACAGAAACGGCCTTGGAGAAACCTTTCCATCCTTTGAACTGTTATTGATGATCTGAGTACTGTTGGTATTTTTTTTCTTCTTTCTTAAACCAAAAGAAATTGGAGATACCATCTTCAGAAGAAACCCTTCATTGTTTAAGCTTCCACTTCTATTCATTTGCGATTTCTTTTCAGTATTTTTCTTCTTCTCTTTCCCCCTTCTCAATATACGCTCATCTTGGTTATTCATGCTCCTATCTTTACCAAAACTTTCTTCTTTAACATCATCGAAAACCATCGGCTGCTCCACAAGATCTCTTAAAGATAGTTCATAACATCCCTCAGGCATTCTACTTACCATCTCCGAGAGCTCCTTCTGGCCTCGAGCAATAGCTTGAGCTTTGGATGATGGAGAAAGACTCCGGTAATGATTTCTGCGACGCTGGGGGCTTCTTGGTGGGCTAGTCCTCCATAAGGGAGGTGAACGAACCCCAGAGGCCTCATCTTGAACATCCTTTCTTTGAGCTCCAAACATCCCCGTGTTATCCCAGCCATGGTGATTGCAATATTTCTCCGCTGTTTTTCTCGTCAAAACACCATAACTCAGGACACCATGATAGTTACAACTGTCCCTTGAGTGGACTTGGTTATCGGGGAATCTTGTGCCAGGGCCTAGCATTATTTTTGTTGTCGTGGTTAGGGAAAATGAATGGGAGAGAGGAGAGGAAAGGGTGTGATTGTGGCTTCGTATGAACTGTTGGCTCGAAGGGAGTTGGGAATGGGAATCATATCATCACCGATCCTTGATAGTCAAGGTCATTTTCTTCGCAACCAAGTCTTAATGAGTAAGGCGGGTGATGCATGAACTGCTTGCGACCTGGGCCTCTCAAAAGTCAAGGTTTCTAGATGATGGGGTGTGTTATTATTTTTCTCATTATTATCTTTTGAGGACCTACACTTTGGTTTTTGTTTTCTTTTGTAGCCTTTTTTTTAATAATTTGACCTTTGCGTTGCATTATTTGTCATCATATATAGTCTTAGTTTGCACGTTAAGAAAAACAATAGAGACAAAAAGATTAAAAAAAAGGGTGCGATGGTGAAAAGGATTATCATTTGGTATTATTGATGATAAACAATTATGAGGTAAAACATTGCGGATTAGTATAATTACTTCTTCTTTCTCTTCTCGATGCAAAACATTTGTCTTGCTGGCAGAGATAAGATCGTCTCTTTCCATGAATCTAGAGGTTATTTATAGATTGATTCTACTAACTTTTTTTTCTTGCAAAACTACTTTATTACCCTTCCAAGCAAACATGATTGATTTTTGTTCCGGGGCTATTTTGTCTTTTTTGTTCAAAATTATTAGCCTCTTTCTCGTCTTTTCCATGTTTTGTATACAGTGAAATGATAAACTCGACATTGGGATGAAAAATCTAAGGATGGCTTGGGAGGGGAGGGCATCTTCACCTCTTCATTACGGTTTTTTTGTAATATTCATGTATTTATAGAGGTTGTTTGGTAAATTAAAATACTAGTAAATCAATAAAAAAAAATATGGTCTTTGCATAGCATGTGTCAATGCGTGATAGCCCTCGTGCTATTCAGGAGGTACGTGCGTGTGGCAAGTGTCATCATATTAACAATGGTTTGGTGATGATGAAGTTTTTTCTCCCCCCTCTCTTTCCTTTTTTTTTTGGGCTTTGGTATTCACGGTGAACCTTTGAAAAATAAATTGTATCATTCAATTTATATTTATGCTGAGTTTTGCCCTTGATATTTTGATTTTTGTTTGTTTTGATTCTGGTGCATTTTTAAATATATATTTTTTAAATTTCATCTTTCAATATTTTATATTGTATCTAATTCGGGCATCATTTTTTTTTTTTTTTTCAATTTTCTCCTTTATTTTGTTCACAATTCTGGCCCTCATGTTTTTTGTTGCACTTTTTTTTATCATTTTCTTCATTTATTTTTTATGATAAAGAATTTTGCTTCGTTGTTTTTTTTATTTGTCATCTATGAGGTAATTTCAACCTCATAACTTAGTCCACCAATTTTGAAGATTAACTTGGTTTGAGTTTAGTTTTTTTAAATCCTTTCTAAAGAATAATTTTATTTTTAACACATAATTTATCAAGTTTTGAGCTTTGATATTTGATTTTTTTTTTATGGTGTTATCTCCATCTCATATCTTAACTCTCAAGTTAGTTAAACCAACTTGGGTTGATTTTTTTAATTTATTTAAGAAAAAATCACATGATATTAAATTATTAATCCTTAAACTTTGTGAATGTTTTCACTTTTCTCGAGGTTATCTCATGTGCAGGTTAGTTGAATTACCATGTATTGGCTAAAGTTTTTTTTTTATTTATTTGACTCAGTTTTTTTCTAATTTTTTAAAATAATCTTTTAATCCATTTCTCGTAATATATTTGGAAGGTTACTAAAGTTAACATAGGTTAACTTCAAATTTTTTTATAAATTAATTTTTATTTTACTTTTATCATTCCACATTTAATTATTGAAGTTTGAACTTTGTAAAAAAAGCAAATAAGGTATTATACCAAATTAGTATCCTAGATGATGTGTCAGTCAAGTTTATCTAGATTAATTTTATAATTATCAGAATATTTTTATTTGTTTTATGATAAAAAAAAATAAATTATGAACCCGGGTACCGGCACAAGTCGTTCCACCACTATCTATCTTTCTGAAAGTAAACGGACTGTAAGAAAAAAGAAACCTAAAAAGACAACAGCAAAAAGCACACGCTCCATTTTGTAATGATAATGTCTGAATGGGCCTTTAACGTTAGCAAGCATTATTATATTATCTTACAACCCAATATATTTAATATTTATTTTCATATCTACACTCATTTTCCTTTGTAATGTATCGCCTTCTTCCCAGGTATTCCTGTAAAGTTTTGATTTGACCTTTCTTTATTTTTTTTAATATATTTGAAAGTGGTCTATTTGGTGGAAAAAATAGAGTTTCATTTTGAGTTAATTACCGATCGTGCCATTTCACGAGCGATGACCTAAGGAATGTACAGCCTGTATCAACGTTTCTGGCATTTTCACAAGTCATCAGTAATGCTCTAGTTCATTTTAAAAAAAATGAATGCTACGTGTTTGGAGGTTTACTCCTGAGAAACTATCATGAATGTGTTTACAGAGGAGCAGAGCCCGTACAATCTTTTTTAGTATATTTGAAATATGATAGTTGTTGTTTTTAATATATATATATAACAATTTTCAATCAGCACAACATTGAAACATAAAATAAAATAAACAAATAAATAATGACAACTTGGCCAACCCGAGCAAATATATTAAACCGACAACATAGGTCATAAAACCGATATAGTTTCATAAAAATCAAATAAAAAAAACATTGAAGTTTTATTTTTGACAAGTTCAATGTTAAGTGTTGAAATTAAAAAATAAAACAAAAACTAAATCCATGAGATAAAAGATAACTCCATGCAAAACAAAATGAAATACAAAAAGAGTTGTCACGTGGTAAAAATGAAGAAAAAAATCAATTAGAAATAACTAAATAAGTAAATATGATCAACTTCGGCCATGAGATAATGACAAACTCAAATAAAAAAATAATCAAGAAGTCCGATTTTTAAACAATATAATTTTAAAAGATGAAATCAAAATAAATAATTAGAAAATAAAGATAAAAAACAAACAGTTTGGGGTAATTTGATAGTCTCGTGACCCAGCCTATGAGCTCATGGTAAATTTATTAAAAGTAAATAAAAAAATATAAAGCCTCAGTTTTAATATATTAAATATTAAATATTGAAATTAAAATAAATAAATCATAAAACTTGTTAATTCAAAATAATATAATATTAAATGATAAAATAAAAAATAATAAAAATAAAAATAGATATCTTAAAGATGAAGTCGAAGAAAATATACCATTAGTATTTTGCAAACATGACCATATTTTAATGTATTGTTAACTGCTAGGATCATTTTCTTCCAGCCTAGCTTAAAAAATTAAATCAAAATTTTGTTACAAGATTAACAAACCGACAAGCATTCGATACTTTTCTTGGAGAATCTCACCGCCAACCTAATTTTTCTCCATTGAGTTTGATTGATCTTTGGTAGAGAAAGCTTGTAACTCTGGCACACTTGTCATTCTCAACAAGCAACTTCACTGTAGAGTATAGAGAGAACTAGAATTTGTTAATTTTCTAAAAATCCTAAAAAGTAACAAGGACTGTAAAAAATAATTAAAGTATGGTTGTTTTTGTTGAGAGATAACTACCGATTTCAAAATATAAAAAAATAGTTTAAATAATTAGAAAGCATAACTACATCATTATGATTTGTGCTATACTAACAAGTTGTTTAGGACAGTTTTTGAAACTGTGTTTTTAAAAAATTCATTTTTTTCATTTTAAATGAACATGTTTGGTGTTTTTAGATCATTTTGATGTGCTGATATCAAAAATAATTTTTAAAAAATAAAAAAAATATCATTTTAATATATTTCGGCATGAAAAGCACTTTGAAAAGCTACAGCAACAACTGTCCTAAACAGGCCCTAAAAGGTGTAATGCGGTTGTAAATAATTTATTCTTTAAATAATTTATGCTTTACCTCATGCATCTTAAATTTAAATCAAGATATAATTTTTTTATAAAAATCTAAAATAATTAGAATTTTATTCATTAAATTAGATACACAATATATTTTAAAGATTTGCGCCAATTGAAGATTCGAATAAAAAGCATAAGAAATAATAAAAGATACGGGCACATTGTATGGTGTGAATTTCACTATTCCCGTACATATATTGGGGGTGTCATTGTACGGGAATAATGAATGATTCTTAGCAATCATTCTCCTGAGTTTTATTTTTATCAACTTGGTCCGTGTGTTTTTTATTTTCTTGCAACTCAATTCTGAATTTTATTTCAATCATGTTTTTGCAATCCTTGGCTCTTGAAAGTTAAAAGAGAAAGTCCCCAAGAAATAAAGTTCTCGACACGTCACATCTCAACCACAAACAAAAAACTGATCTTGATACAATGAATATTTTTTAGAAATGGAAGCTACATGGAGATGGTTTAAGACTTTAGTTTTCTTTAAAAAATCAATCAGGAGTTTTTTTTTAAGTTTGATTTTGATTTTTTATTCCCATTTTGGGATGTTTTAGCCTTACAAATAAGATTTTTAAAGCTTATAAGATATTTTGTTATGTGTTTTTAGGTAAAAACGGATAGAATATTGAGTTTTCGGTTCAAATTACTCTTGAGCCATGTTTTTTGGTGGCAAGAAACTATTGTAACTTTGTAAGAGATGACATGTTATTTATTTATATTTTTTAAAAAATATATTTATAAAATGGACGACACATGGTTTCCAAACACTCATGAGTCATGAGCTGGGCTTTCTTTCTCTACACAGGGGTGTGAGCCCGCCTTCCAAGCTCCAGCGAAAATATTTTTTATTTAAAAATATATTAAAAATAATTTTATTTTTTTAAAATAGATAATTATTTTTTGACACAAATATATCAAAATGATTTTAAAAACTATTTTTTTTATTTAAAATAAAAAATAAAAATATTTTTTTTAATTTTTCTTAAAAGTAATTTATAAAATACTCGCAAACACCCCAATCATTTTCTAGTTGTTTATTTTTTTTGTAAGTAAAAATATTAAAATAATAGTTTTTATCAGCTCATCTTGACTGTCCACAAGATTATCATTTAAGGACACTAGGGTTTGCCCTTGAGATCCCAAATATAAGTTTTTGTAAAGCTTGATCGGGATAAATAGCCAAGCCATTAATTTATCAGCTCCACATTCATGGTAGAAAATCATGTCATCAAAAATAAATTATTTAAAAAAAATATTATTTAATATATTTATAAATAAAAAACCAATTTTAAAAACAACATTTAATATCTTTTTAGTTATTCTTAGGATTGTGGTTATTTTTCAAAGTATTTTTCATTCGAAAATATATCAAAATGATATTTTTTTATTTTAAAATTTTTTTTTTCATCACATCACATGAAAATAATCTAAAAAATCAAAATTTTAATTTAAAATAAAATAAAAATTTAATTTTTTTAAAAATAATTTTAAAAAACAATATAAATTAATCAGTCACTTTGAATTTTATAGTTCGAGTGTCCCACTCCCACGCTCTTCATCGTTTAATTAATGCAGTCACGAGATCCATCAGGAACATGACACTATGATACATCAGGAAAAAGACCCAGAAAAGGTTATGAGCTCAGTGCTCCTTGCCAGCTTGACATCTTTTTGTCTTGTTTCTTGCAGACTTTTTTTTAAAAATGACATGACATGACATGACATGACAAAAGTGTAATTGATAATGCTGCCTTTCTCTGTGTTTTTTCTCTTTTTTACTGCTTTTTTTAATTCGTCTTCTTCCTTCCTGCCTTTCTCTTCACCCAAGTGTAAATGGAGCCTGATCAATTAGAGGTTTTGGAAGTTGGAACACGCTAGTCCATTAATTTTTTAGCGATTTTTTTATGATTTTACATTGTTTTAATGTTTTGTTTATAGAATTTAATTAAAAAATTATTTTTAAAAATATCTATATTAATAATCATCAATAATTTGCAAGCTGAGCTAATTGTTATCCACATAAAATCACGCAATTAATTTAACTTAATTAAAAAAAACACCAGGAAAGAGGGAAAAAAGGGTCTTGCTCATAGTTATTAATTCCATTTCGTTCCATTCATAAAATCGAGACAAAACAACATCGTTTTTGTCCTGGTTTTAATTTCGATCCGTTCCGGAACGCCCCGGTTCCATTCCGGATGTGCCGTTCCGGGTTCAAAATCTATTTTTTTTATTTTTAAAAAATTATTCTTGATATCTATACATCAAAATAATTTAAAAACATCAAAATATTTTAAATAAAAAAGAATTTTAATTTTAATTATGCTTGTTAAATTAATATTTTATTTTTTTATATATATAATTAATTATATATGAACAGTACGACACCGGAACGCTCCGAAACCAGAACGTTCTGTTTCAATCGAAAAACCGGAATGGTATTGACAACTATGGTCTCGCTAGCCTAATCAGACCACACGTGTAGCCTGTATACAGAGAGAATGTCGAGACGCTTCAATTAGTGTCCTGAAAGCAAGATTTTAATTACCAGACAGTATCTCACCCGCTATCTAAATTCGGTGAACTTTGTTCACACACATCTAGCTTTTTTATATTTATTTTGCTTGTTCATATAATCATCTTGTTACCTTCCTTTATAGACGTTCAATAACTATTAAATAATAAAATGCAAAAAAACAAAAAGAGCAAGAGTTTTTAATTTCAACGACAATGATATAGTTTAACTATTTTAAATTTAAGTGAAAAAGCTTATTGATCGAATTTAATACTTTTTTATTAATTATTCTATGCAATAAAAATACTAAAGACTATTTAACCCCCTTCATTATTATAGTGACTACAAATTTTGTCGGCCAATGACAAGATAAAAGTTTTACCATGAAAAATGAAAAAAACCTTAAGTTAAATCAGGTTAATTCGTTAACACCACAATCATGAGTACAAGATTAAAATAATCTTGTAAAAAAAAAGACACGAACACCGATTTTTAAAAAATCAAATAATAAAATTGAAATAAAAAATAAATCTGAAAAATACTCTAGGAAAATAAAATAACCTTATAGAAAGTAAAATAAACAAGAAAAAAATAAAGCTTAGTCTCTAGGAAACAAATCATTGTAGGATAAAGTTAGAGAAAAAAATATAATCCATTATATAGTTGTAATATTAAATAACCTATAACAATAATAATAAAAATAATAAAATTTGAACAGAATTTTGAAGCCTGGTCATAAAAAAAAGCCCAGAGTGTCGGTAAAAAATCCAATGGCATAAAACAACATAAAGACTCCTCAGCCAACTAAACTATAAAGCAAAATTATCATAAAGTAATTAAATATGTATGTATGTATTAATCTCATTTACTACTCATATAAACAATGAAACCAACACTGATTTCTGTGGATGCTTTGATAAACCGCCAATGCATCAGCTATTCCTCCTTTTTTTTAATGATAAACTGAATAAAAAAAGGAAATTCCCAGGTACAATCCTTCTACAATTTCATTGGCGATGGGTTCTTTCTAGATTTAGGGTTTCATGGAGAAGAACTGGCATGGCAATTTGGGAGTAAAATTATTGGCTCTAAATGAGGAGGGTTTTACTTTTTCTTGGAGAATACAAGAACATTATAAAATGCAACGGATACCTCTGGTCAATATCAAAAGTAATTCAACTTTGCTTCTTTTAATTATTTATTATTACTATAAAAAATAAAATAAATTAAACCTATAACTCTGTGTCCAGTGCCATCCCTGATCTAATATATTTTAATGATGGTGTGTTTGTTTAATTCTTTTTTTCCCTCTTCCCTCTCTCTTTTTTTTTTCAGATCCGCCCCGTTCATGCGTGGACGGCTCGATGCGGTTAGGAAAATGATGAACCCGAGCCCACCAACAACCAGGTTAATAAAGAGGCTAGAAAACAACTCACAGGCCCAATACCCTCTGGGGGTCCGGACTAACCCCGTCGAGCCGCTCGACTCGTGGTTTATGAGTTGATCTAACTTCTACAAAAATTACCCATGCTCAATACACAATACAAAGGAATTCCTACCGTTCTTCTAAGTAACCAACGCATAGTCGTCTCTCAAAGCCCATCACATGACAATAGCTTTAATTTTGTTTTTTAAGGAAACAAGTCCTTGGATGATCTTATTCATGTCCCGTTTAATGTTAAATCTCACTTCACAATATATTTTTACATAGAATAAGATGCCTTGATGATTATTAATTGTTTTACAAATAATAATATTAAAGGTTGATATTGATTTACATCTAGGAAATATAATCAAGATCATTTTTTTTTAACCTAGGATATTCAGATTTCATCTTTTTTCTCACATATTGTTTTTCTTTTTAAAGATTTTTTTGCGCTGATTAAATAAAATTTTGAAAAATTCATTTTTATAGACCTTTTTTTATTTGAATTATATTTTTTTAATATTAGATTTCAAAAATAATATTCCTACGAAATTATGAGAACATGATACCTCATAATTATATCAAGATTAGGGATATTCAGTTTATTTATAAAACGTGTAATAAATGGTGTGAAATTAATATTTTATTGAATGAGAATAACAATACTAAAATCTTTTGTTTTGTTGTGAATACATGCTCCCCTCAAATGTATCTGGATATCAAAATAATTTTAAAATATAAAAAATAAAATTTTTAAAAAAACTTTTTTAAAACTCATGACCACATAGTTTAAAGAGTCAATTAATACCGTGGTTATAATTATTTTTCAAAGAATTTGTTACTTAAAAATATATTAAAATAGTATATATTTTTTTAAAATATATATTTGTAAATCTTAAAATATCTAATAACACTAAAAAAATAATTAAAAAAATTAAATTTCTACAAAAGGGTTTTTCAACTGCCTCCAACTATATTTTTTTTTTACTTTTTTAATTTTAAATCAATAATTTTTTAATATTTTTAAATTATTTAATGTATTTATATCAAAAATATTTAAAAATAAAATAAAATAAAATAAAATAAAAATTTAAAAAAAACAGAGAGAGAGAGAGCTAGCAACCGTTCCAAACATTACAGGATTCCTGATTGCTTCGCTTATTCCCTTGCGAAGAACAGCGCCAAAAAAACGAAGGAACGAACGCTGGCGTTTTACAGGATTCCCAAGGAAATGTAGCTTATATCGGTCAAGTATGAATTTCCTACCAAAACCGGCCGTTACTTTTTTATACCCTTCCCTCCGATGAGTGGCGCTTCCATTCTCAGCTCTCTTCTCTCCAACAATACCCTCAACCTCCAAACCCGACCTGCAAATGTCAAATCCTTAACCAAACAAATCCTCTCTCACCTCGAAGCCAATCGCCTTAAACAAGCTGTTTCTATTCTCTTTGCATCTCCTGATTGCTTCGCTTATTCCCTTTATGCTCATCTCTTCCAGGTATGCTCGTCCAATCATGCTATCGTCGAGGTTCGAAAGGTTGAATCGCAGTTACTTGGTGCCTGTCCAACGCCTCCAACCTTCCTCTTAAATAGAGCCATAGATGCTTTTGGAAAATGCCGGTGTTTGGATGATGCAAAGGAATTGTTTGATGAAATGCCTCACAGAGATGGCGGGTCTTGGAATTCCATGATTAGGGCTTGCTTGCAATGTGGAAGACCGGAAAAGGCGCTGAGTTCTTTTGGGGATATGCATAAACAAGGGGTTTATGCAAATGATGTTACTTTTTCAAGTGCTTTGAGAGCATGCGGTGATGTTCTGGAACTTTGTCTTTCGAGACAAATTCATGGGCTTATAGTGAAATATGGGTTTTGTGGGAATGTCATTGTTGGGAGTTCGCTTGTTGATGTGTATGGTAAGTGTGAAGCCATGAGTGAATCAAGGAGGATTTTTGATGAGATTGGGAATCCTAATAATGTTACTTGGAATATTATTGTTAGGCGGTATCTTGAGATAGGTGATGAAAACGAGGCAGTGGTCATGTTTTTTAAGATGTTTCGTGCCAAACTTAGACCATTGAGTTACACCTTCTCGAATGCCCTTGTTGCGTGTTCAGATATGCGTGCAGTCAAGGAGGGAATGCAGATCCATGGAGTTGCAACTAAGATTAACTTTGAGGAGGAAGAGGTAGTTTTGAGCTCACTTATTGATATGTACGTAAAGTGTGGTGAAATAGAAAGTGCTCGTAGAGTTTTTGACCTGCCTGGTTCGAGAGATTTAATCTCTTGGACTTCTATGGTGTCAGCTTATGCAATGAGCGGCAGGATGAGAGAGGCAAGGGAACTTTTCGATGAGATGCCGGAACGGAACATTGTCTCATGGAATGCATTATTGGCAGGGTACATCCGTTCCCTCCAATGGGAAGAGGCCTTAGATTTTGTTTATCTGATGTGCAGGACAACTGAAAACATTGATCACATCACTTTTCAATTGATGCTTAATGTTTGTTCTGGCCTATCAGATGTTGACATGGGGAAGCAGGTGCACGGGTTCATTTATCGTCATGGTCTGTCATCCAACACTGTTATTGGAAATGCCCTTCTTGACATGTACTGCAAATGTGGAAACTTGAGAAGTGCTGGAGTTTGGTTTCATCAAATGAGACAGTCACGAGATAGCGTTTCTTGGAATGTTTTGTTGACCAGCTATGCTCGTCGTCAAATGAGTGAACAAGCTATGTCGATTTTCCGGGAGATGCAATGGGAGACAAAACCGCATAAATTTATATTTGCTACTCTTTTGGCAGCTTGTGCAAATACTTTTGCACTTGATCAGGGGAAACAAATTCATGGGTTCATGATCAGAAATGGTTATGAAATAGACACTGTGATCGCAGGAGCGTTGCTTGACATGTACTCTAAATGCCGGTGCCTTGAATATGCTCTCATTGTTTTCAGAGAAGCTGATAAACGAGACTTGGTTCTTTGGAACTCCATGATTTTGGGTTGTTGTCACCTTGGAAGGGGTAAATTGGCACTTCGATTATTTGGGTTTATGGAGGGGGAAGGAACCAAGCCAGATAATGTCACCTTTCAAGGTATCTTGCTTGCTTGTGTATACGAGGGTCATGTTGATTTGGCTAGGCAGTATTTTAACTCCATGAGCAGTAAATATTGCATCATACCAAGGCTGGAGCACTATGAGTGCATTATTGAACTCTTAAGTCGGTATGGGTGCATGAATGAGCTCGAGAATTTTATTAAGGAAATGCCTTTTGATCCCACGGTCCCCATGTTGACAAGAGTAGTGGATGCATGTAGAGAGCATCAGTGTAGGAGATTGGGAGAATGGGCTGCTAAACGACTGAATTGAATCCTTCAGTTCCTTTGCCCTTTGAAATTGCGGACTGAATCGGATTCAGCTTGTTGTGATTGCCAAAATGCAGATTGAAGGAGCCACAGTTCATATCTGCCCATTCAGGTCGGCAAAATTTTGCATTTGGAAGTCTTGAAGTCATAACTGGATGAAGCAAAAATATTAGTATTAGACTTCAGGTAAGAATTCATCTAGATGTTCATGACTCATGGTGAGACATCAAGCTCACGAAGGCTCCTCAAAAAGCATCAAACGGTGCGTACGTTATCATCAAGTGATTTGGAGGAACTCATAAAGCGGGGGCTTAATGTTTTCACAATTAGGTGATTCAGGTATTTGATGATATTATAGGCTTGTCAGGTGGTGATTGGATTGGCCTTTGTACGCTGTAGGTGGACTCGGTTGGATAACGAAGCCTGATGATTGGCCGAAGCTGAATAAATCTGATATGTAGCATGCTCGCAGCGATTCTCATGAAATCAAGTAAATAGTTTTGTAACCATCCTGCCATTCACTCTTCCTGATAATACCTTTTCTGATCGTGTCATTAGTTGAAAAATACCTTATTCTAAGTAAAAATAAGTTACACTCTTATTTTGAGAATACTAAAGTTTTTGAAGTACATTAAAAAAACTGTCAAATATGATGATGCTATCGCAGCACACCCGTTAAGCCTGTTAGCATAATTTTTTTTATTTTTTTTTTCAGAAAGTTTAGCTTCGATAGACTAAATTGACTTAAATTATTTTTCTGATTTATTTTTCATGGATTATTTCGGTCTTATTACTTGAGATATGAGTTTGAAAATTTAACCCGTGTTGTTTTTATATATTTTTTATTGATTTTTTTTTAATATTGAGCTGATTGAGAATTAAACTTTATAATTTATTTTAATGTATTTTATATAGAGTTATTTTGGTTTCATGACTTAGGTTGTGATTTAACAATTTAACATAGATTGATTTGTGATATGTTTTTATTCATTTTATTTTAATTTTTTTAATTTTATAATTCAATACTATATTGATTGCGAATTGTGATTTATATTTTATTTATATGAATTTATTATAGTTTTATAACTCGAGTCATGAATTTGACCAATAAATATAAATTGATTAAAGTTAGTCTAATATGTTATTGTCTTAGTATTTTTTTTAAAAAGATATTATTTTTCTAATTATACTATATTTTTAATAGTTAATTTTTTAAAACTTGTTAAGTTAATCTAATCAAATCTTCACAATTTTTTTTATTAGAAAAATGATAGCTACACTGCATGTTTTATTTTCATTAAAAAAACTTTTGATATCAGTAGTGTAGAAGACGATCTAATCGCCTTCTAAGCATGTTCTTGGGTTAAAATAAATAAATAAATCGCTAAATGCTAGCTTTCGAACATGCTAACAACCCCCGATGGAAACATCCTCTCAACCGGCTTGTGGCTCCCGGTTCAGGGTAGTTATGTTACCGCCGCATATAAATCGTACCAAATGCCTAAAAAACGTTATTCTGCATCATCCTCAAATGTAAAACCCAAAATAAAAAAGCATACAAAATCCCGTTCCCCATCATTCTTCACACAATAAGATTACCGTTTTTATATACCAAAACCGAAATATCATTCTCCATTAATAACCATGGATATAGATCTCCAAAATTTGGCCCGCTATCTCCAATCCCTTAACACCCCTTATTCAGTACACCAAGGAAAGCAGCTCCATATCCTCTTCTTCAAAAAGGGTCTTATTCAATCCACTCTTTCACTAGCAAACCGCCTTCTGCAAATGTACACCAGATGTGGCAGCATGACCGATGCACACAAACTGTTCGAAGAAATGCCTAACAGAAACTGTTTTTCATGGAATACCATGATAGAGGGCTACATGAAGTCCGGGAATAAAGAAAGATCAATTCGCTTGTTTGATATGATGTCAAATAAGAATGATTATTCATGGAACGTGGTATTTTCAGGGTTTGCAAAAGCTGGTGAAATGGAAATTGCTCGGAGGTTATTCAACGAGATGCCTAACAGAAATGGGGTTGTATGGAATTCGATGATCCACAGTTATGCCAGAAATGGGTCACCTAGAGAAGCTGTTAGACTATTTAAGGAATTGAATTTGGACCCTTTGGATAAATCATGTTGTGATACGTTTGTATTGGCTACAGTTATTGGGGCCTGCGCTGATTTGGGTGAAATTCAATGTGGCAAGCAAATACATTCCCGGATTTTGATTGATAATATGGAATTTGATTCGGTGTTAACTAGCTCGTTAATTAATTTGTATGGAAAGTGTGGTGATTTGGATAGTGCACATTGGGTTTTGAATATGATGGAGGAGCCAGATGACTTTTCCTTATCAGCATTGATCACAGGTTATGCAAATCAGGGTAGAATGAATGATGCTCGAAGAGCATTTTATAGGAAAAGTAATTCGTGTGTTGTGGTATGGAATTCATTGATTTCAGGATATGTTACCAATAATGAGGAAATTGAAGCATTTTTACTCTTCAATGACATGCAGAAAAAGGGACTCAAATTAGACTTCTCTACACTTGCAACCATTTTGAGTGCCTGCAGTAGCTTATACAATTTTCAATATGCTAAACAAATGCATGCTTATGCTTGTAAAGTTGGATTGATTTATGACATTGTTGTTGCTTGTGCTTTCATTGACGCATACTCCAAGTGTGGAAACCCAGATGATGCTTGTAAATTATTTAGTGAGCTCAAAACCTTTGACACGATTTTGCTCAACTCCATGATCACGGTGTATAGCAATTCTGGTAAAATCGAAGATGCTAAACAGATCTTCAATACAATGCCTAGTAAAAGCTTGATATCCTGGAATTCAATGATAGTGGGTCTTACTCAAAATGGTTGTCCAGTCCAGGCATTGGATCTTTTCTGCATGATGAATAAACTGGATTTGAGGATGGACAGATTTAACCTTGCTAGTGTGATCAGTGCTTGTGCTAGCATCTCTTCACTTGAACTTGGTGAACAGGTTTTTGCTAGAGCAACTGTCGTTGGCCTTGATTCTGATGAGGTCATCTCTACTTCCCTAGTTGATTTTTATTGCAAGTGTGGATTTATTGAAATAGGAAGAAAAATATTTGACACAATGATGAAATCTGATGAGATTTCATGGAATTCAATGCTGATGGGGTATGCTACAAATGGTCATGGATTGGAAGCGCTAACATTGTTTAATGAAATGAGGCATGCTGGTGTCAGGCCAACTGAAATTACGTTTACAGGGGTTCTATCTGCCTGTGATCATTGTGGATTGGTTGAAGAGGGATGGGAATGGTTTAATATAATGCAATATGATTATCATATTGATCCAGGGATCGAGCACTATTCTTGCATGGTCGATCTTTTTGCTCGTGCTGGTCTCTTGGAAGAAGCAATGAATTTAATAAAACATATGCCTTCTGAGGCAGATGCTAGCATGTGGTCATCAGTTCTGAGAGGTTGTATGGCTCATGGAGAAAAGGATCTCGGAGAAAAGGTGGCACAGCAAATCATTGAGCTCGATCCTGAGAACTCTGGTGCTTATGTGCAGCTATCTAGCATATTTGCCACTTCTGGAGACTGGGAAAGCTCAGCTCTGGTTAGAAAGGTAATGCTGGAGAAGCAAGTACAAAAATACCCTGGTTGCAGTTGGGCTAATTGTTGAATACAATATTCAGATGGTGGTACATAATCATAGGACTTTCATCTTCATGAGGTGAAACAACCTACAGTCCAGGTTTGTAGATATTTTCTTTGAATTCAAGCAAATTGATTTGGTGGTTTCTATCTTTTTCTTTCATTACTCATTTTGGCAATTCACTGAATATTATAAATTTTAGGGAAATTATGTCGTTTTGGAGATGCCATGGTTTCACAATTACTACACCTCAAGATTCTTCATCTTTACTGACAGGAGAATTGTTCATGAATCAGGGATATCTATTGATGATACAGTCTCTGAGGTTATTCAGAGTGGGGAATGGATTTGGCCTAGTGCAAGGACTGCTGAAATGGTTGAAGTGCAGAGTGTTATTTGTGCATTGTTCTCCCTAAAGCTGAACAGGAAGATAAAGTTGCTTGGAAGCCCTCTGCTAAAGGATTTTTCTCATAATTGGCAACTCTCGCAGGACTCTTAGTTTTTGATATGTTTGGTCTACAGGGAGAATTTTCCTTTCGGTTTTGTATCCTGCATTGGGCTCTGCCGTTTGGCTTTTCTTCGATGGATGGAGCTTTCATTTTAAGAAAAAGAACAGAAAAAAAAAGAGATTCGTCATCTTTTAAGGAGGTTGACTTTCATGGTGCATTGCTGATCGGAACATAACATGGCATGAAGGTGTCTTTTACGTTAACAGTGTGACGTATCATCTTCCTCCGCGAATAATGATAAAGTGAGCCCTACTTCTCCTTGCGCATGTGGAAGCATTCATTTTGAAAACTTCTCGATGCCCTTGTGTCATTGCCTGAATTACAGTGAGAAGAATGCATGCAATATTTTGTACTTTATTTTGATTCAATTTTGATTTATCTTTTTTTTTAAATATTAACACGTAATTAAATTAAAATGTTAGATACCATGACATGCTGTGAAATCATGTTTTTTTTATTTGTATTCATCGCGTGATATTTTGTGTGCTAATCTTTAAAAAATAAAACCCCTCATTTAATTGGAATATCTCTTTTTATTCTTTCTTTCTTGAATGAGACTCTTAAATTTTGAAAATCTTGTCGTCAAAAATCTTTTTTTTTTCCATTCTTGAAGGTGCTTCAATGAAATTCATAATTAGTGATTTTTTAAATATCTTCATTAAACTTTCCATGGAACTTAAGCCCTTAATACTTCATTTTCCATTAATCTACTTCATTAATCTCCACATTCCATAAAATCACTCCGTCAAAATATGACTGACTTAAACTAAAAAAACAATCTTCTACTTAAAGTATCACATATACACAAGTAGGCCTCTCCTCATGTATATAAATAAGAAAATACATATAACTACCAAAATATATATCCACACACTAACCAGAGAAGAATCTTTTCCATGTCTGCCATGGTAGAAACCCTCCTGCCAAGTGTTGATAACACATGTTATTAGCTAATTATGTGAATAAAAAAGAAGAAAAAAAACAACTCTTACCACATCCTGGGCAACGACAATAGTCCTTGTCTATTAAAACAAGTCCAGATCCCCCGCATTCTTGACATCTTCGTTGTGCTATCTGCCATGTATGTAAACCTTGATGCTAGGAATGGTGTATTGTGTATAAAATTCATGAAAAAAACTTGAAAAAACATAAAGGAAGCAGTATTCTTCAACAATGGAGTAGTAGAAAAGTAGGGTCGAGATATGCAGCAGTACTTACTATTCTTTTGCTGAACTCAATCCCAGCTACAACGAAGGGTGTTACACCAGCTACATAACAATTAATTAATTAATTTGTAATTATGCTTAGACACACAAATTATAACACAGGAAGCCCTTTATTATTAACAGTAATACTCTACCTATAGCCCCGACAATAATTTGCCAGGTGACCTCCCCTTGGGCTATACCAGCTGCCGCCGAAATACCATGGTCATCGATGGCTAAGATCTTGGACCTGGTTTTTAATCTTCTTCCATCAATTGTAATCCCGGTAGGAGAAGGATATTGCCCGGCACTTGATTTTGAATTTGGATACTGATCGGAGAATTGGATTGTATCTCTCGTGTTCCTAGCAGTAACTAGAGCTTTCCTGTTGGCAGGAAATGTTGTTGACGGCTTTAAAGAAGAAGAAATTGCTGCTGCATCCATGGCACCCCACTCTATTTCCACAGCAAAACTGCAGCTACAGCTGAGGCAGACCGAGCCTTTCATTTTTCTCTTTTATATATTCCTTATTTGTTTTGTTAATCAACCACGGAGAGACAGAGATTGTGCCACGCCAACATTTTTATGGCCGGTCTGGCGCCAGCCACACAAGACAAGATACAGCGGATCCTCTAGCATTGTTTTTCTTTAATACTTAGTGTTTTTGTGAAGCGAAACGAAGTCGTTCCATGAATGTCCAAATATACTGATCTTGGAAGATAGGCCAGCTGTCAAGTGTCAAATGTAGGTGCACATTTCGGTAGGCTGTTCAAAACAGTGTCTAAAAGATACTGACGGCCATGCCAAAAGTGTAAAAAATCGGTAGCACAGATTTGTGCAGCTGTAGATTCATCAAGGAAAATCAGCAGCGCACGAGAAAAATTAGTGAGGAAAGGCTGACTTTAGCAAGGGGCTGTGTTGCCGCACGGGCTGATTCGAAAAATTGACCATGGTAAAAAAAAGAAAACACCCGACTGTGCTATGAGAATATCTAATGAGATGATTCTAAGGGACTTGATAGTTTGGGACGTGGGTTTGACTCACAAATAATAATGCCTTGTGAGCCCGATTCTTAATCTGGGAATCAATACTTCATATTCTTGTTTGATTCATGGAGACGTGAAACTCTCTGAAGGAGTAGCAATTATTATTTTTAGACCCCTCAAGCTTTAAACTAAAACACATGAGTTTCTTCTTTCGTAACATTGTTTTTGTTTTTTGTTGTTGTTATTATAAATATATTTTTAAGATAAATCAAATTAATTTTTTGAAATTAAAAGCTTTTTATTTATAAAAAGAGGAAATATAAGCTTTTTATTTGTGTCTTTTGTTTTGAGAATATAACATAATTTCACGAGTTGCAATTTCCATCTCTAACTCTCTCTCTCTCCTCAAAGCAACCCATCCCCCCTGTCGTTCACGACTTTCCTCTTTATCATTACTCGTCCAATTTCTAGCTAAAATATCCACCACCTAATTTCTAGCCACTGTCACCACTCATATTCTTTATTTACAACTAATTAAACACATATTCTCTATTAATTTGATGTGATTTATGTTAATGTGTGATAAGGCTTATTAGATGATGAATCGGACGGTGGAAAGAAAGCTAAAGAGACAAGGTTTTAATGTATGACCGCAACAACATATAAAACTCATAGGAGTACAAAATCTATAATTTATCTAAAACTATGTTCAATAGAAATATGTTTAAGAGCCAGTTTGTAGATGGTATTTGCATAAGAGATATTATAAAGGTCTAATTCATAGGAAATTTTGAAGTTAAAAAGGCTATACTCATGTTAGAACCCTCTTGTTTTACACCACCATCATCATATTGACTTAACTCTCATTACTAAGATTATTTAAGGATTTATGGGTCATTTATAATTATTGTTGGGGGTATTTGCATATTTATGTTGACAACAATGTAAAACATGTCTAAAAAATATAAAACAATTTTTTTGGGTGTCTATTATTTACTCAAGTGTAAATATTTATATTATTTGATTGTTAAAATTAATTAGATTTTATATAGTAACTTATAATTATCGATGTTGATTAATATAACTCCAGTTAATATTGACTATCCATAGAGATGAGATAATAATATGTTTGACACTGTCATCTCTAAAAAGCATGACGTGATAATAAAAGGCATGCGATATGTGTAATAGGTCTTGAGTTCGAATCAGGGCGTACAATCCTTATAATTATCCGAGACAGTTAGGGTTTTACTCACTCATCTGAACTCATAAAATACACTTGTCGAGAAGTGGGTTTCCTAGCATCTAAAAATGATGTTTGACATTGTCATCCAAATGTCACCATCCATTAATTCTAGATAACTCACACAAACGTTTCTAACTGACACTTCAAATCCATACACGATAGAACCAATATACTGTTGTTTCTTCTATAGGACTAACTAAGTGTTTGATCGAAGAAAGTTAGGGTTATAATTGTTAACTGTCTCTATTATAGCTGTTTAAAGATATTTAGGGGGTGTTTAGGAGTGTGTTTTAAAAGCATTTTTGAAAAAAAATAAGTTTTTTAATTTTTTACTTCAAATTAAAAAAATAGTGTCTTTAGATCATTTTGACGTGCTGATATCAAAATTGATTTTAAAAAATAAAAAACATCATTTTAATGCATTTCTGAACAAAAAACACTTTAAAAAACACACCTCAACAACATTCTCAAACAAACACTTAGGCCCCGTTTGGCATTGCGATTGGAACTGCTTTTGGCCGAAATTTAAATTTTTTTTTTTACATTTTAAAGACAGGCGGTTTGGTGTTTTTAGATCATTTTGATGTGCTGATTTCAAAAATGATTTTTAAAAAATAAAAAAAACATCATTTTGATGCATTTCGGCACGATAAGCACTTTAAAAAGCTACCGTAATTGCACTCTTAATAGTGTGTGCGTGATTCATAGGTTTTGACATTTCTTCAACTAGAGTTTTTATGACTGTGATTTTAAAAAAAAATATTTAATTAAAACTAATATGAAATGAATTTTTACATTCAAAATAATTAAAAATTAAATTTTATAAATAAAAAGCATGCAATTTTATTTTTCATTATATCAAAGTTTAAAATATAGATCAAATGTAAGATCCGATAAAAAAACAGATATTATTAATTAACCAAAAAACTACCACAATAATTGACTGGACAAGTACTCCGAACCATGGTTGTCAAAATTGCGAGTTGACTCTCAAAATTGTACGATTTTGTGAATCAACTCATCAAATCTTGTTAATTCGGGTAGAAAAATTGATTTAGATCAAACTCGGATAAAAAATAATAAAATCACATAAAATCATAAAATTAGACCGGATTTTACGATCTCCCAATTTTTCCCAAAATCCCTTCTGCCTAGACCTACCCACCTAGGCGCCCCCCCTCTCTTCCCATGCTAGCCCCCCACCCTTTCTCTTTCCCAGGCTAGCCCCCAGGGTGCCTCCCCCCCTCTCTTCCCATGCTAGCCCCCCACCCTTTCTCTTTCCCCAGGCTAGCCCCTAGGTGCCTCCCCCCCTCTCTTTTTAAATTATGTATAAAGTATAAACTTTAATTAATAAAATTTTATATTTATGATTTTATGATTTTTCTCCCTGCACGATTTTAGTTGTGATTTTATGATTTTTATATAATAAATTTTTAGTATAATTTTACGATTCTGTTTTTACAATCCGAGTTCAGAAATAACTTCTAATTCGTATCAAAATCACGATTTTAACCACCATGCTACGAACTCAGCCCGAACCAGCTACCCGGGACATAAAGGAAGGGAGAGAAGGGTAGGCTACCACGACCCCACAAGGGATTGTACCCAGTGATCTGCCACATGCAGCAGATTACGAGCGTGCATCTCTTCCCATCCTACAGGACTGACGATTTATTAATTGCTGGGCATATCCACGTACTTCTCACACCAGCAAGATTTTTTTATGTCAGTAAAATCCATTTGAATAATATATTTTATATGTTCAATGTAAAATTCTAATCACATGAGTTCTTATAAAAAAATACATATTTTAATTTAAATAATAAACCTTCTATATAAAAATATATTTTATGAATTCAAATAAATAAATAAAATTTTAGTTATTTAAATTTTTATAAAAAATACATATCTTAACTTAAATAAAATACTTGTATATCGCTAATTCGCTAATAAAATATACCAGCAAGATGATATATGTACCTCTCCAAATCATTATTCATTGCAGTACCATCTTCATTCTTCCTCCGCCTCTGTTCTTCTTATTAACTAGTAGAAGAAACCGAAATAATAACAGAACATACAGATTTCATCCTGCCCATTACGAGAAATGGCTCTTTGGTTCGCGAAATCAAGAACCATCATCCATCACTTAAAGAGAAAGGTGGGGTTCATGGGAGTTCTTCACCAAAACATCTGGATTTCTTCTTCTTCTTACATGCAACCAGGTCCTTTATCGTCAATATTTATCCCAGGGATTCACGAGCATCGCTCAACTCCACCTTTATTTCCATTCAACTCATCCCAGCGATTCAAATCCACCAAAGCTGCAAGCCAACATGAACATCTGTACTCTACTGATGATGATGGTGGCGATAACAGTCAGGTAAATCTCATACTCAAACCCTCCTTTCTAGCTGATATATATTTTTTCTCTTGATCATGAACTGGTTCATCTTACCCATTTATGGAGTGTTGGGTACAAAAGACACTTTCGATTCACAAAAAAATGACGGCCCAGTTGCTTGACCAAAATATTAAGTTTTTCCTTTGCCATGAACCGGAGTGTTAGCCTTAGATTTTCTAGCAGTTTACAGACAATAACTTGTTCTCTGGACACCTTTTTTTAAATCAACAAAATAGGTTACGATTTGGGAAAATATCAATTTGTTTCTTTTCTCTTGTAGAGAGAGATCGACGACATCTCTTGTGTAAAACATCTCCATACGCTTCTAACATTGGAGTTCAATGATCCTCCAGGATTCACTGATCATGTTTTTCCAGTTCTTACACATCACTTCCTTCATCATTTTATTTCAAGGTTTCGTCAACTGATCTCTGACAAGTGTTACCCTTTTTCTATATATACGAGATGTCATTTTTTTTCTAATTAATCAGGCGCAAAAACATTTTACGGTATTATTATTTTTGAAAAGAAAAGAGAAGAGAAGTTGCTATTATTATTTTTGATAAGATGAACAGCTGTTTTGCCACATTTTCATGATCTGCTGCTCAGTAGATGGCTACTTCCTAGTTCCTTCTACCTTTCTGTTTTTCTGGAAGGAAAAGAAAAAACAGAAAAACCTAATCTCCGATTATGGAAAAAGACAAAAACGATCCACCCTCTTCTGATTAGAAATTTTTTCTCCCAAGGAAATTTATCGTCCTTGTTTAGCTTAGAGATGATAAAATATCATTTTCCGGAATAAGGATATGGGCTCGGTTTTCTTATTTTGATAAATTAGATTTTTCTCATCCATGGAAAAAACCCATGAATAAGTAAATTAAATGACGGAGACGACGATCCAGCTACCGCGATATTGACAGGTCCAAAATTATCCCATAGCTTCACGAAAAGGGGTCATTGAACATGACCCTATTTGAGTTCCATTAATCCCTATATTTCTGCTATCAATTTCACTGTCAGAATAGTTTTGTGCCGATTTTTTCAGAATAGTCAGCTCTCTCTCTCTCTCTCTCTCTCTCTCTCTCTCTCACACACACACACACACACACACACACTCTCACACGCATATATAAAAGGTGAGTATAGTTGATTTTTCTCGATGTAATTAATGAGCACTAGCGAAAATACGGTTCATTGTCGTCCTTGGAGATTATAGAAATTTAGATCTCTGCATGGGAGTAAACACCTATCTGTTTAGTTGTTGCAGCATTCAAGATAGCAGATCCAAACTTTTGTTATTATACTCTCACCAAACAAGGTGAGACAAGGAAGATCGGAAGAGTCCTTTTTTTCGCACATAAAAAATGCACATTTATTAGAAAACTAGTAAACAATTACCGAGATAGATTCCAAGCTGTCATGGGTCCCCAAAGTAACTCCGGCATAGTTGGACCCTAGTATTAATTTTTATTAAATAAAATAAAAATTATAAATTTTAAGTTCTTGGTGTTGAGTCAATAAGATTTTGATAATATAATAAAAAAATATTTTATTTAAAAATTTAAGTTATCAGGTAACATCAAATATCATTTATATTATTATATAACACTCCCTTTAAGTGAAAGTTATTTAAACTTGAAACTTGTACACGGGTCTATACTATTTTGTGTTTAATTTTTATCAGATAGAATATGAATGATGAGATTCAAACTTATAACTGTTAGGTTAAATGCTTGAGTTGTTAGGTGAGAGTGCAAGATATATTTTATATTATTCTTTAATAATTAATAAGTAAAGCCATCCTTTTGCGATTGGTAATCCTACTTGTTTGGACAAGTAAAAGAGAAACCAAAAAATAAAACAATGGTGCTGATTGTTTAAATTGGAGATCGAGTTCTAGCTAAAAATAGGAATTGATCACTTCAAGCAAAATTAGGTCTCGGCTTTAGGTTATGGGACGGGTTCCTGATAGAAGTTCATAGGGTTATTGGCAAGCGCTACGCTGCGAGTGCGGGTTAATATATATTTGTAGTGTGTATATATAGTAAATGATAACATGATAAATACTACTTATATGTGTTTTATATCAATATTAAAATATGTGTATATCTTTTTGTATTAAAAAAACCTAAATATTCTACAAAAAAATTATATAAAAAAATAAAATTTCATGTTAGGTTTATACATATTCGAGGTTAAGTTTAACAATATTCATACCATATCCATTATCCACCGGGCCTGGAAAACTCTTACCCACTCGGGCCTAGTCAATATCCATTGAGTCTAGATTAAATTATAATCCTTATTGACTCGTGCCATGAGTTTCATGAGTTCACTCGGGTTTACTCAATTTTTTTTAATTGATATTTTTTAATTTTATTTTTTATTATTGAGTTGATTGAAGATTATTTATGCGGTTTTTAGACTTGTAAAATCAATTGGATCATATCAAATTGTTAAAATAGTTGTGTATTAAATATATTAAAATACAATTAGCTATTCTTAATGAATTTTTCCATTAAAGTTCATATAAACAAAATAAAAACGATATTACCAATACCACTATTCTAAATGATTTCTCATCCTGGAGATGCTATTATAGCTTAGATACATTTTCAGAAAAGAAAAAAAGTATTGTACCAATTAGGCGGTTATCAACAGTCTATGTTTTCTCTGGAGAAAAAAATTAAAATAGAAATTGTGGTAATGGTCTAATGATTCAACGAGATGCCCTTTCTCTTCAACAAATCAAAGTTAAAATCTTATGATAGTTTAATGTGTAATAAAACTCAGATATATTTATTTATTTATTTGGATGCCAATTTTCTCATCATTAATCAAATTGTATCGAGAAATTAGTGTTAGAAAATAATATAAATTATATTCTGGAGTCTCCTTGAGTTTTTAGATGAGATGATTTTTTAACATGGTATCAAAATCTTGTTAACCCAGTAGTCACGAGTTTGAATCGCATCACTCTTATTTTATTTGATACAAAATAAATATAAGATAGTGTAAAACTGTATGAAAGTTTCAAGTATAAAAAGTTTTCACTTGAAGAAGAGCTTCACTTAGTGATTTGAATTTTTAGATAAAATAATTCTTTAACAATTAATGCATTTAAACTTCTTACAATATATCCGAAACGAACCTTGTAAAACTCTTCTATTAGTCCATGCGGAACCTCTAAGGATTTTGAAAACTGAACTCATGTTTCAATGATTACAAAATTGAATAGATATCCTGCTGTTTCAGGGCCTGGATTTTCCTGGAGGGAACGTCGCTTGCATATCTGAAATGAGATTCTTATCAGAGTCCACTGGGATGAGAATACCCTGTTACAGTGTTCTTGATGGCAACGGAGAAATAATCGTGGGCAGCGATTATGAACAGGTATCTCTTTCCATCTAATGAAAGCAAAATCTGGCCAAAAACTACATCGTCTTAGTCGTAACAGCATTACGAGTTGTTTAATATAGTTTCTTGTGTATGAAAATTTTGTCAGTTGAGCGAGGAAATTGCAGTGAAGATGTATACGAGCATGGTCACCCTTCAAATGATGGACACCATATTCTACGAGGCTCAGCGTCAAGGAAGAATTTCCTTCTACATGACCTCAACTGGTGAAGAAGCAATAAGCATCGCAGCAGCAGCTGCACTAACTGCAGATGATATCATCTTGCCTCAGGTATAGCACATTGGATGCTTAAATTTCCAGTTCCAGGCCAAATTGTCATGTCAATAGTATTAAAGCAAGAGTTTGACCCATCTGATGCAATTTCAGTACAGAGAGCCCGGGATTCTATTATGGCGTGGTTTCACAATTGAAGAATTTGCCAGTCAATGCTTTGGAAACAAGGATGATTGTGGGAAAGGGAGGCAGATGCCCAATCATTATGGGTCCAAGAAGCTCAATTTTGTCACCATTTCATCTCCTATAGCGTAATTAGCTATTGCTGAAGTATTTCGTGTATTTCTTATTGTTCATCAATGTTAAGCTTGTAATGTCATCAAATGTTCTTGATTATTATTTATGCTGCTTGTCAGAACTCAACTTCCTCAAGCTGTAGGCGTTGCTTATTCTCTTAAGATGGACAAAAAGGATGCATGTGTTGTCACATATACCGGAGATGGTGGTACCAGTGAGGTAATAGTACAAAAAGCTCTCAAGCGTTTTCCCTTCTCCCTCTTGGATTTGTTTTTGCTTTCCAATATCTAATGTTTAACTAAATTTTCAGGGAGATTTTCATGCTGCTTTAAACTTTGCAGCTGTGACAGAAGCTCCCGTGGTTTTTATCTGTCGCAACAATGGCTGGGCCATTAGTACCAATATATCAGAGCAATTTCGAAGTACCTATCTCCTTAGGCTTCCATTTCTATTCTCAAGTAGTTTTTATCAGAGCAGTTTTTATCTGTTTTTTCTTATTTGCAATCTTGAGTAGTCTGGGTAACAGAGTCTTCTTTTTTGAAGTAGTTCACCTCTAATCTCATAAATGTTTTTCATGTTTTCTCACATAGAATATGTTCTGCAGGCGATGGCATTGTTGTCAGGGGTCGAGCTTATGGAATCCGAAGCATACGGGTCGATGGAAATGATGCTCTTGCTGTTTACAGTGCAATTCACACAGCCCGCGAAATGGCCATAAGTGAGCAAAGGCCTGTATTGGTTGAGGTGAGATTGAACTTCCTCGTAGAATTTTCTTGCCAGCATCCGAGGCATTGATCCCTTCTAAACTTCACAGCAGCCAGAATACCTTTAATATCACCCTTGTAAATTAACAAGCAAAACATCTTCAGGCTCTTTCATATAGAGTAGGCCACCACTCCACATCTGATGACTCCACAAAGTATCGGTCAGTTGATGAAATTGCATACTGGAAAAAGGTGCGGGATCCTGTAAATAGATTCAGAAAATGGGTCGAAAGAAATGGCTGGTGGAGCGAGGACGAAGAGTCAGAGCTCAGAAGGAGCTTGAAGAAGCAGGTGAAAGTTGACAGAATTTCTTCATTGTTCAACATGTTTTACATGGCCACGTTGTATTTTAAGTTTTGTTTATTTTCTTCTCGCAGCTTCTGCAAGTGATTCAAGTGGCAGAGAAAACAGAAAAACCTCCACTCAAGGAGTTGTTCTCTGATGTCTATGATGTTCCACCGCCAAATCTTCGAGAGCAAGAGAAACAACTCAGAGAAACTATCATTAGATATCCTCAGGACTATCCCTCTGATGTTCCATTGTAGAATATCTGAGATATGCTGAGAAGTTACGTCAGCAATGACAGCAAAGAAGCTCTCAGCCCGTAAGAAGCAACATGTGATCATTAAAGGGATCCGAATACCGCATCTGTAAAGATTCCAACTGTTGTGTTCATAATAATGAAAATAAATTCTCTATTTCAACTCGTGTTTTTGCCTTTGAATCACGAGAAAGAAATTAGAAGAATCTGAAGTCTGATGATGGGTTGCTTAACTTGAAGCTGTACACGGAGGTCCTCCAATGACCCCGCTATGAAATTAAGAAAAAAATAAATTAAAATGGTAGCAACAATTTAGGCAAATCCTAAACGTTTTGCCAACTTAAATTAATTACTGATTTTTTTAGAAAAATCAAATTATCGTTCTGAACTTCCCAAAATTTAAAAAACATCATTAAAACATCTGAAAGATCATTAAAATATATGAAATATTACTTGACTTTCTATAATTTAGCATGCACCTAAGATTTTTTAGCATCAATATTTAAACTTGAAGGAAGGTGAATTTGATTGGTAAATAAAACCTATTTTTGTGTGAGAGATCATGGTTGTCAAAATCGTGATTTTGACATGAATTGAAAGTTGCTTATGAACTCGGATCGTAAAATCATACTTAAAATTTACGGTACAAAAATCATAAAAATCACAACTAAAATCGTGTAGGTAGAAAAATCGTAAATAAAATATTTTTGAATACAATATAATATAATTATAGCTATAAAATTTTATTAGTTAGGGTTTATACATGATTTAAAAAAAATTAAAAATATATAACAATTATATCATTATATTAGCATTTGGTTACCCGATTTGTTTTTTTTGGTTGGGGGGGTATAGGGGGCGGCATAAGGGATGGATTTTGGGTACCCGATTTTTATGGGGCCCAATTTTTTTACTTGATTTGACAAGTTTTGTTGAGTTAACTTGTAAAATTAGACGATTTTGCGAGTCAACTCGCGTGTTTAACAATCATGTGAGAGACCCACTTAAAATACTAAGGTTATCAAGGAAGGTATAACAATCTATTTTTGTGTAAAAAACTATTAACATCTATATATAAATTCTAATACACTCTTTCAAAGTTAAAGTTTTTGAAGATAATAAAATTTAAATTCATAACCACTTAATAAATAAAATTTTGATATCATATTAAATAATTATCTCGATAAAAAACTCAAGCTATTAAATAATATTTCAAGATTTTATTTTTTTTATTCTCAAACATTTGAGTGGGATTTAGAAGGCATTAACAGGCACATGTTCCTATCATTGAGGATTTGAATGGCCATGTTTTCCTAACAAAAGGGCTAATTGAGAAAACTTTTACTCCCGCATAGCATATCTTCTCTGATATTCCCAGTAAACTTCTCGATTCTCCAATGGACGAAACACACAGAGTTTCGCACAGATCAGAAACTCTCAGAAAAAACAACAGAACATCATGATCATGGCCTCACCAAATCTTAATCTTAATCTTAAAACCATGTGTTTGTACATTTTTTGACAAACCCATTTGTGATTCCAGTCTTTCAATGTCATGCACATCATTAAGTACCATAATACTGGGCGTAATTTTAAAAAGAACAATCAACTTGGAGTTTTTTTTTTACATGGAGAGTCCTCTTTCGCTCTCTCATGTTTGTGAATTCTTATGATGCTACCAGGGATCGTGTAGTCCACTTGCTTAATCTCACTATCGATGCAGTAAGAATGAGAGGTGTCATTCTTCGTGGAGGTGATACACTTGTTGTTCTTAGAGTTCTTCATAGAATGCTCATCCTGTAAGTGTTTGACATTTTGTCTCAGATGATGTTATATTACTTATTGGCTCTTCGATTCCTTTTACAGCTAAATGAAGTATACTTGTCTGATGGGAAGGGTTTTAAGTTGTTTTCATATTACCTTGCAATTCCTTCCTCATACACACACACTAACTAATACCCTCGTGTCTCGTCACGAGCGGTATCATATTTTTTTCAACGTAAAAGATATTAATTGTATTTTTTTTGTTATAATATAAATTTAGTCAAAATAATAAATTTATGCAGAAATCCTATGAAATACAAGTTTTCTATTAAATATATAAATTTTAAATCAATATAAATTTATCTGTTTAGTAGGTTTCAACAAAATAACAAAATAACCAGCATAATATATATATAATTCCTAATAGAAAAACTCAGTAGGAGAATGCTGATGTTGGCAAAATTTTAGATTGGCACAGCAAATTGAGTTAAAGTTTTTTTTTTTAATATCTTTAGATGTTTTTAGTGGTTGATCTGGTTATCTTTAGAATAATTAAGTAGACTGAGTCATGTTTGGATAATTTTCAAATAATTTAATTTTAAATTCGAGCTATAGAAGAAGTTGAATTGAAAATTTTCAAGATTTATCCCCTGCAATAAATTTAAAAACAATATCAAATAATTTAGTAGAACATATATATTTTTTATTATATTAAAAAATAATGGATTCACTGGATATAAACTAGTATTCTTCTAAAAATATTTAAGTGAGTTTTTGAAAAAAAATCAAGTGTTCCATAATTTACACGAACTTTCTTCTTTTAGGCCCATACCCCGCATGCTCTATAAAAGAAAGATCAATCCCGGCAATGCTTATGGGAAACTCAAACATCTTTTTCGGCTAGTTTCTTTGGCTATATAGTTATTTTCTTTTCTCACCCATGATGATTCTCTCCCATGACAACTGCATAAGTAATCCTCAAGGAGTGAATTCAATTATAATTATAGTGAGGCATGATTGTCGTCTTATCAATTCGAGTTATTAGCTATTTTGAGTTTTCAGTTGTCACCGCCACATAGCTTCTTTTGTACTTTGTTAAAAGCTGTAGCTTTTGCTTATCACCATGTGATTAGGGCACATGGAGTCAAAGATCCAATCACTTTTATAATTGATTCGATCTTTAATCGCCGCTGTCAATCCTAATTTCTCCTCTTATATGACAAAAGATGCTTTAGCATCCCGTTCATCTTTAAACTTTGATATTTAAGTCCTGAACCATAAATGATTGTTCTTTTCATCTTAGTTTCATTAATAACAGCTTCATGTTCTAATTTAGAAATCTCAGAACATGTTGGTTTCATCTACTTAAGGTATTGAGAAATGTTATGTCTCATTGTCAGACAACATGTTCTCGAGAAGTTGTAGCATAGTATCCTTCTTCTTTGAGAAAAAAAACTAGCAATGGTGTCCCATGATTTCTTAGCGTTGTAGCATCTCGAATATGCTCTTCTTCAATTATAGTCTCCACAGGGCAAACATTTCTCTGTCAGCTTTTCTCTTTCACTTTTGCAAGATTTCATTAGAATCTTTGGCTGGTTACGTGTCTTCATTACTATAAACTACTTCCCACGTATCCTGGCCTTGTATGGAAGACATCTTGTTAAGTATGTACTATAATTTTGATTGTTAAATTTAAAGATCTCCCATGTCTGATGTTACAAAAACAGTGTAAAATACTGTTGTTGTTGAACTTGTGATTGACAACTGCTGCCACTTTTTTAAGTTATTGCTACTGGCTCTTCTGCTTTCTGGTGAGGCTGCTCCTGCATAGAAGGGTGTTGCTACTGGAATGTTCTGGGAAGTCTGTAATTGCCTCGCCTGTGCTACTGGAATTGATCAAAAACTTTTTGCCATGGAAAGTGTTGAATCTGCTATGATGATGTTGAAAAAGGGCATCGTTGCTTTTGTTTTACTGTTGCTACGAGTTTTTGTTGCTGCAAAGGAGGAGGATAATGTGTGGGGTTCTGCTACTGCTCTTGTTTTTCTTACTTCCTTGGTCTTTTAATCAACCTAGCTCTGATATTAAATGTTGAACAAAACTCAAGTAAGTTTTTACTATAAGAAAAACAAAAACAATAGCTAATGTTTTTCCCTTGTTCTTGTTCTCATTGATCTGAATATTCAAGATGGTTTCACAAATTCTACTAAGACTTCCATCTTCATCTAACTAAAAAATAACCTAAACAACTAACTATCTCCCAACTACACTACAGCTCTAATAGATCACTGATCTTCAAGGTTTTAGAATTCTGACGATGTTAGAATTTTTGCAAACTCTAAATTCTTATGAACCTAAACCTGGCTGATGTTAAATTCTAACACAAATAGACCTCGATCTAGATGTACTTCAATAATTATCATAGCTTCAGGCTAAATTCAAGGTGAAGGTGGACAATGTATTGCAAAGGAGGACTACAATTCATCGACTAATGGAATTCCAATTCCAATTTCGTTTTACTTTCTAAAAGCCAGTGCCTGGTATAATCACTTGTCACCTGTTCATCTTTTTTCTTGCTCCCCACTTCTTGGGTGCTTTTGGTTTTTAGTCCACTAGTAGCAATTTCAAAGGTGATATTATGCAAACAAGAAAATGGGATGAGCATATAAAGCCCGGAGATATAATAAATCAGCGTTAACTTCAAGGAAAAAGGTTGATAGTGATTGTAATTAGCACCTTTATTTGAGAAGATCCTTCTTTCTTGGTGAGTATAGCGTAACAATCACATCCAATATCAATTTGTAATGAACTTTGAAAGAGAGACAGACATCAAATATCAATGCGGGTTATATGGTTCCTGTGATGGATCCTTCCGAAACCAAAAAAACCAAGGGTGTCCAATGAGCGTGGCGTGATGATAAGACCCGGTGATTTGCATAATAAATTTCAAATTCAAGTCAGGACATGTATTCCTTGTAAGAATCTAGAATAACTGAAATTTTACTTCTAAATAAACCCATAAAATACAATTTCCAAAAAACATGTTTTCCTCGCATAAAAAAACCAAAAATTCCCTCGTCAACATTCCATGTATACCAACGTTGTGGTAGGTACTGTTGTATAGTCTACCTTATCTTGTCTGCTACCATGCATTGAGATAGCGCCTAGCTTGGTAACTTGTTGAGGCTCGCATGCAGTCAGGAGATATGACAGATATGCTTTGAGCACATGTTGGGATCACGTTGCCTGGAATCTTGATGTTTTCGTAGCTGTTTGACCCTTATCCATGTATACCGAAGTGACTTCTGTCATGATATCATCATCATCGTGTCAGATATTTTGTGATTAATAAATCTTTATTTTTTGAAAAAATAAAGATTTGGACTTGAGATTTCTCAGAAAAAGGAAGGATATTGATAGCAATTGAACAAAAAGCTCTTCGCTAGGCTGTGATGAATGAATCAGTTGCATGCAGGACGTATACACAGCTATTTTCTGATTAATATAAAGTGGCAAAATACCTAAACAACAAAACAAAATGCTGCGCGTGCGTTTAATATAATCTTCTTGGTGTTCTTTGTGGGGTTGATACTGCAGATTTTGCATAGGAGCGCTGGAATAATAATATTACATGCACATGAGAGAATGTGTTCAAATTTAGGTAGTGTTTCAGTGCAAGTATTTGTTTAAAAATACATTTTTTATATATTTATTTTCAATACTAATATATCAAAATAAAATAAAAAACACTATTTTTTTTTCAAAAAAATAAAATAATACAGTATATCGTCACTTTTTAGAATCTATTTGTTTCTGCGATTCAAAATTAATTTTAAAAAATTAAAAAAATATTTTTTTAATTATATTTTTATATTTTCATTTTCTAATTCAAACCTGTGAGCGAATGAGTGGAATTTACAGATAGGAAATGGACAGCTCAATTCATGGGCGAGCATTTCGAAATTTTATTTTTTCGAGAAATTATCTACATTATTCTTGAAAAAAGAATTTAATCTAAATTCGCTTTACCTCATCGAGCAATTTGGGCAAACCCATTTTTTTCCCGTTATCCCATCAATATGTTTTTACTTGGAAAAGTAAAATTGATTAATTAAATTCTAAAGTAAGAAAAAAAATCGATTAGCCAAAATTAGATATAAGAGAAACTACAAGCACCGTTGCTCTTAAAAGATTATGAATAAAAAGGTAAAGCAGTATTATTCGAATAATTTGGATAATCCGTATTATTTTTTATATAATATAGAAATTACTTAAGATTTAATTACCAGAGTGATCCATCATAATATTTGGTATCGAAATTGATTTGTGTTTTATTTAATGTTCACTCTCGAGTCGTATCCCATAACTTACCTGGCGGCCAGGAGATGGAGCGGTGGTCCCCATGCTCGCATAAAGTTGTGGTGGACGGCTGGATCCAAGAAACAGAGAACGTCCTACGAGATACGGAATCCTTGCAACTTGAGTCTTCTGTCTTGAGCCGTCGCTGTATATGCCATCTTATACGGCCCCCGCCTCTCCTTGTAACAAATAGAAGTAGCTAGTCCGCTAGCTGTCATATGATATTTTAAAAAAAAAATCTAATTACATTATATTATATATGGTAATACTAATAGATATTTATAGAAAGAGTATATATAAATATATATTTCATTGTACCTTGTGCGTTTTTTAATAATTTATTTTGGTCCTTAAAGTTTAATATTGGACAACTAAATCCTAATTAAAAGCTAATTGATTTAGATTTCTTAATCAATAGTGGAATTGAAAAAATATGGATCAAAATATAAAAAAAGTGTAAAACATGGTTGGTGGGCCATAAATTCTAGAAAAAATATATATAGATCCTCAAACTTTCAAAATAATATAAATTATACAAATCCAATCCTTTTAAGTTTTGAAAATCAATTTTAATATAAAATTTTATGTCTTGTTTTGCAGTCCTGGATTAGAGAGAGAGAGAGAGAGAGAGAGAGATGCAACCAAATTCTAGCAATCAGAAGAAAGTTATTATTCAAGTTGCTTTTACAACCAAAATGTTTTTTTTTTCCACAAGTTTCATGAGACGAGACTGACTTGATTGTGATTTTTAAATACCTTAATGTTTTCTAAAATCAAATTGTACATCAAACACATTTCAACATCCTGAACATCGCCCGGTAATGATTTATTATTCATTATGGACTGACTTTATGAATATTAAAAGGTAATATTATCCAACAACTTGCATCAAACATTGAGATTCCAATTAAAAACATTTTTTAAAGTATGGAAAAATCAAATCATCATCAGGCAATTTTAATTTATGTGCCAAGACCTTGACCGACTTCTTATAGTAGTTCATTTATTCTAGGTTAACCTTCTGGATTGCGATATATCATCATTATAAATACATGCGTGATCAAAATAGAAAAATCTAAACTAAAAAAAGGTTAGAAAATTATATTGTTTCTTTCTTGACTATGAGTTTTCAATTGATTTGATTTCCTTTCTTGACGTGTAAGGATCTGTTTCCGTTATTTTTCAATTTTGCATGATCCTCTTCTTTTTTTCTAGTCCCATGTTCTCTCTTTCTTTTTATTTCACTTTCTTTTTTATTTTTTTAAATACATTGGATTGAAACTATATTTTTGGAGAATACATCCACAAATTAGAAGTCAAAAACAGGTTATACAGCAATCAGAAAAGGAAAATTCATAAAAACTATAATAATTTAAATTAAAAAGGAGAAATATATTTTAATCAAAAAAGTAATAGCCACATGAGATCCCGAGAAGGATACGATGGGAAACAGATTGCACGGGTCATCGGGAATAAACAGGGTGCTGCTCCAGGAGAATGGAATCCCTCTCAGGGGCAAATTAGAAGAGGCCGCGGATGCTGAAAGACCGGATTTCCATGTACCAGCGGATTCGAAAGCAGCGGAGTGGCCTTCTCTTCCATCTTCCCAACGTTGATTCCGATACCAATTCTCGTTGCCGGGGAAAATGAATCAACAAATGCGACGGTGAAACAAAGGAATGAAAGGCAACGAGACATTATTCTTTGAAGCAAAGGTGAGGCCATTAACCCGAATTCTTTTCTATAGTAATAATTTCACCTGGCCAATTATTAATAATCGTACTCGAAGTTTATACTTCTCTACTGGATTCCATCTCTTAAAAAAATCACAAGTTGATTCCCATGGATCGTGATCGTTAATCACTGATTTATGAAATGCTGCTTTTGGTTAATGACGAGAGATCCCAGCTGCTTTTCAATTCAGCCAACCAAGTGTTTGATAGAATGTTAATTAACTATGCAGAGCACCACAGCTAACGCAGATTATTGAGAGCATGTGATCCGAAATTCTCTGAAAAGACGAAAGCTGACTCGGGAAACCTATAAAATCGTGAAATTAAATCCACTAACGTTTATATCTAATGAATTACAGACTTGGAATATGAATCCACCTCTCTCTTTCTTTCTGGTAAATTGCATTTTCATAATGGGTATTAATTATCTGATAATCCAATAAATCCCAATCATGGCATTATCTCAATGTTGCGTCACTGTTTATATGGTCAACGGCGAAGCACCACCCTCTTTTGTTTTCTGTTTTTTTTTTCCACCCTCAAATTGTATATTTATTTTGAAGCATGTGTTTTTTTGCTCATAATGGTCCCATCAGCATCATCCGTAGTTGCATATAAAAAACACGAAGGGCTCAACGGTGGATATTGAACCATCATGCTTTCGGCAATAAAGAAGAGTTTCAGTTTGTACTTGATATCCTAATAATATGGTACGAAAGGTTAGTGTTGATAAGCCCAGCCACTTAAACAGTCACGATTAAGATAAAATAAAATAAATTCAATTAAAAATAAAAACAAACATTCTCTTAATTTACTAATGGTGTGAGTAGAAATCATGTGGTCAACATCCATAAAACATTTTTTATTTTAATTATATTGAATATAAATTCTAATTTACCACATAGTCATTCGAATATCACATGTGATTTTAAACTTTTAAGTTTTACCATGCATTGAAAACATTTACTTCCTTAAATACTTCTTAAACTATTAAACTTGGTATTTGTCTGGTGGTGGTGTACTTTAGGTAAGACATTCACTGTCAGAGGAACATGGGAGTACGTGCTTTCTTTTAATAAGTTTTTTTTTTTTATCTATTTTATATGATAACATTCTTGTTTTTTTCTCAAGCAAGTTGTTTATAATCTCTCTTATACCTGTTTGTTACTGTGTTTTAATTGAAAGAATTGAAAAATATTTATTTCTTATTTTTTATTAAAAACATTTAGTATTTTTATATAAATTTTCATGTGCTGATGTCAAAAATAATTTTTTAAAAAATAAAAAATATCATTTTAAGATATTTATAAACAAAAAACATTTTAAAAAATAACTTCAACTATATTCTGAAACATGAATTTGGTATGTATTTGATACTGTATCAATAGTGTTACAAAAGATTAAAAAAAATACAAAGTAGAAGCTTTTTTCTCTAAAGTGCTTTGTAGAAAAAAAGATAGCTTTTACGATACCAATTTGATTCCTGTTCGATATTGGGATACTTATGGGATACTTTATTTTCTATTTTCTTAGGTAAAAAAATAGCACACCAATCAACTATAGAACTGTTTATACTTATGGGATACTTTGTTTGTTATTGTGTTTTTTTAAGGTAACATATTTTTATTTTATTTTTTATTAATATGGATGTCCGAGTTATTTTGCGTGTATCTCGATTAATCTCAAAAATTCTAAAATTAATGATCATATAAACATTTAATAACTATTATATTAGCAATTATAGAACTCAAATATTAAACCACTTGGAAAGCAAACAAAACTTATACCACTAAACAACATCTTAGATGCTGAATACCATACTTTTATTAATTAAGGAGGTGGGTGCAAGTCCGGGAATACCTAGATCAGGACAGCAAAGCTAGCCAGATCTTGCGTTCACGCTCTCGATAAGGACGTGACAATATTTGGTCCTCGGACAAAAATTGAGGTTTAAGGCGTTTGGTCGCCGCGTCATGTCTGAAACAGCAAATGATTTGTTAGTTGAAATAAATTAATATTTAAAGGGCTAAGGCCCTCAATGCCAAGCCATATCTCAAGTGTGTGATTCGTTTCCTTCTCAGAAAGAATTTCACTGCCCACTTCCATTTATTAGAGGTAGAGGAGAGTCTGTAAGTGCTATTCCAACGTAGAAAGCAGAGAGCTAAGAATACAAAAGAACCCTGTTTCAGGCCCACTCACTTCCTCTGTCTCTTTTATACCCCCCTCTCTTCCGCTACCTTTTTGGGTTTCAAGGATGTGAAGTGGCTCTGCTTCTTCTTCTTTTTTCTCGTGTTGGAATTTTGGAAGGAAGGGACCATCAAAGGTTAGTAAATAACGACCTGGAGAGGTTTACTTCTTCCCTTTAATTCTTCACTTCTGTCTTTGATGAATGATTTCTCTGCTTCGACTTCGAAATCCCCAAAAATCTGCAGAGGTTTTTAAGTTATCTTGAATGAATGGTCTGCGTTTCTTTCAAATCGTTTTGGCACTTTCCTTTTTAAGTGGATTCCGCATGAAAATTGTCAGGTTTCCCTTCCAGATTTTCTCACCGTTTCTCTCATCTGGATTCTGGACACCACCCGTCAAGTTTCGACAAATCCTATCCTCTTCGGTAAGTTCTTGTACACATCTTCCTTCCAGCTGTATAGAATTTTAATGGATTTTACTTCGAATGGTCTATGGCGACAGAGTCTGTCCACAATCCTATTTAAAAAAAAAAAAGGATTGCTTGCGTAATTGAGGCGAATTGAAAGCGTGGAACTTTTTACTTCATTAACCGCCGCAATTTTTCCGTTTGACTTTTGTTTTAAGGTGGAATTAATTTAAAACAGATTATAATTTCGTTTTCAACAGCGAGTATACTATTGTTCATGTGGACAATAAGATTTATGCTTTAAATCTAAATGTAAAGTGGAGGACAGTGATAGAGGGAGTTTTGGGTGGTCAAATGATGGATTCTGACGACGGTGGTTAAAGTTGGCGAATCTAATTCTTTTCTTTTTTTGCGACCTCTCCTCCAAAGAGATTTTTGTTCTGCTGAATCTGCTTGGCTGGTTCACAAACCCCTAGACTCGATTCATATTGGCAACCAATCTTTTGTTCTGCTACCGTTACCCACCTCTGTCTCAACCACGATGGCATACAGTGCCGTGGGTCCGACTTCTTTAGTTTTGGTTGATTTTCTTTCTGTCCCTCCTGGCAATCCTTGCTTTGCTTGAACTTCACTTTCTTGAGTAACTTGAAAAAAAAGAAATTATAGGTTCTACTGATACAGGGTATTTTAGATCAAATTAACACTTTTTTAAAGTTTAGGTCTCAAGAATGTAATGACAGAGTCTGATCGTGTCTTTTCCTTGCAAAACACAAACACACACACACACACAAAAAAAAAGACCCTCTTGAGCAGCTTTAGAAGAACCTTGGGCTAGTTTAGGCTCTGTCTGAATGAAATTTCTCAGCATTCAGTTTGAAACAAAAGAGAATAATAACCTGAAGATTTAACATCTCAAAAAGTGAACGAAATGGAAAAAAGAAAAACTAGAGAACAGTGCAATTGTATTTTGTTGGGTTTCCTGTGCTGCAGGTCCACATTCTTACACGATAGTAACTTTTTATAGGACAATAATAGCAACCTCCACCAACATGTCGTGCCTTAATTCAGTGGAATACTGACTTCTTAAATCTCAAATGGTCACTTAAGAGTAAGAGGTCAAAATTAAATGATGTTGTTTAGGAATCTGTAACTATGAAACTGAGCATGTTTTTTCCACAGAAAAGTCAAAGTTAATGGGAAGTGTTGGGTTTTTTTCCCACTTTTTTGCAGATACCATGTGAGCATGTTTTGTCGACAGAAAGGGATGGTTGAATGTCCTGCAATGAGCACTTAGCTAGCGAAGAGTAATTCGTGTCAGCCTCGGACAGGGTATTGCTCTTAAATATTTCCTGCTAATGGTTTGGTGAAAAGTCCTTTGCATTTAGATCCTTTATGAGTAGCTTGGCTTCCAACTAAATTACAATAAAAACATCAAATCATTCTGGTTCTCGTTCCATTCATACACAAAGTCATACCTTTTATTATTATTATTGTTGGTGTTAGTGTTGTTGTTGTTGAGAATAGGCTTTACTATAGCTTTCTTCAGAGAGTTATAGCATTGTTATTTTTTAAAAAAAAACATCCTTTTATTATTGTTGTTGAGAATAGGCTTTACTATATCTTCACAGAGTATAGTATTTTATTGTTGTTCTTTTTACTTTTTAATGAATGTTTTTTTTATATAAAAAAATCCATCATGTAATTATTTATAATTAAATTATCATGTTTTTATGATATAAATCACAAGTTTGACGGTCTTAATCAAATCTAATTTTTTCAATCTTTATATTTTAATATTGAATTGATTATAAATATATTTCATGATTTATTTTTATTATTTATTATTATATTATTTCAGCTTCATGACCCAGGAATAGTGTTTAAAAGGTTAATTTGAGTTAATTTTGGTTGTTTTTATGTTATTATTTTTATTTTTTATTTTTCTAATTTCATCATTCAACACTAGATCGGTTGAGGATTGAACTTAATAATCTATTTTGATTTTTTTCTATAAAGATATCTTGTACTATAAACTAAAAGAGGTGGTGATTTTACTATTCATCCCTTCATAAAACACTACTCATTTCAATAGTGTTTTTTAATTCTAATTTTATTTCTTTCTCCAATTTTATATTTCAATATTTAGTATATTGAATATTAAAATTTATAATTTATTGTGGTTGTTTTATATGTTGTTAGCTTGGTCTCATAATCTATTTCATAGATTTGGTTGTTAACTCAATTTACTTAAAAAAATTGTATATTAAAAATTGTATTGTTTAATTTCATAATTCAATACTGGATTGATTGAAAATTGGGTTGAACAATTTTTTTTTGTTTTCTATAAGGTTATCAAGTTCTCATGACCTGAGAAGCAAATTAGACAAGTTAAACCAAGTTGATTTGAATCGATTTAATGTGTTATTGTTTCAATAACTTATTTTTTTAATTAAATATATTTTTCTTGATCACCATCTGGATTGTCTTTGAACATGTCAAATCAACTAGATTACATCAAGTTAATCCCTATATAATTTTGATTTTAAATATAATTTTAAATAAATGTATTATCCAAATTTCTCTTATAATTTTTTTTTCTCCTTCAGCCTCTTTCTCCATTCTCCCTCGTTTTTCTCTGCCCATTTCCTTAACAAACCAGAAAATAAAATCCCACCGTACCTCTCTCTCTCTCTCTCATTTGCTAAGGTTTTAGCCATTTGTAGTAGATGATGAGAGAAAATAAGGATCCTTCAAATAATTTAGAGACCAAGTTTTGTAGAAACTCTCCCTCTATTTTGTTCTATCCAATGGCAGTTTCGCATCTTTATTATCCTTGTCACCAGTATCTTTTGTAAAAAATCGTTCTAAAATCATATACAACCACTAAGAACACTACAGATTATCATTAAAAAGATAAATCATATCCAGCCAAGTGAATATAATGCCCTCCGTTTTCGAAAAAAATCAGCACCAACCTCGTAAGATTCAGTTTTGACAGAAATCCATGTCATAAATACCATAATTACAAAAGTAATCCACAGTGAACTAAATCACTCATTAACCCTATCCCAGAATCTTCACCTTCTTCGCTTCTGAATCCAAACACCAATTTTCTGGGAAAAATACTGATATTCTTGGAAATCCCACGCTAACTTACAAGATTCAGGCGTGATAAAGTGTGATTGTGTTTTTGCTAGGTGTGCTAGTTGAGTCCTATATGTCGATGTTAACTGTTAATGAAATTAGTGCTGTCTGTTGAAAAAAGCCATCACATGGCTATTGATAATAGGATGTTGTCGTTTAATAGTTTATCAAATGTTAATAGTTAATGCTGCTGTGACAGGAGAAGAAGACTTCTTTGTTGATTGAAGTAATTGCTGCTTAAATGGCTAACGTTTGTTGGCCATACTTTGATCCTGAATATGAGAACTTGAGCACTAGGATTAATCCTCCGAGGTACTTAACATAATTAATTAAGTGTTCCAAGACCCTGATTCATTTTTCTTTTCTTTTTGCGTCCCTCTCATGTTTTCTTTTCTTTTGTTTTTTTTCCTTGGGGCAGGGTGTCTGTAGACAACACTAGTTGCAATGACAGTACTCTTGTTAAGGTAAATTTTTTTTTCTTGTTATTGCATGGCCATCCAGATCAGTGTTACTTGAGTTAGAGCCAGGTCCTACCGGATCCTTCTAGAGTGTTGGTCAGATAATACTATACTGCACGAAGGGCCTCTACCGAAATGATTTTTGTTCTTAAATTTTCCTCCATCCAAGTACACTGCAGTATGGGAATATACAGACATAGGATCTTATCTTCAACCTAATTGCTTGCACATGTGCTCTAATTTATTAATTGGAGAGCACATTACTATGCTTGCTATGAATATTTTTTAGATAATGTCACAGCAATGACAAACTAAAATTCATGAACGTGATGTATTAGGTTGACAGCATGAACAAACCAGGAATTCTCCTGGAAGTTGTGCAAGTCCTAACCGATCTTGACCTCATTATCACCAAAGCTTACATCTCCTCGGATGGTGGTTGGTTCATGGATGGTATGAGTATGCTTCTATTGACTTCCCCTGTTTTCTTCTTCCTTAATGGTTATGCAAGGGCAATGCTCTTCATGTGCTTCCTAATATCCTTTCTGTAATTATTACATGTTTCACCTGATTATGAATTTATTACATCCAATCTTTTGATTTTAAGTCTAATAATAGACTTTAAACCAAGTTATCAAAACAAGTCGCCATCTTACTATAGCCTTCTGATGAGTCTTCTCTTTCATTTTCTCACACAGAACAAGTTGGTATTGATTATATAGTTGTTTCTGATCCACAGTATTTCATGTCACTGACCAACAAGGAAACAAGATTGCAGATATTAAAACCATTGACGACATCGAGAAGGTACACCGTTCTTATGTTTTTTTTCTCTCATCTGCTTTCATGTGCTATAAATTCAAACCAATACTGTCTTGGAAAAGAGTTGACCCATTTTAGCACCAGTGTTAACTGAAAGTATCTTCAATACAATAGGCTCTAGGACCTAAAAGCCAAGAAGTGACTACCTGGGCAGACAAACGGGTTGGGGTGCACTCTGTTGGTGGTCACACTGCCATTGAACTCATTGCCAGGGATCGCCCTGGTCTTTTATCTGAAATCTCAGCTGTCCTTGCCAACCTTCACTTCAATGTGGTTGCCGCTGAAGTTTGGACCCATAATAGGCGGATAGCATGTGTTGTCTATGTCAATGATGACACCACATCTCGTGCTGTAGCTGACCCAACCAGATTGTCTGTAATGGAGGACCAACTCAAGAACCTTCTACGCGGGTGTGAGAATGATGAGGCGGGTCGTACTAGTTTCTCCATGGGGTTTACTCATGTGGACCGTAGGCTGCACCAAATGTTATTTGCCGACAGGGATTATGAAGGTGGAATAATGGCAACTGAGGTTGATCATCCTCCATCCTTCAAGCCAAAGATCACAGTTGAGCGTTGTGAGGATAAAGGATACTCTGTGGTCACTGTTAGATGCAAAGACCGTGCCAAGTTAATGTTTGACATAGTGTGCACTCTCACAGATATGCAATACGTTGTTTTTCATGCTACAATCTCATCTGATGGCCCCCATGCAACACAGGTACCTCTTACCCCACTGAAGTATATGTGCACCAATAACTAGAAGAAAAATTAAGAAACATTCCTCTTTTAAAGGCATTTCTAGTTTTGTTGATGTGAGGCGTGCATTATGAAGCTCAATGCTTCCATCTTTTCACATTGACACTTGATTGCCTGTTTGTGCGTGTGAGCTCATGCTTAAGATTAGTTAAGCTCGTAATTTTTTACCGGAACTGCTCTGATCAGTAGAGGCGAGTAGCTGCTAGAAACAGAAAGTCTTAAGCTTTTTACTCTCCGCATATGAATTTGACAGATTTCTACTTCATTTCATCTTCCTTTTATCATTTTCAAAACAGCATTATGCTTGTGTGTTGCAGAATGTTAACTTAAGAAATAAAAAATGTTCATTTGTTATTTAGCCTATTTGTTGACTGAAATGATTGCAATGAATCCACTATCTTTGTTACAGTTATAATAGATTCCATAGCCTCTGTTGGATTTTATTGAAGCAACTGACCCAGTATACAAACTCTTAGGAGTATTATATTCGTCACGTGGATGGTTGCGTACTTGATACCGAAGGAGAGAAGGAAAGAGTTATCAAATGCCTTGAAGCTGCGATTAGAAGAAGAGTGAGCGAGGTGAGTAAACAGTTTACCTTACAGTTTCCTTCTGATGCTGTCTGAAATTGTAGATAAGGTGCTTTGTGGTTTGTCTGTCATGGTTCAGCTAAGAGTAGTGGTTTTAAATTCTATTTCTGTTATTCCCTTTGTATTGGTGTAGAACAGCTCAGGTTTTACATTCTGAGTGATGCTGTAGTCTTTTTTTTTATGCCCAGCTGAAATGGCAGAATCTTTTAGCTGTTGGCCTTGAAACAGTTTCATGATAGAATCCTTTCTGATAGCATAAAATAGAGAGCATTTTTCAGCTATAGGCCTTTGGCAGAATATAATGCAACTGAGACAACAGTGAGAAGATATAGCTTTAGTTTATGTTTAATTTAATGCCAGAAAGTGATCAATTCATTCCATTTTATCATAAGCCATACAGATTATCGTGCTTGCAGTGGTATCACATTATTTTCTTCCATTCAGGGGTGTAGTCCTTAGATCACCAATATTTATTCTGTGCCACCTGATATTTTCACCGATCTCAGGGTCTGAGCCTTGAGCTCTGTGCAAAGGATAGAGTAGGCTTGCTGTCTGAAGTTACAAGGATTCTGCGAGAGAATGGATTATCCGTATCAAGAGCAGGTGTGATGACAATAGGAGAGCAAGCAACGAATGTTTTCTATGTAAGAGATGCTTCTGGGAACCCAGTGGATATGAAGATTGTCGAAGCACTTCGTAAAGAAATCGGGCACACCATGCTGCTTAATGTGAAGAAAACACCTGCTAGTTCCAGGGAACCTGAAGCTAGAGGATGGGCCAAAACAAGTTTCTTTTTCGGGAACTTGCTGGAAAGGTTCTTGGCATGACAGCATTTCTGTATTGCTGACAGAAACAATGAACATCTGTTCAGGACAAAAAACCTGTTCGGTGCCGCGTATGGACAGGGCTTGTACTTTGACTTTGTTCAGTATTCAACGAATAAATTTTGCAAGTTAATGAAGTTCGAACCTTCGAGGGGTGGGGGAAAGGACAGAAATTTCAAGAAAATAAAACCGGCCCATTGTTGTTTTGGGCCGCGCACCACCATTTTGAGATGAATTTAGGGTTGTGGTTTTTCCTGTTTTACTTGAAAATAATTTAAAAAAAAATAATATTTTTGAAATGACAACATACAAAATTCATTTCAATATATTTTTAAATAAAATACACCATTAGAAAATATATTGAAGGGAGAAGGAACTATTAGCATAGAATATTTCATACTCTTAAGAAATACATATAATTATTTTGTATAAAAAATTATATTTAAGGAAAAAGGAAAAAAATGATGTCTACGCTACACTTAGTGACTGTTTGGTAGTGTAGTTGTGGTTGTTTTTTAAAGTGTTTTTCGTTTAAAAATACATTAAAATGATTTTTATTTTATTTTTTAAAAATTATTTTTGACATCAGCACATCAAAATAATCTAAAAACACCAATTTTTTTTTATTTAAAGTAAAAAATAAAATAAAATTTTTTTAAATTTTTTCATAAGCGCTTTTAATAAGAACTCCTAAACACCCCCTTAATTACCTGCTGCATTCTTCGCAAGGATATCTCCTAATTTTATCATAATATTTCGAGCGATATACTTTTGAAATTATATTTTATGGCGATTTAGATTTAAAAATGTATTTGCTATTTTTTAAATATTTTTAGCCTGCCAACATTTAAAAAATATAAAAAATCATTTTAATATATTTTTAAATAAAATTATTAATACAAAATTACATACACACTTCCAGCAAGCTTGTTTTAGAAAATAATAAATATTATTTTTTAAAGTATTTTTTTTGAAAATGTATCAAAATAATATTTTTTTAAATTTATTTTTATCATCAAAACTATTTAAAAACATAAAAAAAATATAATTTACACACACATACAAAAAAAACTGTCATAAAATTTCAAAAACACAATTATACCGTAATGTCAAAAGTGCATTTATAATCTGATCAAAAGATGTTCAAAAATGTTGAGCATAAATTAAAAAATATATAAATTTTAAATCTATATGATTTTACTTGTTTAATAGATTTAAATGAAAATTAAATGATTTAAAAAAAAATAATGTCAAACAATACAATTTTTAAAAAATAAAAACAAAAAATAAAAGATAACATTGAGCTACAATTGTTTTTTCAAATCATTCCTAGAGAAGTGCAAAACTCAATTTTTAATAAATACAACATCGAATGACGAATTCTTTCAATTATTATTTTTATTGTTGTTGTTGTTATGATTGTTAAATTGTCACTATCATTATAGTCATCACTATTATCATTATTATAAATAATTAATATTCTAATTGCTATTGATATTACTATCGTTGTCACCATTATTATTTTTATTATCACCGTTAATCATTATCATAATAACTCTTATTAGTTAAACTATCATTACAGTTATTATCATCACAACTATAAATAATACTATTATTATTTTTACTTTTATTATCACCATTATTATTATTATTCGTGCAATTATTTAATTATTAGTAGTAGTAGTATCATTGTCGCTATCATAGTTGTCATCACGATTACAAACACTATTATGATTACTAACACTACTATTGTTATTAATATCATTAAAATGATCATTAGTACTATTATAATTATTATAATTTTTTTTATTATTGATATTCTTAATATTATTTTATGAGTTATTATTATTGTTATCACAACCATAATTATTAATATTAGAAACCCTATAACCATTACAATAAATTATCATTATCATTGTTACCATTATTACCATAATTATAATTGCTAACTTTGTTATTATTATTGTTGATGTTGTTGTTGCCTAAACAATGAAATGTTAAATTATCTCGAAAAATAAAATAAAAAATACAAATTTTTTAACAAAAAAGCAAGCAAGAAAAAAAATAAAAAATACTAGAATTAATATTATTATTATTGCCTAAACAATGAAAATCATAAAATTATTTTGAAGAATAAAATAAAAAACCCAAAAACTTTAAAAAAAGAGAAAAAAAAAACTGAAATAAATATTACCAGCATAAGAAAATATTTATTTGAAGAAGAAAAACAAGAACAAGAACAAGAACAAAGGAGAAAGGAGAAAAAAAATATCAATTTTAAAATGATCATCAACACAAATTAAAATTTAAAGACTAAATTAAATAAAAACAAAACCTCAACAAAAGAGATAATGATAAAAGTTAAAAACAAAAACTAAGAGCATAGACACATAAATATGAATAAAAATAAGGATTGCTTTAGAAGGATTGAAAAAAATTAAAGTAATTAAAATCAAACAAAAAATTAAAAGAATAATGGTCGAAATGAAAAACAAAATATATGATCAAATTTTAATTGAATGACGATATTGAAATAAATCAAAACTTCTTCAGAAGAAATCAAGATGAAAAAAGAAATCAAAAGACTAGGGACTGAAATGCAGAAATCATAACACAAAAAGGAGTTACATGTATTTTTGGTTCTATGAGAGAGAAAAGGAAAAAAAACAATCGAACTTCATCAAGTCACTGACTACCATGAGCCCACATGCACACCACCATGGTGAAAAAGTTATGGCAACGCCCCTGGTGAGATGATGATTGAACATTTTTACCACCGCATAACATTTCATGTGTCACTTGTATGACACAGACATAAAAAAACTATCGGCGTTTTAGATAGACACACTAACATTTTTTTTAAAAAAATTAAAAAATATGAAATCAGAAAAATATCCGTCGGAGTCCGTTCTAATAGTGAAAAAACACATGCGCAAATACTGAAGTATCTCCAAAGCCAACTTTTTATTTTTGTCTTTTTTATGACAAATTAGTGTTTTTATCGTTCTTAAAAATAAAAAAACCAACAATACTTTTACCGATAACTCTTATTTTCTTGTCTCATTAAATGACAAAAAAGTTATTTGAATGTTCATTAACAGACAAAATATATAGAATACTCTTGACCAACAAACAATTTTTTAACTGAATCCAGAAAAAAACCATAATTTAACCGTGTAAAATAAAATGAAAAAGATGCAAACACCCCTAAACTAATTATTAATTTTTATGGACCGAAAGGTACAACAATAATTATAATATTACAATTTAGTAAAATGTTTCTATAATTGCATTTAAATACGGTTTTATTTATTTTTTAATTAAAAACGTTTTAACCTAAACCTGCACCAATCATATGAAAATTGCACCTGTCAAGTTCAGGTGTCAAGTGGAGCGTCATATAACGGATGACCTAATAGATATCTTATATTTCATGAAATGGAATTGCAAAATTAAAGATTTAGAAGCGGTCCTATCAACAACAAAATAAATTATTTCCCTTTAAAAATTGTGTTACTAATATTTTGAAGGGTTTATTATTTCAGTAGAGAAATTCTTTAATTTTCTATTAAGCTTGCTGTTAAAAACGGTGCAATTTTTTAATTTTTATTAAACTGTGTTAAAAATCATTTATTTATATATATACACCTATCGCATTTTTTTTTAAAAAGGTCCCACTTTATTTGATTAGCATCAAACACGTGGCGCCACACGGATCGCTGACTCTCCTTTCCGTAAAGTCCTTTTGTCTCGACAAATGCACCTCCCCTCTCAAGCTTCAGCTGTTATTTTAATTAGCTGAGCTCAGACAGAGTGAAAGAAAATCACAGCTAAAAAACTTGTATCACTGACACCCTTCAAATTATCTTTTATTTGTTTTGATTCTGTCTTTTATCTCTGTCCCTCTTGATTTATGATACTGAAAGTCCCAGTTCTTCTCTCTTACAATCTGTTGGTAATGTGAGTTGAAGATTGTTTTTTAATGACCATGTAGTTGTGTCTTGTTAATAGTTTTTTTTATCAATGTTTCTTTTGCTGTGCCTTCATGATTTTAATACGGTTTTTGACATGGGTTTTGGTTTTTTTCTTTTTCTTTTTTGTCATCTTACTAAGAATTTTCTTCTTTCTCTCTCTTAACCTTTTCAACTGTATTGATGACAGAAAACAGAAAACAAGCCACCTTTTCCCCGTGAAATGGTAGGGGAAGCAAAAGTGATGAGGGAAGGCTTGGACTTGTATTCTGAGAAGCTGATGATGCTTGCTTTTGGTGGTGGAAAGAGCGGGATTGGTGAAGGAGGTGTGAAAATCGTAGGCTTGGTGATCACTGAGTGGAAAGATATTCCTATGGAGCTGTTGTTAAGGATTGTTTCTCTTGTTGATGATAGGACTATGATTATGGCTTCCGGGGTTTGCAGTGGATGGAGGGATGCCATTTGCTCGGGACTCACCCATCTGTGTCTCTCTTGGTATATCTTTTCTTTCTCTGTCTTTAATAATCAATATGTTGTTCAAGCTGATTGTAATTCTTTTGGGATTTCTGTTTTATTTAACCTGTATCGATTGTATATATAATTGTTCTTATCTCTTAATCCGAGTCAGGTGATCGTGCCTTTTGAGTTATTGAAGTGTATCTTACTTGAGAGTTTGTGTGTGGTTTTTTAACTGAGCAATTTGTCCTGGATTGCCATATTCTCTGAGGCCATGATCAAAAACATTGCTGATTGGTTACAGAAAGTAACGTGGAAACATGCTATCTTTGCAAACTTGTAACCCTAAATCAGTATTGATGTCACGTGCTGTATTCAGTTCTCATCATGGTAGTTTTTGATTTTTTTAAGGGTAAATGAGTGATATACATCGACAATCAGAAATTCATTTGCTTGTTTGCGAGGGGAATGTTAAAAGATTAGATTGAGTTTGCTCTGCGTCAAAATTTTAGATGTGTTCTATGTAATTCCTAAGTATTTCTAATCGACATTCAAGACCTTTTGAAAAGTAACCTTTTAGAAATTGCTTCTGCTTATTATCAGTTCTTATTTTGTTGACCAATCTGTTCTGAATTTATTCTTCTTCATCATTGACACCGATAACATCTTGCGTCAGTTCTTCTTCTTCAGGTGCAAAAACAACATGAACAACTTGGTTCTATCTCTTGCTCCTAAATTTACAAAACTGCAAACTCTTGTGCTGCGCCAAGATAAACCACAACTCGAGGATAATGCTGTTGAGACTATTGCAAGTCACTGCTGTGATCTGCAGGACCTGGATCTCAGCAAAAGCTTTAAGCTTAGTGATCTCTCTTTGTATGCATTAGCTCACGGTTTTCCAAACCTTACCAAACTCAACATCAGTGGTTGTACGGCATTCAGTGATGTTTCTCTAGAGAATCTGACAGAATTTTGCCGAAAATTAAAAATTTTGAATCTCTGTGGATGTGTTAAAAGTGCAACTGACCGTGCCTTGCAGGTTTATGCTTGTTACTAAAAAAATTCCATCTGCCTCTGAAGGAGTTATATGGCTTACAAGTTTGGAAAACAATCTACAGGCTATTGGACGCAACTGCAGTCAGTTGCAATCTTTGAATCTGGGATGGTGTGAGAACGTGGGTGATGTCGGAGTAAGGAGTCTAGCATATGGATGCCCTGATCTCAGAACCCTTGACTTGTGTGGTTGTGTCTGTATAACAGGTATTTTCAAAATTGGGGGTGAGTTTTATCATTTCACAAGATCTTCTTACATTATTGCTTCGTCAAAATGGATTTTTTAATTGGCTATAAGGTGCAAAATTTCACTGAACTATGGCATGGGCAAGAGACATAGAAACAGAGCAATTCTAAGAATTCTCATCGCCAGATCTGTTACATTTGCGATCCCAGGACTTTTTCTGTAGTACTAGACGGTGTCCCTTTTTTTAAGAGTATTGAATTGAGAAAGGTGATTCATTTGGTGTTAACAATTTTAAACTGAAGCTGCAACATGTTAATTTGACGTGAAAAGGATACTGCCAATTTCAATTTGAGAGCGGGTGTTATTTTCATGCTAAGGTTGTTTAGGCATTTTGATGATGATGACTGGTGGAATATTCATAATTTTTCTGCAGATGATAGCGTGATTGCTTTGGCAAACAGTTGTCCCCATCTTGGATCCCTCTGTCTGTACTACTGCCGGAACATCACGGATCGAGCAATGTATTCCCTTGTCGAAAACCGAATGAAGAACAAGCCTGGAATGTGGAAATCAATGGAAGGCAAGTATGGGGAGGAAGGATTAAAGAGTCTCAACATCAGTCAGTGCACGGCAATCACCCCTCCTGCTGTTCAGGCTCTGTGCGACTCATTCCCTGCACTTCACACTTGCTCTGGGAGGCATTCCCTCGTCATGAGTGGCTGCTTGAACTTGACGTCCGTGCATTGTGCCTGTGTTGTCCAAGCACACCGCACCGCAAGTTATATTCCTTATCCAGCACATTGAGCTGCACGTGCAGTTCTGAATTTAAAGCAACTGTGCACGTGAGCCTGTTAAAGGTAGAACTGTGCCCTTGTAAATATGTGATTGTGTATGGGCAGCCCGTTCATTGTTGTAAAATGGTTGTAAGTAAAGCTGTGGACTTTCATCTGCTCTTGGTTGAGCAAGCATTTTAGCTTTTGAAGCCAAGTTTATTGCTCAAATGTGTGTATTGGTTGCTTATGATTTATTATGACAATTATTACCTACCTTCATGTGATAATCAATCAAAATCACTGGCTATATGCTTAAAGTGCTTTATATGATCTACCGCGGCGCGCGCTTTCTTGAGAATTTTAAAGGTTGTCCCCGTTTCCTCGAGCATGCAATGTACTTCAGACGACCAGTCCAGTACTTTAAGATTTTTTTGCAGAAAAATAGTGTCACGGGAAAGACTCCCTGAAGATCACAAATGAAAAAAAAAACAAGAATTCTCCTGTTGTTTACTGCAGGTATTGCTTCATTTCGCACTCAAAACGACTTGAGAAAATACAAATCAATAAAGTTTTTTCACCACTAGTTATCTCTCTCGTTGTTTACCTGTCGCTGGGAGGACAATTCGAGCCATCTCACCCCATCTTTTCCTTTTCTGATGGGCTGCTGGTGCGAGCAATGCAAAGCACATAAAATGACTCCCCTCGCAGCATTGTAGGATTCATAATCCGAAGACGGTTTGCACTAGGAAGAAGTGCTCGCTACATTTCGGAATGTTGCCCTTCCTATTCTATCAGAAAACAACCTCTACTTGACAGATAAGAGTTCTTGTCAAAAGGACAGTCAGTTCTATGCGAGAGATTACAATAAATGTGATTTGTTCTCTCTATAAATAAATACTCACGATATAAAATATAAGCATAGCTTGTCCCAGTCGACAAGACCCCTTTTATGAGTTCATCGATGATTAAAAGGAGGAAAACACCGTGTTACAACCTCGGTGTCGACCTTCGGAATATACATTCTTGTGAATCATTTGCTTTTGTACACGATCTCTTCATCATCCACATCAAATGCTGGATTACACAGGCATCTGAATAGTCTGCCAATACCCTGCCAAACCAAAGATTAAACTGATGACATTTTCCTCCTGGAATCAATTGACTAATCAATTCAGAATGATATTCCTGATTTACTTTTATTTATGTCAGTTTTATATGCATCTCATTAGGGCATCAATTTAGAGCTAAGAAGAGAAGAAGAAGATGCATTGTATTATCTCTAAATGGTATTACAACATGCCTGTGTAAGTAGAGGAGCTCGATAGGATAATGCCCTTGGTGAATCTTCTTCACTACTGTCATCGGAACTGCTATCGTCGTCGTCGTCGGTTTCAACAGCATTTTTTCCCTTTGATGTCGCGCCATTTCGTGATTGCTTTTCCTGATGAATTTTTTATAAAGCAACATCAAGTCCAAAATTATCAATTTTTCCGAAAAAAACTTCATGGAATTACAAAGACAATACTGTGCTGTAATTATAATAAATAATCCACCTGAAAGATCCTCCCAAGAGTTTTCAATGCGAGAGCACGGCCTCTAAGCTCTTCTTTTCTAACATTATTTTCTTTTAGGACCTGCAAGGAAAAAAAATGAGAAACTTTATGGAAGACCCTTTTTTTTCCAAGCTGCTGAAAAAAAGGGTAGCTACAAGGGAGAAAATGCATTCCTATTTCAACTCTGTTTTTCTCCAACAAAAACTTAAAACAGCTCAAAATAAACTAGATTTCTTAAACTCTACCCTGAAATGGAAGGCTAAACGAGTGAGAATATAAAGAGAAATAGTTCATGAATAACTTCCATTTGTGAAACACAGAAGATAACCAAGGTTTTCTTGAGTTGAAATGGAGAGCCTCATTGTCAAGTAACCAATTCACCTAAAAGTTTAAGCTATTAGACGAGGTTCCAGAATATGATTTATATATTTTCTAACACACCCTTCAAGTAAAAACCCTTTGGGCTTGAAACCTTCACAGACCAACACTATCTTGTGCTTGATTTTTATCAAATAGAATGGGGTGGTGAGATTCGAACTCGTGATTGTTGGGTCAACAAGGTTCTGATACCATGTCAAGTAAAGCATCTCACCAAAAAACTTAAGTTTTTAGGTGAACTCCAAAATATAATTTATATATTCTCTAACACTCACCATTTGGCACACATGTATCACGGTAATTTCAATGTCCACTACATTCAGTTTCCATAACGAGTTCATCAATGTGTCTTTGTTTGAAAGTAAATGTGATTCAACATCGTTTCCAGGGCCGCTTCCATCCATTTTAAATTGGCGGCGCATATCTTCTTGAAGCTGCAGTAACTGAAAGGCACCTGGATTTGTTTTCCATATCTAGTCAGGTAAGCTTACTTTTACACAGAAACACACAAACAACGCTATTACTGGAGACAGAGATTTGGGTATGGGGTGCTGATGTCTCGTACCTTTTGCAGCAGTAACCTGTGACTTCCAGAAATGTCCTTTATTGCGAACCCACTCTGCCAAAAATGGCACCCCAAGATAAATTGCTTTCTTTCCAAGCTCTTGTGCTGCTTGTCTTGAATATATGTAGCCAATAGTACGTAATATATCCGCTCCAAAAGCTGTATTTACAGTCAAACGAAATATTAAGCTATGCTGCGGAGTTTTCTAATCATAGAAAGTAATCGAATTGCAGATGTATCAAGAAAAGGAAGGATGGGAGAGATCCGTTTAATTTACCTGCATCAGAAAGCCTCTTGGCTTCTGATTCTGCACGCCTTAAGAATCCAACTCTGTCACCTTGAGCATATTGGTTAAGAAAATCTTTCAGAAATCTTGCTAGCTTTTCTTCTCTTTCTTTTTGGACGGCCTTCGATGAATTAAAACATACCGAAAACACAAAGTGCAGGTTAGTCTAAATAGTCAAAATATCATAGCTTATCGAAAACAGAAAGGAAAAAAAAATCAGAATAGAGTTATGCAGCATGCTAGAACAAGCTACACATTGCATACTTCCAGTGTGTGATAACAGGACTGCTTACTTCTTAATCACAATACTTCATGAACTTGTGGAAATTCCATACCTTCAATTTCTCATGTACTTTATCAGGATTCCCACTTTCACTAGCTAATTCAGAGGAAGCCATTGATGTCACAGACAGATGTCCAACGTAGTCCTCAAATAGTTCACTCCCAAACAGAAGAGCGAATACAGCAGTGGGATCAAGCATGGTTTCCCTGAGAAATAGGAAATAATTTTAAGGCGACAATGCCATACTGGGAAGATGAAGACAGATCTATTCAAATGGAAATCTACATCTTAATAATGCATCAAATTCATTATGCAAGTAAAAATAGATATTTACGAGCCCAAATTGATGATCAACCTGCACTCACCAAAAAGTATTCAGTGAAAAATGAATGTTTCATTATTTGAAAAGAGTTTTGCTACAGTGAGAGAGAGATATAGTATTGACCAGAAAACTGTCTCAGTTGATCATTATGCACATTTTTTCAAGCCAAGGCATCTATGGTGTATATTTTCTAGCAAACCCTTTGTAGTAGAATCATCTTTAAAAAGGATTAGAGCAGATTACAAAACAAAATAAAAATACCTTGATATGCAATACTTTCCATTTCGATCATATGCGTCTCTTTGCACTGGATCGCTCAAAACTTGATAAGCTTCACCCAAAACCTGCCAAAAGTTAAATTGGTTCAAACCCTTTGTAGTTTCCAATCAATAATTTGTGAATACATTCTCTATGCTTGCTATGTGTAATTTGTGTTCTGGTATATTAGACACTCAACATTTACTAGGTGCACTACCATATAATAGTGGATATAGCGATAGAAAGACGATTCTTAACACCCTCATCCCTAATTGAGCATTTTTCCTTGCATTTCCCGAATTGTTTTTAAGAAGCGAATCAGACATTTTAAAATAGAATACTCATCATAATTGGGTGGACTTGCCTGAAATCTCTCTGCAGCCTGTGGATCATCTGGATTTTTGTCTGGATGAACTTGCCTGGCCTGTAAAATATAATATCTCTCTCTCTTATAGTTAGCCATGGTGAAAAGAACAAAAACTCTTACAGAGTTACAATATACAAATTGGACGCGAAGAAGCTCGGCATTTTTGAATTTTTGAATTGCATCAGGTTCCCTTAACAAGAAAATCAAATGTTTCTTTACTTTTAAAACTCAATTGAGATTCTGATTCACTTTTTACCAGTCTAAGTAATACACGCATGGATATGTTCTTTAATCCAATTCACCACAGAGAAACCAAAACTAAAACACTAGATTTTGTATTTCAGGCATCAGTAGTGGCCATATACTGCTAACTACAGTCAGTAACAGAACGTCAAACAATATATATAAGTCCTCACTAAGTGATCAAACCTTAAGATAATAAGCTTTGCGAATCTCCTCCTCCGAAGCAGATGGGATGACACCAAGAACATCATAGTACTCAGTTTCCTTCACCATCCCCGATTGTGTCTATAAAGTAAGAAAGTGAAATGATGAACTGGAGCTTCTTCTCCTAGGAGTTGGAGAGTCAGGGATGTTTTGGAAAGTGAAGATGAAAAGAAATGGGAATGTAGGAAAAGTGAGTTGAGTGCGAGGGAGATGGCCATATTATGGAGAGCCCCACTAGCTTCTATTGCCTTTCCAGTTCGTCACTGCAATAAACAAATACCTGAAACAGCCTTTTCGCGGGAGGAAAACAGTATTTTAACTGTCACCAAGGTGGCGCTTATGATTTTCATTGATTTCAGGACAGAGAGCTGTCGTCGGGGTTGGTCTAGTGTTGTGGGCTCTTCCATTGATGGGCTTACTAAAGGTGATCCCTGTTTTGGTTAGTGGGCTTTACTTTTGGGTTTAGTTGCGATCCATGTTATTAAAGGAGATCGGCTCTATGATCTAGCCAGAAAAGGAGATCGGGTGGGCCTCCTCCCGAATAAAGGAAAGACTTCTTAAAAAAAAAAAAGAATGGTGATAAAGGAAGATTGCTTTTGGGGATTGAGCATTGTGAGGGAACGTGGTATGTGCTGGCTCCACGACACAAAAGAAAAGCAGAAGTCAAGCTACAGAATCTGCATGTCATGTAATTAGTTTAGAGTTGGGAAAAACTGAAGTTACAAAAAAGATAGGTCCTACCGGGAGTCGAACCCAGGTCGCTGGATTCAAAGTCCAGAGTGCTAACCACTACACCATAGAACCATTCGTGTCAATCGATTTACATATATTAAACATATTCCTTTACAAGTATGTAAATCCCTACCAAGAAAGGGTTGTGGCAGTCAGCGAAGGCAGTAGGAGCAAGAAATATTTTTGGTGTTTTGCTGGTGTGATCAAATTCTTTAATGCGGCAGAGTGTTTTTATTTTCGTGTACATCTTTTTTTCGTTGTATTATTATTATTATTATACCTTCTAAAAGTGATTTCGATGTATTGTAGGATCTACGACGAAACCTTCCAGTTAGTCTCACCTTATTTTCATGGCATGATACTATACAATTTATCTTAACAACACGTCCAGAAGAAATTAAAATCGATAAGTGAATCATACCATGCCAACAGTGTACACCCGCTTTACTTGATCTGTAAAGCCATGATATTGAGCTCCGAATATACCACTCCAAAAAAATAATTTGCATAACAAATAAATCTTAGAAAATGTGATATGCATGGTGCCAGGTGTTGATGGTTGGGAGTCTCAATCAATCAACACCTAGCAAATATGACAGAATTAAGAGGAATTATAGCAATTCTTCAGTCCATCTGAAACAAAATTTGACTGTTAAGTAGCGAATATGATTTGTTGAAATGCGTTTCTTCTTGTTGGAACGATAAAATTGAAACGATACAGAGAAGATTAGCATGGCCCTGCGCATGGATGACACGCACAAATCAAGAAATGATCCAATTTTTTCCCCTTTCCTGCTCTCTTTGTTCTGCAAAATTCTAGGTTTACACCCTTATTTTTTCCGATTCTCCTTACTTTTCTGCCTTTTATCATTGTTTTTGCCAGATGATAGATTAAAAAATCATCTCTGATTTTGGACAAAACCACCTTCACTTTGAAGAGGATGCTCTGTTTTTTTTTTGTGTGTGGGGGGTGTAATTTGCAAGTATAATGTGGATTTGTTGGTTGTTCAGCATGTTTTGATTTCTTGAAGAATCCCCTGTTCACACAATCTTAAATTTTGGAGCAAGATCATCATATAATGGAAATTATGGGTCCCCTGTTCAACAAGTTCTGGAGTCATTTCTTTTTTCACTTCCAGTGTTTTACGTCAGTTTCTGAACATGCAATTAGAGATTATTTTCTTTGATTATTAACATTACTGTTTTTTACCTACGATTTGTCAGTACTTCTATGCAGCGCAAGATTATAAACTGAACTTGTGGAAGTAGTGGTATCCTGATCTTTTCTTCACCTATGGTACTCGCCGGAGTTGAAACGGTAGTAATTTCACAAACAATATGTCGATGTCACAGATGCCTTGTCAAAAACTGTATGATCAGGTGATTTCAGTGGCAGTTTCATTCAGTAGATGATTGGAGACTGCAAGTATAACACACAGTGATGGCGTCCAGCAATCATCCGGCATCAGAAACTCCTTCAGAAAGAGAAATAATCCCGCGCAGAAGCTTCATCTAAAGGGTGGAAGAAACTTTGGTCTTATTATAAACTGGGTTTATGCCCCTCCTGCTGTGCATTGTTTTCTACAGTCCCCGTGACCGGATTTAACCAGCCATGATCACCATTGAATTATTTGGGCTTTCTTGCTCCACCTGAAAAGTTAGCGTGAATAAAATTTGTCTTTTGAATATTCATTTTTCATAGAAACCCCACGGCGGAGGAGCTCTGTGTTTTTGGATTGTTGCATTTGATGTGAAGGAAGCAGAGATCACCTAGGATTCATATTGATTAACCAAATATCAAAAAAGAACTCTCGTTTTTCTTAATTTATATATATACATACCTTGCCTTAGGATCTATCTTATATTGGTGGTTCAGAACATGCTTATGAATAGCTTGTCACTTAGTATTGGTGCTGATGTTAGAAGTTGGTTCCTAGTACTTGCCTAAGTTTTTGAATCGGGTATTCATTAAAGTGTCCTGCAGCAATTTTTATTATTTTGAATGTTATACAGAGCAAAACTCGGCCCGTGAATGGTGGCAATTTGTGGGTTTATAAAGGGGTTTTTTAGTACTTGATATGGTTACTAGTGGGGAGTGTATCGGGGGCAGTGGTTAGTTTTGATATGGAATAGTTGTCTCAAGGCTTAAGCACTTGAAAAGATGCCGAGCTCTGATGAAGGAGAGAGCGATCTGTTCTTTGATTCTGAAGATTACTTGGAATTGGGGTGTGATAAGTTAGAGTATGATATTTGGTTGAATGAGCCACAGAGTGTTATGGAGAGACGCCAAGGTTTTTTACGCGGAATGGTTCTAGATGGGTTTGCTTCCAGCAGTGATGAGAATCTTGGTTTGGAGAGGATCGGTGAATGCAGTGGGGCTGTATCATGTTCTTCAGTTTCATGTACAAATGTTGAAGAGGTAAATCTGATTAGTTATGATGCTGGTAGAGAAGAAAATTCTGGAGCCAATTGTATGGTTGATGAAATCCTTCCTTTCTTGATGGATAAACCAGGTTCAGCTTCTGAAAACAAGAGCACTGGACCTTCAGTCCATTTGCAGCAAGGATGTGAAGGCTGTGAAAAAGAAGAATGTGAAAAGCTTGATTCAGAAAAAAGTAAAACGAAGAGCTGGTGGAATCTCTTTGTAAGAAAAAGGAAGGAGAGAGGAGGTGGATGTGTATCTGGGGTATCCAAGTTGGATACCAAATCAACAAAAACAAACAGAACGAAGGTGAAGCAGAACAAAAAAGGGTGCATGGAGTTTTCAGGAGTATATATGGGTCAGGAAATTCAAGCTCACAAGGGCTTCATTTGGACAATGAAATTTAGTCCAGATGGGCAGTATTTGGCAACTGGGGGCGAAGATAGGATTATCCGCGTTTGGCGTGTTACATCAGTGGATTCATCGTGCAAATCTTTCACATCTGAAGGACATTCTGACTGTAATCTGGAGGAAGGCAAATCTAGTTTGAGAACAAAGAAGAGAATACATTCATCTGTTGTCATTCCTGAGAAGGTTTTCCAGATTGAAGAGACACCACTCCATGAATTTCATGGTCATACCAGTGAAATTTTAGACTTGGCATGGTCCGATTCAAATTTCCTTCTTTCGTCTTCCATGGATAAAACTGTTCGTTTGTGGCAAGCTGGTTGCAATTATTGTCTGAGCTGTTTTCACCACGGCAATTATGTAACATGCATTCAGTTCAATCCAGTTGATGAAAACTATTTCATTAGTGGCTCCATCGATGGAAAAGTTAGAATCTGGGGAGTGTCGGAGAGGCGAGTAGTTCACTGGGCCGATGTGCGAGATGTAATATCTGCCATATGCTACCAGCCAGATGGGAGAGGGTTTGTAGTTGGTACTATGATTGGCACTTGCCGTTTCTACGAAGTATCAGGCACTGATCTCCAGCTTGAGGCAGAAATACATATTCATGGCAGAAATAGAAACTCTGGCAACAGAATTACTGGCATTCAGTTTTCCCAGGAAACATGTCCAAGAGCTATTAGGATCTTTGAAGGGATTGTGTGAAACATGAGAGATTAAAAGTGAGGTTTTAAAAGGGACATCAAAGCTAAGGGCTTTGAAGGGTTTTTGAAAGAAAAAAAAATTGAGAGATGCAGATTTTGAATTTGAAAAGGCAATTTGAAGGGTTGAAGATGAAGGAATCTGACACAATCAAAGACTTCTCCTCACACATCTCAAAACTGGTGAATGAAGTGAGATTGTTAGGAGAAGAATTTCCAGAATCTCGAATTGTGGAAAAAGTGCTAGTGAGCTTACCTGAAAAGTTTGAGCATAAGATTTGCTCATTAGAAGATTCAAAGGATTTTTCTGAGATGAGCTTTCAAGAGCTTGTGAATGCTCTACAAGCTGTGGAGCAAAGGCAAGCCTACAGACAGGAAGGAACAAGTGAGAATGCTCTTGTTGCTGTCTATAAAGGGAAGAATCACACTCCGAATTTTTCCAGAAATAACCAAAGTGGAAAGATGGAAAAAGGAAGCGACTGGAGACCAAATAATCAACAATCTAGTAACTGGCAACACAACCTGATAAGGAAAGAAAAGAAAGAGTTCCCCGCATGCAAATATTGTCAACAAACAAATCACTTTGAGGAATGGTGTTGGTACAAGAATGTGCAGTGTTGAAATTGCAATCAATTCGGTCACATACAAAAAATTTGCAAAACCAGAGTAGATGAAGTCAAACAGGCTCAAGAAGAGGACAATTCAGAAATCAAAGATGAATTTTTATTTGTAGCCACAACTCAACAGATGTGCAATACAACAAAGGGAGATGATTGGAATGAGTAGTCTTGGAACCAAGGGGGAGTGTTGAAAAATGAAGACTAAAGATTGATTCCAAGCCTACAATTAATGTCAGGATTTTTACTATCTTTAAATTATTATGTTTCGTAAATAAGATCATATTGATTGATCAAAGTTCTAGTTTCCATTTTAAGTATTTTTCTATTTAGATTATAGAAGAGGAAGTTGTAACCAAATGGGGAAACCCTATTTTGTAACACTTCATATTTTCATTATAAATAAGAGAAGAGGAATAGCAGTAACCTTACCTTTGATTCTACTCATTCTTGATATTTCTTAGTGTTCTTCATTGTTCTTTATTTTAGCACAATTCCAGTTTTAAATTATGTAGACTTTTGTTTCTTTGATTTCCAACAAATGGTATCAGAACTTTGATCAATCAATATGATCTTATTTAGGAAACATAATAATTTAAAGATAGTAAAAATCCTGACATTAATTGTAGGCTTGGAATCAATCTTTAGTCTTCATTTTTCAACAGATTTGACCACTGCTCCTTTTCCTTTTCTTTTTTCTCAATTTGTTATTGTATATATTACATAATTTCGTGAGAGATGTGATACTGGTTTTATTTTGCTAATTTCATGGCTATTTTGGGAATTAATTGGCCAGCTGTTTCACACGATTGAAATGATTTTTGCATTTATAATAAATATCAAATCCATTTTCTACAGTATTTATTCAGCTTTAAAAAAAATACCCAATTATAAAATAGATAAAATAGCCCCTCACTATATTGCATCCTGCCCTGCTAAGTGCGAAGTCCTCTTGGAATAATTAATCATGACAACGGAAAACTCCCTGACAAAGTCATTTACTGACGCTATGTATGCTTACAGCAAGAAACCCACAACAGAGCCAGACGCGTATTAATACATCGATAAAGACCATGGACTAGAAAATTCAGCCGCTAGCCTATAACAGAGTTCGATTAATCTCTATCCAAACGAATGGCTAAAAAATGCGCTGGCAGAAACTTTTTTCTTTGTCTACGATGCTACTTTATGGCTATTAAAATCAACAAAATAAACCAAGACAGGCTAAACTATTGATCATGGTATAACATATAAGGTTGCCATCACTGTGATAACTTTGGATCTTGATGTGCCTGCTCATGAGTTCTCAAATCGGACGACGACGCAGGTAATGTTGTCGGTGCTCCCACGTGCATAAGCTTCTTGTATTAGTTTCCTTGAAGCTGCTTCAGCATCTGTTATGTCCTGCACTAGTGCTACTGCATCCTGGAAGAACATAAAGGCTAGCACGTTAACATACTCCATTCAACGAAAATGGACTCATAATTGTGCAGCATAGTATCCAGTCAGTACTAAAAAGGAAAAAATGTTTTCAAGCTTCCATGACAGTAAATATATATTTGCTATTCAAATAAACATCCTGCCGCCAGAATTCGTGATTTTCACAAACCCTGACTGAATTTCCCATTATAAGTGGCTATTCTAAGAGGAAAGCGACCCTTTTGACAGACAAAGCATCCTCGCCAGCACAATCACAAGCTTACCAGTCTATTCCTAGTTTCAAACTTTGATTGTTTGGGCAGATGTAATCCTCCAGAAACAATCCTAGAGTGACTTTCTCTAGAATGGCAAACTGTACCATACATTAAGTGCATGCCTCTTGAATAAAGATTATCTGGCAGGTGCTGCATCATCCATAACACTCAGATGACTTAAAATGCCCATTTTATTGGTTTCAAACTTTGTAATCATCATCCCATCTAAGAATTTTCAATGATAAAAAATTCTATAGATACTGTTAACAGTTCAGCCAAATTTACACCATCAATAAGAGATTGATTTGGGTTCCAACTCTGAGTCAAATGGTTCCTTGGCTACCATAAATTAGGACAAAGGGGGCAAGAAACAGTGGGCAAGTGGGGACGAATAGAAAGGGCACATTTTTCCTTTGTGTTCTCAGGACATCCAGGAGGAGGAAAAGAACCAATTACTGCCAAGATCCAGTCTCATCAACTGCAGACACAGGATATCTCGTCCCAGCTGTTTAACACTAGTAACCCTCCGTGCATGTGCCTTAGCCCCCACCCACCCTCCACCCACTCCCAAGCTTTTGGATACAAATAATATTCTCCATGCATAGTAATGACATCAACGATTTTCAATGCTAGGAAAGACTTCAGAAGATTTTGCACAATCCTTTAAGAGCAGAAAAGCCTTACCTTATTTGATAGGACATTCCATAGCCCATCGCTTGCAACAATTATAAATTCTACACCATTAATTTCTTCTTCCTAAACATTGGAACAAGAAAAATCATGAGTGGTGTGGAGTTAAACAAGAGAAGTGCATAGACATGTGGTGATAGTAAAGTCCAGTTTCCCCGTTATATTTCCCTTCCATACATCCACAATGAATAAAATGGCAACAAGATCACACGTAAAAACAATATGAACCAGAATATGATTATTTTTTCTCCCCAAAACTACCTGAATTTCTGGCTCAGCAACAACATATGGCTTAAGCAGCTTATCCCCAAATGCACGAGAAACAGCAAGCACGCCACCCACTCGCCACGTTCCTGGCAATTTTAGCAACATGCTAGAGATATTTATCATGAAACTTTTGGCCAGTACTTCATCAAACCAGTGTCATAATATCGAGCATAAAAATAAATTAGCGACATGTAATAGAATCATCTCCCTTCCCTAAAACTAAGCACCAGCAAAGCTCTCCCGACTTGATCCATAATGGTAAATGGTCCCAAAATATAATTTTTAAAAATATATCAAGAAAAGGCCTACTGTACACACATTCAAAGAAAAAATAAATGAACATGACCAACACATTAAAAGAACTTGATATTATGTTTCTACATGTAAATGCACAGAGCAGACAGCCAAAACCTACAAGTGAACTTAATATTAAACCTTTGTTAAAAAACTTTGAAAATTTTTGAGTTAACTTATAGAAGCAAATAATCAAGCAAAGCAGGGTTTTGGCAGTTCATCTCCAGTCTCCAAGAAATTAATGAGATTGTTAGAAATCTAAGTTTGCTTAGCTGAAAAAGCATTCCCAGGCTGAAATGTCAATGTCCATGGTGAACTTCATTATGCACAAGTATACCACAAATGCAGATTAAGGAACAATAAAAGAGTACATATTTCTCAAGATGATCAAGTCTCACCTGCCCATACAATGAAACCTCCAGCCTCTTCGATCCTTTGGCGTTCATCAGATCTATCAGGTTTATGATCAATAGACAACGGGATAGCTACAAATAAAATATAATAAATTTCAGACAATATACAAATACAATTCATAAATATAATTCTTCACTGCCCTTTATCTAATAAAACTCTTGAAATTACAAGGAAACATTTGGAACTTTTACCTTAAAGAGACCTCGTAAAAGCATTTTTCTGACTTGGTATCATTATTCATCAACCTATGTTTACTCATGTATAGATAACCAGTTTGTGTAGTTCTTAATTCTATTTCATGCCATTTTATATCACATCCCTTTTCCACTGAGAATTTGCAATGCCATAAGAATACTTAGACTATCACCACTTATAATTAACGTTCTTGACAGAAAAATGAGCCACCTGAACCAGCTCTACAGGCAACAACTCGAGAATCGCCAACATTAGCAACAAGCAACCGGTCCCCTAGAAGAACAGCAGTTGACGCAGTTGACCCAGCATCTTTTTGATGGGCCTTTTCTTCATGGAGGTATTCTGCATCAGTCTGCTTAAATGCTTCAACTGCAGCAAAAACACTAGGAATCAACATCAGTCCACATTTCACTCATTCAATACAAATACAATTCCATACCAATTGCTGTCTTTGTGTCTCTGATAAAATCAGGGTGGCTACATAAATTCTTGAAAAGGTTATTTTTCAGATATTCTGCAGTTCTAGCACCTCCATGACCTAAATAAGACGGTACCCATTAAGTTTAAAACAAACACACACAAAAAAGAACTCTTAAATTGATGAAATTAAGGAAATGAAAAGCCAAGGCAAATACCATCAAAAACACCAAAGAAGGCAACCATTTGACCATCAACTTCAGAAATACTTGTCTCATAGTAATCCTCCATGGATGCTCTTTTACCCTTAAAACTCGAATATCCATAACTAAATTGAGCACCTCCGCTTCCATTAAGAAAGCTGTCAACCATAACAATAACTGACTTTTGAAAATATTTACTTCAATTTTGATAATCTGTACTCATAAACGCTACTTCGAGTCGAGCCAAAAACAAGTTCAAAATCCAAAACTGTAAGAGAAAAATAGAAAACAACATAAAATCAAAGATTTTGAAGAAAAATAACAAAGAAACCTGATGCCGCCGCCGCTGGAAAGGGCATCGGGATCTCTAGCAGAGATCATAATAATGTTTGAGCTTTGATAAGTTAATTCTGATTGTGATGGGTGATGTGGTGGTGGCAGAGGTAGTGGAGGTTGTGCATCGACGGCATCCCCGACTGGGGAAGGAGTAGAAAGGGAGTCCGTCAGCTTGATCGGTAGCAAACTTGGAATGGTTGACTAAAAGAAAAGTAAAAGCATATGAGGGTACTAGAGGTAGAGTGGTCGTGTGTATGATTAAGCGGAGGTTGTTTTTTCAAAATATTCTTTTTAAAATATATTAAAATAATATTTTTTATGTTTTAAAAAAAAACATTTTATATTATATATAAAATAAAAATATTTAAAGTAAAAAAATAAAAAGATTTAAAACTACAGTTGAACCAAGTGCCAGATAGCTTGATAATAAAAAGAATCTTTCATTCTATTTATTAGTAATTACAGAAAATGTTTTATTATTATTATTATTATTATTTTAATTATAATTTTCCACTAGATACTGTATTAAATGCTTCCTTAGTTACATTAAAAAAAAAGGAGCAAGAGAAAATACTCACCACTGGACTCAAAGCACTATTTGTTGATACAGTATTTTTTATGATTTTTTTTAATATTAAATTGATTATAAATTAAATTTTTAATTTTATTATTCAATATTAAATTATTTGAAAAGAATTATTTTTCTTGATTGAGATTAGATCTATGATTCTATGGGCTTCCTATTTTATAGATGGACCTAGCTGGAGATTTTTGTTTGGATTTGCTTTTTTTTTTATTTGATCATTCAATATTTATTTAACCAGAGATCGGGCTTTGTAATTTATTTTTATTATTATTTATTATTTATTTTTAAAATATATGGATTTCCAGGGGTCTTTTTTATTTTCTTTGGTTGATGAACAATATATTGATTGAAAATTAAACATTATGATTAATTTCGAGCTTAGGATTAATTAGTTGCAAGTTTGATACTTGAACTTGGATCTAGAAGATTCGCTCGAGTTTCCTTGGTTTTTTTAAAAAATATTTTTTTCTCATCAATAAGCATTTAATAATTAGCTATAAGGTTATGTTTTTTTCTTGTCTGGCTTCAATGTGATTTTTTTAATTTCACTACAGATTATCGGGTTGTTCACTTGCCTGTAGAGGCAAGTATAGCCCATTCGAGTGACCACTCGTAACTTTTCTTGGTGGGGTGGCTCACTTGCCTCTAGAGGCAGGTGTAGTCCATTGAGTCACCACTGGTGATTTTTTTTTATGTTGTTAAACTTATCTGATTAACTTTGTTAAACCAATTTATAGCCTTCAAATACACAAAAAAACCAACCCAAAATCCAAAATCAATTTGAATCCCAAAACCTTTCCAAGCTCAAATCTGTTTTTTTAGACACTTTCAAAACCATTTGATACAAAAATGACTGTTTAAATGGCTGAAATTATATTTTAAAATAAATAAATTGTTCGATACAAAAAAAAAAAAAGAGTGAAAAATAAAGTTTGGTATAAAAATTAAATTTTAAAAAATTATAGGGACCAATTAATTAATAACTCAAAAAGATAGTGGATGGAAATAAACTTTTAAAATAAATTTCAAATCAGCCACCTAGTCAACATGTCTTTTTTATTCAAATCCTGTCTTTCAATTTAATCCTCCCTCAAAAAAATATGCGATTAGATGTTAATTTGAGTTTAAAGAGGATAGATAAATCATGCAAAATAAAAGTTTAAGGGAGGAGAGCAGGGAATAAAAGAAAAAATAAATCAGGAAAAATAATGGAAAAAGAACATAGATTCAACCAAATAATATCATTTATTATTTTTTTTGTAACTCATGTACAGCTTAATGTTAAAGGTTGACGTAAAACACAATTATATTGAAGAGGACAGGAAAACCAGAGGCTACCCGACACAGACAGTAGCAGGAAGTTCAACTGTGCAATTACCATGAGCAACAACTACTGGTTGTAACATCCTCTGGAGGCTTCTGTTTAAAGATGTTCTTCTTCACGCCACTAGAGCCTTCAGCCAGCAGACTTGGCGTTTCCAAAATCTGCATATCAACAAAAAACCATCATCACCTGGTCATGATTTAGAATCAAGATGAAAGAAAATGCATGCACTGTGCTAAAATATGAAAACACGTGTAGTTTTACCACCCGAAGTTCTACGCATAAGTGTCGTTTTGAAAGCATGAAATGCTGCCTCCCAAAGCTAAGCAGAGCGTGATGGAAAACTCAAGACTTTGAAGTATTATTTCAAAAGAGCTCGACAATAATTATATAAATTTGTGTCAGAAGAAAAAAAAGATTAAATTCACTCAAATGCAACAAACATGTTTTGTAGATTCTAAGTTTAAACCGAAAAAAGTACTGCAAATTTAAAATAGTAGAAGCTGTTTGATCAGAAAAGGGAACAAACGCGGCTGCAAATGTAATCTTCAAAGTTTCAAATGAGGAAAAGATACAAAACAAACCTAAATTTGCCACAACAGAAGTGCTTTTACGGATTACAAAACAAAGAACAACTATGGGGCAGGTACTAGAATTTCATTTACCTTTAAAACAAGTTCCTCAAAGCATTGCTCCACATTGACTCTAGTTTTTGCACTACATTCAAGGAAAAGGCATCCATATTCCCTGGCAAAGTCAATACCCTCTTTTTTGGTGACAACCCTTTCGCTCTCCTGTGAAACAAAGAAAATGGATTATATGTTGATAAAAACATTGATATATAAAAACCTTTTGATATGCTTCTTCTTACAAGACACATGCTTGATGTTTTTGTATCTAAGAAACCTTCGACAAAGTATGAGAGAAATTCAGGACCATACATATAGATGCAATCATGCAAAACTGCTCATTAAATATATAAATGTGTGTTGTGTGTGTACACTTGAAATGATATTGAAACACTGAAAAGGCTCTAAACCCATTCTCATCAAGAAAGAGAAAAGAAAAGAAAAGGGAAAAATCTTATCACACCCTCCATAGAACAAATCATTTGCAGTGCAATTTTATACATACCTTATCGACTTTGTTTCCAACAAGCATCTTGATGCAATCCTGATTTGTTGAGTACAAGTCAATTTCCTTTGCCCATATTTCAGATAGATTTGTAAATGTTTCTCGTCGTGTTACATCATACACTATACTAGTTCCAAAGAAAAGAGAATTAAGAAAGAGTGAGATAAGAACAAATGAAAGCAAAGCAACAACCCGTCCCTTCCAACAGCTTGTAGATACTTCTTTCACAACTATAAGTAACACTGTACTAATTCCAGAGAAGAGAATTAAGCAAGACGAGTGAAATAAGAACAACCGAAACCAAAGCAACAACCCGTCCCTTCCAACAGCTTGTAGATTGTTCTTTCACAACTATAAGTAAATTAAATAGATCCAATTACATAGAGAGAAGATCAATCATACACTTTGCCCGGATAAGCTTTGAAATTAAACCATGAAAGAACATTTATGGGTTGGGCAAGAAAACAAGACAAAACACAAGGGAGGGATGAACAACATGAAAACACATACCCATAATTATCCCTTGAGCTCCTCTGTAATAAGAGCTAGTTAGAGTTCTAAACCTCTCTTGTCCAGCTGCAAAATGAAAAAATAGAAAAAATAAACCTTTATCAACCCAATCAACCCAATCACCCAAGCAAAACAAATGCATTCCCTTCTAGCCAGAGGAGCTGTTATTCCTAGATCAGGAATTTCTCCAGACCACGATGCATCAACCAATCACGGTCAATCTCTCTATTCTAATGTCAGCATTATATAAAAACAGGTTCTAATTTAATTGAACATTTAAGTAAACAAACCATCAACAGCAGACAGTTACCTGTGTCCCAGATAGCAAGCTTCAACCTTTTCCCACCTATGGTAACATGCTTTACTTTAAAATCCACACCTACAGAATTTACGGGGGGAAATAAGTAAATCTTAGAGCTACACTAAAGCTAATTTTAAAACAATTGGTCTATATTCCAAAACCCAAAATATAACATCGATACAAAGTTAAGTCGCTGCAAATGTTAAAGCAAAAGAGGATGCCCATTAACTCTGCACATACTCAAAACATTAAAAAAAAAAATGATGAGGAAATAAAAATATAAGCTAACCAATGGTAGGAGAAAGATCCTCAAAATTCTTGGACGTGAAACTCAAAAGCAGAGTACTCTTTCCCACACCAGAATCCCCAATTAACAACAACTTGAACAAGTATTCAAACTCCTGTTGACTCGTCGACGTTACTTCCATTATTCTGCAATCCAATCCCCAGATAACATAACATAAAAAAACATCAATGCACAACGTCAAATGAACATAGACGAAATAGTTAGACGAAAATATATGTATATATTACATAGAATAGACAGAGTCGGTACCTGGGAATTGGTGAGGAGAGGAGGATAGGTTTAGATCTAAGGTGGTTGTTTTATTATGAGAGAGAGAGAGGAAGGTTGCAGAGAGGCAAAGAAAGCTCTAAAGTCTTCTTCTTCTTCTTTATTTTCTTTTATAATGTAAGTTGTGTGTTGTAAACTTCTAATGGCTATTTCCCTTTCTTTTAACACCGATTGCTTGCTTACGCTTGCAAGTCAGGGGTTGTGTTTTTTTATGGTGGTCCCAGGAATATGTTCTTACGTTGTTACTTAGGTTTTATAGCCGTTTGATAGAGAACAGAGGCACATCTGATTTCTCGAAGTGCTGACCTTTCTTTTCTTTTCTCTTACTGCTATTAGTAATAAAATAATTATTATTATTATTATTATGTAGCCAGTAAGCAGCATAATTTTGTGTGTTTACAAGCTTTAAAGATCATGCCGAAAATGAAACATGAAAAACCATTAAGACCCTCCAAGCAAATTATGGTGGAGAATATTGCTCAACTGAATTTGAAGTTTTTTGTGCAATTCATCGCGTTCAAGGAAAGCTGACAACTGTTTACACAGCACAACACAATAAAAATGGTGTGCCGGAGAAGAAAAACATAATCATCCTCAACACGGCGAGAATCTTGGTGGCAACAGGGAGATTTCCAAAAACGTTTTGGCCAAAGCAGTAAATTGGAGTGTTCACTCCTTGAAAAAAAGAGTCTTATATTTGATATTCAAAATATGACACTGTTTATTATCAAATTGAAGGCCAGATAATTATATTAGATGACTTAGAGGTATAAATTTGAGATTTAGAAGATTGTTCTCTTGCCATCTCAGGTTCAAATCTTATGATTATTAACATGATAGTCATTAGAGGTTTACATGGTCGTTAACTTCAATACTCGTAGAATTAGCTGAAGCACGCACAAGTTGGCTCAGACACCCACATAAATAAGAAAATAAAGGCAACGTAGTTATTATTTGTGCAAGCTGTAACTTTATTAACTTGATTTTTTAAAAACAAATTCAACTAGAAGGTTTATCAATATAAATCTTGAAATTAGTCATGTGATACCAACAGATATTTACTATAGCTATGATTGATTGAGAATATTAACTTATTTTTGTGTTGTGATATGAACAGTCGTTGTTTTAAGAGTGATCTAGCTTAATTATTAGTTACTTTGAACTCTTTAGATCCAAATCAATTAAAAAGCGAGACTCGACAAATATCGGCTTTAATCAATTTTCAGATACATTATTTTCGAAGGTGGAAGCTGTAATTTAATTAACCACGGCTTAACTCAACTGAAAACATCACGATTAACCATGATTAATAATTTCAACTTATTTGTCGATTATTTCAGGATCAGCAGCTTTTGCTTTGAGAATGGTTTAACTTCAATTGTTAACATCTATCTTAGTCACTAACATCATCCCACAACAAACTCCACCATAAAAACATTTAGCCACTAATCTTATAATTTTCGTGTAATCCTTTTCAAATTAAAATAATATTTATTTTATATTTTTAATTTAATATCAACCCATCAAAAGAAAAAAGAAAAAGTTATTTTCTTTCGTACATTGTCAGACAATATATTATAATCCAAGTGCATTATAAACAAGAAGTGAAATAAGCAATTCTTTTAGAACAAGTTAGAAAAGAAAATGTATCACGAAATGAATCAAAATGTACGTAGCAAAGAATATTGTTTTCGGTACAATAAATTAATTATGTAACATGGTGTGTTTGGTATTGTGGTTGCTTGTGTGGTTGTATTTTGAAAAAAAAAACAATTTAAAAAAAATCACTTTTTATTGATTTAAATTTGATAAAATTAAGTGTTTAGTTAAAATTATAATTAAAATTGAGGTCGAATAAAAAAAAATATGATATGTCTGGTTAATCTGCTTTTAACATTGAAGTTTGATTGTAAAATAACGTTGAAGGACATAAATATTAAACACATAAACAAAAGGAAATATATGTGTTAAGAATCATTTTGAAAATACGGTAGAAATTTAATTATAATTATGACATACAAACATTATTATTCCTTAAACATTAAAGATTTGATTGTTATTGTCCCGTCAAAATATTTGTAATCCCATCATATACAAAATCCATACGTGAAAGTCTCTACAATCCCTGACTATTTGCGTTAGTTACAATATCTGGTAAAAAATCATTCGGAATATAATTGAGATTACGATCATATTCAACAAAAACAACATCATCTTGTGATTTTACGAGTTAGATAATATATTATAATCCAAGTGCATTGTAAATAAGAAGTGAATAAGCAATTCTTTTAGAACAAGTTAGATAAGAAAATTTATCACGAAAAGAATCAAAATGTACGCAACAAAGATATATTTTCGGCACAATAAATTAATCATCTAACGTGACTTGAACTACACAAGAAAAAATTATATTCGTAACTCTCTTATCCAGTAGCCCCGTCCGTCCCCTCAAGATTTAAACCTAATTCTTTAAACTGGGAAAGTCAAAGGCTAATCCCTTCAGGCACACCAAAAAAATAAAAAATAAAATCCACAATTTATTAATCTCGAGCAGGTCTTCCCCGAACAGGGACCTGTATCTCTAATTTTGTTCTTCAGTTTTTGCAGAAGTAGTTTGCTTAACACGCCTTAACCTGTAACTCTGTCTTTTCTTTTCAATTTAGCCCATTCAATCTAGAATTATCTATCCTCTATTTGTCTTTCAAATTTGATCAACATTCCGTTAATTGCTATTTTGTCTTTTGAATTCTTGTTTTATGATTGATTTTCTCTCTCTAAATTTTATCATTTAATATTTAGTTTATTGAAATTTAGATTACATAGTTTTTTCAAATTTAATGCTTCCAGACAAATAGTTTGATTCACAAGTTCATATTTTTGTTTACTTATTTTCTCTTTACGTCTCATTACTTGATATTATTATTTTATTTGTTACGAATTCATCTTATATTTTTTAAAAATTTGGTGCTTATGATCAAATAACATGTAACGCGAATTTTGTAGGTTGAACTCTCTATTTCCACCACCGTGACCCGTCGTCGAGCTCTCGGTCAGTTGCATTTAATGGATTAGGCCTTTGTTATATGTGCAATCAGCACGGTTGTGCCTGGAAAAAGAAAGAAAAAGCAGCCCAAATTGGGCCTAGCTGCCTTGGCATCGAGCTCTCGGTTGCATTTTCTGAGCCCATCTAAGCCCTTCCTTGTTTAGAACATGGGTGAAAATTTTGTTAAAATACTGTCAATAACATATTTTTGTCTAAATTAAAGTAGAATTTATTCACTTTTAATGTTAAAAATTATTAAAATTTAATCTTAAAAATATTATTTTTAACATAAAATGTTGACAATTTTTAAATACATTACCGGTAAATAAATAATTGATATCAATTAAATCTTAATTGACCAAATCCTCTAAAAAATTATATTCCACGGTGGAAAGAGATAATTTTTTTATTGTTATTATTTATAAAGTGGATAATTAAAAATTAAAAATTGAATATTGAATATTTAATATGCATGTTAATATTCTTTATTAAATTTGTGTTAAAAACATGTTCATCTTAAATTTTATTTTTACATGTATATAGATTTAAAATTGTAAGTATTATAAACTTTTCTTAAATTATTTTTTTTATGTACTCTTAGTATGATAAATTAAATATTATTATTCACTGGTTTAGTATATCTACAATATGTAATAAAAAAATGGTGATCTATAAACAGTGGAATTTTTGAAACAGTAATACGTGGGATTTAATTACTTTGAAATTTCAAAGCGCAAGCCCACTGTAATTTCAATTTTCTCCTCATGACCGCGTCAGCTCTACGAGGCCTTGTGGTGAAACACGTAAAGGTGACGAGGACCTTTTGTGTTTTTTAACGGCAATAATTGAGAGAAGAAAAGAAGTATTTTTTTTTTAAGAATTACAGATGACAGTGATTTTATAGTTGAAGAAATTAGAAGCGAACACGATTAATGTATGAAAACCATGTGATATTATGAGACAACATCAAAGTATTACACTCTAGCTCGTACATATTCAAACATCATATTGCTCTAACTGGAGATACTTAGACTTCAAAGGAGCATACTCTCCATGATAGGCTTCAAGGTGATCCGACAGGGCTGACTTTTCGATATTTTCATGGTGGTTTGATTTGCAAGCAAAATAGATCACTGTTTGGGTGACAAACCCAAACAAAAACAAACCAAGAAACAACGCCGAGCAAATTACCCCAAGGAATACTCTTCCCGCCATGTTCATCGACACCCCATGAACAACTAGATTCTGGAATGCCATGGTTACTACTCCAGAAGTTATACTCATATTGAAAAATATAATTATAGCAGTCCACATCTTACCTTTGATTAGGGCCCTGCTCTTGGTCATGGCTTTAAACCCACAAACCTCCTCCAACACAGACACGGTGCTAGCCAGTTGCCAGATTATGGTCAAATACACAGACCCCATCAAGTACAGAACCAACAGAACGATCCCCAATGAGTAAAGAACTTTGAGGTTTGAAAACCCGATAAAAATAAAGCATGCCATGAACACTAACAAAGAAACCAGGATAGCAACTGCACCGTATGCCAATAAAGCTACAAAGATAGACAGAAAGGTGACCATCAGCCTCTCCCAAACCTTGGGGACAGCACTCATAACCTTCTTGAAACTCACTTCTCGGCCAGTATAAATACTAGCTATGGTGTAAACAACAGCCGCAGTTGAAAGAAGAGAGAAAACAACACCAAGGATGAGATATACGACTTTGAAGAGACATAAATAGGCGAATTCCGAGGAGATATGATCGGATAGTTGATTGTATCTCTTCGTGCCAGCTTTTGTCCCCTGTAACTCTAATTCGTTATTGATAATCTCTCGAAAGAGGACATTGGTCACCTCGATTTGAGCTAGGAGGATGAACGAGAGAGGAAGAATCAAGGCAAGAGTTATCTGACTGAAGATCTTTCTACATGAGAAGATGATCTTGTAGGCTTCCTGGTATATGCCGAGGACCCCAAGAAACTGCATCTCTTCTTGTTTTCTCTCCATGAGCATTTTCGTAATTGAATTCTTGGCGCAGCGTGAAGAAATGGAGAAGTGTGAATGTTGTGTTTTGCCGAAACATCCACCTATCCATCTCTATTTATAATTGAAAATGATTTACTGTTTATATGTTTGTAAATATAGGTGAGATTGTTTTTAAAATGTTTTTTAATTAAAAATATATTAAAATAATCTATAAATATATATATATATATATATATATTTATAATTTTGACATAACACATGAAAATAAATTAAATTGTTTTTGACTTTTCAGCGGCAAGAAAATACCCTGCTGCTACCAATTCATCTTCCGATTATTACCAGGTCAAGCATTGACTTTTCAGCGGCAAGAAAATACCCTCCTGCTACCAAGTCTTCTTCCGATGACTACCATGTCAAGCAGACAGTATTGAAGCTTTGTCTTTTGAGCAGGTAGGACAGGATATCACCACGGATAAGAACAGTACTGGCGAAGATTACTCTTTGTCGTTTTTTTATTTTTTATTTATTCCAGTTACTGTCAATATTTCTATATTTATGTTGTGCATTCACCATTAGTAGTTTTGTCTTGATTAATTTATATAAATATCAACCTTACTATATTAGTTGATTTATTTAATTGCTACATATTTTTACACATGAAAATAAGTTCACGACGTAAATTAACGTGATTTAAAGCTTGTTTGTAAGTGTGATTGGTGTTGTTTTTCAAAATATTTTTCATTTAAAAAAATATTAAAATGATATATTTTTTATTTTTTTAAAATTATTTTTGATATCAACACATCAAAATAATATAAAAATACTAGTTTATTAAAATTTAAAGTGAAAAATAAATTTTTATTTTTTTTTCAAAATCACTTTTGAAACACAATGTCAAATAGACATTAACTCACTTATATATTTTGAAATATATTTTTGTTATGTTACAAACCCGTGTAATACAATTCTCATATAATTTGAAGGGAAAAAATGTTTTAAAAAAATAATAATTAAAAAAATAGGATCAAGATTCAGATTCTAAATAACCTTTATATTTGATTAAAAAGTAAAATTAACAAAAAAATAATAATCAAAATACACATTCCAGTGTGCGCAAAAGAGGTGGGCGTGTGTGGACAGCAGTAGGATGCATACAAAATTTTTAAATACGTGGAGTGAAGCAATTGGACTTCCGAGTTGCTAAAATTAACCACCTGAGATAAACAAAATGTGTTAGCCAAGTCAAAACCCCATCTCTTGCTATGAATTTTCCATATCTTAACTCCTAATTAAAAGCATTAAAATATATTTTCCGTGTAAAATACAGAATTCAGTCAACCCCTGGATCTGTATATGTCTAGAAGGCGAGGAAACTATAGTTTCTCTAAATTTAAAAATGATTAAATTTGATATCTGCTGAAAAATTAAATGCTGGAATATTGGGTTACTCTAAATCTAGAATAATTCAAATAACTCAAAATTTTAGGATTCCTTAATGTTTTATTATAATGTTTTATAATTCCCATTATTCCTTAATGTATCTTAAACTTTGGTGCACGCGTAACAATTTAAAATTCTTTATCTGGAATTAAAAAAAATAACAAAAAAATATATGATTCCTTACAAGATTATCTTATGTTTCAATTAATGACTAAATATCTTAGAATTTAAAATTATAAAATTATCATTAATTGTTTTCAAGAATATCATTGACCCTTTATCCTCTTCTATCCTAGCCGCCCATTTCTAGAACCGGAACTGCCTCTAGTCTCAAATAAAGAGGGAAATAACAACTTTCAAGTGCTATTTTATCTCCCCGATGGCACTCAATGCTTTGAGAACATGCCTTCAGTTAAATAGGAGAAATCATAATTCTTTCTGGTTTGTGATGAAATACCAAATGAGTT